>CP050224.2:25880006-27080006 GCA_012066045.3 Morus alba
GGAAGGCCAGGGAGAAGGGAGGAAGTTTGAGCATCGCTTCAACTCAAGCGCCGAAAGGTCCGAGACCTGAAGTTCTATCTCGACCTTCCCCGGGATCATTATACCGCCTTGGGCCCGGGTGATAGGGATATCCGGGGATGGTACCGGCGTCTATCCTTCTCAACACGCGTAGCGCCCACCGGAGCTTCGTGCGCGTTTTTCCTGCCGTCTTTTTCCTTTGTGGGACGGGATTAGTTGGCCACCTTCCCTTAACCGATGGTTGATGAGTTTCGGGGTCGCGTAGCTGGGCGGGCGCCTTCCTCGGCGCCGCTCACTGGACGACTGTTCCTCGGTGCCCGCCGAGGGCTTTGGCGCGGGCCGCGAGGCCCCGGAAGTTGATCCTCAAAGACGCCATCTCCGACGACGGAAGAAGAAGGTACTACGAAAAAAAAAAAAAAAAAAAAAACGGGAGAAGGGAAGCGCCGAGAGAAGGAATTACCTTCGCTGCCAAGATGAAAATATTCACGAACGCGCCTAAGTCCGAGGGCCAGAGATCGAGGATCGGGCTCCCGATGCTCGGAGGTTCTCCTTGGCAAGAAGGTTTCCAATTTGGCGTAGCCCAAGGAAGAAGAAAAAGCCGCCGACCCTCTAAGTCATGTCGAGAACTCGCCCGGTCGTGGGTTAACTCACACAATAGAAGGCGCACCATCGCGATAAAAAAGAAAAGAAGGACAAGTCATTTTTAAACACACCACAGACTTACTCATCTCCCCAAACGATTTGATCGAATCAAATTTCGGTGAGGACTTCCGGTCATTGGGGTGAAAGTTGAATGGCCCCCCTAACTATGAAGAACATGGGCTTCCACCCATGAGACGCACAGGGGGGCGTCAAAAATGCTTCCCAAGTCGCTGGACCTCCCATGACCGCCAAGAATACCATCCGGCCGCACTCATGCACGTGGCATAATTTGTACATAAAATGTAACTCCTCCAATGGAGTTCCATATCGAACTTCTGGTGCCATGGTGACCCAGGTCCCCGCAGCGCATCTCGTGGTTCGGCGCCAATGAAAGGGTGAGAGATGCCATAAAAATGGCAAGACTCTAACAACGGATGAATCGGAAGAGTCATCCCGCCCGATCTCGCCCTCGTGTGGCGGAAGCTAACGATCGGCTGCATCTTTGGTCTGAAGTGTTTATGGGAAAGGCCGAACCATCTCCATCGATACCTCCTTCCTTACAGCCGGATAATGTCCTTGTTTTGGACCCTCGGCAGTGCGTCGGTAAATTTATGAAGGAAGGTCTTCAGTCACTGCTCATAGGCGGAGGGGCGTTTGCCCGCAGCCTCTACCCCGCTAACTAGCCCCGATAAAGGGATCCTTTCGATCCTCCGGTCTGACTCTTCGTCTGGCGAACTCGTCCCTAAGTCGTCAATAAACGAGAACTTCCTCGACGTCTTGATGACTAGGATAGAGCCGACACTGGGCGACGAGAAACTCGAAATCTCCTACCGAAGGAGGGTCGGGCGGACGACGGAAGAAGAAGCCTCGACCATTGCTAGGGTTTTTGGCCATTGTTCGACAAATAAAGGACAAAAAGCTAAGTTAAACCCTAACGCCGAGAGGAATAAACGACGATCGCTCTAAACGTCGATCATTTATGGCATAAATGGAGACGACGAGTGTTCAAAGGAACCACGGGTTCCCGTAACCCGAAAAATAAAGGCAAAATCCAACAAAATGAGATAACTACGCTGCGTAAAAAAAAAAAAACCAGGTTATCCAAAGGCAATGAAAGGTAAGTTTTCCTAAACTAAGCAATATTCCGTTTTTCGGTATACACATATTTCCACGTTCCGGGTATGCAAAAGAAAGACCGAGTAAAAGCCGAGCGAACGAAGGTCTCAAAAACTCACCGGAGAATGGAGGAAAATCGATTCGCAACAAAGTACGCCGAGAAGGGCGGGAAGAGCGACGCTTAAGTCCGGCGAGATACGCCCGAGGCGATGGGGATTTCAAAGCGGAAAAACAACGAGATGCTTTGAGTTCGAGGTTTTGAAAGTTCAAAAATGGTTCCCGGATTTTCAAGGGGATATTTATAGGCAAAATCGCCCCTCGCCCCCCGGCCGTTGGATGGAGATTTCAAAATCCCACCGGTCGGGATTTTAGACAGATCCAGTGGTCAAAATTGGGCGGAAATCGAAGGACACAGCATCCAACGGTCAAGGGTCGACCTCTCAAGAACGGATGCCATCATTAGAGTCGAATAATCGACGCTGACGGTTGCGTTCCCAACCCGCCAAGTACTCATTGCGAAAAGAGGTTCGGGGGACGTTTCCCACACCAAGTAAGGAGAGAGAACGAGCCTAGAGGTCGAGGCCACCAAAAGAGGACCCTCGACACTGGGGGGTAGCTTTTGTGTGGGAAAATGTGACCTAAACACGTGGCGACATACGCTCCCTACCAAATGCATAACCCTCGACGCTCGATATTTCTCAAACCAGCCGAGCGAGCCCAAAGCCAATGTCCAAACCGGAAGCGATGACCTCATGTGGCGCCGATGTAACCGAAAGGCCCGGATTAAGGCGCTAAGGTTCCTTCGCCGAAAGGGCGCTCAAAGAGGATAAAAGAGGCTGGGTGGGTCGGGCGCGAGAGGATCTTCCCGCCGAGGTATGGTTGGTTGCGTGTAAAAGAAGAAGACCGCAGACAAAAGACATGGCAAGTTTACAAACCGCCCTGGGGACACAAAAGCGCCAGGAGACTCACAGAGCAGAATCGAAGACTAATCGGAAGAGTGAACAAAGGCTTTGATTAGTGGGCTACTGGGCCTAAAAAGGAGAAGCACTCGAGTGCCTAAAACCTACGGAGGAAAACCCCTTGTGAAGGCAATACTCGGCTATATAAGGAGAACCACCCCCAATTGAGAGAAAAAATGAATGAGAGGAAAGAGAACTTACTTGTATAACTTCTGTAAAGTGTAAACTCTCTCAAGCAAAATATAATTCACAGTGGATGTAGCTCTGATTTTATAGAGTGAACCACAATAAAATTTCTCCTGTGTTCTTACTTCCACCAAAAGAAAAAACTAATTACATATAGAAACACAATAACCGGCCGGTAAACCAAAGGGTGACCAGAGGTATTCTGGCTGGTTTATTGTTGACGAAATTCTACCGTCAACAGAAACAATAATCACAAATAGAGATTCATCTAAACCCTAACAATTAAGAAAATTAGCCACACATCATGTGGTTCACAATCTCAAAATAATATTAAAATCTAGCAAAATACAATAATAAAGAGAAGAAGAGAACGAAGAACGCTTGGAATTCTTGAAGAACCGCTCTAATTGCCCTTTGGAATGCTCTCTGATGCGAATTAAGTTTTGTATATTAAATTTCCGCAAGCGTACGGTGTCAAGTTTTGAGTATAAGGTGAGTGAGTATCGTCTCCACAGGGATTGGGTTTAGAATTGCCATTAAGTACCACAATTATTGTAACTTGACTTTATCTAGGCAACCTAATAAAATGACAATTAAAAAAATAAAACAAAATAAATATGAAAATAAGAAAATAAAGTATCTATACACAAATGGTCTAGGGACTTGATTTCGCTTTTATTATTCCTATGTTCATCCTATTATGTAATCGCTAATCAATTCCATTCAATTCATTAATCAAGGCTCTAATATCATCTTGCAACCTCTCCGAGTGCCTCACAAGAAATTGTATTTAAATACCCAAAACAATATCCCTATTCGAAATGAACATTTAAACACAAATTAAGCTTCGCCTTTGTGATTAGAAAATAGGAATGTCGATCGCCTCCCGGCCTCACAACAACCTAAATCCTAATTTGATTATCTAAGCATTGATCTCCTCCCGGTCTCACAACAACCTAGACTATGCTTCTCAAATCTAGATAAAGAATTCAATCACTCCCGAGCATCAAATTCGCAATCTAAAAATCATCTAACTCATTGGCCAAATAAATTAAAAGCATTAAGCATAGAGAAACATAAATGAATTGAAAAATGAAATTAAATTAACAATCCACAAAATATTCAAAACATAGTTCAAATAAAACTACATCAAGTCCTAGATTTAATGTCTAGCTCAACATGGAAAAATAGATGAAAGAAGATAAAACCCAATATCCAGTGAAGAGCTTCCAAGGACCTCCAAGATGAAGGATTTCGGCCTCCTTTTGATGTTTTCTTCACTTTTCCGGGCTCCCTTTTCAAATGGCATCTCTTTCCTTTTATACTACAACATTTTGGAGCTAGGGATTTAGTTGCGCGCTGTAGCCCACGTGAAAACGCGCTGCAGCGCGCATTTTTTGAAGAGGGATTTTGTTCGCAGGGGGCTGAGACGCGCTGCAGCGCATTTGGGCGCGCTGCAGCGCGTAGGACACATTCCTGGCCCCTTTTGGCGCTGCGGCGCCCCTTGGACACGCTGCAGCGCGTGTCCAGCCCTCTGGGCACGTTTTGGGCGCGCTGCAGCCCTCTAGTCAGCTGCAGCGCATTTTTGGAGCTGGGCAGGTTTTTGGTGCGCTGCAGCCCACTTTAGTGCGCTGCAGCCTGCGCCTCCTTTTCTCTCTGGACTTTTTTGTTTTTCCGTGCTGGCTGTAGCCCAAAACGGTGCGCTGCAGCCTTTTTTTTTTTTGCATTCAAGCCTCCTCTTTTGTGCCTTAAAATCCTCTTTTGTCTCCTCTTGCCATTGATTCACAAGTTGGGCAAATATTCTTCTTTTGCTTCATGCAAAATTATCCAAGTTCGCATTTATTTATAACTCCTATAAAAAAAACACACAAAAGACATTAAACTAACAAAAATGCTTGAAAACTTACAAATATTCAAGCTTAAAAGTACTTGATTTGTTGGTAAAAATACTCGTCATCACTCTCCAATTCCGTTTTCTTCCTCTGCAATTCACTTTTCTTCCTCCGCAATTCAGTTTTCTTCCTTTGTGTTTTTGGTCAAATTCCTTATATTCCACGTCCAGCACGTCCAAAAGAAGCCAATTCTGTCTTTCCATAAAAATATGCGCACAAGACTAGGCCAAAACGCGTGTTTCTAATAAAAACGGGTAACTCAGGCGACATATCACCTAGAAACAGGTGACATATCGCCTCCCAACAGCGACATATCACCACAAAGGAAGCGACATATCGCGTCGCTCACTATTCCTTCATACAGGTTTGTTCAATTTTGCTCCTTTTCTTGCCGCATCGCCATCTGTAGGTGTAGTATCACCTGATTCTCTATCTTTTTTTTTTATCCAAAATGCCTCAAAACTCAGCGATTTCACCCATTCTGTCACGCCCCCCAAGCGGGGTGGGTGACGTGGAGCTCGATTAGGGATTTATAAAGCAGATCCCCAACCGGGTCCCACACTTAGCTGCATTAAAATATAAATAAGCTACATAATCCAGGAGCCCTCGACACATGTGGCTCCACCCCACTGAGACATACAAAGATTATCATACATACATGTTCATATAAATAGACAATTACAAGCAGACATCATCCACAGTCTAGTAAATCCAAATATTAGTAAAGTTTCTGTAATTTCTCAAATTCCTTACATTTGCTCAAGAGGATAACACAATCCTCACTTGCTCGATCCGTAGCATAACTCGCCCACGATGCACCGCTCCTCGAATCTCCCGGGAGGGGTTTAAACATTTGAAACATGAGCGAAAAGGCCCAAAAGTGGGGATATAATTTGAAATAATTTAAATAAACAAGTAAATGAATAAGTGCGTAAATAAAATAAGTAGACATTCAGCCCCGAAGGTAATGAACCGAACCTCACATCTTTTTCTCAAAGGAAATATAACAGAAACTAATCAGACATGTGCTCGGGCTTGAGTAATTAGTACAAATTACTCACCTCACCGAACGCCTCGCCTACCGGATCAGTTTCGGGTTCTGCCCCCGAGGATGCACTCTCTGCATCCTATCTAGGCTTACAACAATAGACTCTATTACCAGTTCACAAGATCTCTTATCTTAAGAAATCATCCGTTTAACATTATGAAATCGTTTATAAGACCCCACGAACTACTCAAGCCGCGGGCCCCATGACTGGACAAGCCACGAGGTTCCATGACTAGACAAGCTATGGATTCCATGGATAGGACAAGCCAAGGATTTCCATAAACTAACAAGCCATGGTTTTTAAAAGCGTTTTCTTTCGCAAAACCAATCCCTTTCTTTAAAACATTTTCAAGGCCAAAAATCTTCTTTGAAAACAGGCTCACAAGGAAAAGGGATAGAAATCCTACCGCACAATCAAACACAGGACTAGCGTTGCCCTTTTCGGCTTCCGCTTCCTCAAGCCCCTTGATGCGAATCCACAATGAAAGCATCGATACAAGATAACACCTTAGGATCAATCCTCAGTCCTAAAGTAATCCAATCTCAATCATATTCCAAGATTTTCCAATTAGTGTGCCATAATCAATTTTCATGTTCAAATTTCATTCCAAGGGTTTTAAATATCAATTCAGGGGTTAAAGATGCTAATCCTTTCATCCCAAGTCCCCAAATGAAGCTAATTTGGGTTCTCCCCGAAAACAGGGGTCAAAACGACAATTTCAGGCCAAACAGGGTCAAACCCCGTGTACATCGGTTGACCGGAGACAGAGGAGTGCATCACCACCGGTCGGCCGGTGGTGTGCACTCGTCGATCGTCCGTCGGGCCGGCGGCCTCAACAAGGTCCGGTCGACCGATGTGGTCGACCGGTGGACATATCCGATTCATGGCTTCGCAGTAAATCACCCAAAAGCCTGCAAATCCAATCCCAATTCACAAAATCTCAAGGGACAACCACTAGATCCGGGTTCTAGGTCCTAAAACAAGTCCAAAGAACCCAAGATCTCCAATTTCTACCATAGTTTCACTCCAAATCCATCAAAATCCGTTTTGAACCAAAAGTAAGTTTTAAATCCGAAAAAAAACTCGAAATCCAAGAGAGGTTCTTTCAGTAATCTTACCTTGAATCCTTCTCTTGATGTTGAAAACTCTTTGAAATCACTCTTCGGCTCAAAACCCGTTCGGTTTGGGACCAAAATGAGAGAGAGAGAGAGAAGAGAGAGTGAGTGAGCGGGAGAGTGAAGGAGAGAGAGAGAGAGGACACGGGGAAGGAAGGGAAGGAAAGGAAGAAAAGAAAAAAAAAAAAAAAAGAAAAGAAAAGGAAAAATAAAAGAAAATGACGTGTAAAAATATAACAGTCCGTAAATGCGCCCATACACTTACGGATTAAAATAAATTATCTGTAAATAATTTAAATTCCTTGGAATCATTTAAACTCAATTAATTAAATCAGACTAGGCACACTAATAATCTTAATTACCTTAATTAATCTCAATTAATTCTTGTGGTGTTACACATTCCTGCACACTCAGGGAAAATCATCAAATCCACATAAAAACTTGAGGAAAAAACACGTTTAAACTAGCTAAAGGGGTAACGAATAAGTGCATAAATTACACTCATCATCCACAAAAATAACATTAATATTAAAGATGACAACCCATAATAACTTTAAAAACTACAAGAAAACAAAGGGGAAAAAAACTTTTTGAATTTTATTTTGTAGATAAAATTGAATAATAATAACAATCTAGGCTAGTTATTTATAGAAGATGACAATTCAAAATAGAAAAAGAAACTAAACTAATTCTAAATTCGAAATATGGGAAACAACTAAGTCAGATAAAAACATTTAAAAATAAAGAAACTACTAAGATAAATTAAAACTCAAAATTAAAATAAATCAGCTAATAGTTTTTGGGCAACTTCCATAATTGCTCAGCTCCTCACACTGCATCAGTCCTACTAACCTGGAAAGGATTTGTCCTTGAATCTGTAACCACTAATTCTCCAGCAAATAGAACCTTATGCTTGACATTGAAGACGTCTGAAGTGTGACATCCGGCGGGAGGTGTAAACGATAAGCATTAGGGTTGATCTTCTCAAGCACTTCTAAGGGACCAATCTTTCCTGCCTTCAATTTGTTGTACTCATGAAGAGGAAAACGGTCTTTCATGAAAGCAACCCACACAAGATCACCGACATTAAATTCCACAACGCGGCGATGATGATTGTCAACAGCTTTATATGTCACAGTGCAGGCCATCAAATGCTCATAAGTCAACTGATGAATGCGTTGTAAATCTGTCACAAAATCAGCAGCCATGTAATGAATGCGAGTTCGGCCAGGAAGCGGGGCAAGGTCAAGAGGGTAGCGGGGAACACATCCGTAGACCACCTGAAATGGACTAAATACAGTACTTCAGTTCTTAGCATGATTATGAGCAAACTTTACTTGACTAAGCTTAGCATCCCATGATTTAATATGATCTCCAACAAGATTTTGTAGCAAATCTCCTAAAGCTCGATTTGTAAACCTCAGTTTGCCCGTCAGTTTGGGGATGGTATGCCGAACTCACGTCCAAACTAGTATTAACCAAGCGCCAAAGGGATCACCAAAAGTGGCTGAGAAAGTGGGAATCACGATCTGAGACAATAGAAGAAGGAAGACTGTGAAGACGATACACCTTCTTAAAGAATAGTTGTGCTACTGTAACCGCATTGGTGGTGCGCTTACAAGGAATAAAGTGAGCCATTCTGGAAAACCAATCTACCACCATAAAAATTGAATCATTACCTATTTATGAGCAAGGAAGTCCGAGGACGAATTCCATACTTATGTCAGTCCATGGCTGCGTAGGAATGGGTAAAGGCATATAAAGCCCTCGTTGGAAGCATGTCCCATAGATGTTTGGCAAACTTGACAACGCTCCACATCCGTACAATTTTCTCGACCAACATCCCGGCGGAACGTAGGCAAAAAAGTAAGAAGTGGAAACTAGATGAAGTGTCCTATCTCAACCAACATGACCCTCTCCGTACAATTCTTTTTATTATCAGCAAGTGCAAGCTATAACCCGGAATGCAAAGGTAGCTGCCCAAAAGAGATGGGACATGGGTCTAATGCAGCGCGAAGAGATGGGACGCGGAGTTGAAGATAGAAGTTGCCGATTTAATTCAAATTCGAATTTTAATTTATTTTAGTTGTTTCCTGATATCTTCTAGCCTATCTTCTAGTCTTATTTCTAAATTATTATAAATTTCAAAATAGGCATATTTAGGATTAGTTTCAATTTTCTTTTATTTTTTTCAAATTAATTTCCTTTTCGAATTAGTTTCTTTTTCTACTTTTGAATTGTAGTATTCTATAAATAGGAGAGGTTAGTTTGTTATTTTAGTTCATTTAGAGATTAATAAAATTAAGTGCTTTGAGAATTCTCTCAACAAATTTATTCCAATTTTCTCGCTATTTTGTTGAATCAACAAGTGATTGATGTCTATTTTCTTGGTATTCGTGAGAGAATTAACAGATTTATAGAAGTCTTATTTTTTGGTATTCTGATCGAATCAATGGGTTTCGGTATTCTATGCGAATCAATAGATAATAAGAATTTATCCCTTTTTCTTATTTTTATACGGTTCCATTATGTTAGTTGGTATCAGAGCCGATTGTTAAATTGATACAGTAGCATTTTGGCTTTGATACCAGCTGACGTAGCACAAGTGTAGAACAAACTAGTAGTCCGTTGATTCACGCGGAATGCCGAAAAACAAGGAAAACTTATGATCGTTGATTCATGAGAATACCGAAAACAAGCAAACAAAGAGGAGAAAAAAAAAAAAAAAAAAAAAACTTCTCTTAATTTTATTTCAAAGAAAAATATGAATAATAATAACAATCTAGGCTAGCTATTTAATATTTATAAAGGATGACAATTCAAAAGAGTAAAGGAAACTAAACTCACTAGGAAACTAAACTAATTCTAAATTTGAAATTTTGGAAACAACTAAATAGGAAAAAAAATCTAAAAATAAAGAAACTACTAAAATAAATTAAAACTCAAAATTAAAATAAATCAGCAAATAGGTTTTGGGCAACTTCCATAATTGCTCGGCTCCTCACGTTGCATCAGCAACAAAAAAAAGTATTTTTGATGACAATAAATTCACTATGGGCCTGTTTGGCATTACTTTTAGAGGTTGCTTTTAACTATTTATACAAAAAAAAAAAAAAAAAAAAAAAAAAACTACAATAGTTTAGGATGTTTTGTAAATCTTGTTTTTGTCCATCAACTTCTAAAAACTGTTGTCAAATAGCAGTATTTGAGAAGTGTTGTTACATAGTAGCTTCTTCTCTGTTATCCAAATTTACTAAGATAACCTTAATTATAAACTTAATTCTCAATATATCTATTTTAATTTTTTATAGTATGAAAAAATATATTTTTAAAATAGTTATTTAAAAATTAAAAATCTTTAATAAATATGCTATGCTAAATTTCATTCAAATATTTTTAATAATTATCAAAATATTTAAAAATAACAATAATAAATATTAGTTGATGAATAACTTTTCTCCTTGAATAATAGTAATTTACTTTTAAGAACTATTTTAATTAATAAAATTTAAAATATATTTTTTATATTATGAATATTGACCATAAAAGTAGAAATAAAACTAACTATAAAAATGTGTGATAAAGTATGTCTACTTTTGTCATTATACATTTCAACAACAACTTTATACGCAAATTACCAAACACCTAAATTTATGTTTACGGTACTTACAACACTTTTGTAAAAATATTTACCAAACACTTATATGCATGTAGTCACAACAACTTATTATTAAGAGCACAACAATTACAAAAATTTCCAACAGCACACAGCACTGCAAAACTTGCCCTATATGTACTTAATGAATAAGAATAGAAAGAGCGCTCTATAGCATTTTGGAAGTCCAAAACATGCGGCTTTGATTTTTGTATACCTTTTTTTTTTCCTTTCTTTCTCTTGCATTACTTTGTTTCCCCTTTTTTTGGCTCTATTTGTTTACTATAGTTTGCTACTCTAAAACCGCCAAAATTTTTATTTCTTTTTAATTCCATCTTTTTTTGTGTTTTACGTATATTATTCATTTTTTAACTCCACTTATCTACCATTTATTCTACAAATAATATTTAACCTTTTTCCTTTTTTTCTTCTTCTTTTTCGGTGCTTTATTTTTTCCTTTATTTCTTTTTGTATTCATTATCCACTTTACTATAGTCTCTTACCCCAACACTCCCTGACGTTTTTTATTTCTCTTTTATTTTCTCTACATTTGAACTATATCGCTCTCTTATAAATTTGTTAAGTTTAAAGAACATAAGAACATAAGAACAAATCCGAAATAAGATTGAGTTATGTGATCCTAACTATGATACCTCGACATTCAAAAATAAGAAAAAAAAAAAAAAAACACGAAGCTATGCTATAGTGAGACCCTAAATCAAAATTAAACCTACAACAAGAATAAGGAAAATAATTCAAATGTGCTGTCAATGAAACTAGGAGAAACGAAGTAAAGAGGCTGCTAAAAAAAAAAGTAGATAGAAAATAACAAACTCAAAATCAAGAAAATCAAAACTATAGTTGTACGCTTTTAGTATCCATACATAACCTACGAACAAGAGATCCACAATAATTAAAAGGTGTCAAAAATAAGTTTAAAAAATATAAGAGTATAAGAACAAAACCGAAATAAGATCTTGTTCTGTGATTCTCACAACGATTCATCGCCACTTTAAAAATCAGAAGAACAAAGCAACACGACAATGAGACCCTAAATCCAAATTAAAACTACAACGAGTACAATGAAAATAATTCAAATGTGTTGTCAATAAAATCCAAGAGAAATGAAGTAAAGACACCACTAAAAATAAAAGGCGGAGAGAAAATAACAAATCCAGAATTAAGAAAAACAAAACAATAATTATCTGCTTTCAGCATTCATCAAGGACCTACGAAAAAGATGATCCATAATAATTTAGGATGTTGAATGTAATTTTAAAGAATATTAGAACATAACAAATCCAATCATCATTAAATATAACATCACTTAGACATTAATTACAAAACAAAAATTCGATATAATCCAAAATAAGATTGTGATCGGTGATCCAAATTGCATTACTTCGCCATTCAAAAATCATAAAACAAACCAACACTACAGTCGGATGTCAAAACCAAATATAACCTGCATTCAAAACTATAAATTTAATTCAAGCATGGTTTCAATGAAATCCAAGAAGAAAAAGTAGAGAATCCATTAATAATAAAACATAGAAAGAAAATAACAAATTTGAAATCAAGAAAATCAAAACCTTAATTTTTTGCTTTTAGCGTCTATACCTAACCTGTGAAAAGTAGGATCCAAAATAATTAAAAGGTGTCAAAGATAATTTAAAAGAATATAAGTACACAAGATCAAATTCGAAATAAGACTGGATTATGTGATATTAACTATAATACCTCATCATTCAAAAATAAAGAAAAAAAATAAAACTACGCTACATTGAGACCCTAAATCCAAATTAAACCTACAAGGAGAACAACAAAAATAATTTAAACGTGATGTCGATGAAATCCAAGAGAAATGAAATAAAGAGGCCGCTAAAAATAACTGATAGAGAGAAAATAGTAAATCAAAAATCAAAATCTTAATTGTTCGCTTTTAGCATCCATACTTCATCTGCAAAAAGTAGGATCCAAAGAAAGAAAGAACATGCATAATTTTACAACTAAATGAGGGTATTTAGGGCTCTTGACAGCCCACAAAAATCAATCGTACCCTAACTATAATTTATTTCCTTATATAAACAGTATATCAAGCTTTTTTTTAACGGTTGCTAACAAAAATAACGTAGAACTAAATACATACGTATATATATATATATATATATATATATATATATATATATATATAAATCACATAACCTATTTATATTTAAACTAGCCATATGTATAATAACGTACACTGGCGTATTAAGTAGGTCTTTATAAATATGTACTCATATACGTATGTATATATATAATCTAATGATAAAAATTAACCATCACACAAATTTATCATATCATCTCATAAAATTAAACAATTTAGCATGATCTTATTCTTACACTAGGAGTCCTCATTGCTTTCACATAGTCAAAATAACTCAACGTAATGTTAAGATTAACGAAGTATAATATCATAACTATATCCATATTAATTCGTAATTTCTAATTTATAACAATATTGTTAGTTAGAATTTTGGGTGTTACAACCCTTCTCACCTTGTAAAAGTTTTGTCCATGAAATTTAGAATAAATCCAAGTAATTCAAACACATCTTATTGTTCCCATGTAGCTTCCTCTACCTTGTGGTTACGCCAATGAACTATTACTAACGAAATCTCGTTATTGCTCAAGGTCTTCGTCTTCTGGTCCAAAATATCAACTAGTTTCTCTTTGTAGCTCATATCTTCTTGAATTTTAACTTCTTGTGACTTGATGACATGCAACAGGTCCGGTACATACTTCTTTATTATCGATAAATGAAAAATGTTATGGATAGATGCCATCCATGAGGCAATTTTAGCTTGTAAGTGTAACACCCATTTTTCTAAATTGATAAAATTCGTAGAAGTAGATGTTAGAAGTTAACTTGAATAATGTTATGGTGTTATGTTTAGTGAATTCTAACATCATAATGAGTTTAATTCCGCAAGTGATCGCGATGATGACTCAAGGTGCTAAGAACAAGTTCATGCCATTTTATGGAAATTCTTTATGATTTCAAATTTGTTTTAACGATTTTATGAATTTGTATGATGCTATGATGATATGTTCTTTATATGACATATGTACACACATGTACAATAGGATGAAAGATGGCATATTCATAGTTGGCTTATATAGCGTTATTAGATATGTTTTGGATTTTTCATGGTCAATAAAGAAGAGTAATCTGCATGTGGGAAGAGGAATGGAAAGGAGGGGAATAGTTGGTGTGGATTTTCATGGATTAATTGCTTCAATGACAGACTATAATTGCTGAAATTAAGCCAAATAGCATTTAAGTTAATCCCAAAATTTATTTGGAATCAATTGCTGGAAATTTCCCCTTATATGCATGTTGACCAATGACAATTTCTCTTCCTTTTAAGCAGCCACCTCTGTTGGTTCCCGAATCGAATTCGGATGTGGAAGCGCAGCGGAAAGGCGATCATGTATAACAAAAATTTTCATAAAACCTTTGAGATACTCTATAGATTATATTAATTTATGCACGAATAAATTAATCTCATTAATTCATTTATTAAGAACTCAATTCGGAAAAATACCTGGAGGCTGACTCGGTTGATAACTTGAGTTCTTTGACCTCGAACAATCCTTGCTCCAAAGCTTTGTGTTTAGAAAACCAATGTCTTCCACGTCAATTCCTAGAATCCACAAAGACGTGTGTGTGGGCACACATGAGACAAAACGGGTTACAATAAACACTCGAATTTTCACAAACACCAACGCATGCACGATTTGAAATTTTTGGAGAAAAATTTTTCCTTCCTCTCTACTTGAGAAATTCGGCCAGCCTTAACATTTAGGGCTGAAAAAATTGTTTCAAAATTTCTATAGAGAAATTTCAACCACCTCTAAAATTAGGGCAAAAAACCATTCCGAAAATTGTCTCAAAAAAAGTATTTATTGAGTAGAAGTCAAACTTCTAGAAGGAATCCAATCTCTATCTCTAAGATAATGCTTGTTAATTATCTCCTATTTGAATTTTAAACAAAATCTCCTATTCCCTTATCCCTTAGTGTGGCCGGCCAAGATGGGGACTCTCATCCCTGTGTGGCGCCAATACTGGATAGGGAAGGAAGAGAAAATCATCTTTTATCCTGTAGTCAATTTTATTTTAAATTCAAATTTAATTTAAGTCAAACTTAAATTAATTTGAATTCTAAATTGAACAACTTATCAAATAAGTTTAAATGGATAAATCTAGATGTGTTCAAATTCAAATTTAAATAATCACATTATTTAAATAATAATTAATTCTCAATTAATTATTTCCGAGTATTTAATTTTAGAATTCCGTAATTGTAAAATTCCCATTTTGTCCTCTGTGTCTGGTAGAATTACTAGGACGACGCGGGGACTAATGGACCTATAATTTCGAGCTCCAATAAAATTAATAATCAATTAAACACTTTAATTAATTAATTAATTCTATTAATTCCAATAGTTACTCCACTATAAACTTGGAATTGCACTCTCGAAATTATAGATATAAATTACTTCTAAACCGTGAAGTGTCCATTTGATATAGTCATTGCATATAGATCAATCCTCCATAAATAATTCATAATTAAAGCCAGGTAAAATCCGTTAACCTCTCTAATTATATCTTTATCCTTGAGTACCATTGATTCTCTAATGGATAGTGATTCATAAAACACATTCATGAATTGGATCTCCTACTAGTCCAAGTACCGAATCAACCCTTAAGAGAATTATTTATCTACTTCTTTCTCAAGAAGGAATGGATTCCATCTCGTATAATAACATTCCCAGCTACCTACTTCATCATGTCTCCAAAATACAAGGAATAGGATTCAAGGTCTCGGAATCCGTACAGAGTAAATCAAAAGACACAAATCCATAAATAGGAGTTTGTTAAGAACTCAAGATTAAGATCATTCTATATATGACCATCGGTAGACTCAATTAGAATTTCTATACTTTAACGGAAATTATTAGAAATTCATATTGTGTCTGTGTCCTTGTTCCACATAATCTCATTATGTGAAATACACTCATTCAATATCTCACCATATTAACAGTGCGGATAACACCGTTCCATTCTAAATGGGAATGACATGTATTAATAATGTTTTAATTAAAGATTCCGAACTTTAATTAAATTCGTTATGAACATTGCTTTTTGATTATTATCCTTAAACATTATCCTCTCGTATATAACACTTATATACAATGTTTAAGGTTACATAAATAATCTTGGAATTTTTATTGATATTCATAAAATATTCATAAATATATGCACATAAAATAATGAATAAACTCTTTTATTAAATAAATAATAAATATCCTATTACATCTCATGCTTCTAGGACACCATTCCCAACAACCTCTCCTTTATTCCTCTAAATTAGTGCTGTGTGCTGTCAACATGTATTATTAATTAAAAAAATGCACGTTTCCTTAAAACATTAGTCTTGCTTCCCTTCTCATTTTCTTTGCCGCAACATTTCTAATTGTGACTAACCATCAGTTTTGTCAATTTTCCTTTCTACTAATTCTTTCTACATCCTCTCTTTAACGTCTCTCTTATCCTCTCTTTCACGACCAAAAAAGGAAAAAAAAATCACAAGAGGACATTCATAATCAGCCGTCAAGCTCATCTCTTAATCTTTCTTTTGAATTCTCCTAGCAATCAAGATAAAGGAAATCGTTAAGGTATGATTCCTCTTATTATTTATTCTTTTTGTTTCGAATTCTTTAAGGGTACAGATTTTATTGTCAATAATGGCTTTTGTTTGAGGAGGAGAGACATGAGATAATGTTTGAGTGAGACTATACCACTACTATGTTGCTTATGGTATTACGTATATGGGTGGATGGGTGGCTGTATTTGTTTTCTTCTTTTTTTTATAATTTCAGACCTCTGTATTCTTATTTATTTAATTAATCATTTTCAATTTGTCTATTTTATTTAGAGGAATCATTTATAGACTTGTATATATATTGTGTCCAATGCTAGGATATCTTATTTCATTGGCCTTATTGCACCCTAGTTTAAGAAGTCAAAAATTTTGGACGTGTCTAGGAGTGATTACATGCGTACTTCTATGTTTCCGTGTAATAGAAATATGTCATAAGGTTGAATAATAGATGGAGTGTTGTTTACGTTGGGAATAGTGTCCTGAAAGCATGAGATGTAAAAGGATATTTATTATTTATTTAATAAAATAGTTTATTCATCATTTTATGTGCATATATTTATGAATATTTTATGAATATCAAATAAAATTCCTTAATTATTTATGTAACCTTAAACATGGTATATAAGTGTTATATATGAGAGGATAATGTTTAAGGATAATAATCAAAAGTAATTGTTCATAATGAATTTAATTAAAGTTCAGAATCTTTAATTAAAACATTATTAATACATGTCATTCTATTTAGAATGGAACGGTGTTATCCGTGACCGTTAATATGGTGAGATATTGAATGAGTGTATTTCGTATAATGAGATTATGTGGAATATGGACGCAGACACAATATGAATTTCTAATAATTTCCGTTAAGCATAGAAATTTAATTGAGTCTACCGATGGTCATATATGGAATGATCTTAATCCCGAGTTCTTAACAAACTCCTATTTATGGATTTATGTCTTTTGATTTATTTCGGCACGGATTCCGAAACCTTGAATCCCATTCCTTGTATTTTGGAGACATAATGAAATAGGTAGCTGGGAATGTTATTATACGAGATGGAATCCATTCCTTCTTGAGAAAGAAGCAAGATAAATAATTCTCTTGAGTGTTGATTCGGTACTTGGATTAGTAAGAGCGCCGGTTCATGAATGTGTTTTATGAATCACTATCCATTAGAGAATCAATGGTACTCAAGGATAAAGATGTAATTAGAGAGGTTAACGGATTCTACCCCGACTCTAATTATGAATTATTTATGGAGGATCGATCTATATGCAATGACTATATCAAATGGACACTTCACGTTTAGAAGTAATTAATGTCTATAATTCCGAGAGTGCAATTCCAAGTTTATAGTGGAGTAACTATTGAATTAATAGAATTAATTAATTAATTAAAGTGTTTAATTAATTATTAATTTTATTGGAGCTCAGAATTATAGATCCATTAGTCCCCTCGTCGTCCTTGTAATTCTACTAGACACAAATGGCAAAATGGGAATTTTAGAATTACGGAATTCTAATTGATATGGTTCCATGGATCGGTTATATTCATGGATCGGTTATGTGCATGATGGATTTGGTCGTTAATTATATGGTTCCATGGATCAGTTATATTCATTCATTGATAAATTATTTGTAATTTAATTCGGGATTAGAATTATTGTAATTCTAGGATTTGGGTAGAATTAGGGTTTTTGATTTTGAATCAAGAAGGAGGCCTTGAAGATCATGTTTGAGGCCTTCAAAGAAGCCCATAAACCGCCCAGAAAATTCCGGCGTGGGCGACGCGCGCCCAGCGCCGGCCAGACGCTGGCCCAGGATGCGGCCCAGCACATCGTGGCACGCCCAGGCCGCGACTCCCAGCGCCCCCAGCACGCGCCAAAGGCATGGCCAGGCCACGCCCAGGTGGCGCCCCGGTGGCGTGGCCAAAGGCACGCCCAAAGACGCCCCAAGGCGGCTAGGCGGCAACACCAGACGTGGCGGTGGCCAGGGCCAGTGTGCCGGCCCACGCTTGACCCGGTGGTGCCCAAGTTTGGATTTGATCCCGAGCGGGCCCGAAGGTTTGAAACCCTCGTCAAAGCGTGACGAGAGCCGGAAAAGTTCCGGATCCCAAGGAAGGTGAAATCCAACCCGGAGACAAAGAATGAAGTCGAAGAATAAAGAATTCAAGAATCGAAGACCCGTTGATGTAACGGAAGAACATAATTATTGTAATTATTTATTTATTCGATTCGATTGAGTTGTAATTTATTTTTCCATGGGATCGGTCAAATCCATCTCAATAGTTGATTGCATATATTTATATTTTATGTTGATAATTATATATTATATATGTCCATGCATATAACATGCCATATAGATATAATGTGCCTACTCATATGTTTTTATAACATGCCATGCATACACGCCAAGATTCGTTATTGTTTATTTTATTTATTATAAAAGTGTTTTAGAAAAAATAAAATAAAATAAGAACCATCTTATTTGAAAATTGATTTAATATGATTAAATTGATTTAAGTTGCAAAATTGATTTGCAAAATAACGTTACATGTGAAATTGAATTTAAGAGTTAAATTTTGGAATTTCACATATCCGAAAAATAAATCGTTTATTTTTCAATTTGAAAATCATGAGATGTTTTTCAAACAAAATACGTATTTGCAAAATAATGAGTGAGAGAGGGTTCTAGGACAATACGACCCACTGGTCTCCATCATTAGTTCAACACCGTGAGATTCGAAAGGGGCTTCGCGGCGGCACCGATTCCGCACTCCCTACGGAAAGTGTTCTTTCGGATCAATAACAAGGTTGACTTCCTAGTGATAGGATTCAAAGATGTATTTCCGGTTTGACCTACCCTACGGCGGCACTCCGGAGTTAAGTCTGTAGAATCTGAAATGATGGGTTACACTCATGGAGATATAATCAAATTGTTGATTATATTTTTGACCAAAATTAGCGGCAGTTAATAAATATGAAAATATGAGATATTTTGATTATATTTATTAATTGAGAAGGTCTCGGTTCAATTTGTGATATTTTTTGACCTACCCTACGACGGCACTATATTCGTGGTAAATTGAATTATCGTTGGCACCCAAAATTAAAACATGATTTATGTATTTTTCATGTGCATCTTGCATCATATTTAATTGTGCCTAAATTAACATGCCTTGATATTCATGCACATAAATTGATTAGATGAATATTCTATTTATTTCCAGCAATATGTCGAATCCCATTATCACACTACTAGCGACTGAAAAATTAGACGGTGATAATTATGCTAAGTGGAAAAGTAACATGAACATACTATTGGTCTGCGAAGACTATAAGTTTGTCCTAGCGGAGGAATGTCCTCCTGAACCCACGGCTAATGCATCCAAAACCGCAAGGGAGCCTTTTGATCACTGGATCAAGGCCAACAATAAAGCAAAGTGCTTTATCTTTGGCTAGTATGAGCGATGTGCCAAGAAGAAGCATGAGGAGATGGAGACCGCTTATGAGATAATGGAGTCTCTAGAAGCCATGTTCGGCGCTCCTAAAAAAAAAGGCTCGTTTGGATGCCGTAAGGGCTTTCATGAACGATAAGATGAAGAAAGGTTCTTCAGTCAAGGCACATGTTTTGAACATGATTGATCACCTCCACGATGCGGAGCTCAATGGTGCCAGAATCGATGAAGCCACCCAAGTTGGCATCATCCTGGAAAGCCTATCCCCTGACTTTCATGAGTTCGTGAACAACTTTGTTATGAACGAAAAGAAGTGCAATCTCACTGAACTCATGAATGACCTGCAAAACTTGAATCCACCAACAAAAGAAGGGAGGAGAAGCAAATGTTAGAAGTTGCAGGAAGTTCTGGTAAAAACAAAAGGAAAAACCAGAACCAGGGAAAAGCAAAGAAGGGAAAGAACAAGAGACCCAAGAAAGCAAAGGGCCCCATCCAGAAACCCAAAGGAAAGTGTTTCCACTGCAATGGCGAAGGGCACTGGAAGAGAAACTGTAACAAGTATCTCGAGGAGCTGAAAAAGAAAAAGGAACAAGGTAAATCAGATTTACTAGTCCTTGAAACATGTTTAGTAGAGGGTGATACCTCAGCCTGGATAATTGATTCAGGAGCGACTAATCATGTTTGTTTCTCTTGCGTAGTCTTAGTTCTTACACCGAGCTAGCCGATGGGGACTACACGATGAAAGTAGGCAATGGCGCAAGAGTTTCGGCAAAAGCGTTGGGAGAAGTTAGACTTCGTTTTAGGGAAAATAAATTTTTAGTTTTGAACAATGTTTATTTTATTCCAGACATTCGCAGAAATTTGATTTCTGTGGCCAAATTATTTGAACAATTATTTAAAGTTTATTTTGATAATGAATTTGTTCATATTTTTCGAAATGGTTTAAATATTTGTTCTGGACGTCTGGATGATGGTTTATATTGTATAAAATCAATACCTAATTCACTGCTTAATACTGAAATGTTCAGAGTTGCCGAACCTAAGAATAAAAAGCAAAAGATTTCTCACGAAAATAACACATATCTGTGGCACCTTAGACTTGGTCACATTAACCTAAATAGGATTGAAAGACTGGTAAAGGATGGTCCTTTGCGTGAGCTAAAAGTTGGCGAGCTTCGATCTGTGAATCTTGTTTGGAAGGTAAAATGACCAAGAGACTTTTCTGACAAAAGGAGTAAGAGCTACAGAACCCCTACAGCTGATACATTCAGATGTATGTGGACCGTTAAACGTCCAAGCTAGAGGAGATTAGGAATATTACGTCACCTTTATTAATGACTATTCGAGATATGGTTATGTTTACCTGATGCAACGGAAATCTGAAACTTTTGGAAAGTTTAGAGAATTCTGAGCAGAAGTTGAAAAACAATTAGGTAAACCAATCAAGACACTTCGATCAGATCGAGGGGGTGAATACCTGGACCAAGAGTTTCGGGATTTCTTGATTGAAGAAGGTGTGGTATCCCAATTGATCGCACCGGCACACCGCATGACGAGAATGGTGTGGCGAAAGGAGAAATCGGACTTTGCTCGACATGATAAGATCAATGTTGAGTTATTCTTCACTATCTACTTCTTTTTGGGGCTCTGCCCTAAAAACCGCTATGTATATTCTGAATCTAGTTCCATCTAAATCTATACCTAAGACACCCCTAGAGTTGTGGAATGGTCAAAAACCTAGTTTGAGACACATTCGCATATGGGGGAGTCCAGCACATGTGCTGAGGCAAAAGACCAGGAAGTTGGAACCAAGGTCAGAAGTATGCATCTTTGTGGGATACCTACAAGGGACAAGAGGAGGACTGTTTTATAGTCAAGCAGATCAAAAGGTGTTTGTATCGACAAATGCCACATTTCTGGAGCATGACTATATGATAGATTTCAAGCCCAGAAGTAACATAGTATTAGAAGAGTTACTTTCCGATGAGATCGGACGACATTCGACAAGAGTTGTCAGATCACTCAGAGAAAAGACCACAGTTCCTGATCAGACTCCTACGGCACCTCGTCGTAGTGGGAGGGTAAGCAGGTTACCCGACCGTTATACCAGGGAAGCCCAAATTGTCACTGCTGATGATGGTAACGAGGATCCATCGACCTTTAGGGATGCGATGGATGATTCTGATAAGGAAGAATGGCAAGCAGCTCTGACACTCGAGATGGAGTCTATGCACTCTAACTCAGTCTGGCAACTTGTAGATCTACCCGAAGGGGTAAAACCTATTGGATGCAAGTGGATCTTCAAGAGAAAGAGAGGAGCGGATGGAAAAGTAGAGACTTATAAAGCAAGGCTAGTGGCTAAGGGTTATACCCAAAAGGAGGGAGTTGACTATGAGGAAATTTTCTCGCCGGTAGCCATGTTTAAGTCCATCCGGATACTCCTGGCCCTTGCAGCATATTTGGACTATGAGATATGGCAGATAGACAACAAGGCGGCTTTTACGAATGGCTATCTTGATGAAACCATCTATATGGATCAGCGGAGAGGGTTACATAGTGGAAGGCCAACGGCAGAAAAGTCTCAAACCGCAAAGGTCCATTTATGGATCAAGCGAGCTTCTAGATCATGGAACATCGGGGTTTGATGAGGCTATAAAGTCTTATGGATTTGATCAAAACATTGATGAACCATGTGTCTACAAGTACAAGAAAGAAGAGAAAGTGGTCTTCTTAATTCTTTACGTCGATGACATCCTACTCATTGGGAATGATGTGGGAATGATGACAGATGTAAAGGAGTGATTAGCCAGCCAATTCCAAATGAAAGATTTAGGAGAGGCAAGCTATGTTCTTGGGATCAAGATTATTCGAGATCGCAAGAAAAAGCTTTTGGCGTTATCACAAGCATCTTATATAGACAAAGTGTTGTCTAGGTATTCGATGCAAAACTCCAAGAAAGGGAATTTGTCTTCTAGGCATGGCATTCATCTTTCTAAGGAGCAATGTCCAAAGACCCCGCAAGAAGAAGAAGATATGAGAAGGTATCCCTCACGCCCGGGTGTGGGAAGCCTTATGTATGCCATGTTGTGTACAAGACCGGATATACGCTATCGCGGGGAGAAACTATATGTTGGTATATTAGGAGAAGATCATCTCTCACCGGATACACAGTATTCGATTTCCAATCGGATAGATATAGTCGACGGTCGACATCCGGATCTGTGTTCACTCTTAATGGAGGAGTCATGGTATGGAGAAGTGTAAAGCAAAGTGTGTTCTTGACTCTACCATGGAAGTTGAATATGTTGCAGCATGTGAAGCAAAAAGAAGCTACATGGCTCGGGAAGTTCTTAAGCGATCCGGAAGTTGTTCGAGGATATGGATAAGCCAATTAAGCTCTCTTTGTGACAACGGTGGAGCGGTGGCTAATTCAAAAGAACCTAGAAGCCATAAGAGTGCGAAACATATAGAAAGGAAATATCACCCGATCGAGACATTGTGGATAGAGGCGATGTAGCGGTTTCGAAGATCGTGTCGAGGACAACCTTTGACCCGTTCACCAAGACATTGCCATTGAATGTTTTTCATCGGCACTTAGATGGATTTGGGATTAGAGACATGACACACCTGCTTTAGGACAAGTGGGAGATTGTTGGGAATAGTGTCCTGAAAGCATGAGATGTAAATGGATATTTATTATTTATTTAATAAAATAGTTTATTCATCATTTTATGTGCATATATTTATGAATATTTTATGAATATCAAATAAAATTCCTTGATTATTTATGTAACCTTAAACATGGTATATAAGTGTTATATACAAGAGGATAATGTTTAAGGATAATAATCAAAAGTAATTGTTCATGATGAATTTAATTAAAGTTTGGAATCTTTAATTAAAACATTATTAATACATGTCATTCCCATTTAGAATGGAGCAGTGTTATCCGTGACTTTGTTAATATGGCGAGATATTGAATGAGTGTATTTCGCATAATAAGATTATGTGGAACATGGACGCAGACACAATATGAATTTCTAATAATTTCCGTTAGGCATAGAAATTCTAATTGAGTCTACTGATGATCATATATAGAATGATCTTAATCCTAAGTTCTTAACAAACTCCTATTTATGGATTTATGTCTTTTGATTTACTCGGTACGGATTCCGAAACCCTGAATCCTATTCCTTGTATTTTGGAGACATAAGGAAGTAGGTAGCTGGGAATGTTATTATACGAGATGGAATCCATTCCTTCTTGAGAAAGAAGCAGATAAATAATTCTCTTGAGTGTTGATTCGGTACTTCGATTAGTAAGAGCGCTCTGGTTCATGAATGTGTTTTGTGAATCACTATCCATTAGAGAATCAATGGTGCTCAAGGATAAAGATGTAATTAGAGAGGTTAAGCAGATTCTACGACTCTAATTATGAATTATTTATGGAGGATCGATCTATATGCAATGACTATATCAAATGGACACTTCACGGTTTAGAAGTAATTAATGTCTATAATTCGAGAGTGCAATTCCAAGTTTATAGTCGAGTAACTATTGGAATTAATAGAATTAATTAATTAATTAAAGTGTTTAATTAATTATTAATTTTATTAAAGCTCAGAGTTATAGGTCCATTAGTCCCCGCGTCGTCCTTGTAATTCTACTAGATACAAAGGACAAAATGAGAATTTTAGAATTACGGAATTCTAAAATTGAATACTCGAAGAATAATTAATTGAGAATTAATTATTATTTAAATAATGAGATTATTTAAATTTGAATTTGAACATATCTAGATTTATCCATTTAAACTTATTTGATAAGTTGTTTAATTTAGAATTCAAATTAATTTAAGTTTGACTTAAATTCGAATTTGAATCTGAATTAAAATTGGACTACTGGATAAAGGATAAAATATCTTCCTTCCCGATCTTATTTAGGCACCACACACAGGGATAAAACCCTAGTGTGTGGCCGGCCACCTTAAGGATAAGGGGAAGGGATTTTTTGTTCCAAATTCAAAATTGGAGATAAGGATTTGATCCTATTTTGAAGTTTGACTTCTACTCTTTAAATATGAGATAAATAGAAAATTGTAAAACAATTTTTGACTTATTTTCAGCCCCAAAAACCTAGTGGCCGAAATTCTCATAGAGGGAAAAGAGTGAAAAATATTTTTCTTCAAAAATTCCACATCGTGCATGCGTTGGTGTTTGTGGAAATTCGAGTGTTTCAGAAACCTGTTTTGTCTCGCGTGTGCCCACACACACATCTACGTAGAATCAAGGAATTGACGTGTAAGACTTTGGTGTTCTAAACACAAAGCTTGGAGCTAGGACTGTTCGTGGTCAAAGAAAATCAAGTTATCATCCGAGTCGGCTACAAGGTATTTTTTCGGTTGATCCTTGAATGATATAAATTAATGAGATTAATTTATTCGTGCATAAATTAATATAATCTATAGAGTATCTCAAAAGTTTTATGAAAATTTTTGTTATACACAATCCGCCTTTCCGATGCGTTTCCGCCGCCTTTCCGATGATGTTATGACGTTTTTAATATTTCATATGATGACGTTTGAAGAAAAATGTATATATGTATTTTTATGTTTTTAAATGGCGTTGTACATTTTGATGATGACCGGTGAGCTGTCTTATTGTCACGGTTGGTATAGGATTTGCTACCCCATGCTTTTTCTGGCTAGCGCACTATGATGGTACAACGTCGGGCCCAATATATGATGGATTTTAAAGTTTAAACATGTTCAAAAATAATTATTCTCGTGATGAAGTTTATTGTTGATGAATAAAAATGTTCATTTAAATTTGTGAGAATTAAGTGTCTTACTAAGCCCTTGATTATATAAGTTATTTCATGTTGTAGACAATCTAAAGGGTAAGATGTAGCCATGGAGCATATTGGAGCGGATGCGAGCTATGCGTGATAGGAAAACGGGAGAAACGATCATGGGATGAAAGTGTTTAAGGTTAAACAAAGTTTTTGATTTTTAGTTTTATTGTTTTAAAACTTCGGTTTATGGTGGTTTTGATTTGAAGAATATTTTAGACTTTATAGATTTTAATAACTAAGTTGAACCGAAGGTTGTTTTATTTTTCTTTGAGGAAGTTCAAAATTTAAAGATAGTATGTTTTAAAAAAAATCTAGGCTTTTCTTTAAGTCGTTCAAAGTAAGGTATTTCAAGTTTAACGATCATCCGCATTCTTTAAGAGGTAAATGTTTGAAAGTTAAGATAACTGTGACGGTCCGTTAGGGGTTGTTACAGTAAGCTACCTTGCCAATGTGCTCGCTTACCACATACGGTTCCATACACCTCAGACTAAGCTTGCCTTTCTCCTCAAACCGCATCACGCTCTTTATCGAGATGAACTTGATAAACATTGAGTCTCCAACCTCAATCTCTAAAGGCCTTCAACATACATTTGCATAACTCTTTTGCCTACTCTGAACTGTGGCAATCCATTGCTGAAATTACTTTCACCACCTCTGATGTCTTAGTCAAAAAGTCAATTTTCTCCTTAAAATCAGTATTCTTCTTAAGTTTTGATTCCATCAACTTCTTCTCCCCAACCTCATGCCAACAGATGGGGATCTACATTGCCTCCCATATAATGCCTCAAAAGGAGCCATCCTGATTGTCGCCTGGTAACTGTTGCTATAATCGAACTCAAGCAACGGCAGAAACTTATAGCAACGGAAGCATATTTTCAAGATCTCTTTGCCAACTCAACCAACTAATTGTTGCCTCAAAGGGAGCATATTTTCAAGTGTTTGATTGTCCTCTTCGTCCGACCATCTGTCTATGGGAGAAATGCCGTGACTAAATTTGAGTTTCATCCCCATAGCTGCCTGAACACTCCTTTAAAAATGTGAGGATCTCATCTGAAATAATAGACTAGGGAACACCGTGAAGTTTCACAATCTCTTTCACTTATAGCTCTCCCAACTACTCAATAAAGAATGTCGTCCGTATAGGAAACAAATAAGCTGACTTTGTCGATCTATCAATGACCACTCAAATAGTGTAAATCCATTAGAAGTCCTCAACAATCCAATAATGAAGTCCATCACAATATCTTTCCACTTCCATTTTGGAATCTAAATCGACTGGAGCAACCCACTTGGCCTTTGGTGTTCACCCTTAACTTTATGGCTAGTCAAACATTACTTCACATAACCTGCTATGTCCTTATTCATTTCGAACCACTAGAAACTTCCTCTAAGATCCATATACATCTTGGTTGAACCATGATGAAGCGTACATGGAATCTTGTGCGCCTCCTCAGCTCTTTGTCTTAGGGAATGCATAATCATCTCCTATACTTCAGCACTCCATCATCTGCTATTCTTGAACCCTTACACTTTCCTCATGCTCTAATTAGGATCAAGGCCCTACATGCTTTCAATATCATGAAAAAAAAAAAAAAAAAAAAAAAAAAAAAAAGTAAGAGACAAGGACATCCTAATAACTATGCCACAACCAATCCAAACCATGGGTGACAGTTTCTCTCATAATCTTTCAAATGTCTTGAGGCGTAGGCTATTACTTTCTCATCTTGCATAAATACAGCTCCAGGACCCATCTTTGACGTGTCACTATAGATCACAAAGCCTTCATTACCTTCCAAAATTATCAAAATCGATGCGCTTATTAGTCTCCTCTTTAGCTCTTGGAAACTCTGCTTATGGTTATCACTCCATTCAAACCTTTTCCATTTCGAGTAGATGTTGTTGGGGCATAGTCAACTTGGAGAAACCTTCCACAAACTTCCTATAGTATCTTGCTAATCCAAGAAAACCTATGATCTCGTTGGCATTCCTTGGACGGCTTCAGTTGCTTATGGTTTCCACCTTCATAGGATCTACCATCACACCATTCTTAGATATCACATCAAAGTTCACACTTTGTGAATTTAGCATACAGTCAATGCCCTTTCAACATTTGCAAAACTATCCTCAAATTCTCGTTGTTCTTCTCTTAAGTCTTAGACTAGATATGGATATCATCGATTAACACAATAAAAAATTTATCATGGAAATCCCTAAACACTTGGTCCATCAAGTCCATAAATGTTGTCAATGCATTCGCCGGTCTAAACAACATGACCTTAAACTCATATTAATCATACCTACTTCGAAAGATAAACCTCAGAATATCATCCTCTTTAGTCCTCAACTAATGGTAGCCAGATCTTAAGTCTAACTTGAAGAACATTGTTGCACCCTTCAACTAACCAAACAAGTCATCAATCTTCGATAGTGGATACCTATTCCTTATTGTCACCTTATTCAGTTCTCTACAATCAATCCACACTCATAGAATTGTCCTTATTCCTAGAAAACAACACTGTGAATGAAACCATGTTCCAGCAACGCTTTAGCTCAACATGTGTCATTCTATAAGGTGCTTTTTAAATCAATCCATTCCAAACATAAATTCAGTCTCAAATTCCATTTTACTATCTGGTAGTAACCTAACAGATCGTGTAGAAATACTTCATCGAAATCCTTATTGACATGCGCATCAACTAACTTCGACTTTTTTCCCACCTTTTTCTTATCCACTATGCTAGCCATAAAAAACATACATCCATTGGCTTACATTTGTTGTGCATCTTAGTCTCCTTTCTCGGTTCACCCATATATTGGAACTGTTCTTCACCTTTGAGTTCAATAACAATCCGTTGATGTCGAGACTCGATAGACGCATTATACTTATTTAAGAAGTTCATTCCTAATATTACATCATACATGTAGAGCGCTATCAACACTAAAGAGTTCTCTTTTTACCATTTTTTATTGACATTGTATGTAGTCAATAAGTGGACATGATCACTTCCCTGTAGGGTAGTCCCTCAGTGAATCCTTATCTCACAAGGTCCTGATTTCTCCCTATATAGTTTCTTAAAAGAATAGGATACTAGAGACTACAACAAATATCATTATCAATTGCTAACCAAAAATGCTATTAAACACTACCAATAGCGTTTTGTGGAGCGTTAAGACATTAGACGCTATTAAAAGTCCTACAAAAACATAGCGTTCTAAGAACGATATGAGAAACGCTACAAAATTGAGGTCTTATAGCGTTTGACATGTTATTTTCAACCTCTTACAACAGCTACTTGGCGTTGTTACAGTACAGATTAATGGTTTTTCTCTCTTGTTATGTTCATACTCATGTAACTTTTTAAAATTATTATTGAATATTTTACCAATAGTAAAAGTAACACATACTAACGTCTTATCTACTTTTATAGTGTTAATATTATTTTGAATTCATTCAAATAGATGGTGATTCGAGCAACATCTTACATCCAAATAAGAACATTCAAATTAAAACAAAAAACATACAATGTAATAATTGTTATAAGTATTTACAAAGTTGGCAATAAGATGTTTACAACACAAGTCACACCATTTGTCCACAACTTTTAACATTAAAAACAAATAAACAATATAGAGAAATAGCTAGAGATATCAAAGTATCCAAAGCATCTAGCCAAATGAAATGGTTAAGTAAATAATCCATCTTGACAAAATGCTCCAACAAAAAGGTCATCTCTTTCAAAGCAAAGCAACTATTGACCTATCACAAAATTAATCCAATTAATTAATTAAAACATATAAATTAATTAACTAATAAAACACAAAAAGAAAAAACTAGATAAACCATACAACTGAACAACAGAACAAATTTTACTATAAAAAGAAACTGTTGGTTGCGAATCGGTCAAGCGCGGAAAGAAAAAGCGGAAAAGGCGGATCGTGTATAACAAAAATTTTCATAAAACTTTTGAGATACTCTATAGATTATATTAATTTATGCACCAATAAATTAATCTCATTAATTTATAAGATTCAAGGATCAACCGAAAAAATACCTTGTAGCCGACTCGGATGATATCTTGATTTTCTTTGACAACGAACAGTCCTAGATCCAAGCTCTTGTGTTTAGAACACCAAAGTCTTCCACGTCAATTCCTTGATTTCACGTAGACGTGTGTGTGGGCACACGTGAGACAAAACGGTTTCTAAAACACTCGAATTTCCACAAACACCAACGCATGCACGATGTGGAATTTTTGGAGAGAAAAATTTTCACTCTCTTTTTTTGCTATATGAGAATTCCGGCCACCCTCTTTCTCTAGGGCTGAAAAGTGTTTTCAAAAATTTCCTACAATTTTCCATTTATCTCATATTTAAAGAGAAGAAGTCAAACTTCAAAATAGGATCAAATCCTTATCTCCAATTTTGAATTTTGGAAAAAATCCTTCCCTTATCCTTTGATGGCGGCCACCCCTAGGGTTTTATCCCTTTGTGTGTGGCACCTAAATAAGATAAGGAAGGAAGATATTTTATCCATTATCCAGTAGTTCAATTTTAATTGATTCAAATTGAATTTAAGTCAAACTTAAATTAATTTGAATTCTAAATTGAACAACTTATCAAATAAGTTTAAATGGATAAATCTAGATATGTTCAAATTCAAATTTAAATAATCTCATTATTTAAATAATAATTAATTCTCAATTAATTATTCTTGAGTATTTAATTTTAGAATTCCGTAATTCTAAAATTCCCATTTTGCCCTTTTGTGTCCGGTAGAATTACAAGGACGACGCGGGGACTAATGGACCTATAATTACGAGCTCCAATAAAATTAATAATTAATTAAACACTTTAATTAATTAATTAATTCTATTAATTCAATAGTTACTCCACTATAAACTTGGAATTGCACTCTCGGAATTATAGACATTAATTACTTCTAAAGCGTGAAGTGTCCATTTGATATAGTCATTGCATATAGATCGATCCTCCATAAATAATTCATAATTAGAGTCGGGTAGAATCCGTTAACCTCTCTAATTACATCTTTATCCTTGAGTACCATTGATTCTCTAATGGATAGTGATTCATAAAACACATTCATGAACAGAGCGCTCTCACTAATCCAAGTACCGAATCAACACTCAAGAGAATTATTTATGCTTCTTTCTCAAGAAGGAATGGATTCCATCTCGTATAATAACATTCCCAGCTACCTATTTCATTATGTCTCCAAAATACAAGGAATAGGATTCAAGGTTTCGGAATCCGTACCGAGTAAATCAAAAGACATAAATCCATAAATAGGAGTTTGTTAAGAACTCAGGATTAAGATCATTCCATATATGACCATCGGTAGACTCAATTAGAATTTCTATGCTTAACGGAAATTATTAGAAATTCATATTGTGTCTGCGTCCATGTTCCACATAATCTCATTATGCGAAATACACTCATTCAATATCTCGCCATATACTTGGTCACGGATAACACCGTTCCATTCTAAATGGGAATGACATGTATTAATAATGTTTTAATTAAAGATTCGAACTTTAATTAAATTCATTATGAACAGTTACTTTTGATTATTATCCTTAAACATTATCCTCTTGTATATAACACTTATATACCATGTTTAAGGTTACATAAATAATCAAGGAATTTTATTTGATATTCATAAAATATTCATAAATATATGCACATAAAATGATGAATAAACTATTTTATTAAATAAATAATAAATATCCTTTTACATCTCATGCTTTCAGGACACTATTCCCAACAGAAACTTGTGAGCAAGAGCCCTTGAGTTTCCCAGAACACTAACAACAAGTGCCTATGAGTTAACTCATATTTCATCTTGATTGCCAAGAAACAGCACAATTAAAATTCTAATGTCCAAAGTAGGTCACTTTTTCAGTAATGGACATACAATCATGAGAGTCAGAGATAAAGGAATACTATCCTTTGAGAAACTACGTTAAAATCTTTGAGAAACTATGTCAAAAGAACAAGCTATAGGAGACCAACCAACAATATGAAATATAACAAGAAAATTGTATACCAAAAGTCCTTATTTTTAACCCCTACAAATGAATGCAACATAGCTTTGCCAATTCAAGTTGTGGTACCTTACGATTCTTTAGCTTCAAACCCATATCCATTGATTTCTCTTGCAGAACATTTATATATGAACTTAGAGAACCAATCTCAGCCTGAAAGTGTTTCATGAAGTATTAGTTATCTTGACAATAATGTTACAATTTTAACAAAGAAATATACAGTATACAATTTTCATTCTTGAAAAAAAGTCAAGAATGAAAGTAAGAGTAAGAATATGTTCTATTCCAGCACCCATAGAATGACGAAAATTCACTAAAAATTCCTTAAAATACAAAACTGTCATCCTCAACATGCATTAACCACATTCTATCTATTATTCAGCCCTATGACCAGATTCCACTAACACTTAAAATCATATAAACATGCTTGTAATTCCATAATATCAACTTCCTATTCTAGGAGGTAACATGGCAAGAATATGTCAATAATAACAGCTCAAAATATAACGTAATTTACTTGCCTATAAATGATCTTTCTAATTAGAATTGATAACTTAAAGAAAGAAAATATGTACTTGATTGTAAAGCAAAGCCACCAGTCAACAAAGTTGTAATTCCATTAGTAAAGGAGTAAGAGAAAACTATCGTTCGAATAGAAGTATAAAAACAAAGAATGAACAAATTGGTGGTAAAATCATAATATTATATCAACTACTAAGACAATGCTTCCATTGAACATGTTTTCTAGGAATTTAAAGCCACAACCACCAATATAACGTGCTTGACTATCGAAGAATCAATTTAAAAACCTTTAGCCCCAGATAATAAAACCATATATCAATAGTATAGCCTTATTCAATCATCATCTTATGAATATTCCTCTTCCTCCTCGCAAACAAAAACCATCAAAACATTTACCCAAACCCTCCAAAGAACTCTAAACCAAAACCAAACAAACAAGAAGAAAGAACTATACCTCAAAAATCTTTATTTTTTTCGTGTATGATTAGAGAACTCACAAAGACTGAGAAGTAGTGGGATCTGATGGCTGGTTGCGAAAATCTGTGGTATTCTTGAACGTGAAAGAGAAGGAAGAGGGAGGAGAATGAGGAATAGAGAGAGCGTAAAAATGTCGACAGAGAGAGGGAAATATTAGGCAACAAAGAGAAGAATAACGTGAGGATTTAAAAAAATAGAATTTTTATAGGTCAATACACATGAAAATCATGAGCAATTAATCCAAAACAAATTTGGAATTAACTTCAATACTAATTGGCTTAAAACTAGGTGATTTATGGGCTGGCAATTGACATAGAGATGTAAAACGTGTGAAGTAATAAGTTTATAAATATGTACTCATATAGGTATGTGTATTATATATATATATATATATATATATATATATATATGTATATTCTAGAGATAAAAATTAACCATCACACAAATTTATCATATCATCTCCTAAATTTAAGAATTTGACATAAACTTGTTCTTGCACCATGAGTCCTTGTCTAACTCAACGTAACGTTAGGATAAACTAACTATAATACCTTAACCATATCCATGTTAATTCGTAATATCATATTCATAACAATATTGGCTTAGTTTGGTAGTGCTGTGGATTTTAGAAAAAGTGCTTTTAGCTGTACTGAAGGAACAAGCAGCTGTTACAAGAAGCAGCTGAGTGTTTGGTAAACTATAATTATAGTAGCTGTGCTAGTTCTAAAATCAGTGTAATAGCGTTTGGTAAATTCTAAAGTAAAATTGCTGTGGGTATGTAAAATGACCAAAATAGATATGGTATGAAACTTAAATGTATATAATTATTTTTGGTATTTAAAAATATTTATTTAACTTAAAAAAAACATAATACTATGATTTTGAGTTTTTTAACAATAAATTTATGATAATTAATTCTTTTTTTTTCATTTCTTCATTCACAATATAGTTACAACTAAAAAGAACATTAGTGAGTAATCAATTTGTTGAACAAAAAAATACATTCCATGTTCAAAAACTGACAATCATTAAAAGAATTAAGTCGTGTTCATTAGAACTAAAAAATGTGTCGTATTAGAACCATCTAGCGAATGGAAAAACGAAATGTGTCGCCCTAGATAGTGTGCAAAACAGCACCAAAGATGACTCTCATATTAAGGGTACCAAAAATGGAAGAAAATATCAAAAGACAGAACAAAGATACACAGTTATATTATCAACATTACCAAGAAATAACGCCAAGTACACAGAAAAAGTTGACACCATTAACAGATTAATTTATTATAAGCTTGAATTTCTTGAATTTACACCATAAATACCTTCAAACAGATAAATTTATTCTTGTGCTGTTATGACTTGTAAGCCCCGATTGCTCGAAGTATCTATAATATTTAAACTTGAGACCAAAATGGATTGTTTAGAAGGATGTTCAAGAATGTTGAAATGTGATCAATAATAGCACTATTGTAGCAATCACAACTTGCCCACTATTCTAAACTAGAGGGTGGCACCCGGAGCATACAAATGTCTTCTCAGAAACTACCTAATAGGAAGTATTTACTTCCTTATAAAGTATCTCAAATGCAACTGATGAATCCCTAATGTAGCTTGGAATGAGACTTCTAAATCTTTCTTGTCCAGCTGTATCCCTGCCCAAAAATCAAAAATAAAAGAGTTGTAACTTGCAAGGAAAATAATTGAAAAGGGGGAAAAAATCCATAACATCATAACCCATAGAACACACATTCCCCTTCTATTTTAAATAGACCAAAGCAAAGAGTAATCACAGATATTGCAAATAAAAGAAAGAAACTTCATATACCCGTTTAGCAAACATTCGAGAGAAAAAAAAAAAAGCGGATAAAATGCATTAAGCGCTAGTAATTATCCCTATCTCTACAAATATATATATATATATATATATATATTTGTGCTTTTCACAAATTGACACTAGAAAAATAATATATTACTATAAACACTAGCATGCATAACCAAGTGTGATGAATCTTGACTATCTTACCATAGTTGCAGTCGAACAGTTCGATCTTCAAGATACATGGTTTTTGACAGAAAATTGATACCAATTGTAGCCTAGTCAGGAAAAAAAGAAAAGTCGAATTACTCTTTAAATAGCTAAACGCTTCGAATTGTAATCAAGTTAAATTCAACATATATGAAGTTAATGCATAACGAATACAACAGATCTGTCAAAATAACATTCTTGAACTTTCTTTCATAGGCTAATACTGTCAAGAAAATTGTCAAGTCATATTTGATTATTTTGTCCATAATTTGCTTCATCTTTTCTAAGCTAGCACATTATTCTGAAGAACATATCATTACCTGCACTATAAAACTACATGGCTTGGCCATATCTTGACAAATTAAAACAAGCACTTCATCTAAGAGCAACATAGCTTGAACTTTGCTCTTCTTTCTCATTCATTTGTTTTTGCTAAACTTGTTGACCAAACAGTTGATTATTGATTAAACCATCGAACTTTTTGGTAGATTGGATTAAATGGCAAGAAAATCGACCAAATACAAAACTAACTACATTTTGATGGGATGTAGAAGCCCTGATCCGCTCGAGTCCTTATCTGAGTTTTAAGAAATGCTCGTTCATAATCCAACATTAACACAAAAAGCAGAACAATTTCCCACAACCTTTTTCTCTCCATCCAAAGCAGGAAGGTGTCAATCAAAATCCGGATGCCAAAATTCAAACAAAAGCAAGCAGACCCAAAAAAAAAGAAGAAGAAGCAAGACACAAAGCTCAAAACAACCGGATCAATAACCCAAAAACAAAAAAGTTGCGCCAAGCCGATCTGAGGCATAAAAAAAGAAATCTGAATTGATTGGGATCTGGGTATGAAAGAATTCAAAAAATTACCTGATAAGTGTTGTCGAATTTGTCGTACATGAAGCGGGTGATGATGCTGGTTTTGTCGACGGACTGATCACCCAAGAAGATGAGCTTGTACTTTGCGAGGGCCGAGACTGGAGCAATTTTTGTTGGATCAGAAATAGAGAAAGAAAAAAAAAGAGGGAAATTATCGGATCTGAGAAATCCAGAAACCAAATCAACATTAAGAAAAAAAGCTCAATCGAGTATTTACAGATGCAGAGATGGTGTGCTCCAACCAGATCCGTCTCACCCAGCTACGAAATCTAGAAACCCTAACACAAGCAAACCACCAACGCCATGAGAACAGAGAGAGAGCTGAGAGAGGGCTGAGGCTGAGAGGCTGAGGCTGAGAGAGAGAGAGAGCTCGGTTTCAGAGATGGCGAAGGAGCAAAAAGTGAAGGACAGGGCTGAGAATTTTTTTGATTCAACAGGGGTATTTTCGGGATAACGAAAATTTCATTAATACCTCAGAGTGGATTCAAGACAAGATGAAATCGGAGCGACAAGTGAGCCGCCCGATTTTGAGATGGAAAATAACTTCTAGATTCTCTAAGAATCTATTTTATGTGTTTACCAAACATATTTTTAACTTCAAAAAAAAAAGTGCTTTTAGCTTCCCAAAATCTCTACCAAACGGAGCCATTGTTAGTTAGAATTTTAGGTGTCACATCTTAACTACAATAACTTGCCATTTCAAAAAACAAAAAAAAAAAAAAAAAAAAAAAAACAAAAAAAAAAAAAAAAAAAAACAAAACAAACAAAACAACACTATAATGTGACCCTAAATCCAAATTAAACCTGCAACGAGAACAATGAAAATAATTCAAACGTGGACGAAATCCAGGAGAAAAAAAAAAAAAAAGAGTCGAGTTGATAATAAAATATGGAAAGAAAATAACAATTAGAAATAAAGAAAATGAAAACCATAGTTGTTCGGTTTAAGCATCTATACCTAACCTACGAAAAGAAAAATCCAGAATAATTAAACTTGATGATAAGCTTAAAGAACATAAATACTTAAGAACAAGACTAAAAAAAAAAGATTGGATTCTACGATTCTAACTACAATACCTTGTCATTCAAAAAAATAAAAAAAAAATAAAAAACAAAACAACGTTACAATGAGTCGTTGAATCCAAATTAAACCCGTAATGAGAACAATAAAAATAATTCAACGCGTTGTCGATGAAATTTAAGAGGAATGAAGTAACAAGGCAAAATAACGGATATAGAAAAAAAATAACAAATCTAAGATCAAGTAGCATCGATACATAACCTACAAAAAGGAGATCCAAAATAATTCAGAGGTGTCAAAGATATTGTGTTCTATAATCGTAGCTACAATACCTCGCCATTTCAAAAATCAAAAGAACAAAGCAAGACTAGAAGGAGATCCTAAATTAAAATTAAACATGCAATGATAACAATAAAAATAATTCAAACGTGTTGTCAATGACATTCAAGAGAAATGAATCAAAGACATCACTAAAAGTAAATGATGGGGAGAAAAATAGCAACCCGCAATCAAGAACATCAAAACAATAGTTGTCCACTTTCAAAGCATCCATACATAACCTACAAAAAGGACGATCAAGAATAATTAAAAGGTGTCAAATATAAGTTTCAAGAGTATAAGAACATAAGAACAAATCCAAAATCAGATTGTGTTCGTGAGTCTAACTATAATAACTAACCATTTCAAAAATCGGGAAGAACATATCAACACTACAATTAGACCCTAAATCTAAATTAATCCTACAACGAGAACAATGAAATAATTCAAACGCATTGTCGGCCATTTAATTTTAAGAGAAATGAAGTAAAGATGTCAAAAAAATAACGAGATAGTGAAAAAAACAATTACGAAATCAAGAAATTCAAAACCACGGTTATGCGCTTTTAGCATCCACGCATAACCTGCAAAAAGGAGATCCGGACTAATTAAAAGGTGCGAAAATAAGTTTAAAGAATATAAAAACATAAAAATAAATTAGAAATAAGATTGTGTTTTGTAATCCTAGCTACAATACCTCGCCATTTCAAAAAGCATAAGAACAAAGCAACCCTACAATGAGACCCTAAATTCAAATTAAAACCGCAAGGATAACAATAAAAATAATTCAAACGTGTTGTCAATTAAATTCAACAAAAACGAAGTAAAAAGACGGCATTTGAAATTAAAAGATGGGGAGAACATAATAAGTCCGGAATCAAGAAATAGTTGTCCGCTTTTCAGCATCTATGCATAATAACCTCGAAAAAAACGATCCAAAATAATTAAAAGGCATCGAAGATAAGTTCAAAGAATATAAGAACATAAGAACAAATCTGAAATTAGAATCTTCAACAAATCTGAGAGATCTGATTGTACAAATGTAGTAGAAGCTTGAAATGGCCTGTTGGTATGAGTAACATTTGGAGCTGCAAAACATGGTAAAAAGCAATAAGTCTTAAAAACAAAAAAGAGCTCTCGTGAAAAAAAGGCGGATAGATATCAATTATCTGCATCATTTTTAGGGGCTTTTTATCGCATGGGTGAGCAGAGGCCTTCGCTTTGGTCAAGGTGTAGGTACATGATCATTGATCCCATTCTTTCAAACTTTCATAAACCACTTCTATGTATGGCCATGTATCTATCAAAGTACGCAATAGTTAAAAGATAACAAAAATTAAAACCTCAAAAACAATTATAATATTAAACAAAAGCAGGCACAAGATCTCCATGTAGCTCTTAGGGTATAGATCCAACAATTACAACGATTGCACATACGTGTTATACTATAATAGTCAATATAGTGCCCAAACAGGGACCATGACTTCATTAAGAGAATTTATAAGGATCATTCAAACTTTAATCATAGTGGTGCACTTATCTCTACACATATAGGATAAGAAGTACCTGAATAACTGTTTTTGTAAAACAAATACTTCAATCTTCTCAGTCACGATCAAATTTGGAGTCAAGCCAAAAAAGAAGAAAGCAAAAAAAAACCTTTTAGGAGTACACATGGCTTAAGCTATAACAACTATACGGCAGAAAAATCATGTAGTGGGTGCCTCATTAGTTTTTAATTTACATTTTGTCAAATATAAGGCAGAAATTGTGGATCACAAATCCTAATGAAAAATTTTAATGCCCGATCAAACAAAACAAGAAACTGAAGAAAAAAAAAAAGGCCATAAAATTGTTTCATTCAAGCATTAACATGTTATCATTACTTTCAAACTGTCAATACAATTAACTACGGATGAATAAAAAATTCCAAACGATCTTACCATACTAAGAGCAAGTTTCACTCTACAAAATTTGGCAAAAAAAAAAGTGCCCCAAAGAAAATAACTAACATACACAGGCACTTTTTTTTTCAAATTCAAAAGTTATGTTAATCCACAAGTAAAATCAAAGTAAAAAAGTAGAGCAGCCCAAATTTCCTATTGTTCAAACAAAGAGGCAGATGAGAGGGGGAGATGAGAGAGAGAGAGAGAGACAAAGAGATGAGAGATGAGCAAGAGAGACGGAGAGCCAAGCGAGAGATGAGCAAGAAAGAGAGATGAGGGCAAAATTAGACGGAGTGTTTATTTTTTATACTAGATAATATTCATCCCTGCTTCCAAAAATTGCATGTCCACAAAACAGCTCGAGAAAAGGATTAGGCATGCAATTATAGAAAATTCAGTAAAAAAATAATATACACCCACACCTATAATAGATATCAATAAGTAAAATCTTTTAGACATTTATATGTTTATTCGTCGTGATTAAAACTCTTATCCGTAACGCCACAACATAAGGATTAGTTACTAAAGAGATTTAATTGAAGATAATATAAGTTTGACATTTAAATAATTTGAAACAATTTCAAAAATTAAGAAAACGAAAATATTGTCCTGATGTCTTGAAATAAATTTCGGAAAACTGAAAAAAAAAATACCAAGTAAAGAAATCCGACTAAAATAGAATTTGGAAATCACGAAAAAAAAAGTTTTACCTATCGTTGTGCAACTGTGAGAGTAGTAAACAATCATAATCATAAAATGCCAAAATAAAATTAAAATATAGTATGTTCCACTGGTAGCACCACTGTAAGTAATATCCACGCACTCAGTCATACAATCACATGACTAAGTTTAAATTATATAAGAAGATCAACAAAATAGCAAAGCAGACTACTCAAGTCCAACTTTCAAAAACAATTTGAACAGACTTGATGCGACACTCATTTACCGATGATATTGAACTGAACGACCTTTATAGGAAAAAATAGGGGTGAGCATCTAAATGCCCAGTAGAGAAACCATAACTCATCTTTTTGGTTTTATTAATTTACCATATTAAAACCTACATGGTTAGGCATTGATAGCAAGGAGATCTATCACAGTGTCCTTGCCATATCAGTCCTCAAACCACAGGTAAGGGTTGACTGTTGTCCCTGATCCTCACCATGTCAAATCACTTTGGCCACCTTGTATACTACAAGACAGGCCCACCATTTGTTTGTTCAAGTGATATCACACAATAATAACAAAATATAATATACAATTTTTTTTCCCAATTAACTAAATAAAATCTCATAAAAGTTCAGTAATAAAACCCCTACCTCGAGCTAAGCATAAAACAAAACTCACGCTTGCTTTCCCCACAATGACTTAAATCCCCGTGTAGTCCATCAAAAGAAATTAAGACTTGACCAAACCAACAGATAAAAGAACTTGTCATTTCAAGATAATATTCGGAACTCACACAAGGATGTGTAAGACATGAACTTTTAGAAGTCATACCGAGAACGTAAGGTAGGAGTTTCATACCCTGAACAGTAAAGTAACAAAACACCAAGACCAACAAAATTCATCAAACGAAACCAAAAAATTTCAATAACGTTAGATAATGAAAGGTAAAAGTTGTGTATAGAACAAAACTTTTAAAGAATGATACCCACCTCCTCTAAACCATGAAACTTCCTTAAGTCAAACATCATTAGAAATCTTAAAGATCAACAACAATAAGGAGGTTCAAGTTATCGTCTTTCGCTGGGAAGGAAACTACCAGAAAGGAATAATAGTAAGGGAATCAAATCCTTCTTGATTGAACCCAAAAACAGTTTTATATATAAAATTATTTGTAGAGACACATGCCTAGAGGTGGACCCTTTTTCACAATCGATAAAGGAAGCAAGACAACAACATAATTCAATCAATCAAAATTCACCTTAGAATTTCATTAGCAAAGTAAAGCATTTACTAAGACATATTAACAAACACTTTAAAAACAATCTTCAGTAGAAGAAGAATGGAATGCAGGTGAAAGGAAAAAGGCAACTAGAAGCAAGTAAGAATTGGAAAAGGAAGAATTTGGAAATAGAAAAGGCAAGTTAATCACGCAGTCCTCTTTAGTAAGTAGAGGTACGACTGAAGTCACAAAAATTGATTAAATCATCACAACTAGGGATGGCAATGGGGTGCGGCAGAGGATGATTTCCCATCCCCACACCCACTACCCTAAACTATCCCCATCCCCATCCCCATCCCTTAAGGGAGGGGCGGAGTCGGAGTCGAGGATTTCCCACTGGAGGAGCCTTCTCCTTACCCCCATTTCCCGTCATATAGGACTATGCATTTTAAAATAATAACAACTTAAAATAAAAATAGAGTAGAAATTCATTATAATTTATACTAAAATTAAAGGTTCCGTGATAAAAATTAAATTCTTAACATATTGTAAACTGAATACAACAGTAATAACTACTATATAAGCGGAAAAAGTTTAGAAACATCTACAAAAATGAAGAGCAATCCCAACGAATTAAAACTCAAGGCAACAACTATCTCATTGACGTCCAAAAAAATATCACAAACAAAGCCCTGTACACCAATCGAACTAACTTCAAGACATAGAACAAAAAGAGCTAGAATGTGAAACCCAAAGATATGTTAAGAAACCAAAAGTTTCTGATGACAACAACAATCAGTTCAAAACCCAAATCGACAACCGATTAATCATTCGAAAAGGAAAACAAAGAGGCATAAAATAACTTGAAATGGCATTGAAGAGGGTGGACCAAAGCCTCAACAAATTGATGTATACAAAGACGTAAAGCAGATGCAGCCAACCACTAGCTTCTTGATGTTCTTATTAGATTTTTTTTCCAAAGTTGAGGCTTGGCTGATCTTCGGAGGTTGCACGGTGACAGGAGAGAAAGAGCAGATGGGGAACTAGGGCTCTTGGGGTTGTTTGTGGCTATGTGAGAGTAGAGAAGAGTGGGAGAAATGGGTGTTTACACCATATTGTAAGAAAAAAACAAATGAAACAATAGGAGCAACAATGTTCTAGAGCTCCTAAATGTGCCTACGGGCCCAAAAATTAAAAAAAAAAAAAAAAATATATATATATATATATATATATATTCCTGGGCCCAAACAAGGAAAATAGACTTGACCTAAAAATAAGCCTTAGATAATTCCAAAGAAAAAGAATTAAAAGTCAGACTAAAAGTTGGTTTTCACAAATTTTATTTGTTCTAGAACTCATATCATCGAGGGAAAGTTGTAAATCCAAAATTTTCTGGATGCTGAAAAAACATTTCAAATGAGTGATGATATGAGTTCAGATTGTAGCGATAAAAAATTTGAACAATATACAACGTCGAAGAGAAAATTTTAGATAGAAACTTGTCAAAACAAAATTTAATTCAAAAATCTTAACCATAATAAAATCAACAATCAAATTAACCATATGAAAGTATAGGTCGTTACATATCATTTGGTAATTTGAGAGATTTTCAGATTAATAATGACGAGTTCATATTGTAGCGATAAACATTATGCTTTTACATACATTTTTCTTAAGTTATTGTTTTTTGCATGAATCCTTGCATCAACAGTGGTCATTGCACTCAATCTTTTCATTGCTTTTAGAGCTGAAAAAGTTAAAAGAGAAGAGAACTAAAAGAAATACATTCGCAAGCTTACCTGCATATAATGGCAGCACCAATAATGTTTTTAAATCTAATATTGTATACCTTTGAACCATTCCTTGACAACTTGCTGTAAAAAACATGCATAAAAGAAAAAAAAAGCTATGCTTCAACCCATTCACAATAGTTTTTCCTATTCTTATGAGAGGGTAATCAGCTTGAAACCTTTTTTTTTTTTTTTAAAAAAAAAAAAAAAAAAAAGAGAATCTAAACACAGAAAATCCTTTTCGTATTAGCATTAATACTCTCCTCTAACATTATAGCCACTTGGTAGAATAACAATCCACCAGAAAAAAAAAGAAAAATCGTTTTTAGTTTACTCAAAACAGGATTTCATTTTCTAAATAGACATGACTAAGTTGGGATTTTAGCTTAATAGATTAGACTCGACCACATACCTTAGTAACAAATATTTCTAAAGTATAGAGAATCCTCATTAAGGACAAGGCAGGTGAATCCAAAAAAACTTTGAAGCTCATCAATCTAATAACCAAAAAACTCAAACAAAATCAGCCTCAAAAAGACTTATTTATTATAAAAACAAACCCAATGAAGAAAGTTGATAAATCTCCCGAACTAAAAGAAAATTTTGGCCCTTTATAACGTTAATTAAGTTCTTTTTTTTTTAACCTCAACCACTCTGCAAATTTTGAGTATTGACAGATAATCAAAAGAAAGTGTTTGAGATGCTCTATCCAATTAGAAGTTCAGAAACATGTAAAAGGTGATTAGAATATTCATGCGTACCTGTTTGTGATAATTAAGAACATTAACAGTACCATGCCAATCCAAAAGCATGGAAACAAGCTAAACCACACAAAAAAAAAAAAAAAAAAAAAAAAAAAAAACCCTCATCATCAGCATGACAAATACTTTCCCAAGAAACAAAGAAACGACAAAAATAGAAAAGAACATCTTTCCCAAGACAAGAGTAAAGAGGAATCAAGAAATGTGAACCCACCTCAATCCAATCAATTACAGCAGCCACATACAAAGCAGAGAGTTTCCCTTGACAAAAGGAAAAGGACTAAGTCTCAACTAATGGCTTTCACGTCAATCTTAAAAGTAAAAAATAAACCAAAAAATAATAACCAATGTCTATGGAATTCACATACTAGAAGACCAGTAAGATGAAAGAAGAGGAACTTTCGTAGAATTGTAAATTAGTCAATTAGGGTATTGCATGAAGAATTTGTTTTAAGAAGAAGAGAGGCAGATAGCTTACTTCGGATAAATCTCAACCAAGTGAAGCCAAGGACGACGGAGGTAAATGACTAAATTCCAGAACTTGTGGAAAACAAATCTTTACATATTTTAACAAGCAAATACAATCTGAAACCAAATTAGAATTACAATCCAAACAAAGAACAAAGAAAATTCCTAACTTCTTAAAACATTAAAAAAAGCAAGAAAAAAGGGACAACAACAACAACAACAACAAGCCTTAAGACATTAAAATAAAAATAAAAAATAAAAAATAAAAAAAGAAGAAGAAGAAAAAAGAAAGGGAAAAAAAAAAGAACCAACCATTAAGAAGATAAAATCAAGCAGAGTTAGATGCAAAATTAACAAGATCCCAATTAGCAACAATCAAAACCTAGAACCAAACAGAATCCCATAATAAAAAAAAGATGAGAACGAAGAAGCACAAACATGGAAGAAAAAGAAAGGTCCATGGCTCAAGAAAGAGAAGGGAGGAAAAAGAAAACAAATACCTAGAATTGTATATTAGAAAACAAATAAAAGGACATTAATACTAATAAAAAAGAACAATAATAGAGCTATACATACACAATTCATATTAAAAAATATGAGAAAACGAATAAAAATTAAACCCAAAGAAACGATCAATAAAAGAACCGTCTTTTACACTCTCTCAATCCAAAGACAATTCAACAAAACTCTCTCAGAAGCTAAAAATAATATATACAAAAACCCAAAAAAATTCAAACCAGAAAAATATAGAGGGAATATTAGCCATAACAACAGGAATAGAGCCTCTACAAAACTCTCTCAATCCAAAGACAATTCAACTAAACTCTCTCAGAAGCTAAAAATAATATATATACAATAATCCGAAAAATTTCAAACCAGAAAAATATAGAGCCTTAGCCATAACAACAGGAATAGAGCCTCTACAAACCCTCATGCACCATCCCATTTCAATCAAAAATGTCTAACAATTATTTTCTAACGAATGATTTTCCATCCAAACAAGTAGAATCCCAAATTGAAGCAGTAAAATTTATACCTTTGCAAAAAATATTAAAAAATAAAATAAAATTTATACCTAGATCATGGCCTTGATAAAGTTGGTGTGCTGCTCTGGACCTCAAGAGTGATGGTTTCCCAGCCTAAAATCAAGGATAAGGGCAAGGTAAGTTAGAAAGAGAGGTAGAGAGATAGCTCTCAGAGGTGAAAAACACGTTAAGGAACATGAAAAAAGGGTCAAATGCATCAAACCAGAACCCATAAACGAATGTAGACAATGAAAAAACAAGTAAATAAAAATGTGGATGAAACGTTTCATCCCATTCCTATTTATACATTGAAAGAATTTATTTCAATGGCATTAATGAAAGGAATATCAGACGTAACAAAATGTCTGAATATTTATGCTCATTAACAATTTATACAAATCAAAAAAAAAAAAAAAAAGTGTTAAAACACCGCACAGTTTATTTTGGTGATATCAATTTGTCATTATAAAAATCAACCTAACTTATGTTATTTTCTCATATTGATCTTAACTTATTACTATTATCCTTAATAGATCTATTACCAGGCTTACTCGTCATTTTTCATAAGAAAAAGTATTTCATGTTGTTAAGAATCAAGTACAAAGCTTAAGAGGGCAACACTCAAGAGGTAAAACAAAAAACAAAAACAAAACCTCGAAAAGATAAAACAAAAAAAAAAAAAAATCAAAGACGGGAAAAAGTTTTAATTGATGGTATGCAAAGTAAAGGAGAATCCTTTAGTTAGGCCTACTTCTCATAAATTCAGGCATTTATCAAACACTATTTATCACCAATTACATCCATCCAATTCATGATATTCAAAGTAAAGGAGAATCCTGTAATCAGGCCTACTTCTCATAAAGTCGGGCATTTATCTAACATTGTTTATAACTTTTCACTAATATCCATGGGCTAAAAGCATTTCCAATCCTTGAACTAATAATATTTTTGTTATATGAATGCTAATCATTAAAGCCATGAGTTCATCAGAGCTAGCTTTTCTTTTGGTAGACAAGAGCAATTACTGATAGCTAGTAAACAAGATAGAAAAAGAGTGGGCATTTGTTCGGCTTCACAGCAGACAGACATTATGGGTGAAAACCAAACAATGTCCCCAAAAGCAGACAGATATCAAATTTAATTGAATTATCAAAACAATCATGAAAAACCCAACTCAAAAAAATAATACCTCATCCAGCCCGATAAACACACTAAACAATTCATCAAGAGTAAGGAAGATTTCAATGCAAGGGAAATACCCATGTTATTTGGCGGGAATGAGCAACAGAGAATCTATATTGTTTGGGTTCAGTCTGAATCGAAAACCAATAAAACAGAAGACGGGTGTCGAGAGTGAGTAATTATTGCCCCTTCTTCTCCTCATTTCAATGCAAGGGAAATACCCATGTTATTTGGCGGGAATGAGCAACAGAGAATCTATATTGTTTGGGTTCAGTCTGAATCGAAAACCAATAAAACAGAAGATGGGTGTTGAGAGTGAGTAATTATTGCCCCTTCTTCTCCTCATGTCAATTTCTAGTCTGTTTTTTTTTTTTAACCTGCATCAAAGGGAAAGGAGTTACAGATGAGTAAAAATAAAAAATCCCCTAAAAAAAAGATTTTTTTTTTTTTTTTTTGTGACAAGAACAACAATTTTATCGCAAAGAATCACATCCACACAACAATTACTCTGATAATGGTCTCCCTCACATGCCCGAATTGATGGCTCTTTGTTCATCCGAATGCATAGAGGGGAGAGCACAAACAAAAGGCAGAGAGAGGTGAAACAAAAGGAAAGAGGCAAAAGCTGGAGGAGAAAAGAAGTGGAAAAAAAGATGATAGAAAGGAAAGAGAAGAAAAAAAAAAAAAAGGAGCACAAAAGAAATGAAACTAGTTCTTAAACAATAAGTAAAAAGAACTGAGATTTATCATAGAATAACAATAACCATTATTTCCATCTTTAGTGCAATGTTTTCTTCAATATTAAGTAGCTAAATAGTAAGAGTCCAGCAGAAAAACTCACATAATTTTAAGATTAACTGAGTAAGATCTCTGAATTGATAAACTGAGAGAGAGAGAGAGAGACTCACCATGGCTGAATGGACGCTCAGGTGCTGTAGAAGGAGCTAAGGCCTCTTCATGACTCTGCCTTATTAGCGCCCAAAACCAACAAAATAAACCCAATAATAGAAAAGACACAAGAATTATGAGATTGACAATGCAGCAACTCACCAAAAGAAGAGCATGAGAAGCGTTTAAGATTAGGGCAAATAAAGATAGAAGATATCTAAAATGTTGAACATAATATTAGTTCCTCTAAAATCATGACAAAAGCATCCATAAGGATAGATAAACATCCTCTAAAATCAAGTACTAGAAACCTGAAAGTTCTAAAATAAGAATAAAAGATAGATAAAAACATTATTCCAAAGGAGATGAGTCACCAAAAGGAGGTTCATAATATGAGAACATACACTTCACAAAGTTCTTAAGACTGTCAAACTCCATTTGCCAACGTGCATCCAAGTTCTTAAGATTATCAATCTACATCAACAGAGTCTTGAAGTTCTCTGTTCCTGACTTTGAGTAGAGAAATAACCATTTTCTGTTCTCCTCCTTCTCGGACCCTCTCTTAGTGCTTCGCCCACTTCCCATATGTATCTCGATCGTGTGCCAAGGACATTATTCATTATATCTTTTTCTGTCATTAATGTGGGCTATTCAGAGGTATTTCCCTTAGCTGCATCACTTGAATGGCCAATTTGAGTTTGCAAATCTATCATCTTGTGCTGTCAATCGAAAATGAACAAGTGAAAAGAAAAACTAATGAACACTGAATTATAAAGAAACACAAAAAAATATAAATAAATAAAAGAACATGCAAAATAGTTCTCCTCTGGTACTGTCCCAGTCCAACCCTTAGCCTTGTGATGGCACATATGATGATAGAGCTCAATTAGTCCACTAGAATTATCAAGCTCCTTTGCTTTTTGCTACAAAAGAACACAATCGTAATATCAGAGGTAGTGATATGTGTGAGCTCCAATAATTCAGAGTCATGAAAGCAAAACCACCAAATGGAGCCAAGGCACTGAGTGAAATACATCATTTTCTCAAGGAGTGCCACTGCATAACATGTCCCAAAGAATGCTATAAAAATGACCAGCAGAGATTGAGTTTTACCGCAAGCATTAAAATGTTTGATTCTTAGATAAAGACGTCCTCTTTGCTTTAAAGTACTGCATATAATAAAATTCTTTCAATTGATATCAAACATGCTAAATAATTGCATTAAACAAAAAATAGGATACCAATTTACTCATTCCCGCACAAAATTCTGTCATACCAATCCATTTTTTTGTTAATAAATGAATAGGAGAAAATCATAAATATGGGTCACAAAGCAGTCACAAGATTTTATCCACTGGAAAATCTCATTTTCATCCATATTTCTTTTGTTAAGGCCAAATAAGTGTCAAAAAAATATGCATGTGACTAAATGGCATTGGCAGATCATAACAACTACTTAAAGGATCATCAAAAGTGATTTTGTACTTTATTCTCTATAAACTAGAGTGGATGTATGTATGTATGTATATATAGATTAGTATGTGATTTATAACTTCTCATATACACATCATGCGTGAAATCAGCTTGGTTGAATATTTGAAACAAACTAAAGTGAAAGAGCAACTCAAAAAGATAAGAAATCACAGAAACCATCACGGGGAGCTCTGCTTTTCTACAAATGATATATATTTAAACACAACATAGCAAAACAAAATGAAATACCTTACCAAACACGTGAGAAGCAAATGATTTAGCTCCTTGAATGCTGATTTAAAGCATTGGTTGCTGATTTTTTCTGCAAAGTTAAAAAGGAGTTGTTACATAACCTATAAATAACATAAAAAAATGTATGAATGCTCTGAAGGTGTTTACATAACTTACTTTATACTTTTCAGCCAACCAATAGTCGCATAATGAATCCCAATCTGCTTGCACCAAAACTATTTGTGTTTGTGTTTTTGACTTCCTCTGGATTGTCCGCTTTTTTTTTATGAAATATTTGCAGCCGACACCTCCAATCTTTACATTGCTTGTTTAACAAATGGTCAATGGAATCTAATATCTTGGCTTCTTTTTTCTCGATCAAGCTCATTCCGTTAACTTATCCTACAACAATAATATCCAAAATATGACTATATAGCAAGACTTTCTGTCGAAGGAAATTAGGTGGTTCTATATTATTACCTTGAGTCTAGCATCGCCGCTTTGTTTGGTTCTGGAATATCCCTCCAAGCCTTGACTTGGAGCAGGGTCATGTGGCACGCATAATCCAACCTAACTCAGATGACCACCTTTCGCCTACTTTTCCTACCGCTTGATATGTATCAGGACAAAATTATGGAGTCATTTTTCCAGAGCAACTAAGAATTCTGTCATTTGCAATACAACGTGTTTCTCCTCTCGCATGTCTTGTTGTAATAATTGAAAAAATAATAATAATAATCAACAGTAATCAAAATAATAAAAAGACAGTACATTGTTCTTACAATCTTATTTTTACTTGTAGAGTTGACACCCATTGTGGGTGTAGGAGTAGAATCAGGGGCAGCCACAATATTTCTCTTATTAGTAAATGAAATAAGCAAGATATGAAACTATATATTTGTTACTAACAATGAAAGAAGCAAGGTATGAAGTAATTTATATAATTAACAAGTGAAAGAAGAACTTGACTTAAATAAAAAATAAACAACTGACTTAACATAAATTCAGCAATTCACATCATACATCTGTTACTAACATAAATCATGACAAAATCAGATTCTGTATCACTTGCATTTCCATCATCATCAACATAATTTCGGGCTCTTTCAAGAAATGTTGCAACCCCGTTCATGTACTCATCCGACAAATGATTGGACAACATAATCCAGCTCTTGTTAACTGATATGTTTCCTAATCACCATAATTAGAGAAATTAAGATAAGAAATATCTTAAAACCATAATGATAAACATATTAAGTGTTTTAAGGTATAACATAATATTAAATAAACAGAGAAAAGGAAACAAACAAACAAGAAGTCTTGAACACATTAAAGATTTATACAAGCAAAGACAGAGAGAATGAAAATGAATCACAACTGATTGTACAATGAAAACTTTCAATTCACACAGCAATAAACATGTTGGAATAAAACATAGCAACATGGAGCAAAAGCACAATACATGAATTAATTAGAAAGAGGTTCACATAAACCTGAGACCTGGAGCAATTATCAAAAACAAATTATCAGAAATAGTGAAGCCAACTGCCAACTGAATAAACAATCCGGATTCTTGAGAAATAAAAACAGAAACTCGACAATCAAAAGAGTACAGTGTAATTTGGATTGCGTACCTTAGAAGTTAGGATGAACAACGAATTCGGGTGCATCTATGTCAGATATTGCCGTTGGCAACACAAGTCTCGCAGTGCAACCATATGCATTGTCTCCCCAATGGTGAAAGTTGATGTTGAGGTGACCGTCGGACATGATGAATCAGCAGAAAAAGGAATGCTCGTTGGGGAGATTGATGGGTTTACTTGTGTCTCTAGGGTTGCCTATTATTTTAGCTAATCAAATACTCTCTAGGTTCTTCAACCAATGAAATCCCGAACAATACCAAATACGTCAAGGCTTTTCAAATTCTCACAAGACAACGAAGAAGGAATATGAAACCGCCTAGTTTCCCTCCTATTTCGTGGCTTTCCCTCGGAGAACGAACGCATACAATTTGAATGAATTGAAAGAAAAAATCCCTATTTCAAACTCAATGAAATTCAAATCAAACCCTAATTTTACTATCCAGATTAAAAATGCACTTCATTTTTTTCTTTCCTTTTGGTTCCTCTTGATAGACACAAATCTATGGGGCAAAAAAAAGTGAGCTCTTATGATGAAAACCAACATAAGATAGCATATTTCTCATGAAAAAACAACAACAACAAAAGTATTTAAGCTAGAAAAACCTATACTAGCAAACAAAATTCTCAAATTAAGTTGCTAACTACACCTTTCATATCACTTGCAGTTTTTGTTTTCTGAGTTAAAGTGAAATATCTCAAGCCATACTTTGAAGAGATCTTCTCCCTTTTTTGTTGATGAGAAAACGAAATCGTAAAAATTATCAAACAAGTTCAAATTTTAATAAGGTTACTTTCATACATAATACTCCTAATATTTTACAAATCCTCTTTAATGTTTTACGAATCGTGTAAAAATTGTCGCCTACATTTTACAAATCATGTTAAAAATCTTTCCCATAATTCTTGTTGAAAATCGTGGGAGAGGATATACGTTTTTGATAAATTGGGATAAACATCAAAGAACAAAGGAGATTTTTGTTACTATCCTCAAAACCCAATAATCACTAAAACAATAAGCAGTAGAACAAATAATTCTTCCTAATTTCCATAAATGAAATGAAAAAATATCCTTAGAATCTGAGGACAGAGTAAATATACCTCGATGAGAATTGATTGTGAAGTTATTCCCTCTCACTTTATTGCCACAAACAGGACAAGCTACCTCCGCACTCACATCAGAATGCTCCTCTACCTCCAAAACTCTCAACTTTATCCATTTCACCCCAAACCGCCATTGCAGATCCTTCCGAACTCTGCGTCGACACGATTTTGCCATCTTTATTCGTACACAGATTCAACGAACTCTGCAACCAAAATACAAAAAAGAAATTGCTCTCATTGCAATAAAAATCTAGTCTTGACAATGATTTCAACAGAAATTTTTCAAAAAAGAAACGAAAATCGAAGAGAGAGGAAGCGAGAGTGCCTGGATCGGAGAAGAAGATAGAAGAGTTTCGCGGTTAGGGAGGAATCGCCTACGTTTGCCGACCAATCGCGCCAAGCTTTCTCTTCCTCTGAGCATTTTTCGTAGAAATTGTAAAGTTCGCTCCTATTTTGCCCTAGCACAAACTGAGATTGTGGGCCCTCTGTCTCTGCGTGCCCCGTTTCAAGAAGAAGAAGACTCGTCCTGCCAAGTGAGCAATTATTCGCTGCTCTGCTGCTCTTTGTTTGACAATAATGGAGGCTGTTTATACCGTTGATTATCAAGACAGACTAGACAGTAACTGCTGTAACTGGACACCAGATTCGCGGGTTCCAATTACGAAGTTCCCGGAACTGTCTCCGTGCTCAGCTTTCTCTTAAAAGGGTTCGACAACGGCGGTTGTGGCAGGAGCGGACTCTTCAACTTGGCGGCGGAGACTGCTCCGGAATCGGGGGCAACAAGTTCGGATCTGATGCCGGAGCGTTCTCCTTGGAGCCCCTCTGCTTCCGCGACGGCCGGGGCTTGGCTGTGCTAGGGTTGGGCGAGGCCGGAGACTATCGTCGTATCCCTCAAGACCGCGTTTCTTGGCTGCATGAATTGCTTCATGGCTACGAAATTTAGACAGAGAAAGAGAGAAGAAACGAAGGAGAGAGAGAGATTGAGATGGTTTTGGATTGGAAATGGAGGAGAAGACAAAGGAGCAAGAGAGATAGGGGAAATGTAGCCGTTGGAGGAGAGGACAGAGGAGATAGGGGAGTTTTTAATTCGAGTGGGGATTTAATTTTATGTGAGAATTTTTTATTATAATAAAAAAATTAGATGTAATTATTTATGAGAGTTTTTTATTATAATAAAATTTAAATTTTAAATTTAAATTAATAAAATAAACGGGCTTAAATTTTAGGATAAAAGCACTGTATAGGGCTTTTTTTATCGATTGTTTGCGTAAAGAAGAGAGAGAAAGTGTAAAGAAGAGAGAGAAAGAATAGGAAATGAATTTCGAGTGCGTTTGTATCCGTTTTCAAAACGTTTTTCACGTTTTTTAAAAAAAATTAAATTAAATTAAAAACAAAACGAATGAAATATTTTAAAAATAAAAATTGTGAAAATAATTTTTGTGAAAAAATTTAAAAAATAATTAAAAGTTATTTTATTTTTTAATACTTATTAATAATAGAGAAATAGTAAAAAATAGGTCAATATAAAAAGTTTAAGAAAGTATATAGGTTAATTTTTAGTTATAGAAATTAATAGGTCATAAATTGTCAAGTTATGATTCATAACTAAATAAGTTATGAATAAATTTGTCAAGTTATGGTTCATAACCGGACAAGTTATAGACAATTATGAATAATAACTTGTCAAGTTATAGTTCATAACCAGACAAATTATGAGCGAAAATAATAATTTGGCCTATTTATTAACTTATGTAAACTATTGGCCTATTAGTTTTAATTCATCTCAAATTTTGGCCTATTTTCCTCCTTCTCCCTTAATAATATTATAATATATTACTTAATAATTATAATCAAATATGATTTTTATTTTGTTATTATACTCAAAATAATCTCATTTTTATTTTTTATTGAAAACAAAATTATTTTAAAATCAATTCTAAACACACCCTCTGTAGTTTTCATTACTAAAACTAATTAACACTGTACATAGGGTGCATTTAGAATTCGTTCTAAAATTATTTTATTTTTATATGAAAATGAAAATGAAAACGTTTTCATTTTCATTTTAGAATCATTTCTAAAAATGTGTTTGATAATTTTATTCTGAGATTGTTTTTAGTTTAAAAAAAAACTAAAATTATGTTTAGTGGTTTAATTTTTAAAAACATGTAATAATATTTATAATAATAATATATTAAATAAATAATAATATATAATATATTAAATAAACATTATATTCATGAACAAAACCAAAAACCATAGTAAAACAAGAAACATGAACAAAACCAAAAACCAGAGTAAAATAAGAAACATGAACAAAACCAAAGTTTAAAAAACACCTACAAGTGTATCTTCTTATAAGTGCTTTTGATGTTCCCAGCATCATTAATTACAACATGGGTATTACTCAAGCGCTTATCATCAGGTTCTTTTTGTTGGAAACCACCAAGTGACAACCAAATGCCTGCCCATAAATCTCTATAGCCAATAAAATGAATAAATAATCTAAACAACTAGTGAGTGAAGTTGGCGGCGAGGTCATTTGAGCAACAAGTAGCATGACCGAGTTCGACTCACCGGCGTCTATAACGGAGGGAGCAAATCGGCACGATGCTCTAGAGAGATGGTGCGAACGCTCCGGTGCAAAAAGTGTTGTAATGGAGAAGAGTTGGGGGAGGGGGGTCCAAAGAAATGGAGAAGCCTATCCCCACCCGAGGCGGTGAACCCCGGTGGCGGAGTTGGGGCGGTCGGAGAAGCCCATCCCCACCAGTGCAATCGAATAGAGAACGAAGAACAACAAGGAAAGAAGAAAAGGAGAGTAGAAGAAAATGGAAAACGAGAAAATGAAAATGAGTATAAACTGTTTTCATAAATGTATACAAAATATGAAAATGGTCAAAAACGTTTTCGGTTTCAATTTTAAGAAAACACAAACCAAACACGTTTTTAAGGTATTTTCAGCTTTTTGTTCCTTGAAAACGTGAAAACGTTTTTAAGAATGAAACCAAACGTGCTCATAGCTTTAAATACATTTTAAGCTGCTAAGTCATTCTAAGCTATAACGAATGACTTTTTGATACATGTACAAGTCTAATAAACTCAGTTAACAAATTCTGTAACTAATACTCATTCTTTGACAGTTTGTTTGTTAGGGTTATTACTAGTACTAGTATATATTTTTTTCAACTTCAGCTATTGGAATAATTAAAATAATATGTTAAGAAAAAGCATAATTAATATGTTGAGAAAAATTATAATAACCCATTAGTATTAAAGGAAAAGTATATGTTGGAAAAGTCAAGCTCATATGTTCAAATATTGAATTCAATTTATATAAAATATCTAAAATTATTTCATCTCTTGTAACAGTCCATTGTAACAGTTCATTTGTTGAGAGTTTATTGTAAAATTTTCTTCAATCTTATATTAGTTCTTTTATTTATTCTCAATTTTATTGCTTGTTAAAAAAAATAAAAAGAAACAATTTTTCTCAAAATGGAAAATTTTTGTGTTCTAAAATCAAGATCAGGAGTGGGGCTGAGGTTGGGGTATGATTTGCTCAGGGCTATAGTTCTAATCTTGGCCTCATCCATATTAGTCTAGACCTTAATCCCTGTTGGTTGCCGAATCGAATTCGGCGGCGGAAACGCAGCGGAAAGGCGGATCGTGTATAACAAAAATTTTCATAAAAATTTTGAGATACTCTATAGATTATATTAATTTATGTACCAATAAATTAATCTCATTAATTTATAAGATTCAAGGATCAAAAAAAAAAAATACCTTGTAGCCGAGCGGATGATATCTTGACTTTCTTTGACCACGAACAGATCCTAGCTCCAAGCTTTTGTGTTTAGAACACCAAAGTGTTCCACGTCAATTCCTTGATTCCACGTAGACGTGTGTGTGGGCACATGTGAGACAAAACGGTTTCTTAAACACTCGAATTTCCACAAACACCAACGCATGCACGATGTGAAATTTTCAGAGAAAAATATTTTTTTCAATCTTTTCCCAATATGAGAATTTCGGCCACACTCTTTCTCTAGGGCTGAAAGTGTTTCAAAAATTGTTTTACAATTTTCTATCTATCTCATATTTAAAGAGTAGAAGTCAAACTTCAAAATATGATCAAATCCTTATCTCCAATTTTGAATTTGGAACAAAAAATCCTTTCCCCTTATCCGTTAGGTAGCCGGCCACACACTAGGGTTTTATCCCTGTGTGTGGCGCCTAAATAAGATAGGGAAGGAAGATATTTTATCTATTATCCAGTAGTCCAATTTTAATTCAGATTCAAATTCGAATTTAAGTCAAACTTAAATTAATTTGAATTCTAAATTAAACAACTTATCAAATAAGTTTAAATGGATAAATCTAGATATGTTCAAATTCAAATTTAAATAATCTCATTATTTAAATAATAATTAATTCTCAATTAATTATTCTTGAGTATTTAATTTTAGAATTCGTAATTCTAAAATTCCTATTTTGCCCTTTGTGTCGGGTAGAATTACAAGGACGATCAAGGGGACTAATGGACCTATAATTCTAAGTCCAATAAAATTAATAATTAATTAAATACTTTAATTAATTAATTAATTAATTCTATTAATTCAATAGTTACTCCACTATAAACTTGGAATTGCACTCTCGTAATTATAGACATTAATTACTTCTAAACCTGTGAAGTGTCCATTTGATATAGTCATTGTATATAGATCGATCCTCCATAAATAATTCATAATTAGAGTCGTAGAATCCGTTAACCTCTCTAATTACATCTTATCCTTGAGTACCATTGATTCTCTAATGGATAGTGATTCACAAAACACATTCATGAACCGTAGCGCTCTTACTAATCCAAATACCGAATCAACACTCAAGAGAATTATTTATCTCGCTTCTCTCTCAAGAAGGAATGGATTCCATCTCGTATAATAACATTTCCCACTACCTACTTCATTATGTCTCCAAAATACAAGGAATAGGGTTCAGGGGTTTTGGAATCCGCATTCGAGTAAATCAAAAGACATAAATCCATAAATAGGAGTTTGTTAAGAACTCGGGATTAAGATCATTCTATATATAACCATCAAGAGACTCAATTAGAATTTCTATACTTAATGGAAATTATTAGAAATTCATATTGTGTTCAAGGCGTCCATGTTTCACATAATCTCATTATGTGAAATACACTCATTCAATATCTCGCCATATTAACAGTGCGGATAACACCGTTCCATTCTAAATGGGAATGACATGTATTAATAATGTTTTAATTAAAGATTCCAAACTTTAATTAAATTCATCATGAACAATTACTTTTGATTATTATCCTTAAACATTATCCTCTCGTATATAACACTTACATACAATGTTTAAGGTTACATAAATAATCAAGGAATTTTATTTGATATTCATAAAATATTCATAAATATATGCACATAAAATGATGAATAAACTATTTTATTAAATAAATAATAAATATCCTTTTACATCTCATGCTTTCAGGACACTATTCCCAACAATCTCCCACTTGTCCTAAAGCAGGTGTGTCATGTCTCTAATCCCAAATCCATCTAAGTGCCGATCAAAAACATTCAATGGCAAAGTCTTGGTGAACGGGTCAGCAAGGTTGTCCTCTGACGCGATCTTCAAAACCGCTACATCGCCTCTATCCACAATGTCTCTGATAAGGTGATATTTCCTTTCTATATGTTTCGCACTCTTATGGCTTTTAGGTTCTTTTGAATTAGCCACCGCTCCACTGTTGTCACAGTAGAGCTTAATTGGCTTATCCATATCTGGAACAACTTCCAGATCAGTTAAGAACTTCCTGAGCCATGTAGCTTCTTTTACGGCTTCACAAGCTGCAACATATTCAGCTTCCATAGTAATGTCAGCAACACACTTTTGCTTTATACTTCTCCATACCACGACTCCTCCATTAAGAGTGAACACGGATCCAGATGTCGACTATCGACTATCTCTATCCGATTGGAAATTGGAATCTGTGTATCCGGTGAGAGACATATCTTCTCCGGAATATACCAACATATAGTTTCTCGTTCTCCTAAGATACTTGAGAATACACTTTCATCGCAGCCCAATGATCCAATCACGGGTTGGACCGGTAGCGATCGACTACTCCCCACCGCATAGCGGATATCTAGTCTTGTACACAACATGGCATACATTAGGCTTCCCACAGCCGAAGCATAAGGATACCTTCTCATATCTTCTTCTTGCTGCGGAGTCTTTGGACATTGCTCCTTAGAAAGATGAATACCATGCCTAGAAGGCAAATTCCTTTTCTTGGAGTTTTGCATCGAATACCTAGACAACACTTTGTCTATATAAGATGCTTGTGATAACGCCAAAAGCTTTTTCTTGCGATCTCGAATAATCTTGATCCCAAGAACATAGCTTGCCTCTCCTAAATCTTTCATTTGGAATTGGCTGGCTAACCACTCATTTACATCTGTCATCATTCCCACGTCATTCCCTATGAGTAGGATGTCATCGACGTAAAGAATTAAGAAGACCACTTTCTCTTCTTTCTTGTACTTGTAGACACATGGTTCATCAATATTTTGATCAAATCCATAAGACTTTACAGCCCCATCAAACCTGATGTTCCATGATCTAGAAACCTGCTTCAGTCCATAAATGGACCTTTGCAGTTTGCAGACTTTCTGTTGTTGGCCTTCCACTATGTAACCCTCTGGCTGATCCATATAGATGGTTTCATCAAGATAGCCATTCAAAAAAGTTGTCTTGACGTCCATCTGTCATATCTCATAGTCAAAATATGCTGCAATGGCTAGGAGTATCCGGATGGACTTAAGCATGGCTACCGGTGAGAAAGTTTCCTCATAGTCAACTCCCTTCTTTTGGGTATAACCCTTAGCCACTAGTCTTGCTTTATAAGTCTCTACTTTTCCACCCGCTCCTCTCTTTCTCTTGAAGATCCACTTGCATCCAATGGGTTTTACCCCTTCGGGTAGATCTACAAGTTGCCAGACTGAGTTAGAGTGCATAGACTCCATCTCGTGTTTCAGAGCTGCTTGTCATTCTTCCTTATCAGAATCATCCATCGCATCCCTAAAGGTCAATGGATCCTCCTTACCGTCATCAGCAGTGACGATTTGGGCTTCCCCGATATAACGGTCGGGTAACCTGCTTACCCTCCCACTACGACGAGGTTTCGTAGGAGTCTGATCAGGAACTGTGGTCTTTTCTCTGAGTGGTCTGACAACTCTTGTCGAATGTGGTCCGATCTCATCAGAAAGTAACTCTTCTAATACTATCTTAATTCTGGGCTTGAAATCTATCATATAGTCATGCTTTAGAAATGTGGCATTTGTCGATACAAACACCTTTTGATCTGCTTGACTATAAAATAATCCTCCTCTTGTCCCTTGTGGGTAACCCACAAAGATGCATACTTCTGTCCTTGGTTCCAACTTCCCGGTCTTTTGCCTTAGCACGTGTGCTGGACTCCCTCATATGCGAATGTGTCTCAAACTAGGTTTTTGACCATTCCACAACTCTAGGGGTGTCTTAGGTATAGATTTAGATGGATCTAGATTCAGAATATACATAGCGGTTTTTAGGGCATAAACCCAAAAAGAAGTAGGCAGTGAAGAATAACTCAACATTGATCTTATCATGTCGAGCAAAGTTCGATTTCTCCTTTCGGCCACACCATTCTGCTGTGGTGTACCGGGTGCAGTCAATTGGGATACCACACCTTCTTCAATCAAGAAATCCCGACACTCTTGGTCCAGGTATTCACCCCCTCGATCTGATCGAAGTGTCTTAATTGGTTTACCTAATTGTTTTTCAACTTATGCTCGGAATTCTCTAAACTTTCCAAAAGTTTCGGATTTCCGTTGCATCAAGTAAACATAACCATATCTCGAATAGTCGTCAATAAAAGTGACGTAATATTCGTAACCTCCTCTAGCTTGGACGTTTAACGATCCACATACATCTGAATGTATCAACTGTAGGGGTTCTGTAGCTCTTACTCCTTTTGCTGTAAAAGGTCTCTTGGTCATTTTACCTTCCAAACAAGATTCACAGACTGGAAGCTCGCCAACTTTTAGCTCACGTAAAGGACCATCCTTTACCAATCTTTCAATCCTATTTAGGTTAATGTGACCAAGTCTAAAGTGCCACGAGATATGTGTTTTTTTTGTGAGAAATCTTTTACTTTTTATTCTTAGGTTTGGCAACTATGAACATTTCAAAGAAGGTGTTAAGTAAATCAATTAGGTATTGGTTTTATACAATATAAACCATCATCCAGAACAAATGTTTAAACCATTTCGAGAAATATGAACAAATTCATTATCAAAATAAACTTTAAATAATTGTTCAAATAATTTGGCCATAGAAATCAAATTTCTGCGAATGTCTCGAATAAAATAAACATTGTTCAAAACTAAAAATTTATTTTCCCTAAAACGAAGTCTAACTTCTCCCACTGTTTTTGCCGAAACTCTTGCGTCATTGGCTACTTTCATCGTGTAGTCCCCATCGGCCAACTCAGTATAAGAACTAAGACTCTGCAAAGAGAAACAAACATGATTAGTTGCTCCTGAATCGATTATCTAAGCGTATCACCCTCTACTAAACATGTTTCAAGGACTAGTAAATCTGATTTACCTTATTCCTTTTTCTTGTTCAGCTCCTCGAGATACTTGTTACAGTTTCTCTTCCAGTGCCCTTTGCCATTGCAGTGGAAATATTTTCCTTTAGGTTTCTGGATGGGGCCCTTTGCTTTCTTGGGTCTCTTGTTCTTTCCCTTCTTTCCTCTTCCTTGGTTCTGGTTTTTCCTTTTGTTTTTACCAGAACTTCCCGCAACTTACAACATTTGCTTCTCCTCCCTTCTTTTTGTTGGTGGATTCAAAGTTTTGCAGGTCATTCATGAGTTCGATGAGATTGCACTTTTTCTTGTTCATAACAATGTTGTTTACGAACTCATGAAAATCGGAGGGACAAGGCTTTCCAAGATGATGCCAACTTGGGTGGCTTCATCGATTCGGCACCATTGAGCTCCGTGATCGTGGAGGTGATCAATCATGTTCAAAACATGTGCCTTGACCGAAGAACCTTTCTTCATCTTGTCGTTCATGAAAGCCCTTACGACATCCAAACGAGTTTTTTTAGAAGGAGGCGCCAACATGGCTTCTAGAGACTCCATTATCTCATAAGCGGTCTCCATCTCCTCATGCTTCTTGTGAAGCACATCGCTCATACTAGCCAGCTTAAAACACTTTGCTTTATTGTTGGCCTTGATCCAGCGATCAAAAGGCTCCCTTGCGGTTTTGGATGCATTAGCCGCGGGTTCAGGAGGACATTCCTCCGCTAGGACAAACTTATAGTCTTCGCAGACCAATAGTATGTTCATGTTACTTTTCCACTTAGCATAATTATCACCGTCTAATTTTTCAGTCGCTAGTAGTGTGATAATGGGATTCGACATATTGCTGGAAATAAATAGAATATTCATCTAATCAATTTATGTGCATGAATATCAAGGCATGTTAATTTAGGCACAATTAAATATGATGCATGATGCACATGAAAAATACATAAATCATGTTTTAATTTTGGGTGCCAACGATAATTCAATTTACCACTAATATAGTCTTTGCCTTGAGTAGGTAGGTCAAAATATCACAAATTGAACGGGACCTTCTCAATTAACAAATATAATCAAAATATCTCATATTTTCATATTTATCAACTACGTTAATTTTGGTCAAAAATATAATCAACAATTTGATTATATCTCCATGAGTGTAACCCATCATTTTTGATTCTGGACTTAACTCGGTGCCGCCGTAGGGTAGGTCAAACCGGAAATACATCCTTGAATCCTATCGCTAGGAAGTCAACCTTGTTATTGATCTGAAAGAACACTTTCCGTAGGGAGTGCAGAATCGGTGCCGCCGCGAAGCCCCTTTCGAATCTCACGATGTTGAACTAATGATGGAGACTAGTGGGTCGTATTGTCATACAACCCTCTCCCACTCATTATTTTGCAAATATGTATTTTGTTTGAAAAACATCTCATGATTTTCAAATCGAAAAATAAACAATTTATTTTTCGGATATGTGAAATTCCAAAATTTAACTGTTAAATTCAATTTCACATGTAACATTATTTTTCAAATCAATTTTGTAACTTAAATCAATTTAATCATATTAAATCAATTTTCAGCGCATGGTTCTTATTTTATTTTATTTTTCTAAAACACTTTTATAATAAATAAAATAAACAATAACAAATGTACGTGTATGCATGGCATGTTATAAAAACATATGAGTAGGCACATTATATCTATATGGCATGTTATATACATAGACATATATAATATATAATTATCAACATAAAATATAAATATATGCAATAAACTATTGAGATGAATTTGACTGGGTCCCATGGAAAAATATATTACAACTCAATTGAATCGAATAAATAAATAATTACAATAATTATATTCTTCCGTTACATCAACGGGTCTTCGATTCTTGAATTCTTTATTCTTCGGCTTCATTCTTTGTCTCCGGGTTGGATTTCACCTTCCTTGGGATCCGAAACTTTTCCGGGCCCGTCGGCACGCTTTACGAGGGTTTCAGAAACCTTCGGGCCCGTTTGGGATCAAATCCCGAACTTGGGTCGCCAGCCGCGCTGGTCGCAGCGTAGAATCGAAGACCCGTTTGATATAGTCATTGCATATAGATCGATCCTCCATAAATAATTCATAATTAGAGTCAGGTAGAATCCGTTAACCTCTCTAATTACATCTTTATCCTTGAGTACCATTGATTCTCTAATGGATAGTGATTCACAAAACACATTCATGAACCAGAGCGCTCTTACTAATCCAAGTACCGAATCAACACTCAAGAGAATTATTTATCTGCTTCTCTCTCAAGAAGGAATGGATTCCATCTCGTATAATAACATTCCCAGCTACCTACTTCATTATGTCTCCAAAATACAAGGAATAGGGTTCAGGGTTTCGAAATCCATACCGAGTAAATCAAAAGACATAAATCCATAAATAGGAGTTTGTTAAGAACTCAGGATTAAGATCATTCTATATATGACCATCAAGAGACTCAATTAGAATTTCTATGCTTAACGGAAATTATTAGAAATTCATATTGTGTTCAAGCGTCCATGTTCCACATAATCTCATTATGTGAAATACACTCATTCAATATCTCGACATATTAATAGCGGTCACGGATAACACCGTTCCATTCTAAATGAGAATGACATGTATTAATAATGTTTTAATTAAAGATTTTGAACTTTAATTAAATTCATTATGAACAATTACTTTTGATTATTATCCTTAAACATTATCCTCTCTATATATAACACTTATATACCATGTTTAAGGTTACATAAATAATCAAGGAATTTTATTTGATATTCATAAAATATTCATAAATATATGCACATAAAATGATGAATAAACTATTTTATTAAATAAATAATAAATATCCTTTTATATCTCATGCTTTCAGGACACTATTCCCAACAATCCCAACCTCGTCTCCCTATCTAGATTCTGACCCCAACCTCGACCTCTACTTTCGATCCTCAACCCTGACCTTTGCAAGTTTTAATGAAAATATATATAAGTATGAGCAACAGACTAATTAAAGATTTTTATAAACGGAATGATTGATTTTTTTTTTTGCAAATTTTTTCGTATTATGACATAATTTATCATGGTGATAAATCATTTTAGTACTCTCTGTTATAGCGAAACATCTTGTTAGTACTCTATATTTTTAATAATATTAAAACGGTATCTTCACTTTAAAAAAGTTCTTTCGTTAACCCCAACCTCATCTCCCTATCTAGATCCTAACCCTAACCTCGACCTCTACTTTCGATCCTCAACCCTGACCTTTGCAAGTTTTAATGAATATATATATATATATATATATATATAAGCAATGGACTGATTAAAGATTTTTATAAACGAAATGATTGATTTTTTTTTTTTTTGTAAATTTTTTCGTTTTATGACATAATTTATCATAACGATAAAATCATTTTAGTACTCTCTGTTATAGTGAAATATCTTGTTAATACTCTGTGTTTTTAATAATATTCAAACGGTATCTTCACCTTAAAAAAAGTTCTTTCGGTACCCTAAGAGTGATTTTTGGGACATATAATGTTCAAACTGCCCTTTGTATTAATTAAATAAAAATAAATAACTTTAAAAATATTTAAGAAAACACTTATTTTAATTTTTAAATTATAAATATTTTCAAGTATTTTCATATTTTTTTAACAAATTATTAGTTGTTGTTAATTAGTATGAAGGGTATAATGAACATTTTATATTCAAAAATCGGTCTCAGGGTATACTGTAAGAATGTTTCTTTAAAAGTGAAAATATTATTTTAATATTATTAAAAGCACAATATACTAACGAGATGTTTCACTATAATAAAGAGTATCGAAACGATTTTATCCCTTTATCATGACAAAATTTTTACTATTTAGCAAATAACAATTTGGGTAATTGAGCGATTGAGAACCTCAATCTTTCTTGATATCGGCATTCTCAATAAATCCATCTTTGAATGAGCATCTTTGAACTTATTTGGTATTCGCGGACACTTCAAGAACGAAATATCAATTCTTTTATCTCCTTCCAATCCTTTTTATGAATTATCAAGCACTAAAGGGGAGTGTCTAATAATTACTAACGAAGGTAAAAAAAGATCTAATTCTACATATGGTCACTATGTATCCATCTATAGTATATTAGTAAAAATAGACACGTGCATCGCACATGCCAGCTACAATAGGGCATGAATTTAATTATCTTATTTATTATATATTAGAAAAATAATTTTATAATGTAAATAAATAAGTTTTAACTAATCGTCATAGTTAATATAGCTTAAAAGATTAAGAGAGTTACAACATGTTATAAAAGATGATTAATACTCTTAAAGAACACATCACAAAAAGAAGTAATTGATCTAGATGACAACGTTCCACATGAAATGCATCTACATCATTGAAAACAAACTATGAAACATAAACTAGATACAAACTATTTTTAAAATTTATGATAAAAAGTGGTATTATATGGAGATTTTAGTCTAAACATCATTATCACATTTCTATTAATGGCATCCTTAATCATTATTACCTTAAACAACTTACGCAAAATAGCTGATACTGAACAAAAGGGTAATATTGATTTCACATTGAATTTTATGTGTCAACTCTGAAAAAAAAAAAAAAAAAAAAAAAAAAAAAAAAAAAAAACTTTCTAATGCTAAAAGTACATTAGAGATGAAAATTCTCCAAAAATGTGTCTAAAAATTATATAAGACATCAATTTAGAAAACAACAACGACATTTGCCAAAAATAACAATAATGTTAGAGACGACAATCGATGGTAACACCATTTAGAAAATGACAAAAAATAGTATTTTTAATAACAATAAATTCTCTATATTTTCTATATATAAAAGAATAGAAAAGAGTGCACTATAGTGTTTTAGTAGTCCAAAACGCACAGCTTTGGTTTTTTATACCTTTTTTTCTTTCTTTTCTTTTCTTTTCTTCTGCTAAATTTTAACCATTTTTTTCCTTTCTTTCTCTCTCCGCTTGTTTACTATAGTTTGTTACTCTTCAAAAACGCTAAAATCGTTTTATTTATTTTTAACTCCATCTTTTTTGTGTTTTATCTTTTTTTATTTATTTTTAACTGTACTTATCTACCATTGTACTCTACAAATAATTTTTTACCTTTCTTTCTTTTGTGATGCTTTAAAGTTCAGGATCTAACGGAGCTATTAACTTAAATTTTAATAGTCTAACTAAATTTTAATACCATGGTGTTGATGAGTTTACAATTAATGGATATCATGGTTAATTATTTCCACCAAACAATGAAGTATGCTTTGGGATAAGGACGAAAATAGGTAAAGATTTAAGAGAATTTAAAATTAATAGACTAATGTTTAAGAGAAGTTAATAAATAGGCTAATATGATGTAAATTCAGACTTACAACCACTTAAAATTCTAAAAACACCCTTACGTGAAATTTCCCCACCTCTCTCTCTCTCTCTCTCTCTCTCTCTCTCAACATTCCCATGCACAATCAAACAGAGTAATATAATATTTTTAGGAATTTGAGAAAGATTCCTGTATAGAACTAAACACAATAATGTATTATTCTTAGGAATCATATTACCCTTCATCACTTTTCTGGGAATATGATTCCTTATGATTACTCCATACCAAACGCCCCATAAATACAATCCTCTTCTGTCTGTATTTCTTACATGGCATAGAAGTCGAATTGGAGCTGCAGAAACAGATCTGGCGACAAATTGGAAAGGGATCTCGTCCAAACCAAGAAGGGAAAATTCAGAGAAACACAAGGAAAATCACAGGGAAACAAGCGGGGTTGAAACCCAATTTCATTCACCAAATGTCCACAGCTGCGTACAGCCTCTCAACAACTTATATTAACTTAGAGGATTAGATCAAAACGACCAAACTCATCCCTCAGTCTCAAAGATAAAATGACCAGCAGCTAAACTTCTCAAACAACATGTCGTTTGAGCTTATAAAACACCACAAGTCTAGTAAAACGACATATCAATATAAGTCTGCAATTATTTAAGTATTAGCCTTAGAAGTAAATAATATATATGACATAGGCAATAGATTAAGTTCAAGATTTAGCTCTTGAATTTTCTAGTCATTACATTTTCTTTTTCCTTGAATGATCTTATAAATGGAGATCAAGATTTTTCAAATTAGTGCTCTTTTTATTTTTCGAGTTTTTCATCTTTAGTAATGGATATGTATCCACTAGCATGTAGTGTTGGGAATGGTACCATGAAAGCATGAGATGTAATTAAAGATTTTATTATTTAATTAATAAGGTAGAAATTTCATTATTTATGTGCATGTATTATGAAATATTTTATAAATATCATCGAAAATTTCACGATTAGTTATATGACCTTAAGGGTGTGTTTGATTTAAGTGAGGAATAGTAATGAGAATGTGAATAAGAATGGTAATGGGAATAGAATAGAAAAGAAAGTTGATTCATTTATTTAGTTGTAATTTTAAGAATTCTGTGGAATGGAACATAATTTATCTATCAATATAATATATAAAATGTAATATAATATAATAAAATTATTATTATATAATACATTATATAATTATGATATATAATATAATAATATTATTAAAATTGTTAATATAATTATAATATTATAATATATAAAAGGTAATATAATATAATAAAATTATTATTATATAATATATTATATAATTATTAATATAATTATAATGTTATAAAATATATTATAAGATTATATAATAAACAATAATAATTCAATTATAATATAATTAAAAATTACAACTATATTATATTATAATTGAATTATTATTGTTTTTCATAATTACAATATGATATATAATTATTATTATATTATATACAATAAATATGTTATAATAAATACATCATATAATAAGATTAGAATTATAAAATTATATTAATATTTAATTATATTAATTATTATTATATTATTAATATAATAAAAATAATTATATTGTATAATAAAATAATAATATTAGAATTATTAGTATAATTATGATATTATTTGTTAAAATATTACAACTATATTATGTTATATTGTAATATTATTATATATTATATTTTAAGATATAATTATGTTACAATATATTATATATTATTATATAATATTAATAAAATATATTATAATTTATAACTATATTATAAATTAATTATTATATTATTATAACTATATTATATTATAATATTTTTTATTATATATTATATTATATTATAAGATATAATTACTATATAATATATTTTAATTATATTATAATATTGAAGGGTAATTATGAAAAAAAAAAAAAAAGAACTTAGAATGGTCATTCCTCCCATATAAGGAAGGAATGATGATTCACCCAAAATGGGTAAATGACTATTCATTTTAAATGATCACTCATTTCTTATAAATCCAACTAAACATCAAACTAGAATTCCATTCCATTCTATTTTATTCCTTTCCACCCAACCAAACACACCCTAAATATAGTATATAAGTGTTATATACTAGAGGATAATATTTAAGGATAATAATCGAAATATAAAGTTCATAATGGTTATCGATTAAAGTTCAAAATCTTTGGTTGATCACATTATTAATACATGTCATTCTCATTCCGAATGGAACGATCTTATTCGATCATTGATGTGTCGAGATATCGAAGTGAGTGTATTTTATATAATGAGACTATGTAGGATAGGGACACTGATACAATATGAATTTCTAATAATTTCCGTTAAGTATAGAAATTCTTATTGAGTCTACCGATGGTGATATATAGAATGATCTTAATCCTTAGTTATTAATGGACTCCTAGTTATGGATTCGTGTCTTTTGACTTACTCAAGAAAGATCTCGACACACTTAGATCTTATCTTATATCTTAGAGACATAGAGAAGAGAAATAGGTAGCCGAAAGTGCTAATATTATGAGATGGAATCCATTCCTTAATAATATGAGATGGAATCTATTCTTTCTTGAGAAATAAACAGATAAATAATTCCCTTAAGGATTGATTCGGTACTTTGATTAGTAGGAGCTCTGATTCATGAATGTGTTTTATGAATCACTATCCATTAGAAGATCAATAATGCTCAAGGATAAATATGTAAGGTTAACAGATTTCACCTAACTTAAATTATGAATTATTTATGGATAATCGATCTATATGAAGTGACTATATCAAAAGAATGTTTCACAGATGTAATTAATTGTCTATAATATCAAGAGTGCAATAACTTTTAGAATTAATATAATTAATTAATTAAAATTTTAATTAACTATTAATTTTATTGAGCTTCATATTATGGGTCCATGAGTCATACCTCATCTTGTTAATTCTAGAGATACTCGGGGTAAACGATGTAAATTTAGATTTATGGAATTTTAAATTATATCACTTTCATAAATAATTAATTAAGAATTAAATATATATTAAATAATGTGATTCTTTAATTTAATTTTTTTTAGAAAGGACATTGTGTGGGACCACATTGGCTACATACATCATAAATAATTATTTTCTTCTCTCTCTGCATCGTGTATTCCAGGTTTTGTTTTGGTTCTTTTTTCCCTATTCTATGATGCCCCTTCTTTCCGTTAGAATCGAATGCAACGCCAGCCTGTGGTCGTTGCCGAGTCCCCTACTTGAGAGAGGGAGCATGGAGGTAATGTTAGGTTCATGGTTTGAGGTGTGTAGCATTGGTGATTCCGACTCGTCTTTGGAGGCGGTCATACTTAGGAAAATAGGATTGTGGCCCAAAGAACTCTGCTAGCATGATAAGAAGATGTGGTCGGTGGAGATCCGCCTCGATGAGTTTGGATAGTGGTCGATTATAGTCAGATGTGGCAATTCAGAGGTTTTGGATAGTGACTGAGGCCCCGTTCATTTCGCTTTTATTCGAGTTTAGAATTCGAGTTTTTTGCTGATAAAAAGCTCTCACAAACAATCACATCTAACTTTTTTTTGCTACAGAAAAAAGCTCTCACATAAAATTAAATCTCAACTCGAATTAAAAACTCGAATCAGCGAAGTGAACGGGCCATGATTATTGCCAGATGTGGCAATTCAAAGGTTTGTCAGGAGGAAATCTTGCAGTGTTTTGTGTAACATCTGTTTTGTTGGTATCTTGGTCTCAACTTCTTGGAGTTTTTTATTGATTGTCCAAGTGATATTAAGAGAGCCAGTTTGAGAGTTCAATTATTAGTATGTCTTTGCATTTTCTCATTATGGGGACTATGCGCGCATGTGTTTTTTTTTTTTTACCACTCTGTGTTTCATTAAATTATAGCGGTAGAACCGATTTGTTATCGAGGTAAGTATTCTTACGTAACAAGTTCAACAGTGACGTGTGTATCTTTTTATTTTGAAACACAATTACCTATTGAAAAAAGGTAATTTGTATAAATAGTCTCTAACCTTTTTAAAATGTGATAGTTTAGTCTTTAACTTTTTTTTGACCAAACGACCCCCCAACCTATTTAAAAAGGTACAATCTGTCATTTCTGTCAAATTTCATTAAATTTTTAACATAATTAATTATGTGCAAGACATGTGATCTTGTTAAAGAAAGTACTTTAATAAAATACCAAAGCAAACTCTCATTCTCTCTCTGCTCTCTCATTCTCTCTCTCTCTCTCATCTCTCGCGCACGAGTCCTTTTCCTATGCTCCTCTGTCAAATTCTGCATAAATCCATCTCTATCTCTCTGCAACTCAATCAAATTCTTTTCATACTCTTTTCCTCTCAAACACCTCATCAGTGAAGGTTGGTACTGATCATATCTCACTCATTTTTTTTTTAAGATTCAGAATTCAGATCTATTTTTCTTATTATCGCATTTTCTTTCTTTTCAATAACGCAAGCATATCTTTTTTTTTTTTAGCCGGGTAATTCTGATTTGAATTTTTGTATTTTGATTTTCTAATGCCATATGATTTTAATACCTGTAACTCTTTTTGAATCTTATGAAAAAATTTTCTTTAATGTAAATCTTACTGACATATAAAAATATTTGATGAGAATCTATGTGATCCGATGCTGTAGGGTTACTTACTTTCATTTCTTGAATCTGAATGAAATATCTTGAAGATTTAGACATCAGATCAGAGACATTTCCTTTGCAGGTTGAGAAATGGGCTGCGGAGTGAGCGCTGGTGGGGGGCAGAGTTCGTTGGGCTATCTGTTTGGAGGTGTAGAGACTCTTGCTAACAAAGCCAAAGCCCAAAACTAAGCCCAAGCCCAAACCCAAGCTGCTGCTCCTGCTGCTCAGAACCCAGTGGAGGCTTCTCCTCCTCCTCAGAAAACAACTGTTAGTTGAAAATTTTAAATCATGTGATTCGAATTGTTTTTAATTTATGTGTATCATGATTTGAATTAAGGAACAAATCTCTTTACCAAATGTCATCGAATTGACAAACAGATTCCAGCACGAATTCATGGCACTCCTACAATATGAGAAAATGACGTTTGATTAGAGAATTTAAATTATGTGATTCAAATTATTTTTGATTTACGTGTTCTTTTTGTGAAAAAAAATACTGTAACGAATCACAAATCACAATTCGAATCAGGAAATAAATTTTTCTACCAAACGTTATCGAATTGACAAACAGATTCCAACACGAATTCATGACACTCCTACAATCCGAGAAAATGATGCTTGATCAAAACTTGAGAGAAAAGGATAATTTTTTTGGAAATATTTAAGTCATTTTATTAAAAAAAGAGATCATGTGATGAATTAAAAATTCAATAAAATTTAACAAAAATAACGAGTTTCTACCTTTTTAAATATGTTAGAAATCGTTTTATTAAAAAAAAAATTAATAATTAAACTGTTATTTTTTAAAAAGGTTGAAGATAATGTAAATTATAAAAAAATAAAAAATAGGGATTTTTTCCATTTAAAAAAAAAAAAAAACTGTTTTTCACGCCTTCCCTTATACTCTCGCTCGGGCCCTTTGTATAAATAGTCTAAGTAAAATGTGTTTTTAAGTAAATAAACCAAAAAAAATAAATTGAGTAAATAACCTAACTTACACATCAAGATTCCACGTCATTAAGTATGCTTCCACATCAAGATTCCACGTCATCAATTATGCTTTTAGGTTTTCTTTCTCTTCCTCCCGCACCATTTCGCGCCATTTTGTTCTCCCGGCCGCCTTCAATTTCTCCTCTCTTCTTCTCAAGTCATCGTCATCGCATAACCTCATTAACATTATTATCTTGCCCATTCAACGTTTTTTTTCGTCCAAAACGAAGTTTGAAGAAGAGCTAGTAAGTAAGTCTTTCATTTTCTATATCTTTTGTGGTGTTTTTTAATTTGTTGTTCATATATTTTTAAGATGAGAATGTAGTTAAAAATGTTAAAAATCCATTAAAATAGTAATTTTACATGTTAAAAAACTAGTTTACATAAATCGATATGATGAAGATCTCTTTGGGTTTAGAAAAAAAAAAAGATGGATGGTCGGTTCGTGGTTCGTGATCCGTTCTTATAACATGGTCGGTTCGTGGTCTGTTCTTGGTATGTTCTTATAATATGGTCGGTTCGTAGTCGGTTCGTGGTACATTCTTGAGTACATTCTTATTGCATGATCGGTTCTAGTCTGTTCATGGTCATTTTTTTGGTCCATTCTTATTGCACCGGTCACTTTTTTAGTACATTCTTATTGCACAATCGGTTCTTAGTCTGTTCTTGATCATTCTTGGGTTGTTCTTGTTATATGGTATGTTCTTGGTTTGTTCTCATTATATGGTATGGTTTAATGACGTATTATTTTCTTGATTAAATTTCTGCAGTTTTAAAATCTAAATAATGGCTTAATGGAGGATTTTTTTTGACATTGGAGGAAAATGGGATGAGACTGAAAGTTGTTGGGTGTGGCATACAGATTGTAATTTAATTGGCATATATATGGATGAGAAGGATACTCTCGAAACCTTTGTTGATAAGATTTGTAGAAAATGCAGAATTGATGGACAAAAACATTCTTTGTAGCTATCATGGGTACCGAATTCGAAACAGAAATCGTTGCCCGTTGTAATAAAAGACAATGATGATTTGTTATTCTTCAGGGATATAGCCCACGAGGTACCGCTACACGTGATAGTGGATGAGAAGTTTATCAATCCTCAAGAACATATTGATGGAGTAAAATTAAGAGAAATCCTCTCTGCATGATGATTTTTTTTGATCGTGATTTTATGGGTAATGTAGCTACAGATGAGTTGTCGACTCGTAATGATATTCCACCACAGTCACAACCACAACCAGAGTCACAGCCACAGCTAGAGCCACAACCGCTTGCCATTTTAAATGAAGTAGAAGTTGTTGGTCCTTTAGTTTGTATGGACAAGACTGAGTTTGGATCATCTCATGGATCTACCTTCAGTGACGAATCTAGTTTAGAAGTTGGTCGGTACTTTACAAGTAAGAATGATTTGAAGGAAAAGCTGCATTTAATAGCTTTGAAAGGGAAGTTTGAGTTTCGGACAACAAAATCAAATAAAGACGTGCTTGTAGTAGAGTGTGTGGATCCGAAATGTGTGGCGATCCGAGCACCGCAAATTGAGACTGTCGAACATGTTTGTAATCCATAAGTATAATGGTGTTCACTCTTGCTCGTTAGAAAAGCGTTTCAACGAAGCACAGGCAAAGCAACGACTCCGTTATTGGAAGTTGCATGAAAACCAATTTGTAGGCGTCAAAGTGGGGGCCGGTTCGAAATTAATTCGTAAATATGCCCGTGACGAATTCGGGACGGCCTTGATTATTACAACGATGGAAGGCTCGTGAGCATGCACTTCAACTCAGAAGAGGTACTACCGAAGAAAGCTTCACTAAGCTCCTATCATACTTTCATATGGTGTCTCTTACTAATTACGGCGAAAGATCACCAATATTCATTTTGATGAACATAACCGCTTTTATGTATCTTTTCCTAGCATATGGACCTTGTATATACGAGGTTTCGGTTGCATGAGGAAAGTTATCGGTGTTGATGGAACGTGATTGAAGGGAAAATTTAGAGGTACGTTGTTAGTTGCCACCGCAGGATAGTGAACGTCATTGTTATCCCATCGCATGGGCCATTGTAGACTCGTGAGAATGATGCATCCCGGACATGGTTCTTCTCGAACTTGAAGGTGATTGTCAACGATTCGAGGAATTAGTTTTTATTTTCGATAGGAATCAAAGTATAAGTAATGCATTGTCTACGGTTTATTCATTAGCACATCACGGTTGTTGCACATGGCATGTGTCTCAAAACATCAAGAGTAATTTCGGTTGTAGCGGTGTTTCGCCACTATTCTTTAGAACCCTCCGAGGCCTACCGCATTGATGAGTTTTTGTCTTGTTTGATGAGTTATTCGCAAGATATCCCAAGATTGCTAGATACCTCACAGGAGCAAGTTCGTTTTGAAATGTGATCTCGTGCTCATTTTAAAGGAAATCGATATAATATTATGACCACAAACATGTTCGAATTAATGAACATAATGCTCAAGGATGTTCGAGATTACCCCTGTCATTGCCCTCTTTAATTTTATACAAGCGAAGATGTCAGAGTGGTTTAATAACAGGCGGGTCGAAGCTTCTAAAACTAAAACATTATTAACGCCAAGTGTGGAAAAAACTCTTCGTGAGAGGCACAACAAAGCGGGATTTCTAACGGCCACAAGACTTAATACTATTGAGTTCCAAGTGACAGGTGGAGAGGCAACTGTAATTGTCAACATTGGCGCAAGAAGTTGCACTTGTCGTGTGTTCGACCTTGAACAGATACTATGCGAGCATGCAATATCATGTTGTAGAGAAGGTGAATGTCACTCTATGATTTATGCTCAAAATCTTTGCAGACGAGAAGTTTGGGCTCTTACGTATGCTGAGACAATCTATCCTGTGCCGGATACTTCACAATGGGATATTCCGAATCACGTAAAGGAAATTCACCTTCTTCCACCGCGAGTTCAACCAAAGAGGGGTAGGCCAAAGCAAAAATGCATTCCCAGCATAGGTGAGTTCACACGAAGAAAGAATCGATGTGCTAGGTGTGGGCAATATGGACACTATCAGAAGAAATGTAAGAACGCACCGATGTAATCATGACTTATAAATTTCTTGTTTACAATGTAATATGGACACTATCATGAGAATTTTTTTGTTCACACTCATTATATTCAACGGGTTACAAATTACTAATTATATTCACCAGCTTATTATGGCTTTGAGGAAGCTTACATTTATGGGGAAATGCTGCCCAAGTTTTTTCACAATAATGGTTTTTTTTTTTTTAAAGTAGGAAAACATCAAACAAATCCGAAGTTGCATTTAGAATTTATCATAGTCACCAAAGTTATTTTGGGTATGGAGAACCTTATATTTTATGGGGAAATGATGCCCAAATTTGAGTGTGTAATAACGTATGTCAACATGTTTTTTGAACACTTTGAATCAAAAACAGACCGGAGAGGTTCGTTTCACGCAAAACCGCACCTCCGGGTTTGTTCTTCTAGGTCGCGCCAGGGGCAGGGCCGGGTGTGGCCGGGCGTGGCCGGGTGGCTGGGGCGCCCGGGCCACGCCCGCAAGCGGGCCACGACCAACGGGCAAACTAACATAAAAATGGCAAAATAGAAAAACGGAGAAAGCGGGACTAAAGAACCAAGAACCAGCCCAAATGGCAAGAAACGGACACCGGACCAAGAATGGACAAAAACAGGACCATTTAACAAAATTTGTAAAAATATAAAGATATATTGTTTCATATTCTTTGGACTTCTTGGGTAATACTAAACTTTTTAGTTTGTACAGAAAAAAAAATTTGGTTAGAAATGGAAAAAACCTAGAACAGACCAAGAACAGACCACGAACAAAATTTGTAAAAAAATATAAAAGATATATTTTTTCATATTCTTTGGACTTCTTAGGTAATACTAAACTTTTTAGTTTGTACAGGAAAAAAAAATTTGGTTAGAAATGGAAAAAACCTAAAACAGACCTAAAATAGACCAAGAACCGATCTAGGTTTGTTCTAGGTTTTTTCCATTTTTAACCAAATTTTTTATTGTACAAAACTAAAAAGTTTAGAATTACCCAAGAAGTCCAGGAATATGAAAAATATATGTTTTATATTTTTTATTCATTTTGTTCGTGTCCTGTTTCTAGGTTTTTTTCGATTTCTAACCAAAATTTTTTTCTTGTACAAACTAAAAGTTTAGTATTACCCAAGAAGTCCAAAGAATATGAAAAATATATCTTTTATATTTTTTTTACAAATTTTGTTTGTGGCCGGTTCTTGGTCCGGGAGCCGGGACCGGTTTAACCATTTAGGGGTTCTGGTCCGCTCTTAGCCGGTCATTCCGCTTTCTATTTTTATCGGTTGGCCAACCGCAGGGAAAATAATGGCATGAATTTAAAAATTTTTAATCAACATCCCAAACAAGAACATGTTCATGATGCTATATAACATAAATACTAAAGATCTAAATCAACCTTTTGAGAAAAATAGAACAGAACCAGATTCCACGAACCGTCGTTTAATCTCCTCTTGGTATTCTTAAGAAAAATTGTTCTTGATAATTAAACAAAATCTCTTATCAATTGCCTCAAAAAAAATGAATGAGACTTAATAGGCTATTTCAAATTTGTAACTTCATTACTAAAAATTTTTTTTCACACGATTTTTGCCACAAAAAAAATGATTAGAAATGGAAAACCTAAAAAATTTGTAAAAAAATATAAAAGATATATTCCCATTTCATATTCAATTTTTGGACTTCAATTGGGTAAAATACTAAACTTTTTAGTTTGTACAGAAAAAAATTTGATTAGAAATGGAAAATCCTGGCGCTACTTGTAAACCAACAAGTCCGTCTCAAAACTCCTATAAAAAAGATATATTTTGTATTCATCCCCATATAAAACTTTTGTTTATCAAACTGGAAAAATTTTTAGTTTTACAAGCGAGAAAACCATTAAAACCTAAAAGAATGGAAAACCCAAATGCTAAAAATAGACCAAGAACCCATCTAGGTTTGTTCTAGGTTTTTTCCATTTTTAACCAAATTTTTTTTTATTGTACATAAAACTAAAAAGTTTAGAATTACCCAAGAAGTCCAAGGAATATGAAAAATATATGTTTTATATTTTTTTATTCATTTTGTTCTTGTGGTCATGATCGTTTCTAGGTTTTTTTCATAAAGAGGATTTCTAACCAAAATTTTTTTCTTGTACAAGTTTAAAAGTTTAGTATTACCCAAGAAGTCCAAAGAATATGAAAAATATATCTTTTTATATTTTTTACAAATTTTGTTTGTGGTCGGTTCTTGGTCCGTTTGGTCTGTCGGTCTTTTGTTTACCATTTAGGTTCCATCTTGGTCCGTTTTAGTCGTGCCTGGTCTCGTTTCTTTCTATTTTTATCGGTTGTTGGTCTGTTCCTTTATGTTAGTCGGTCCTCGTCAAGGTCGGCCAATCCCAACCGAGATGGCAAATGTCGGAATTAAGTACAAAGCATTGCATACATGAGGCTCCCAACGCGCCACATAAGGCACCTTCGCCATGTATTCTCTTTCTTTCGATGTCTTGGGACAATCGGCATTGAAAAGAGTAATTCAGAACCTAGATGGTTGCCCACCTTTCTTGGAATTATGCATTGCATACTTCTAAAATTTTATCTATGTATGAAGCCTGAGAGAGAGCTATCATTTTGTTCTTTCGATCTCTTAAGATTCGAATGCCTAGAACATAATTAGCTTCTCCTAAGTCCTTCATGTCAAAGCATTTGGTAAGCCAAACTTTGGTGATGATAAAGCCCCTACATCATTGCCAATAAGTAGAATATCATCAACATATAACAATGAAAAACCACTTTCCCATCTTGAATATGTTTATAAACACAAGGTTCATCCATATTTTGTTGAAATCCAAAAGTCTTGACCACTTGGTCAAATCTTTTGTTCCAAGAACGGAAGCTTGTTTTTTAATCCATAAATGGATTTCAACAACTTTGCAAACTTTTTCCTCTTGACCCTTAGCCCCAAAGCCTTGGTTGTACCATGTAGATACTACTCCCTCAAGATGGCCGCTCAAGAGCATTGCCTTGACATCCATTTGCCGATCTCGAGTCGAGAGCAGCCAATTAATGGATAAGAGAATGCGGATGGACTTAAGATGGCTACAGGTAAAAGGTTTCCTCGTGATCGATTCCTTCCTTTTAGCGGTATCCTTAGCTACCGGTCTAGCCTTATAGTTTCCGACCTTTCCTTCTTTCTCTTCTCTCTTGTGGACCCATTTACACCCAATGGGCTTAATCCCGTCGGAAGATCTACAAGTTCCCGGACTAGATTAAAAATCCATAGATTTCATCTCAAATTTTCATGGCTTCGGTCGATTTGCATCAACATCCTCCATAGCTTCTTTTGTAAGTATAAGGATCTGTCATGTTCGAGATTACGCCAAAAGGTTTCCCATTAGCCATGAATCTCTCGGGTTCAGGTTCCGATCTCCCACTGCTCGGCCCCTTAGTGCATTGTTGGGTTTCCTCTTCTACTACGATTGGACGGTTTCCAAAGGAATGTTGGTGTGACTAGGTCACTTTCATTTCCTCAAAAATTATTTTGTTACGAGGGCTTAAAAGTCGTTCATGTAACTTTTCCTCAAGAATGTTGCACGTTATTATACACAAATTTATTTTCCTTGGGATTCCAAAATATAAGGTTCTCAACTTGTTAGCTTCCTTGTCCAAAATAACTGCGAATATGGTTGAATATGATAAATTATAAATGCAACTCAATGGCCAATAATAAACATATTGTAACACCAACAACCAAAACAATGTTAAACAATGTTATGTTTCTATTTTACAACAACCAAAATGATGCAATATTTAACCATATACAATAAAAGTTTGCCATCATCTTGTATGTTCATGGGACCCAAACATCACTATGCACAAGTTCAAGAACACCCGGCCCTATTGCCTTTAGACCCAATGGTCTTTTGGTCATTTTGCCCTCAAACAAGATTCACATTGGGGTAAGGACTCAACCTTTTCTTAAAGGTACTTTTTTCTTCTTTGAGGTCTTCTAATGGGAGTTATTAACAATGGATAAGGTATTCAATAAATTTGTCCAAGTGAAAAGTCCAACACGCTTTAATCTTTAAATCAGCACCAACCCTATAACTGACACTTGACCAACACTAGTGTTCATTGGCCATGCACACTCAAGTTTATGATTAGATGGTTATGAATTCAAGAACATGGGCATCATCAAAAAGATTGGCTGGATTCCTAACATGCTTCTACAATCAAGAACATAGGCATGCCCACCTTCCCTTAATGAAAGCATTTAAGCTTGTATTGGTTCCTCTTCTTCTTGTTCTTGCCCTTGTTTGAACTCTCCTTCATTGTTTTTCTTTCCATTCCTGAATTAGAATAGCTTCCACTATAGTATCACACTTTTTATGTTGCATTCAGATAAATCAACAGACAAAGTCTCAAAGATCATGATGGGTTGAGACTCCCAATGCTTCATCCGAATGTTCTTTATGGAAGGCAAAGTGAAGCTTCCCGGCGTTTTCGCCACGAACATCCCATTATCCATCGCGGTTATGTAAATTCTACGCCATCATATAACAAATGAGCCATATTCAGTCCTTCCATCGGAGGTGGCGACAAGGTGTTCAATACAAAATTTAGTTTCTCAATCATCTTTAGGTTCCTTTTCCAGCCGGTAAAATTGCTTGATTAAGTTGTGTTTATTCATATGATTTTCACATTTTGATCTACAATAAAAATATATCATCTAAGATGACAATATCCTTAATGAAATCGCAACAAATATGTTTTGTGTGTCCTTGACCTCAACGATAATTTCAACTCAAAAGAGCCGATGCCTCATCAATTTGCATATAAGTCATAAAAATTTAATTCGAGCTCCAGGGAGATTAATAATTAAAGAATGATAAATCGTTTCAACTATTTGATCTATATAAAAATAAGACTAAATTTAGAAAATAGATGCACATTGAATCCTTCCTAGGGTTCGGTATCACCATGTGTTCAGGACCAAAGGCCAACCAAAAACCCTCACCCACACAATATTTTGGAAAACAAGGTTTTATGTTAAGAAATATGGAACAATTTTAATGAGCGGAAGAATGACATGTTATCCATATCCATATTATATGCAATCAAGGCAATTAAGCTAGGCAACAAATAATAACTCGAACATTATGGTCCATCCTAGAGAAAAGAAAGAAATTAAAGGAATCGAAACATATAAGAATTCTTCATTTGAATCTTCGGTTGAATTGCCACAATCTAATTCCGGTTATCATAAAATTATTTTCATGTTTTCTTGAAAAAACTCAAAAAACACCTTCTCTTCCTTACGTGGATCGGAGGGAGTTCCGTCTCACCGGTGAGTCCTTATACTAACTGTCGACGGTGCGGTCCGGTGCCCGTCTTGACAAGAACCCAGATTTTAAATCAAAGCGGTTTTCAATTTATTCAAAAAACACAAAACAATTTTATAAACCAAGGAAAAATTAGATACCTTCATCTCCTTCATCTTTAATGCGCTTCAAGAATTTTTACATAAAAATTCCTATCACCGCTTTTTCGGTTTACAAAATTTCTACTAGAGAAAATAAAATAAACCCTAACGGCGATGATAGGCCATGATATCTAATTACATTGCAAAGAACAAATTCCTATACAACCATTCTAAACTTTAAGGAACCACTGGGTAAAAAAATTAAATAATAAATAATCATTGATAATTCATAAATGACAACCAATAATAATTATTTAATCATTCATTCACCATATATTCATGACAACAACATAATATAGAAACCCTAGAGTGCCATCTCTCTAAAATATCAATTCAAGCATAAAAGAGATATTTTTAGATCACAAATCTATGTACATAGCATAATCATGAACAAATAACCATGGCTCGATACCAATTGTTGGAAAAAATAATGGCATCGAAAAGAAAGGAATTTAAAAAATTTTAATCAACATCAAAAGCCAAACAAGAACATGTTCATGATGCTATATAACATAAATACTAAAGATCTAAATCATACCTTTTGAGATTCGGGGAAACAAAGACGTCGGACGGATCAAAGCGTTCCAAACAAAGAACGGAAGAGCCTCAACCAATCTCTTCCGTTTCCCACGATCGGTTGTGCGAGTGGGCACCACGTCGTTTAATCTCCTCTTGGTATTCTTAATCTCCTTCCAATCACAAGAGAGCCAAAGAAAAAATTGTTCTTGATAATTAAACAATTTTTCCTCTTGAATCTCTTATCAATAGCCTCAAAAAAAAGTCTCTCAAGTGATCTAATGAGTAATGAGACTTAATAGGCTATTTATCTTGCTTTAGGAAGTCATACTTCCGTAACAATTAGGTTTCCCAAAGATTTAATCGCACTTTTCAGTCGATTTTGCCACATCAAGACGCGTTACGCGTTACAACCGGGTCGACCGAGACAGGAGACGTTATAATCACTCGACCGGTTGACCCTAATTTCCTAATTTCGATGAAAGTTGTTTTCTAGTTTTTCAACATTGGCCTCGGTTTTGATTCAACCCAATAGAGAGTATAATAGTCTTCCCATATTGATGGCTTCAAATCTGTTAATTTATCATTAATTCTCTCATAAATCATGAATTCTTTGTGACGGAAATAACACAAGTATGTATCGTTATAGGAAAAGTGAGCTAGCAAAGGACTTGATGGTCATAAAGACATACCACGCTACTTGTAAACCAACAAGTCCGTTTCTTTGTTGGGTCGCTATTCCACTAAAAGCCTGTTGTTGTCGATTGTTGTTGTTGTTGCTCTAATTTGTTGTTGTTCAATATATTTGTTCATCCCCATAGGATTCCATTGACTTGAGGTCAAGTTGTTTTACCTTCGATTACATTTATCTTATGTTCCATTATCAAACCATTGGAAAAATACTATTTGTTACAAACAAGAAACCATTAGGGGTGAGTAGTCTAAGAGACGAGCCAAGTGCTAATGCATAAGAGGATATCATTGACTCTTTATGGACATGGATTCCATATCAGGTCACCCCGTAGTCCAAAATTGATGTCTCCCTTTAGTACATCAAAGGATACAAGTCAAGTATTTTCATCATCCATTGGATTAAGATGACAAGATATAATTCGTCAAAAGTGAATTGTTTTATTCAAACAGAATTATTAATTAAAACAATTCATCTTTGCACATACTATTAGATTTCACCATTAGAAACTATAAAGAACATGGAGTACTCCGGCGACCAAGACAATTCCGTTGGGAAGTAGACAACATAACAATCTTAAAAAAAACAACATTCGATTGTGGATCATAATTATTTAGGTAGAAACATATTGTAGAAAAAACTATTTTGTAAAATTTACACCTACAAAAACTTTGTATTCAAACCCTTTACTCGCCCCCGGCGGGGCCTTGTGCATGAGGTCGCCTATTTGTCTAACCTCGATTAAGGAAACCTATTCTCCCATTTGAGCATTCTGGGAAGACGCCTCAACCATTCAAAGTGTTTGTTGAAACGTTATTATACACAAATTTGGGCATTTCCCCATAAAATATAAGGGTAGCCAAAAAACGTTGAATATGATAAATTATAAATGCAACTCAATGGCCAATAATAAACATATTGTAACACCAACAACCAAAACAATGTTAAACAATGTTATGTTTCTAACAACAACCAAAAGTATAACAATATAGTTGGGCTCGGGGGTTTCATCATCTTGTACTTTCGCTCCAAATTTTAAAGTTCAAGAACTTTTTTCTTCTTTGAGGTCTTCTAATGGGATTACGGATAAGGTATTCAATAAATTTGTAAGTGAAAAGTCCACATCGCCCTAATCTTTAACAGCACCAAACCCTTGACACGAATTATTGGCCATGCACACTCAAGGCCTAGATGGTTGAATAAACCGTGTGCTTCAAGAACATGGGCATCATCACAATGATTGGCTCCAAGGCCCCGAGTCATACACCTTTATGTTGCATTCAGATAAATCAACATAAAGCGACCCAATGCTTCATCCGAATGTTCGGAGGCAAAGTGAAGCCCTTCGCGTCATCCCATTTCCGGCCAATTTCTCCACGGACATATTCATCCGTGTCGTCATCAAATGTATAAGTTGCCAATTTCTTTTTGTTGGTGTAGTATCTCCCTTTCATCTTTTGGCAAAATATATCATCTAAGATGACAATATCCTTAATGTTCTTCAGGTGTCCTTGACCTCCGAATTGATAGAAGAGCCGATGAAAAGTTCAATTTGCTATAAGTCATAAAAAATTAATTAGAATGATAAGGGTATAAAAATAAGACTAAATTTAGAAAATATGTTGTGATTACTTACATCATTAAACAACCATTCACCTGGCTTCAAGAGGACCTGAAGAAGTCCTTCCTCCAATCTCCAAGGCCGCATACAATTAGCTCGGAGTCCGTAGTAGGATCAAGAACCCATTTATTGAATGCCTTGTCGTTAAAGGACCACACCTTCTTCCCTCACGTTACGCAGGGAGTAAGGTGAGTCCATATACCGCCGGGCCTCTTAAGTCGCTTTTCAACCTTCAATTGAACCTGTTGCTCACGCCGATCGCTGAACCATTTTCGCTTTTTCTGGCCGAACTTATCTCCAGTTTGTGAGCAATTTCTTAAATACCAACAAGTACTATCCGGGGAGGTTGAAGGGTCAAGTAAAGCAATTTTTAGACCCGCTTAGATTGACCCTAATTTTGATTGGTCTAGCGAGTCTAGTCTCCTATTGATGGCTTCAAAATCACCATTGTTCATCATCTAGAGTATGCCAACCATGTGGTCAATAGACATACCATTCTTTTTGTCGTTGTTGTTACTGTCATGGTTGTTGTTGTTGTTGTTGTTGTTGTTGTTGTTGTTGTTGTTGTTGTTGTTGTTCTTGTTGTTGTTCAAAAGCCGTTGTTGGGGGAAGTAGTTAGAGACGAGCCAACTGTTTCGGGAGCTTCGGCTTATGGACATGGACCATTTGTGCACCAGAGTCCAAAATTGATGCAAACTGGTTAATCTTTTCATCTTCTTGGTCGACATAAGGCATATACGACCTCATGCACATACTATTCATTTCCTCCTCAGTGGGATAAAGAACTGGTACGGTCATTCCCTGTACATTAAAAAAAACAACATTCAATAATTATTTAGGTAGAAACATATTGTAGAAAAAAACCTATTTTGTAAAATTTACACCTACAAAAACTTTGTATTCAAACCCTTACCTCGCCATGCATGAGGTCCTTCTATTTGTCTAACCTCGACCAAGGAAACCCATGTTTCTCCCATTTGAGCATTCCGGGAAGACGCCCTCAACCATCTTTTGCAAACGTGGCGCCAATGCTTGGAAACGTTTCAAATGCCCAAACTGCGTTAAACCAATTTTTTAAAGTCTAGTAAACCAATTTACTATAATGCATGAAAAGTTATTAACATAATTGTATAATATACCGGAAGGCCCAAGGAAACCCGTGATATTGAGTAGGTTTCCTTGATTTTCTTATTGCGTCATTTCCAACCCATTTCTCGGTATTTGTCTCTCAAGTTCTTCTTGAGCCCTGGCAGAGTGCATTCAAAAGACACCCCGCCCCCATGGATAGTCTGTTGAAGAATTCTAAGTAAATCAACGAAGACAGCCAATCAAAGGAGACGGTCTTCTTCTCGTCCCCGATAATAGTATTTGTGCTAAAAATAAATGATAGCGATCTTTGCTTTATCGCTACCATTTATCTTATCCCCCGTGAGCAATTTTCTTAAATCGCAACAAGTACTACGGGGAGTTGAAATGCTCCAATAATCTTCTACTCTTTGAAGCTTTCAAGATCACGTCTGGCTCGAGAAGATTCCCCCAGTTCAATCCAGTTATTAAAGCAAATTTCCTCATTCCAAACCGAGTTGCGGTTCCATTAACCTTGAACCACAACTCATGTCTTTTTGTTGTTTCTATCTCGCTTTAAAAAGATAGTGTGTCAACACCCATAATATGTCATATTTTCAGACATTGAAATAAAATGTCCCAAGGCGACTCCTTGAAGATTGGCATTGCCCCTGGGTCTAGACTCGCCTAATTACCTCCAACGCCTCAATCTTTGACTTCATCGTCACTTTCACCGGGAAATACTCCCGTGACAGATCCATTAACATCTTTAGATGTCCGATCCCGTGAATTTCACCAAAGATGTTGTACTTTGGGAAAACAAAAAGAAGACAGAACACATAACCGACCAAAAACAGAACCGACCATGACAAAACCGACCTAAAATCCCGACAGGAACAGATCAAGCAAAAGAACCGACCAAAAACGAACAGAACCGACCAAAACCGATCAAAAACGACCAAAACCGACTAAGAACCGACCAAGAACCGACCGCATGATCGACCAACTGTAACCGACCATGATCGATTAGAACCGACTAAGAACCGACCACCGTAAATGACTTTAAACGGACCTAGAACCGATCGCAAATGTACTTTAACCTAAACCGACTTTGAACAGACTAATGTTACTTATATTAAGTTTTTGTTCTTGTAAAAAAAAAAAAAGAAAATGCCAAATAAGAATATTATCTCACGATTCCGTTGCTTTTTGTGTGTTCGGGAAATTGCCGCTTTAGTTGAGAAAGAGTCGTTTTTGTGATGCCATTACTTCTAAAAGTCGCCGGTTTTTAGTCGGTTTTCGTGGTCGTGGTCGGCTTTTAGTGTCTGGATCGGTTTTTGGTCGGTTTTAGTGGAAATGGAGGTCGGTTTTTGGTTGGTTTTAGGTAACCGCCGGTGTTTAGTGAGGTGGTTTGGTCGGCCGAGACAAGAGGTGGTCGGTCGGTGAGAGGTGATCGGAGAGAACTGTCAGTGGTCGGTCGTGAGAGTATTTGGTCGGGTGGGAGGAAGAGAGAGAGTCGGTCGAGAGAAGGTCGGTCGAGAGTGTTTGAGGTTTTTTTGAGATTTTTTGAAAAAATAACCTATTTTTAGACACTAATAGAACCCATTTTTTACCACATAAGATACACGTCATCATTTTTTTGTTATAAAAAAAAACCGGCCTATTTCCTCAAATTCTGATTTTCTCCTGTCTCTTTTATCAAATATTCTTTCTCTGCTCTGTGCTCAGTCCAATCTCAGACTTAACACCACGGCACAACCCCAACCCCAACCCCAACCCCAACCGCAACCAGATCCAAAATTCCTTTAATTTTCCCGGGAAACAAACAGCCTCATATTTTCCTGAGAAAATAACAAAGAAAAGATCAAAATTCATCATTGAATCTCCCCATGGCGAATGCCTGGAAAAGAGACAGAGGCTCGAAGCTCGTCTCCGCCAATTCCCTCTTCCTTCTCATCTCCGCCACTATCCTCCTCCTCATTTTCTTCCTCTTTTCCACCTCCTCAAACCCTAATCCTAACCCTAACCCTAGTTCTTCCATCATTGCAATCAAATCCGAATTTCCATTCCTCGCAATACAGCCCTTCGATTGCCTCAAGTGCCCTCAATCCCACCCCGTGATCGCCAACGTCGTCGAAGGCCTGAAACACCCATTCCTCTACTCGCTTGCCGACTTGGGAAATCTCCCGGAGAAGCCGCACAAGAACATCGTGAGGATGCTGAAAGGAAAGCCCTTTCGGAAGCCCGACATCTCGGAGACGATTCAGGGAATTCTCGAGCGGTTCAAGGCCGAAGGAGACGAGGCCTTGTGGTTGATGTCGGAGGCAATGTCGGCATGGCGAGCTTCGCCGCCGCGGTTATGGGATTTCGGGTTCTGGTTTTGGAGCCCGTCTTTGAGAATCTGCAGAGGATTTGCGATGGGATTTACTTGAATCGGGTTGGGGATTTGGTCACTGTCTTTGAAGCTGCTGCTTCCGATCGTCTTGGTAACATTACCTTCCACAAGGTTACTGTTTTTCGTCTATTTCACTAATTTTATTTTTTCTGTCTGCTTTTGTAATGTAATTTTTTTTTTTAATGCCCTTTTTCTTTTTGGTATAGGGGAAGTATGTTAATAGCTGTGTTAGAAGGTCAAATTTTTAAGATTGTGGTTCAGATTTATATTCGGAGAATTCTCGGATAAAAAAACGAAAAAAAAAAATAACTTTACTAGTGGAGGAGAGGACATTTATGAATAGTGTTCTAGTAAGCTCTCATATTTTTCTTAATTTGGTGTTATCTATACTGTGTCCCGCTATGAGGCAATTTTAATATCTTACCAGGTTTGGGATTAAATATCTTAAAGTGAAGATTTTAGTCTATTATTAGAATTTCACATTTAAGATCGTGCTTCTTTATTTTGACTCTGGTGGCTTAAGATTAGATGTCTCAAGTGTAGATTCAATCCAAAAGTTGCACTTCTATTATTGAATTTAGTATAGTATGAAAATTTGGTTACGTTCCATGAGAATATGGCTGATATTCTTTTGGGACACAAGGATAACATTTTCATTGTGAATTTTCTTTCAAAGTTGGGTAGAGGTGATGTGCACTTGAGGCTAGCTCAAGTGATTGGGTATGTGAGTGTGTGCGTGTCCACTAGGTTCAAATACTGGCGGTTTCATTTGTTATTAGCAAAGTGGAAACCATAGACCCTACACTGTATCAAAAAAAAAAAAAAAGTTTGGTAGAGTAGTAGAAAGGTTATGATGCTTTAATTGCCTGTGTAAAATTGTGGTTCTCTGTTTGAACCATGTGGTACTGAAAAAAAAAGGGGGTGGGGCCTCTGGGGTTCGAGGCTTTTGCGTTCTGGTTTTCCGCAAAATCATATGCATGTTATGAAATATGTTTAGGGATACAAGGGCATGTTTATTGATAGAATTTGCAAACTCTATCTCAGTTGTGCCTATCAGTCTTGGTTTTTCACAATGGATGAGTGGCCATATGAGAATGGATCGCATAAGAAATGAAGTTATTCGTAGTAAAATAGGTGTAGCACCAATAGAAGATAAGGTGCGCGAAGGCCGCTTGAGGTAGTACGGGCATGTCCAACATAGACCGCTAGAAGCATCAGTTCGTGTTTGAGAGGACATTCTTATACCTAATACTAGGAGAGAGAGGGGTAGACCAAGAATTACGTGGACCGAAGTAGTTTTGAAAGACATTCTAGATCTAGGCCTTCAGGAAAGTCTAATTTCAATTAGAGCTGCGTGGAAAAGTGAAATCCATATAGCCGACCCCAATTAAGTTGAGATTAAGGCTTGCTGTTTGTTGTTGTTGTTGTTTGTTGGTTTTCCACAAAATCAGATGCATGATATGAAATATGTTTAGAGATACAAGGCTGGTTTATTGATAGAATTTGCGAGTCTGGCCCAGTTGTTGCTATCAAACTTGGGGGGGTTGATGTTTTTGCATTTTGGTTTTCCACAAAATCAGATGCATGATACAGAATGTGTTTCAGAGATACAAGGGCATGCTTATTGATATAATTTGCAAGTCTAGCTCAGTTGTAACTATCAAACTCGGATTATGTAGTTTTCTTGGTTCAATCATAACATACAATCTTTGGGGAAGTCAGATTTATGTTACCTGTCTGTTGCTAATATTAAATACCCTGCTATGGTACCAGTTGGTTGGTCGGCTTGACAACAGTGCGGTTTCAGCCACTGGTGCGAAGTTGGCGTTCAAGTCAAATGAAGAAATAGAACTTCAAGTGAGGTCCGTACCTCTTGATGAAGTAATCCCAGAGTCAGAACCTGTGCTCCTAATCAAAATTGATGTTCAGGGCTGGGAATATCATGTTCTTAAAGGAGCATCCAAGTTACTGTCAAGAAAGGGAAGTGAGGCCCCATATCTTATATATGAGGAAGATGAGCGGTTGTTGCAGGCTAGTAACAGCAGTTCAAAACAGATTCGAGATTTCCTTCACACTGTGGGATATAACCACTGCACTCAGCATGGTACAGATGCGCATTGCACCAAGGATTGACAAAATTCTTTACGAAGGAATTCAACACGAAACTAGAACTTAATCTGTGGTCATTGTGGGTTCAAAAAAGCTGTGTGTGGCAGAAACAGTCGCACAAATGATTATTGATATTGTGTATATTCTTTTTTCCACGAGTGCATGGAGAAGTTTGTCAAAGTCTCAAAGATAACACTGATGCTGCTTTAAGATGATCACAGATACGGAGGCATAGCATTCGAAGGCAAGCGTCTCAGATGCTCAGAGAAACATATGTTTTGAAAAGGCTTCTTGTTTTGCTCACAAAGCTATGTTGGATATCTTGCTAACTAGTTTTGTCTTTGTATTGTAAGATGTACTTGGAAGCTTCTAATTGTAATATTCTTTGAATTCTGGATTGGTCCAGCTATGCGTTATAAAAGTTGCATCCAAATTCTGAGTGTCACTCAGCTACTTATTTTATCGGTTCAAAATAGTTTACCAAATCAAATTGGCAAGCATTAAACATAAATGGCTTTGATATTTGTTTATTTGTACCTTGTTTAGTGTCTTCATCAACGCTGAAGAATTTTTACAAGAAAAAGGTTGTGTTCTATCTTCAAATAACAAGAAAAGGATAGAACGCAAAAGCCAAATATGCAAAAGACAGGAAAAACTCCTGAAAGATGAAGTAGAGGAATTGAATAATTAATAATAGTAAACATGTACTGATGTCTAGTTTTACAAATAATAACGTCAGTAGTATTGAGGAGTATATGAGAATATTTACTACAACAATGTGTAATATTTAGAAAAAGTAACTTCAATTCAACTAGTAAGCGCACGCCTCTTGGCACCTGCAGGAGAGATTAATTATGCATGGGACTTAAAAATTTTCTTTGCAAATTGGTTAGAAAAGCATACGCAACGGCTAAAATTCATAACTAAATCCTACATGCCAAAACCCAAAAACACTGCAATAACATTGATGGTCAAGCTATTTTGGTCCACTATTTTGAGAAGGGCCAGCTCTCTCCACCATGACATCATAAAGTTGCTTCCCATTCTGCAGGTGATTAACAACACCAGAAACAAGTAAAACACTGCATCTCAAAACATATGAACGTAAAATCTTCGATCCGACTTTGGTACTTACGAATATAACAGGAAAGAAGTGAATTTGCCCTTCAGGCTTAGTTTGTCTCTCTTTGAAATACACCAGAATAGGGAAGTTTGGCCACCAAAGCTCCCAATTCACAAATGTGGAATATCTGTAGTCAATCAAATGGTGATTTTTACTTTTCTGTCAAATCCTGAAATCAATGGGAGAAATAGTGAACTTACTTCCAGCGGTTTTTCCCACCCACAAAGACATTTTCACCCGAACCCTGAAGCTCATCCCCTACTTTTACCTCCTGAAAAAACACAAAAATCCTATGTAAACGTAGAAATCCTATGTAAACATAAATTCTAATGCATTCTTTTTTCAAGACAATAATGTAGAATATGCACGAGCTAATTTTGCATAACACTGTTTCAAAATCATCAAAAACAAATTTCTATAGAAGATTGAGAAACAAACCAGGGCCTCATCATCGAATACAAATCTGACTCTTGTAGTCTGGAGGAAAGAACAATAAGAGTATTAGCTGATTTGAGAAGAAATAATCAATGCAGTGAAGTATAAAAGAGAGCAAAGAAAAAGAACAGGCAGACTAGTGGACTAAATGTATGGAATCTTAACAAACTGAAGCTCATCCAAAATCGATCACCATTTAATTTCACTGCATTCGAAATTCACCATTGGAACCCCCATTTTTTGTACCTGAGTAGAAATCTTTTATCTCTACAGGCTATTTAAGGATTCTACTTGCTTGGCCATTGCTTTCAATGCTTGTCATGTAACTTACCTGGAACAACAAGAGTAAGCCAAGAAGACCCACAGGTACAGCAGGTACCAAATTATCCGTATAAGCTAACCCACCAGCTAGACCTGATTTGAAGCCGTTAAAAGGTGAATTATGATACAACAATATATCTATCTGGGTCAAGAGTTTTGCTGATATTATATAGCTAAACTTTGACTACAAATAGCAAAAAGCAGACTCTTTCAAGGCTTTAATACAAACTATGCATGCTTAAAATCAGGGCAGAATACCGGAAAAGTATCGTTAAACCCACCTAGTAGAACAATGGGAATTCTGTAGTCTGGGTCAGGAATCACCGTCTCTCTGGTCTTAGCCTTTCTCCTTCCAAGCTGCCAAACATGAATATAAAGACTACAAAAGTGGCAGACAATATAGCTCCATAAACAAAATCCTATCTAAAGTTACCATACCATTTGTTTAGGCACAACCCGTTGGATCATTTTTAAAAATTTATGATTCCTTTGGTAATTCTGGCCAAAATCCATTTATTATTAGTCGCGGTAATTCAAATCTAAATTATTGTACAATTGAACGAGCTACGCTTGATGCAATGAGACGGCATCAAAATATAGTTTTTCCCTTCAGCGCTTCGTGAATGATCAATCTTATACTATGTAGAAGTAGAAGGTATAACATGACATTTATTGTACTTAATAACGACTTTAAAAATGTAAAACATTGATCTGTTCTAGACATATTTCTTGTTGTTACACCTCTACAAAGTCATGTTATATAAAACAAATATCATGTTTTACATAGGAAACGACGTAAGAGTTTGTCTAAAAATATAACTGTAGGAGGGTGAAGTATTAAACCACTGATGCCACCACAAGGTAGTTGCCGCAACTTCTACTTAGTTTTCTTCCCAGGGAACATTGAGAATACATGAGTTTTCCATAAAATGAGCTTCTGAAATTCGTTACACCCAATTTCCTATCTGTTGGAAATGGAAAAAAAAGAAGAAGAAGAAGAAGAAGAAGAAGAAGAAGAAGAAGAAGAAGAAGAGAGAGAGAGAGAGAGAGAGAGAGAGAGAGAGAGAGAGAGAAATCTCAATCAGCTCAGTATACATATGTTCATTACCAAAGTACTGTACAAAAAATTTGCAGCCTATAATTCAATATCCACTAGTCCTATCACTGAATTTACTTCTGTAATTATTAAAACCCAGATAAGCAAACAAACTGATAATCAACTTAATAAAAGACCAAACATACTTTGCAAAGAAAGAGAGCAAGGAGCTGCCAAGAGAATGCTCGTCATTTTTTCTTCTTGGTTTTTTTTTTTTTTATTTCACTAATTTATATTATTATTTCCCTTTATTTTGGTAGTTTTTATGAGGAGAAGACACCGAGTAATGGCAATGAATGGATGAAAGTGAAATTTCAGTTTTGCCCCCACTCTGGGACATAAGACGGGCTTTTCCATAAGGGCATTTAGGTAATGATGATATAGGCTCTGCCACTTGGGGAGAAGAGAGTTGCAACAAACAATGCCTTATCTTGTTCCACTCTCTTATATTGGTGAGTTTGTCTGATAAATTCCCAGCTCAAAAAGGGGAAAAAAAGACAAACTTTAATTCTCTGTAAATGGCAAGCTCTCTTTGTTTCACTCCTGTTTCTTCTTTGAAGCCCTCAAACAAACCAGGTCTCTCTTTCTTTCTCTCTCTCTCTCTCTCTCTCTCTCTCTCTCGTTGATTTTCTATGTGACATTCATTTTAAATAAATATTGATTTTGGGCAATCTGTGACAGGGTTGTTCATTGGGAATTCAGTTCCTGGGAAGGTTCTTCGGGCAAACGAAGTCCTTCAGCACTCAAAAGCCTCAAAGTTTCAGTCTTTAGAGGTCAAGGTGAGAGATTTCCAAGACAACCCATTTGCCCACTTATTTACCAAAAAGAGAGAGAGAGAGAGAGAGAAAGAGAAAAAGAAAACTTTGGTAGTCTTTTTTTTTTTTTTTTTTTTTTTTTTTTAAATTATATTGAGCTATCTCATTGTGGGCTTGAGTTCTTCTGCTCAACTGTTTTCACCAATGCATTCTAGGAAGCTTAGAAGTTTCCGGGCAATTTTGAACTATTAAGGAAATGTTCATATTCAAAGTGGGTTATTATATGGTTGTTCTTTGCAAAACTAGTTGGGAGTATTTAGATTGGATGCTGATAAATACCAAAAACAAATAAAACAAGGCAAAAGCCTTAGGGAAATAGAAAGGCCATTGCGAGGGGCTAATAAGATTGATTATAACAAAGTTGATGGAAGAGCTAGTTGATCATTTATTGAAGTTTGAGAAAATTTGTTGCTGCACAGATTAAGAAATCAGATTTAGAAGAAAAAATATAAAAAGAAAAGGTAAAATTAGCTAGAAGATTAATTGGAAGTGCACTAAAAACTTTTTCTTTGATCTTTTTTTTTTATTTTTATTTTTATTATTATTATATTATTTCTTACAGGCTGCTAAAGGTAACCAAGGCACCAAGCCAAATAGCATTGTCTGTTCTAATTGTGATGGAAATGGTTAGTGAATTCCTGGTTATCACTCCTTTTACTCTTTTATTTGCGCTTGGATTTAGGACAGTTTGACTGCTTGTTGACCTGTGGGCTTCTCGTGTATTACATATCAAATACGGTGGGAAAATGTGAATTTGTGCCGAGTATTTATTTGATAGTTTAGAATGAAACTCTAAAGCATTCTTGAATAACTGTTCATTACTTGCATCTTTTTCCCTACTGTGAGTACAGATTATTTTTATGTTGTCACTCAATAGCAAGCCAGAGAAAAAACATTTAGAACTTTTATCAATACGTTTTTTTTTTTTTTTTTTTTTTTTTTTTTTTTTTTTTTTTTTGGCATGATTTACAAATTTGCAGCAAATGAAATTGTCCTGTGATTAGATTTTAGTCATCTTTCACCAAAAATTCTTGTTCTACTGACCAATGTTATTTCCGAACTTACTTGTCTTTGTTGCTATGAGCAAATTTCACTCCATGTGCTTTATTTGCATATAGTAGCTGAGAATCTCAAATAGCCAGGAATCTAATTTTTCATTCAACTATCAGGTGCTGTAGCGTGTTCTCAGTGCAAAGGATCCGGAGTTAATTCGGTGGACCACTTCAACGGGCAATTCAAAGCGGGCGCAATATGCTGGCTTTGCCGGTACCTGCTTTGAACGATCTTTTCCTCTTTTGCTCTCTCTGACTGTTGTGCTACGCTTTTGGCATCCTTGAACAGACAATAACATTTATTTATTTATTTGTTTGTTTGTTTTTTGGAATTTATCTCAAGCTCATTCAAAATTTACGGCATTTTACGATTCTCAATAGTTAAGCTTTCGTTTGGAATCCATGTTAACTGTTTCTTCTCAATTTTACTCATCATCATACTTTTTATGTTTTTGCCTTCAGGGGTAAAAAGGAGATGTTATGTGGAGATTGTAATGGAGCTGGGTTTATTGGTGGATTTATGAGCACTTTTGAAGATTAGAAGAGTTCATGAAGTGTGCCCTATGTGGAATTTGAATTTGACATATCCCAACTAGAAGAGAAAAAATTAGAGACAAGAAGTTTACTTGGTTTTTGTTTAATTGATTGTTTGTTTAAGTCTTGACAACAAGGTGTTTCAGATTGAGTTAGTGTTACCTACTGTAAAACGGGGCCACTCAAATCCCAATGCAATTTTCTTTTTCATTTCTTTGATTGTGGATGAATTTATTTACTCCTTTTTTTTTATGTTTGTATAAATTGCAAAATTAAAGTAAGCTTGTTTTTATTATGCCAAAGACTCAAATATAACTTAATGTCTATCACATTCTTTGTTAGGCAAAAACAATTACAAACTGCCCAAATATGCAAGATCTTTTTCTAGTTTAGAACGCAAATTCTAGAAGCTAATATATATTAAATACAAAAATACAAAATAAAAACACTAAAATGATAATACCAACTTCGGAACTTGTAGGGTGTGTTTATTTACACAACTCAAATCATGATTTGTGAGAAAAAAATACTATAATAAAAAAATTAAATTTAAATTTACGATAGAGAAAAATACTGTAATAATATAACTTGAGTCATTAAATGAATAAAGCTGTAAATTTGATTAAAAAAAAACCTTGGAAAATAAAAATGAAGAAAAGCTTCTAACTAAACGAGAGATAGTTCAAGCAATCTTCAACGAGAAGGTACTTGTACTCAAAATTATGGGTTAGGCACAAAATTCAATTTAACAAATTCAATTCAATCCAATTCTAATCTAATTGAATTAAATCAGTTGGCTGATTGGGAATTTCAACATCCAATGAGAATTAAACCACTCCAATAAATGCTTATACACAATATTCTTTATATGGTACTTTGCATACAAATAATTTTTATGCATTAGAAATGTGTAAAAGTTGGGCAAGAAGCAGGGGTTACCTATCTATTACACGACTTAACAAAACAAAAATATACTCCCTTGAGAAAATTCAAATTGGATAGTCTCCATTCTCTTGAATCAAAATATACTCAACTTAAAATTTCTGTCTTTCAAACTGATTTAACCCAACCGACCTAATTTAATCATCCATTTAATTTAGATCAGTAGATGCTAAACGATGTTTGGATTGGATAGGGTTCGTTGATTTGTAAGGGATCTACTTGAAGTTTAGATTGGATAATGAATGGTGAAAAAATATTTTAGTGCATGTTTGGTTGGGGGATTAAGGGATTCAAATCCTCTGATTCAGGTCTAATTTGTGTTTGGAAAGGCAAAAATAAACAGTAAAAATTGGGATCAGATGAAGTGATTAAGATTATTTTGGACTCTGATTTTGAAATCAGGTCCCCCCTGATTCATCCGTTTGAAACCCCAGTGCACAGTAAAAATTACTGTGCACTTAATGCTCGCATCCAATTATAACTTCTTTGTATTATTTTCGTGCTTTGTATTATTTTCAATTATAACTTCTTTCTCCCGGTTGTACATGCTAGTTCATATATTGCTTTTCTCATTTTGCTCGTACGCAGGACTTACCTTTGGAACTGGGTCTTTGGTTAAGAAAATGAACCTATTGTTCTTTAGCTTGACACATTTTATTGACAACCATTTCTAGTGATGTTAGTTTTTTAGACAGTCATCTAATTGGTACCGAAGAGAAGGGAAAAATTATCAGGTACGATAGTCATACGATTGATGTAAGATGTTATTGTGGTGAAGTCAGGTGTAGATTTCTTGCCAAGTTATGCCTGCAACACATTATCTATGTTCACTTGAGAATTGAACAATATTATCACTTGAGAATTATAGAGATTAGTTCCTGGAATTTGGTTGGTGGGGATTTTCATACGTGAATGAAAAACATACGCCTTATATAACTTGTAAGTTTAGTACATGTAAGTTTATATATAGGAATGTGTTTCCCGCAAGGTGAAAAACATACGCCTAATATAACTTGTACCCGGTTTGGGAGTAGTTTAGTGCCTTTAAACAAGAAGTTTGGTGTTGTGTTTGTTGTTGTTGTTGTTGTTGTTGTTGTTTTTCAGTTTTGTTGTCATTTTCACTTACAATTATTTGTATAATTTTTTTCTAGTACTTCATTTTTTTTATTATATAACGAATTATATTTTTTTAAATTACACGTAACGAATTATATTTATTATATAATTTCTTAAATTACATTTATTTTGGTCATGATTCAAATTCAAAAACAAGATAACTAAACACTGATTTGAATCACATTTCAAATTAGAATCAAAATCTTGCATATACACAACCAAACGAAGGTTTTAATCACTCTGAATCATGATTCAAATCATGAATCATAAATCTAAATCAAATGACTCACCCGATACTAATATAGGTGGATAAGTAGAGAATACACAGTGAGATATCTATCTTGTGGGGGCTTGCAAATGGGGTCACAGAGCAAATGTTCTAACAATTATGCCTAAAAAAATCTGATAAATTCCAATGCAATTACGTTAATGAAAAAAAAAAAAAAAAAAAAAAAAAAAGACGAATTGCTTCAAACTCTGCATAAATCAAGAAAATCATGTGTGGAGATAATTAAAAATAATTTAAATGCAATAGAGGAAAATATTTGAGTGAGCAATATGACTATTCAAGGGATGCCATTACAAACTAACTCAGAGTCTTGACTAATGCCTAATGAAACGAGTCATGCTAGTTGACAAAAAAAAAAAAAAAAAAAAAAAAAAAAAAAAAAAAAAAAAAAACAATGACTTGACTTTTATGTTGAGGAACCTCCATAGTAGTCATTTCAATGGGCCACTGAGTAAGAGCACAATATTATAGAGGATAAAAGACACGAGAACTTCTATAAGAAACATCTTCATTGCTTTTCAATAATCAAATAGGTTTTTCCCACATGCCAAACGCACTTTAAAAGCGCATAAAAACCTTTCACCACTTCATCATTCATATAATTTACTTCTGTAAAAGTGATTTCCATAGCAGTATAATGCAGAAAATTGAAGGGCCCCAAAAAAAAAAAGGGAATGAAACAAATGCTCCACAACTGTTTAATTTCATTTTCACTCTCTATCGAAATTCCGCCAGAATTTGATTATATGAAGACTTTCTTCATCTGTTGATCTTTGTACGACAATCCTAGAAGCATATCCCCTTTCTCTCATTTGAAGGCATAACTGCAAGGGATGGTTTGATTCAAGAGTAACAAGGTATAACCAGCCTTTACGTGATAAAAGATTATCAGCAACAGGCAATATCCTGTCAATAACACTACGGCCATCCTCTCCTCCAGCCCAAGCAGAGGTTATTCCTTCACGACCGACTTCATCTTCAGGGGTCGGGACATAAGGTGGGTTCACAACCATTACATCAACCAATCCGGCGAGACGCTTCTCCAACCCAGAAGCAATGTCAGTGGATATCAACTCAGCATGAACCCCGTGCGCTTCCATTGTCTCACGAGTCACTCTCACTGCATGTGGGTTGGTATCTGTGGCGAGATAGTGAATCCCATGAGACTCATGCCCAAGAAGAAGAGCAAGAGAAGTGATAACATAGCCACTTCCACAACCCACTTCCATACAAAATTTCGGTTTATGTTCTATTAGGTTAGATCGGTCTGCTAGCAATGCATCGACTAGAGCAAACGAATCGTCACACGGTTCATAAACCTCAGAATGAGAACTCACAAGGCGGATTTGGGCAGTTTTGAAGGGCATCTTGTGAACAACCTGTCGCAACAACACAACCCGTAAGGGTAATTAGACTAATGTAAACCCTTCCAAGTTTCATCACTTAAAATTAAATATCTTATCTCTGGTGTGGCAAATTGTACAATTCAGAAAATACCTGTTATTATTCCATTTTTGCTTGTCCTTGAACAGAAGTATCACCTCCTAAAGGCTGCTTTTTATGCCAAAAAACAAACTTAAATCATTATCTTCCAGTCAAAACCGATAAACAATAGACAAAAGTATAGTTTTAAAAGGCAGAATCAGTAACCGAGGCAGGCGTAATCCTCAAGGCAGATCAAGAGATAAGCCCTAAATGAAAAGCTTTTTACACTTACACCCCATATGTTTTGTCGATATAACAGACACTCTTCACCAAACCAAATTATGTTAACACCCCTTGTTATATATATATATATATATATATATATATATATATATATATATATATATATAAACACCCCTCCATTAGATGACCATGGCAGAAAACCATAATTTGACCGTTAAATATTTTTTAAAATGCCCAAGATTCCCCTGCCTGGATCAGAAAACTTTTCTGGCTATATACGGTGCTGAAAAATGACTCGACCCTTACTTTGCACCAAAAATTTAGCTTAAATGAATTTCACACATTTGTAACCTCAATTTTCACTCTAATAGAAAGAAAAATGTTTTTTGTTGTTCCTTCTTTTCTTTGATTGTCCCTTTCTTTTACAGTAATATTGTTGGATAATTTACACTTCTAATATTTGAAGATAATAGAGATGTTCTCCATCCGCTAAAATAGATACTACATATGTCTAACCGAAAGTATATCTTGAAGCATTATATAGAGCAGAGTAAGTCACAACATAAATATAACAGTTAAATAGTCAAACAAGTCACAATAGAAGACAAAAATTACATACTCTGTTGTAAATCAAAATATGAAGACAAAAATTATGCCGACGAATGTTGGGGCCATATTGCTTGTAGTTCTGATATAAAAAGATCATATGAATCAAACGTTTACAACACCATAATCATACCAATTTCCAACAAATATCAAACCAATTTCACAAATCTCAAATAAATCTCACAAATATGAACTTATTACAATTTCCAACTAATATCAAACAAATCAAACTAATATCAATCTTCCGAAACCTGTAAAATACTCAACAAATAATCACAAAATAACTAATTACAAAAGTAACATAACAATTTTCACCAATATCAACCAAAAATCACTATAGCAATTTTCAACAACGAAAAAAATTCCACAAGCATCAAGCAGCTATCAACAAATTCCACCATAAAACGAATACCATAAACTAGTTTCTATTTCATGAGTTAAACTTGAAGTTAATATTTCGAACACAATACTTCAATACTCTATAAACTCAACTTCAACTTCAAACAAAAATGACGAACACAGTTGAAGCTCTTTTCGTTCTTATAGTCGCTCTATTATTTTCTACTTTCGCCAAATAGGCATGTTTATTATCTCCATTGTTCCCACTCTTCAATCTCTCAATCTTGTCTTCACAAGGCAACCCATTTTGCTAGCAAATTATAACAATCACATAACCCAAATGGGAAAACTCTACCATAACCATGATTATCCAATGAGCTAAGATTTTGCATTCCAAAGCAAACCCACTTTAAGATATGTAAAATATATGATATCCCATCCTAGAATTGAAGAAGCAAAGAGAATTGAAGATCATATCATAACAGAAATGTTCACAATCACCTCCCTCCTCAAATACCACAAAATCCCAACTTTAAACAAAAATTACAAGAAGTTACACAAAGAAAACCAACCGTGGTGGAGCTTGGCGTGCAGGTGGCTTGAAATTGAATGGCGAATCGGCCTCCTGCGTTCTGGGGAGAGGGAGCCGCTTCGGCGACGCCAAAAATGCTCGACTGAGCTCGCACAGGGGGACAGGAGCAGCCGGTAGTCACTGATGAGCTTTTCCCCTGTCTGACGCCCTTTTTTCCACATGATTACTACCTATTAGGAATTTGTTTTTTATTTTTCTTATTCAAATTAATACTCAGATAAAATCATTTTAACATCCTGTATTATTTGTATTATAGAGAAATAGCTTAATAGTACTTTATATTTTTAATAATAAAAAAATTGTATGTTTTTTTTAGTACTCTAAGATTAAAATTTTTAAGACTTACAAAGTTCCAACTGCCACTTGTCCTTTTTATTAATTAAATAGAAACTAAAATTTTAAAAATATTTTCTAAGATGGTAATTCTATTCATATCATGATTTGTTGTTTTATTTTTCTGTCTTAATGGATTGTCTTTTTAATTAAATTTTTAACACATCGTGAATTGTTTAAATATTTTAAGATTTTATTCTTATTTACATGATTAAATTTTTAAATTTTTATGACATGATAAATAATTAATAGATGAATAGCTATTGAGACAAAAAAAATAAAGATAATAAATCTGCACTCCTATTCACACACCACTTTTTAAAATTCATTATTACAAAAAGGCACACAAAAAAAGACAATTTTAATGACTTAATTACTTAATTAAATCTTATTATTAAAGAAACTGAAAACTAATTACATTTTTTTTTCTTTTCAACACACCCCAAATATTATATCTCAAATTTTTATATCTTTTACAAATCATTTGTTTTTTAAAGGATCATTTCATTTTAAAATTTTGTTTTTATTACGTTCGATTGTTTTTTTTAATTGTTTTATTCCCTCTCTCTCTCTCTCTCTCTTTTTTTTTTTTTTTTTTTTGTACTCTTTAAAATTCGTCTTTTTTTTTTTTCTCTATTTTGGTTTTTTTATCAATACCTCAAATCATGTAACAATTATGTTGTTGTTATGCTTATATTTATGTCTACTATTTTTTTTAAATGTAATAGTAAATTTTCTTTATGTATGAGGAAAGGCTTTTTTATGTATGGATATTCCTTCAACTTTTTGAATTGGCAATTTGGTCTTTATTATTTTGGGAGAAAGAGGAAAACAGGCTAAAATTTGAGATGAATTAAAATTAATAGGTCAATAGTTTACATAAGTTAATAAATAGGCCAAATTATTTTTTTCGTCCATAACTTGTCTAGTTATGAACCATAACTTGACAAGTTATTATTCATAATTGTCCATAACTTGTCCGGTTATGAACCATAACTTGACAAGTTTGTCCATAACTTATCTGGTTATGAACCATAACTTGACAAGTTATGGCCTATTAATTTCTATAACTAAAAATTGGCCTATTTTCTTTCTTAAGCTTTTCATATTGGCCTATTTTCTACTATTTCCCTATTATTTTTTCTTGACATTGGCCCGTTCAACTTAAAATTTTTTGAAATTAAGGTCTAACTAAAAATAACATTTTTTTATGATTCTGATCACGTGACGCACATGTGAGCATCTGTTGAGGACAATGAAAGGTTATTTCTCATCCTTAAAGCGTTTATTGAAGGCAATAACTCTTGAAAATCAAGAGTTGTTTATAACGGTTATTGTGTTCAGACATATTAGATGACTCTAAAATCAATATAGCCGAGAAAATAAGGTGAGAAATGACTTCTTTGCCCTCTACAAATGCTCTCATGCACGTCACATGATCAAAATCGTTAAAAAAATATACATCTTTTTTGATTTGGACCATAATTGTAAAGATTTAAAAGTCAAAGGGGTCAATTTCCAAAAAAGGACTAACTTGTTAAATTTGAAAAGTTGAGGGGTGTTCATAAAAAAAGGGGTATTCATAAAAAAGCCTATGAGAAAAGAATTCATCCCCAAAATTTGTTTTAAAAAATTAGAGACATAAAGAAATGATGATATTCAAAATAACAAATTAAGATAAAATGGTAGGCGTGGAATAAAATGATCAAGAATTAATAATCTTAATTAAATAGTAAAAAGTAAATTTAATTCTTTCAAAATTAAACTGGGTATGTATTTAAAATGTGGATGTGAAGAGTAAAAGTTGAGAGTGTAAATAGAACCACTCTTTTTTAAAACATATTAACTGTCTTCTAATTTTTTAATTTCTGAACATTTTAAAGTATTTTTAGATTTTTTAAAAAATTATAACCTATTTATTGTTAATTAGTAAAGTGGGTAGAATGAACATTTATGTTTTAAAAATCGGTCTCAAGATACTAAAAGAATGCTTCTTTAAAAGTGGAAGTACTATTGTCATATTATTAAGAATACAGAATAGCAGTGATATGTTTCGCTATGACAGAGGATATTAAAATAATGTTATCCTTAAAATTTTTTTATTGGATAAAAAATGAGATTAGTGGCATCCTTCAAGTCCCAATTTATTGGTCACTGGCACTGCAAACAATGAAAATTGAACCTTAGATGTCAAATGAGAGAGCCATATTTTCTTATTCATATCTATTAAATACGTCATTTTTTTTATATGATATGATATTTATGACGATGAATTTAGTTGTTGTTGTTCTAAAAGTTATTTATTTTAATTTTAGTGGACAAGTGTTTATTAATTATTTTTAAAGTAAAATTGTAAGTTTATATGTTCTATATATTTAAAGGGCTGACGAGAAAAGAAATGGAGAAAAAGAAGATTTAAATGGAAATTACAGAAATAGGCATACATTTAAAACTTATATTAATATCAATGTATATGAACTAATAGGCCTTTTTATGTTTTAAAATTTTCATTTTCAATTTTACCTTTTCTTTTTTTCTTTTTCTTTTTGTTTTCTTTTTTTTTTTTGCTCTTGCCCTTTAGATCTCTTTTTCTCTCTTCTCTCTCTCTATATGTCGTTCATAAGTATGCTCCTCTCTCTCGCTCATTGCCAGTCATAAATCTAGAATTTACTTGTAAATTAGTATTTACTATCACAACACAGATTGTGTTTCTTTATAAATCCTGAATTTATAGTGTAAATCTAGGATTTCACATCATAACACAATTTCTGAATTTACATAATAAATTTATAACTTCACTAATATAAGATAAACATTTTTTAGTTATGCTCATAAATCTAGGATTTACCATAAGTCCATGATTTATCATCAAACTACATATTGTGTTATTCGTAAATTATGGATTTACAGTGTAAATTTAAGATTTACCATCATAACATAATTTTTATTCCTTTAAAAATCTTAGATTTACATGGTAAATTTAGGATTTATCATCAAAACACATATTGTGCTTATTCAAAAAATTTTGATTTGCACAGTAAATTCTGGTTTATTGTTATTGGATTATATTAACTTTACTAATATAATATAAACATTTTTTTTTGTTCTGGTAGTAAATCTAAGATTTACTGTACGAAAAATAAAGATTTTACCACCAGAATGCAGTTTGTGTTAGTCGTAAATTCTAAATTTACACTCTATATTCAGAATTTACCAGTAGAACATGATTTCTGTGTGTTCGTAAATTCTAATATTTATCATCAAAACACATAGTGTGTTTATTTATAAGAGCTGGATTTATAGTGTAGAGAGCAAGAAGATAGGGAGAACATGGAGAGAGAGACATTATAAATTTTACGATTTTATTTTCTATTTAATATAATTAGGCATCTTTGTCATTTCATATTTAAACTAATAAGAATTAAACTCTATTTTAGATTTTTATTTAAAAATACAGATGCAGATCATGAGATTTCGTGACAAATATCAATGGTTAATATAATTGGGCATCTTTGTCATTTCATATTATAAATATACTAAAGGGGAGTGGGGGTTTACTGTTCACGCGGCACAAAACACTGTTTCTTCTACAGTGAAATGACGCTTTTGCCCCGATTCTTGCTCACTTCTTAAATGCGCCCAGGGCTTTTTGGTCTTTTCGTGGCTTTTTAGGTTTTCCTTTCCTCTTCTCTCTCGATTCTCTCATCTCTCGATTCTCTCATTTTCTTTGCCCTACTTTCCTCTTCTCTCTCGATTCTCTCATTTCCTCTCTGAAACCCTATTTTCTTTTTTCTTCTTCTTCGTGTGATTCTGAGATCTGCCTCTCTTGATTCTCTCATCTCCTTGGCCCTTAGTTTCCTTTTCTCTCTCGATTCTCTTATTTCCTTAGCCCTCTTTCTGAAACCCTTATTTTCCTTTTTCTCCTCGATTCTCTCATCTCCTCGGCTGCCTTTGTTTGCTCTGTTTTGTGGCCTTTTCTTCGTGTGATTCTTCTTTCTCGCTCTGTTTTGGATGGGATGCTGTACCTTATCACTGAGATTTGAGTGGAAATCTGGGGATTTTATCTCTTTTCTTTGGTGATTTGTCTATAAATGGAGTCTTGGCCTTTCGGTGTCCTTATTCTGCCTCTTCGGCGATTTCTCTGTAAATGGAGCTGTAGTTATTTTATTTTATTTTTTATTTTTTTTATTTTTTTATTTCTTCGTTTCGGACGCTCCTCTGCCATTTTGGATAATTTTTTCCTCTTTTTCTTCTTCTTCTTCTTCTTTGATGGTTTTTATTTATTTTCTCCCTGTGATTTTGGCAGATGTTGTCCTCATTTATTTGGATCCTGGTGCAGGTTTTTTTTTGGATTTTTCCTCTCTCATTCATCTGGGTTTGGATTGTTTTCTTTTTCTTTCTTTTTTCCTTCTTCGGCTGTTTTTTTTCCCCTGTGATTTTGGTTACTGCTATCCTCATTCGTTTTGGTTTTGGTGCAAGGCTTCTTGATTCATCTACATTTTGGTCCAGGCTTCTTCTATTTTCCTGGTTTGTCTTTATGTTCGTTTAAATGTTGATTTTGGCTTCCGCTTTGAGTTTTTTTTTTTTAATAATTTATCTTGGTCTTCTTTTTTTCTCTATTTATTATGTTCATGATCTGTGTTGTCGACGGTAGTGATTTATCTTGCCATTTTGCTTAATTGTACTCATTTTTGTGCAGATGTGTTGAATGAATCTTAAAAAAAAAAATAAAAAAATAAAAATAAATAAATAAATAATAAAAAAATTGTATCCAGATGGTTCTACATATATCTATATTGCTGTTTTTTTTCCTATTTACTGACTTGATGATACGTGTTATGGATGGCAGTAATTTGTCGTGCCACCTTGCTTAGTTGTATTTATTATGCTGCATACGTATTAAATGAATCCCTGAAGTTAATCATGACCTTTTTTCTTTTTATTTATTCTCGTTTCTCTTTCTTTCATCTCATTATTATTGTAATATTATATTTATTTCCTGTTTTTCTTATTATAAATTGCCTCTCTCTCTCTCTCATATTTAAATTTCTGCCCTATTATTTTTATTCACCGACTTTCAACTTCTACGTGTAATGTTATTAGGGGTTGTCAACTGTTTACATTTCTTCTTTCTATTCTTCATCTATAAATACTGCTGCACCTCAATTTATTGCCTATGCCTTTGCCTTCTTTTCCTGTACACCAGAGTTATCATCTACGCCTCTATTCCCCCCTTCCTTGCATTTCACCTCTTTCTTTCTCTATTTCACTTTCCATCATTTACTACATTGTTTTCTCATTTACTGCCCTGTTTATTTGTCTCTGTGCGTTTTTACTCTCTCTGCTTATAGTCGTTTGGCTGATATCTCAGAATTAAGACAAGACTGTTCCAGGTATTATTTATAAATCCTATCCGTAACTCTTTAATTTCTCATACTGATATTAAATATATTGTTTTCCTCTGGTGGCATTAATTTTTGTCCTTTGCATTTTATTAACTATGTTTACCTCTCTTTGTATTTCCTTACTCTATAATGCTAATATGTTTACCCTTTTTTTATTTGTTGCTCACAGACTTATATATATATAGATATATATATATATATATATATATATATATATTTATATATATATATATACATGTTTGTCTCACATATTCTACTCTGGTAAGTTCTTTTTGGTGGCGATGATGAGTATAATCAATATTTATATATTAAGTTCTATGTATTTTTTCAAAAAATTAATTCTTTGTGAATATCTATTTTCAAAGAAAAATTGTTCTGATAATTTTTTTTCCTTTATTGAGCCCTAGTTTTTTCATTTTGTTCTTACCATTTGGGGAAAAAAGTTTTTTATACTATTCTTTCTTCTTCTTCTCTTTTTCGATCGGACCGAAATCGACCCCGGACCGGTCTACCCCCCCTTATCGCGATTTAAAGTTGTTTTTCTAGTTTTTTGATTGATAGAGGACCTTTTTTTAATGCGTGTAATACCTTTCTTTTTTTAAAACAATTACTCACCAATTTTCTAGAACGGCTTTCTTATTCCATTCCTATTATTTTACAATATGTAGGAAAAAATCTCCTGCAGAAAGAAAAAAAAAAAAAAAATCAAATAAGAGGCTTTATTATTTCAGTCCTCTCTTCTCCTTATTCTATTGATCACGATTTTTATTTTTTATTTCCTATTTATTAGTATATCATCCCCATTTTTCTTTCCTATTTTTTATTTCATCATATAATTTATATTATACTATCCTTCTTACATTAATCTCCTCTTTTGGGTTTTCAATTTTCGATAATGCATAAGAGGTAGTCTTTTGAACAATTTCATATCTTATTTTATTTTTTCAATATAATACAATTCCATCTCGGGATTATGACAACATATAATTCGTCAAAAGTGAATTGTTTTATTCAAACAGAATTATTAATCAATTCATCTTTGGTTCCAATATAGATTTCACCATTTCTCCATGGAGTCCCCTCCGACGACCATTATGTATTTAATTCACTTTATTCCCTCGGTAGATCTTTGAACAATTTTGTCTTATCTTATGCATGATCTAAAGATTTATCTATTTTTCAACTATTATTAAAGAAGACAATCAAAATTATAAACAAATCTTTATTTCTTTTACATTTACAATGTTTTACCCTACCATTTAAAAAAAAAAGTTTTGTCGCAGCGGTAATACCTTTCTTTTTCTGTTACTCACCTTGCTTTCTTATTCCATTCCTATTATTTTACACAGAAAAAGCAGAGAGGAATGCCATTATTGTATTTTTCACTATTTCTTACAATCTCTTTTTCTTTAAAAAATTTATATTAAATCCTTCTTACATTGCCTCCTCCTTTTGGGTTTTGTATTTATTCATTATGTTATTCTTTCAAGTTATCTATTTTTGAACATTATTAGTGATATTTCATGCTCATATGTATTTGTCACGACTTTACTTAAAATCGAGCCACCGCTTTTATTCATTATGTTATTCTTTCTTCACCTCATTAGACTTTATTTTTTCACCTATTAGTATCAATCTCTGCCCATAATTTTATTATGCCTATATCTGTTAGTTTTTTTTAAATTTATTTCTCCTGCTATTTACTCATTCATTTGTTTACTTGATTATTTGTGTTTTCTAAGGTCTATTATTGCACATTGTCCTATTCTATTGCCTTTATATTGGTCATTGCTCTTGACCTTCAGTTCGTTGACATTCCAGATTTAACGTGGGACTTATAGTAGCACTTGAGGTATTTCCTACATCTTTTATCACACTGAGTATTATATTGTCCCTTTATTTTTCTTTTTTCCCTCTTTTTTTTCCTTCTTTTTCCCCGCTGCCTTTTTCTGTATAAATTTTATGTCTGTTATTCAGACTTAATTTTTTCCCTCACCTGTAACAGAAAACACTGTAACATAAGACATTGAAGACATTGAAGACAACTAATGGTTTATATAGATTCATTTATTTACTTAGTGTTTACTAATAAATTTAGCTTATTTGGTGTTAATATGTAATTAATTTTTCCCCCCTCAATAATATCTAATGTTGTAAATTTATTGCTTTCTATCTTTCTAAGTATTTTTGTACTATCTTATTTATTTACAAATGTTGTAATCATAAACTAGAGTGATTCACAAGGCAAAAAGACTTAAAAATCCTTAAAAATCCTTTACCATAAACAAGAGATAATGAAAAAAAGGATAAAACAATAACTACAATAATACAAAGGCAATGACATTTAAAAAACCTCACCATAAACGGGAGAACAAAAAAAAAAAAAAAAAAACCGACAAGATTGATCTTTATGTATTAGGAAGAAAAAAAAAAGGATTCATCTTCGGGTTAAAAAAAAAAAAAACCGCCAAGAAAGACATAAGACAAAATTATTGTAACATAACACTTAAAAAACCTTCACCATAAACGGGAGAACAAAAAAAAAAAAAAAACGACAAGATTGATCTTTATGTATTAGGAAGAAAAAAAAATTCATCTTCCGATTAAAAAAAAAAAAAAAACCAGGCCAAGAAAGGCATAGTGTGCCTTGCACTTAAAAAATCTTCATCTTCACCATAAACGGAAGAACAAAAAAAAGACAAAACTATTGTAACACTATATGAATTTCGTTAATAAAAAAGTTTATATTTTCAGAATAGAAATAACTGTACATAAATTTAAATTGTCATTTACATTAAAAAGATAATAATTTTTTTATTAAAATTTGCTATCCAATGACAATAAATAAAAATCAAAGACAATCTTTGAATAAAATAAAATTATACCTAAATAGCAAAATTTTTACTCATAGACAATTATGTGTTATTTTATTAAAAGCTACAACTCCAAAAAGATTACATATACTAATTCATGATTCAATTAATAAATATACAAATTATATAAAAAAAATTGTTTACAAAGAAATTCTACATAGTATCAAATAAAAAAATAAAACACCATATAAAATTATAACTTACATTTAGATTTAATTGTGGCCTTAATCATCATGTATTACAATTAAATTTAATCTCTTTCTTCACCTATAACTTAAGAAATTAAAAACTATCAACTACTTATATAGATTTATTTATTTATTTACTATTTATTAATAAATCCATTTTATTCAATATTAAAATTTGATAAATTTATTTTCCACTAAATAACACCTAATGTTGTAAGTTTATTATCCTCTATCTTTGTAAATATCTTTACATCACCTATTTTACTTGAAAAGGATACAAATATACATATGTATTTATTACCTTATATGTCATTTGTTTACCAATTTAATCAATAAATTACTTATATTTTATCAATTAATTTTGCCTATAATTAGCATTAATCTTATCATAAAGTTAGCATTATCAATATTATTATTTTAATATTATTAATACTACTACATTATTTTCCTTCCAATAAATTCATAATTAAAATAATAAAATATCACAAATATTATTACAAATTCTATTTTATTAATTCATTTTTGCCCATAATTATTATTGCCATAGAATTAAAATTGTTAATAGTGTTGTTTTAATACTATTGATATTACTATATCATTTTTATACCCGTAAATCATAATTAAAATAACAAAATATGATAAATGCTATTATAAAAAAATTATTTGCTTAATTTCCTATAAGTAATCTTATAATAAAAATATTAATTACATATAAATTATTTACATAAACATATTTTGTTCTCTTTTCTAATCAAATTAACTTTCTATCGTAGAAACAAATGGACAAGAGAAAAACTCAACAAAAAACAACACAATCAAACAAGCGTATGCGCTGTATCATTTCTCAGATGAATCAAAATTATTCTAGCATAAGCGAACAAGATTCAAATGAAATAAATCAAATGGTTGTACCTTTGCGGGCAAGAGCTTCTCAATTCAATCTTCGGACAACACAACTTACACAGTCTCAAGATGAGATTTTTGAATCATTGATGCCATCAACATCTGAAAACCACGATAGAGAATGTAATTCTCTCATCCATTCTAACTATTCTTTTTTAAAAACTAGAAAAAAAAAAATTCATACAATGACAATACTAATTTTTTACATATTGTTGTTATTTTCCTTAAACTTTTTTTTTATAGGCATTACTAATCTCTACATCGATCTCGGAGACTGCTCCTATATCTGTCAACATTGTAGCACTCTCTTTTGGTTTAATGAACAAATTAGCAGTAGTACTATTCCTAAATACAATCTTTGTTTCAAAGATGGAAAAATAACCTTGCCCATAATTAAAAAAACACCTCGAACACTTGATACACTTCTTAATTATCATGGAGGATTAATTAGTACACATTTCCGAAGAAACATTCGAACATATAACTCTATGTTTGCATTTACATCATTTGGTGCTAATATAGACACAAGTACACAAAATTCAAATGGACCAAATATTTTTAAAATAAGTGGGCAAGTATATCATCTTATAGGGTCTCTATTGCCAATTAATAATAATCCTCCAAAATTTGCACAACTCTATATATATGACACACAAAATGAAGTCCAAAATCGGATAGCATCATTCTCATTTGATAATGAATCCAAAAACATAATACAATTTATAGTTGATAAAACAAATAAATTAGTTAAAATTTTTCGAATGATAAAGGATAAATATCAACAAGATGAGATACCATCTATGAAACTAAGACTTATAAGCCAAAGAAATACATATAGTAACCAATATGACTTACCCACATCAAACGATATAGCTGCACTAATAGTTGGAGACATTGGTGAATATGAACAAGGAAGAGACATTATTATCCAAGATAGAACAGATAGCTTGCAGAGAATTACAAAACTACACCCATGTTATATGGCCCTTCAATATCCTTTATTATTTCCATATGGAGAAGATGGTTATACAATAAACTTAAAATATAATATAAATAACTTAAGTAATAAATATAAAAGAAAAAAAATCTCTATGCGAGAATTTTATTACTATCAATTACAAGAACGTAGAACTCAAGGCAATACACTTTTTCGAGGGGGTAGATTATTTCAACAATATGTAGTTGATGCATATGCTTCAGAGAAGAAGATAGACTAGATTATATTGAAAAAATCAAAAAAAATTTGCGATCCGAAATTTATCAAGGAATTCAAGACACTATTACAAGAGGAGATACAAATGCACAAGCAATAGGAAAAAGAATTATCCTTCCTTCAAGCCATACTGGAAGCCCTAGATATATGATTCAAAATTATCAAGATGCAATGGCAATTTGCAGACGCTATGGAAACCCTGATTTATTTATAATATTTACATGTAATCCAAAATGGCCTGAAATTACTAGAGCCTTAGCAAAAATACCCGGACAAAAACCTGAAGATAGACCAGATATTATCACTAGAATTTTTAAAATGAAATTAGATAGTCTTTTATCCATTATTGAAAATAAAAAAAAAATTTGGAGTAATTATAGCAGGTTAGTTTTCTTCTCCTAAAGCTTTTTTACTTTCCTAATAAAAAAAAAATAACACTCTTTTTTTCCAACACTACAAAAAAAAAATTATGATAAAATATTTTTTTCATGTTGTAGATTTATATGTTGTTGAATTTCAAAAACGAGGCCTACCACATTCTCATTTCCTCTTCTGGCTCCACCATGATGACAAACTACGTGAGCCATCACAAATAGACAAATTTATTTATGCAAAAATACCTAATCCTCATAATAATTTACTAGAATACAACATTATAACCGAATTTATGATGCATGGACCATGTGGCATAGCTAAAACAAATTCTCCATGTATGAAAAATTCAGAATGTTCAAAAAAATTTCCTAAAAAATTTAATAATGAAACAACAATTGACGAAAATGGATTTGTTAATTATAAACGAAGAAACACACCCTTCTATGTTGAAAAACAAGGCATTAAATTAGATAATAGATATGTAGTTCCATATAATAAAACTTTATGCCTAAAATTTCATGCTCATATTAATGTAGAACTTTGTTCGCAATCTATGCTTATAAAATATTTATTTAAATATTTAGCAAAAGGACCAGATAGAATAAGAGCAGTAATAGAAGATAATATACCTACAGAAATAACTGGAGAAACCAATTATCAAGAAATAGATGAAATAAAAAACTATATTAATTGCAGGTATATAACACCATATGAAGCAATCTGGAGACTATTTGAATTTTCAATACATCATAGAAATCCAGCTGTTCAAAGATTATCAATACATTTACCGAAAATGCAAAACATAACATTCAATTCAAATCAACGTCTAAATAACATAATAAGACAACCAGGTATTGATAAAACAACTCTTACTGAATGGATGGAAATAAACAAATATGATACTAACGCAAGAGAATTAACTTACACAGAATTTCCAATTAAATATGTATGAAATAATAAATATAAATATTGGTCTCCAAGACAAATGGGACATACAATTGGACAAACTTTTCATGTCCATCCAAGCTCTGGAGAATTATATTATCTTAAATTATTATTAAATCATCAAAAAGGCGGAACAAGTTACGAAGCTCTTCGAACAGTTAATGACATAATATATCCAACAAATCAAATAGCATGCTATGCACTAGGCCTATTAGGAGATGATCGAGAATGGGATAATTCTATACAAGAAGCTTCATTTTGGTCAACAGCAATTCAACTACGACAATTATTTGTCATAATTTTATTATTTTGCAATGTAAATAACCCAATAAAATTCCTTGAAAAACATTGGAAACTTATGACAAATGATATATTATACAAAATTAAAACTTTATTTAACAACCCCAATTTCCAAGTACCTGAAGCAGAATTATACAATTTTGTACTATATGAACTAGAAAAAAATATTAAATTAAAATTCTCCAACTGGATCATTAATAGATGATTTAAATAATAAGTTCTTAAGAGAAGAACTTAATTATGATATACACAAATTAAAGGAAGAAAACATTAAATTAGTGAATAATCTAAATAATGAACAACAATTTATTTATCAACAAATTTTACAATCACTCCATGATAATCTCTTTTTTATATATGGTCATGGTGGAACCGGAAAAACATATTTATGGAATGCAATAATCACAAAAATTAGATCAAATAATGAGATAATTTTAGCTGTCGCATCTTCTGGAATTGCATCATTGCTATTGCCTAAAGGAAGAACAGCTCACTCTAGATTTCGAATACCATTGTCAATAGATAAATTTTCTACCTGCCATATTAAAAAAGAACTCAATTAGCAAAATTAATTGATAAAACATCACTTATATTATGGGATGAAGCACCTATGACTAATAAATATTGCTTTGAAGCATTAGATAAAACACTTCAAGATTTAAGAAATAACTTTGAACAACCATTTGGTGGCATGACAATTGTCCTAGGAGGTGACTTTCGACAAACTATAAATAACTCTTATTTATGGCCATATTTCAAAATTTTAAAATTGACAGAAAACATGAGATTAAAACAATATAATCATACAGAAGAAGAAAAAAAATGAAATTGTAGCATTTTTGAAATGGATATTAAATGTTGGAGATGGTATTGCTGAAGGAATAAAAGATTTGGAAAATGAAGATGCTACATGGGTAAAAATACCAAAAAAATACATACTACATTATGAATCAAATCCAATTGAAAAAATTTCAACTTTAATATATAATAATTTAAACATTTACTTTAACAATATCGAATACTTAAAAGAACGAGCAATAATAACCCCAAGAAATAAAACAACAAATGAAATTAATAATTACATATTATCCTTAATTCCAGAACAAGAAAAATGTTATTACAGTTATGACACTATTGCATCCTCATCCAAAAACATAGACGAACTTAATCTTTTATACCCTCAAGAATTTTTGCACACTCTTAATTTTAAAGGAATACCACCACATGAATTAAAACTTAAATTAGGAACACCTATAATGTTATTACGAAATCTAAATCAATCAAATGGATTATGCAATGGAACAAGACTTATTATTACCCAATTAACAAATAAAATTATAGAAGGACAAATCATAAACTCAAGCAACATTAATGAAAAAGTCTATATCCCAAGAATAGAAATGACTGTACATGAATCTAAATGGCCATTTACATTAAAAGGACGACAGTTTCCTATTAAAATTTGCTATGCAATGACAATAAATAAAAGTCAAGGACAATCATTGAATAAAATAGGATTATATTTAGATAGTGAAATTTTTACTCATGGACAACTATATGTTGCTTTATCAAGAGCTACAACTCCAAAGGGATTACATATACTAATTCATGATTCAATTAATAATTATACAAATTATATAAAAAATATTGTTTACAAAGAAATTCTACATAGTATCAAATAAAAAAAATAAAACACCATATAAAAATATAAATATTATAATAAATTGAATATTAGATTCATAATTTTTTCCTTATGATCAAAATTATTTATCATTAATCTATCAAAAACATATCAACTATACCTTTCTATTTTTATACACTAAAACGATTACCTTCTTTTATCAGCAATTAGCCAAAATGACGACATTAATTCGAGCGCTAAAACCAAATGAAGTTTATGAAACTATCAGAGCCAGAATACGCAGACTATGGACAAATAATGATCTGAGTACTGGACGTCTGATCAACCTTAACTGTGTTTTAGTTGACGAAGAGGTAATATTTTTTACCAAATACAATATTTTGTTATCTCCATTTAATACCAAATATTATAAATCAAATAACAATACTACCATTTATATCTATAGCATGAAGCAATTCAAGGATCAATTCGGGCACGAGACTCAGATACTATCTACCAAAAAATTCAATTAGGCAATATATATGATATCAGCAACTTCTTCGTCACAGAGAACAAACCAACATACAAAGTTGTCCCACACATTGCAATGCTACAATTTGCTCGCGCAACAGTATTTGCTCCAGTCACAGAAGAGACACCACCTATTCCATATCATAGATTTTACTTCATTGAATTCGATCAGCTCCAACACATAATTCAATCAACTGAAATCCTAAGTGATAAGATAACATTACTTTCTCTAAAAAAAAAATAAAATTACATCATCAATATTTTAATTAATACCTTTAACATTTACTATTTATTTTTCAACAGATATTATTGGTGTCGTCACAAGAGTACAGACAATTGAACAAACAAATATCAGCAGTAGACAAACATCTCGACGGACAATAATGATACAAAATATAAGGTAAATGAACTTTTCATAATCACTACTATAATCATATAAAAAAATTTTATTTAATAAAAGTATAAAACTTTTACATCATTTACAACTCTTTATTCTAACTTTTTTGTTTTACCACTTTTTTTCTCACAGAAACGAACAGCTTCAGATCACATTATGGGGACATAAAGCAGAACAATTTGATGAAAATATCATTAGATCAATGAAAGGACCAGTAGTTGCAGTTTTTGCAGCAATGTTGGTGAAACAATACCTAGGTATTTTTTTAATGACTCATAAAAATAATAACATATAACATAAACTATTTACATCTAATAAATTAAAATATTAACCACTTTATTGTTCATCTTTAAGGTAATGCATATGTATCAAGTACTGCTGCAACAATCTTCTACCTTGATCCAGAGATACCAGATTCGCAGACATTGAAAACAAGGTAAGAATCAAATCCCAAAACTTTAAAAACAATAAATTTTATGAAAATTTTTTCATAATAATAATTAAATATATATATATATATATATATATATATAGGTTCTCTCAGCAACCTCAAGAAATTGAGTTATCAACAGCACCAACAACACCAACACAATCTATTGAAGAACAAAAAACACTGAATAGAAGAACAATTGATGAACTAAAGACATTGGATCAAGAAAATAACCAAGTTAGTATCATAATATTCTATCTATTTCTTTTCCTTTAATTACATCATTTAATCTAAACATCTTTCCATGTGTATATCAAATTTAATCTAAAAATCTTTTTGCATGTATATAGGGAACTAAATTAACAGTAAAGGCTACTATAACTACATTCTCAACAAATCAAGGTTGGTATTATAACTCCTGCCCTAGATGCTATCGACAACTCAAACAGGCAGGAACCAATTGGTGGTGCGATAGCCATGGACACATAAAGACAACACCATCCCCATGGTAATCAAAACTATAAATAAACAATAACTAAAACTTATTTACTTTGACTAGCAATAATAAATATTTTATAACCTAAATTATCTATTATGTTATAAATTGCAGGTATAAACTAAATGCAACTATTGAAGACCATACTGGCAACATGGATATCATCATATTTGGTAGAGCAGCACAGGCCTTGATAAAAAAATCCTGCTCAACATTAACAATTGACGAAGGATTTACAGATCCATTCACAATCCCACCAGTCATCAACCAATTACGAGGTGAAACAAAGATCTTCCAAATATATTTTCAAAGAAAAGGCCCTCAAATTGCCACAATTGTCTCAAAAATATTTGACGAAACTGAGTTGATAACAGCGCCACCACAAATATTAGCACCTGCAATATCAACAAGGTAAAACATATTTAGTCATGTTTATTAATTATATATAAACAAACATATTTCTTACTTTAAATACATATTCAAACAACATTTCACAGGCGTACCCCCCGCTCAATTACAACATCATCAATAGATCCACATACACCAGACCCAAAAAAATCAACTACCAGGTAATACATATTTAACATTTTACATTATTTATAAATTAAAAACAATACTTATAATTTTAAATTATTGAAATTTATCGACTTTATGTTATTCTAGCTCCAAAGGCAAAGAAATAGAACAACCAAAAAAGCGTCCACGGACCAGGTAATATAACTACTTCTAAATCTTATGTTAAATTTTTTCAACTACTAATCCTAACATCTTTTAATATTTACATTTTGCAGCTGAAAAAAAAAAAACAGTGGAGCCACAACAGCAAAAAAAAAAAAAAAAAAAAAGAAAAAAAAAGAAGAAGAAGAAAGAATTGTATATATATTGTAAATAACTTTATATAACAATATTATATATATATATGTATATTATGTATACATATGTATATGTAAATAACTTCATATAACAATATCTTATGTATATATTCATATATAAATAAATTACTATCTTCTTCTAACATACAAAATTATCATCTACTGCAATGCGCGCAAACACGCGGGTTCATCATTAGTTTAAACTAAAAAGAATTAGGGTGCGTGTATTGATACACTTTTTTTTTTTTTTTTTACTTTTGACGCACCCATTTTTTATATTATTAAAATACTCATTAATAAAATTACTTTTAAGGATAATAGTAATTCTAAAAATAATACTCATTACACACCCCACCATTAAAAAATATATTATCTTCTAAAATTTACTCTGGCCTACTTTTTCAGAAGAATATGGATGAATTTCAACGTGAAAGAGTCTCCCCATAAAAAGGTACATATTAAATTTTTTTCTTAAAATTCTTTTTTTTTTTTTTTTTTTAAATTTAAATTTTGATGGTTATTTATATTATTATTTCTGAAAGAGTCGTGATTCGTGAAAGAATTTTTGAAGAGAAATTTTTTTACTAACGCCGACATGCAAACTTCACTATGATTGAACATGAAAAATTTTTTGTTTTTTGTTTTTTGTTTTTTTTTTTGTTGCATATTATAAATATACTAAAAGAGAGTTGGAGTTTACTGTTCATGTAGACTGAGTTTATTATTTCTTCTACAGTAAAGTTACCATTTTGCCCTTATTTTTCCATTGTTTCTTTTTTCTGTACGGTTATTCTGTCTTTTTGCACCATAACCGTTCATTTGTTTTGGGATTCAACTTGATTTTACAATTTTGCCCATGTTTCTTTGTTCTTCTTTTCCACTCCTATTTTGAGGACTTTCGGTCATTTCCCTTTGGAGGCATTACCTTTCCTTGGCTTCCTTCTCATCGCAGCAGCCCTAAATTGTTTTGCTTCTTTCTTTGCCCTTTCTCTCCGCCTCCAGCCCTAAATGAGCCCTAAATTGTTTTTCTTCCTTCATCTGCCCTTGCTCGCCGCCTCCTTCACCTGCTCTTTGTCTTCGCCTCCTTCATTGTTCTTCGGCGAGTATTGTGTGCCTTTTCTCTCATGGGTTCGTGTTTGCCTCTTTCATCTACCCTTTTTCTCCGCGTCCTTCATATGCTCTTTGCCCCTATCTCCTTCATTGTTCTTCGGCGAGTATTGTAGGCTTTTTCTCTCATGGGTTCATATTCGTTCCCTTTCTCATGTAATTTGGGGCGATGTTGTTGGGTTTTGCTGCCTCTTTTATTTGATTTGTTCGGGTATTTTTAGTTTTGGGTTTGGTTTGATTTTCCTCTGTTATTTTTGTGTATGGTTATTTTGGTCTTTGTGTAGTTAAATTTCTCAATATTTATTAAGATTGGATGCAATTTCTGACTAGATGGTGTATTTAGGTTTTGAAAAATTGATCTCTAACGTTTTATGCTTGCTATGGAGTGGTCATTTTGTTCAGAGAGTAATTTCTATCTCCATGTTTTTGTGTTGTCTTCGGTTGAATTCTTTGATGTCCTCAGTCTCTTTGCCTTCCTCATCCTCTTTCCTTCTTTGGTTTTATGGTTCGGTGAATGCCTGAATTTTCTTGCCTCTTTGACCTCTTCATTTTTTTTGTGCTTCCCTTACCTCCTTTCCCTCCTTATTTTCCCGGATATGCTTATGATCTTTTGGTGAATGTAGTGTATCTTTCCTTTAGTGTATTGATTTTCTTCCCTTTTCTTATCTGCTTTAGGAAGAAATTGTGTGATTTTATGCTTTCCTCTTCCTGTCTTTTTCGATTGTGTTTATTTGCTGTTTTAGTTTGGTTTTTTCCTATCGTTTTAGTGAATGATGTTTGATTTATTTATGTTTTGGTGCAAGTGTCTTCGATGTTGGTTTGCTTTGTCATTTTCACTTTGATTTTTCTATGTTTTTAGGAGGTTGCATCTTCAAGCTTCCTTTTCCTACTGTTTTTGATGTCTTTTTCTATGGTTTTCTCTGTTGTTTGCTTTCGCGCCTTATCTATGGAAAATTTTCAGTCTTTGGCAAAAGTGGGTGCAATTTCTGATTGGATAGCACATATGTTTATGGAGAATTTTTTTTTTTCTAATTTCCTATTTTTTATCTTGATTCGCCTTTCTGTTCTCATAGGGTTCCTTATGTGGGTGCTTCCGTGTTGTCTTCTCCTGATCTTGATGATAGAGATCGTTATGTGGATGGTTATGTGTTGTCTCTGCTTGATTTTCATTTTTTACCGCGTATTTATTGAGCTCATGATCTGTGAAATTGCGGTGCTCATTTGTCATGCCACGTGCATGATTTGTACTGATCCTGCTGCACAGGTATTAAATGAATTCTTGATTTTTTCCTCTTTTTTCTGCATTATGAGAAATGGGTATATTTACGTTTTTTTTTTTTTTCTTGCTTTTCCTTATTCTCCATAATGCTCTAATTTTATTATTTTGTTAGGGAATTTTAGTTCTTTACGTTTTGTGAACCGACTTTACCCTCTTACATGTCCTGTTTTTACAGGTTGTGCATTTGGTGTCGTGCTCTATTTAAGAACGTTGCTGCATATGAATGTAATATGCAGACTCCTATTTCTTTTTCTTTCATTTGGCCTCTTTACTCCCCTATCTCACCGAGAATCATTTACTGCTCTATTACACTGTCCATCATTTACCACTTCATCTCATTTACTCCTTTATCTCTGTATCTTTCATCCCTATTGCTTTCATTTGGTTGGCAGATATTTTAGACTTAAAACAGTCTTTATCCCGTTTAAGGTAATATTAATAACCTCTATCCACAGTTATTTAATTCTTCCTGTTGACATTGGATGTATTAACCCTTGTAGCTTTCACTCCTTTGTCCCTGTATCTTTCACTCCTTTTGCTTCTGTTGGTTGGCTCATATTTTAGACTTAAAATTTTCAGTCTAAAAAAAGGAACTGAATATATGAACATAATGTATAAGGCAAATAAAACAAAAAATGGAACAACATAATGAAACGTGAAAAACAAAGATCAATACTACTTTAGCAAAGTCATAGATAGAATATCAATATAAAAAGTTTAAAAGTTATGGGTAGAGATTGATAATAGTCATATATATATATATATATATATATATATATATATATCTTTATTTACCTTAGCTTTGGTAAGCTCTTTAGTGTGGCAATGATGATAGTAATTCATTTTGCTATGTTGAGCCTTATGTGATTTGTTCAAAGATTGTTATGAATATGTTTTTTTTTTTTTTTTTTTTTTTATTTGGATTGATTCTATTTACTATTTTTTAGTTGAATTTTTTGGTGCTCTTTTCTTTACTATCTTCATTTATTTCATCCCTTTTGGCCCCTTCATTTTCACTGTTTCATTGGGAATTTATTCATAAGCGTTTCAAAATCTCTTTTTCCACTGTTTGGCCTTGGCTTTCCTTTCTTGTTCTTAATGTTTGATGCAACAAAAAAAAAAAAAAAAAAAACAAACAAACAGCCAGGGACACTGCTCTTTGTTGGTGTTGTTCTATTTTTTTTCCTGCTCTCTTTCTTTTAATTAACCTGGTAGTCTTGGACAAGGTTATATGTTATATACTTAATTCATTTTGTGTTGCATTCAAGCCATAATTTGTGTGATAGACACAATCTCCTCTCTCTTTGTGCAACTACCCTCAGTGAACAACCACAACCTGTTTACCACACATTGCTGGGAATGTTTCATATTTGAGTCATGATTACTAGATAAAAATATTATTATATCTATATCTGTTGGCTTTTTAAGTTTATTTTTCCCGCTTACTTATTTACTCATTTATTTACTTGATTATTTGTATTTTCTTAGGTTTGCTACTACTCATTGCCTTGTTCTGGTAGTTCTCTATCGTTCATTGTTGTTGAAGTTCGGTCTGTTGACATTCCGGACTTAATGCAAGATTTATAGCGCTTGAGGTATCTCTAATAATATCTTTCCACAATTCTTTAGCCTTTGTTACTCACACTATAAGTTTTAACACCCTATAATTAATGTTAAAATGAGTTGTTTTTAGCCCTGCTAATAAATATTGCCAATAGAATGAGAATCTGTTGTCCACGAGAAAAAGAAATATGGTTAACTTGCATCAATGCTTAGCACTAGTGCTGGAACTTTGGACGGGCCACCTGCGACTGCCCGAAAAGCCCGAGATTTTGTCTGCCAACCCGCCCAAGAATTTCGGGCTGCTTGCCCGAGCCCAAATTTCACCTTGAACGGGCCGCGAGCTTGTATTAGGCGGCCCGAGCCCGGCCCAAATTATTTAAACTTTTTTTAATCTTAAGTTATTCATATATACATTACAATTTATATATATATATTATATTTATATATATATATATATATTAAAATTTAAAATGAACACATGAACTATAAAAAAATTATTTCTTTATTAATTTTTAAATTTGTAATTCATGATTGTCTCGTTAAAAATCTTACCAAGAAAAACCCAATTGGGATAAAAACTTGCAAGGAAAAAAGAGTGCAATTATTTTGTGATGAATTACAAATTGTACAAACTTACATTGTTTATTAAATTACAAATACAATGTAAAAAGTAAATACATATTTACAAATTACAAATTTACAATTTAATTTGAAGCTGAGGGATCGCCTTCAAAATTAAATGTTAATCGATTAAATCCATTGATCTATTCTTGGCTTGCCGGTGAAATTGTATCTTGTAGACGTTGATCAGCCCGATCTCAATCCTTAATGCAAACCAAGGCTTCAACAATATCCATTTGCAATGCATTTCGGCGTTCCTCAAGTATTCTTCCTGTCGTACTGAAGGCTTGTTCGGATGAAATAGTGGAGACTGGGATCGAAAATATATCCATTGCCAATCGAGTTAGGATTGACCAAGTTAATGCCTGTGCCCTCCACCATTGAACTAAGTCAAACGATTCTGTCGCATTGCCGACTACTAAGCCTTCACTGAGGTATGCCATAAGCTTGTTGAAGCTGCTGCCGCTACTGCCACTTGTTGATCAAGATCCACTTCCACTCACAGCTTCCGTTTGAGTTGTCTTCTTCTTCTTCTTTAACCCAAAAATATTCAAGAATGAATGCGGGTTTTCATCTTGTTGTTGCGGTTCCTGTACTCTAGAGTTTGTGCTTCTAAACCTAATCTCATATTTACTATAGATCTCATATATTTTTACCTTTATTATTGAAAATTCGTCCGTACAAGTGATGCCTAAAAATTCACCTAAGTTTTGTAAACCACTTTCTAATCCATCTAATTTTAATCTAGGATCAAAAATTGTACCTAAACCATATAACAAAGGCAACTTAGACCAACATTTAAATTTTTTTTTTCCTATAGAATGATAGGAACTCCTAAGATTGAGTCCTCCCTATATTCGTGAAATAAAATACTAATTCTTAAAAGTTCTCCTAAAGATAAATGTGATGTTGGGTAGTATGTTCCACCAAGTTTTAGAGTAACTTCATGAAACCTACCTAAAAATTGATACAAAACTTTGGCAATTTGCCAATCAAATTCATCTATATGTCCTACTCCTAATTTTGCACACATATAGTTTGTTATAGCATCCTTATAAGGGATGCATTGTTGAAGCATAATATAAGTTGAGTTCCATCTTATAGGTATATCTAACACTAATGCTCTAGGAGGTATATTTAATGCTTGTAAAAACCTAAACCAATCTTCTTGTCTTTGGTTACTACATTGAATCCATGCAAGACTATCTCTAATTCTTTTAATGTGATTACCCATTTCTTTTGAACTGGATTTAACTATTAAATTGATTACATGACATGCACAACGTTGGTGAAAAATAGTACCGTCACCAAATAGGCTTAAATCATTTTCAAAGAATTCAATTGCTTTTGTATTGGCACTAGCATTATCTAATGTTATAGCCATTACTTTATCTCTTAATCTAAATTCATAAATTACATTTAAAATTGTGTTATATATAAAATACACGCTATGTGATCCTACAACAATATTAAAACCTAATATTCTCTTATCTAAATCAAATCCTTTAAAGTAATGTCCCGTTACAGCTAAATAATCTTTATTAGCAACGACATACTAAATATCTGCCGTTAACGCAACGCATCCTCTATTCGAGTGTAAAAGGTTTATTAATGCATCTTTTTCCTTTTTAAATAATTTTAATAAATCTTTCATAAGAGTAGTTTTTGAAGTGAACTGTGCATTAGGATTGTGTACAACCTTAATATATCATTGCCAATTAGGATGCTCTACAAAACTAAGTGGTTGATCTAAAGTAGCTATCATTCGCGCAACTTCCATATGATCTACTTGCGGATCGTATTTCCAAGTGGTTAGACCACCGGTTGCGCGATCAAAAGATAAATGTGTTTGGTGGAGTTTGGGTCCGCTAGATTGGCTAAGCTTTTGAAGACACTTTTTGGAGTGTCGTCTCAAGTGTGTGGTGCCTTGAATAGCGTTGTCTTGTAATTTAGATAAATAATATTTACACTGAGCTATATGTTTAGTGTTACCTTCATAATCCACCTCGTCAATTATGTCGAAGTGATCCCAAACTATCGAGGTACGCTTGCATTTCCTACTGGAGGTTGCAACACTTGCCGATGCAGACGCAGACGCAGTCGTACTCGCCGCTTCTCCACGCCCACTATTGTGACCACAACCTCCAGTACGTCCACCATGACTCGGATTAGTAGATTCCTGCGTAACAAACTCATTAGTGGGAAATTGCCCTTCTTCTACATTGTGTTGGGTATCAACGGGAATACCACTATAACCAAAATGATCCATTATAGAAAAATAAGATGAATTTGAGAGAGAGAGAGCTTTAGGATAATGTGATAGTTTTTAGAAAAATTGTGAGAGAGATTGAGAGAAATTGAGAGAGATTGAGAGGGATTGAGAGAGTTTGAGTGAGAAAAATGTGTGGGGGATGGGGGTATTTATAGGGAAAATTTTAGGGTAAAAAAAAAGGATAAACGACTATTTTTTGAAATTCGGGCAGTCGGGCACTCAGGCAGGTCGGCAATTTAGGTTTTCAGGCAGAATTCGGGCAAAATTCAAAAAACTAGTTGTTTTGGGTAATTGGGGCAGTTGGGCACCTCGGGTAGGTCCGGTTTTCAGGTAAAATTAGGGCAAAAATTAAAAAAAAACTAGTCATTTTCGGGTATTCGGGTTGTCAGGCAGTTCGGGCACCTCGGGTTTTTGGGTAGAATTTAGGAAAAATTCAAAAAAAGTAGCCGTTTTGCGTGCATTCGGGTAGTTTTCGGGTAGGCGGGTTCGGGGATTTTTCGGGCACTTCGGGCACATTGAATTTTTGGGTATTTTCGGGTCGGGCAGTTCGGGCATGGTCGGAAAAATTCAAAAAAGTTTCGGCAGACGGCGGTGGGCAAGAGAGTCAATGTCAAATTCGAGCTGCCCGAGCCCAAACCCGAAAAACTAGCTTGGGCAGGCGGGAAATTGGCTTGCCCGCTCGAGCCCGAAAAAATTCGGGCTTCGGGCAGCCCGCCGACCCGAACTTCCAGCACTACTTAGCACAAGGAAATTCACGACAAAAGGCCATATATTACAAAATGATAATTTTTTTTTTTTTTTTTTTTTTTCGGATAGAATAGCAAAAATTAATTAACATATGAAGATCAGCTACCAGTAAAGAAAAGGTAACTTAAAGGAGAACTAGGAGGGTAAGTGACCAATTCTTTTGATATAATCTGCTCTTTCAAAAGTTCTTATAGCTTTCTTATTAAGTTGGGCCTATGTGTTTGTACTTAACGTGAGATTTATAGCGTTTGAGGTATGTTTAATAATTTCTTTCCACAACTCTTTAGATTCTAGTACTTACCTTGGAAGTATTAGCACTCTAATAAAATGAGTTGTTTTTAACCATATTAATAAATATTGTCAATAGAAAGCATTGGGCAAAATTCTCTTTTGTTTGACTGCTAGATTTAATATAATATAAATATGTATATGTACACAGACGACAAACACGTTGGAATCAATACTTAATTCATATGCAATTACGTGCTTCCAATATATATATATATATATATATATATATATATAAGTAATTACCCAGGTATAATAAACTAATTAAGTGACAGATTTTAAATTTTTCACTACCAATTAATCCGTCATCCAGACTACTATAAAAATACTATCTCCAGCTATGTCCGCTTTTTAGTCACTTTTATAATAATTCACTGTAATGACGAAGACAATCATGAAAAAAAATCATGTACTTCTTGGCCTTATTATGTTTTCTCTAATATCTTTTTAAACCCTGCAAACAACGCTTCCTTCAATGTAAAGAAAACTAAGACAACCGAAATTACCAGTGAATAACCTAAAGTACCATTAATAAAATTTTGAAAGATTGGAAGTAGTGAGAATCTCAGGTTAATAAAGTGATCAAACGCCAATGCAAGTTTTATGGGAATCTTTGTATGGATTTTAATTAGTTTATATGAATTTTGATTGCTATTTTCTTAAACCATTTGAATTTTTCTGTTTAAATTAAAAAATTCAAACTAATAAAAGTCAAACTAACAAGTTTAGGAATACAGATGCACTTTTACTCAAAGCTTACGTATTTAATTCTATCAAATCTTAGTAAAAAAAAAAAAAAAAAAAGAAGCTAAAATGTCCGAATATTCGCCAATGATATTTGCAAGCTACATTCTAAACCGCTAATTTAAAGTGAGAGCTAGTAATTGTGTGTGTATGAGAAAAAGTGAAGAAAGCTGAGTTAGGAAGTCAAGAGAGAGTATTTAAGCTGGAATGGAAGCCTAAGCTTTATTTTTCGTGTACATTGTCAATATAATGCTTAATTTATACAAGCTCATCAATTATGACATGTTTATTAACTTTGAAGGAATTGAAATGGAAAGGAAAAGGTGTTGGAAATGAAAGCAAAACATTACCAATGAGTTTGCTCCCTTTTCTGTGTTATTTTTCCCCTCCGCTTATACGGAAATGATGACTACAATTTTTAAATTTTAAGTGCTATATAATTTGTCCAAAAATACTCATGAATTTAAATATCAAAACTTTTCATATTTATCTATAATTATTTTTCTCTTCACAACTTAATTAATCTTTTGTTATTATCTTAATACTTAATCATTTTTTTTTTCCCAAGCTCTACGTCGCTTGCATTTGTTACAGACGAACTTAACTTTTTTCCTCATTTGTAACGGAAGAGATTGAAAACAATCAATCACTCGTATAGATTCATTTATTTATTTACTATTTACCAATAAATTTACCTTATTTGGTATTAAAATTTGATTAATCTGTTCTCCACTGAATAATACTCAATGTTATAAATTTATTATTCTCTGTCTTTGTAAATATGTTTACATTGTGTAATTTATTTGGAAAGGATACACATATAGATATGCCTTTATTTCCTCATATGTGATTTATTTATCAATTCGATCAACAAACTACTTCTACTCTATTAATTTGTTTTGCCCATAATTAGAATTAATGTTGTCATAAAGTTAGCATTGTTAATGTTATTATTTTAATATTGTTGAAATTACTATATTATTTTCCCCTCAATAAATCATAATTAAAATCATATGATATCATAAATGTTGTTATAAAAAAATTATTTGCTTAATTTCTTATAACTAATTTTACCATAAAAAAATTAATTATATATAAATTATTTACATAAAACATATTTTATTCTCTTTTCTAACCAAACTAACTTTGTATCCTAGAAACAAATGGACAAGAGAAAAACTCAAGAACAAATGCCACAATCAAACAAACGTATGCGCTGTATCATCTCTCAGATGAATCAAAATTATTCCAGCATAAGCGAACAACATTCTAATGAAATAAATCAGATTATCGCACCTTTGCGGGCAAGAGTCTCTCAATCCAATCTCCGTACAACACAACTCACATAGTCTCAAGACGAGATTCTTGAATCATTCATGCCATCAACATCTGAAAACTGCGATAGAGAATGTAATTCTCTCATCCATTCTAACTATTCTTTCTTCAAAATTTTTTAAAAAAATCATAAATGACAATATTAATTTTTTATATATTGTTGTTATTTTCTTTTAACTTTTCTTATAAGCACTACTAATGTCTATATTGATCTCAGAGACTGTTCCTATATCTATCAATATTGCGGCGCTCTCTTTTGGCTTAACGAACAAATCAGCAACAATACTATTCCTAAGTATAATCTTTGCTACAAAGATGGAAAAATAACCTTGCCCTTAATTAAAAAAACACCTCGAACACTTGATACACTACTTGACTACCATGGAAGATTAATTAGCACACATTTCTGAAGAAATATTCAAATATATAACTCTATGTTTGCATTTACATCATTTGGAGCTAATATAGACACAAGTAAACAGAATTCAAATGGCCCAAACATTTTTAAAATAAGTGGGCAAGTACATCATCTTATGGGATCTCTACTAACAATTAATAATAATCCTCCAAAATTTGCACAACTATATATATATGACAAAGAAAATGAAGTCTGAAATCGAATAGCATCATTCTCATTTGATAATGAATCCAAAAACATAATACAATTTATAGTTGAAAATCTTATCAGAATGCTTGATAAAACAAATAAATTAGTCAAACTTTTTCGAATGATAAGGGATAGACATCAACAAGATGAGATACCATCTATGAAACTAAGGCTTATAAGCTGAAGAAATACAAATAGTAACCAATATGACCTACCCACATCAAACGATATAGCTGGTTTAGTAGTCAGAGATATTGGCGAATACGAACAAGGAAGGAACATTATTATCCAAGATAGAACAGATACTTTACAAAGAATTACAAAACTACACCCATGTTATATGTCCCTTCAATATCCTTTATTATTTCCATATGGAGAAGATGGCTATACAACAAATTTAAAATACAATATGAATAACTTAAGTAATAGATATATAAGAAAAAAAAATATCTATGCGAGAATTCTATTGCTATCAATTACAAGAACGTCAAATTCAAGGCAATACACTTTTTCGAACAGGTAGATTATTTCAACAATATGTAGTTGATGCATATGCTTCCATAGAAGAAGATCGATTAGATTATATTCCGAAAAATCAAAAACATTTACGATCCGAGATTTATCAAGGAATTCAAGACGCTATTACAAGAGGAGATAAGAATGCACGAGCAATAGGAAAAAGAATTATTCTTCCTTCAAGCCATACTGGAAGCCCTAGATATATGATCCAAAACTATCAAGATGCAATGGCAATTTGTAGATGCTATGGAAATCCTAATTTATTCATAACATTTACATGTAATCTAAAATAGCCTGAACCTACTAGAGCCCTAGCAAAAATACCTAGATAAAAACCAGAAGATAGACATGATATTATTACTAGAATTTTTAAAATGAAATTAGATAATGTTTTATCCATCATTAAAAATGAAAAAATATTTGGAATAATTATAGCAGGTTAGTTTTCTTCTCCTAAACTTTTTTAAGTTTCTCAATAAGAAAAAAAAAAACAACAACATTCTTTTTTCTAATATTACAAAAAAATTATAATAAAATATTTTTCAATCTTGCAGATTTATATGTTCTTGAGTTTCAAAAACAAGGACTACCACATTCTCATTTCCTTTTCTAGCTCCACCATGATGATAAACTACGTGAGCCATCACAAATAGACAAATTTATTTCTACAGAAATACCTGATCCTCATAATAATCCACTAGAATATAACATTGTAGTAGAATTTATGATGCATGGACCATGTGGCATAGCTAAGTCAAATTCTCCATGCATGAAAAATTCAGAATGTTCAAAAACATTTCTTAAAAAATTCAACAATGAAACAACAATTGACGAAAATGGATTTATTAACTATAAACGAAGAAATACATCCTCTTATGTTGAAAAAGAAGGTATTAAATTAGACAATAGATATGTAGTTCCCTACAATAAAAATTTATGCTTATAAAATATTTATTTAAATATTTAACAAAATGACCAAATAGAATAATAGCAGTCATAGAAGATACTATCCATACAGAAATAACTGGAGAAACTAGTTATCAAGAAATAGATAAAATAAAAAACTATATTAATTGCAGATACATAACACCATATGAAGCAATGTGGAGACTGTTTGAATTTTCAATACATCATAGAAATCCAGCTGTTCAAAGACTAGCAACACATTTGCCAAGAATGCAAAATATAACATTCCATTCAAATCAGCGTCTAAATAACATAATAAGACAACTAGGTATTGATAAAACAACTCTTACTGAATGGATGGAAATAAACAAATATGATGTTAATGCAAGAGAATTAACTTACATAGAATTTCTAATTAGATACGTTTGGAATAGTAAATATAAATATTGGTCTCCATGACAAATGGGACATACAATTGGATGAACTTTTCATGTTCATCCAAGCTCTGGAGAATTATACTATCTAAAATTATTATTTAATCATCAAAAAGGCGCAACAAGTCACGAAGCTCTTCGAACAATTAATGACATAACATATCCAACAAACTAGGCAGCATGCTATTAGGGCTGTTCATGGGTTGGGTTGGTGAGGGTAGGGTTTTTTTCCCCCGCCCCATAGGGTGCGGGTTACACATATTTAGCCCCAACGATGTTAGAATTTTTTTACAACCCAATGATGTTCGGGTTAGGTTGGGGCAGTGCGAGGTGGGTTGGGTGGTCGGTTTCAACATTCAAAAAATCAAGGACTTAAAGTTCAATCTAACATTCAAAGTTCATAATCAAATAGAAATAACAGTCATCCTTATGAGTCCATCTAACATCAAACATGTAGCAAAGCAGTCCATCCAACATCAAATATAAAGCAAACATAAATTAGTCTAACACTCATAAATTAGTCTTAACATAAAGCAAACATAGATGCTTAATTCAAATCCATCCAAAGCAAGCATTGCAACAGCAACAATCCTTATCAGTCTACACCCATAGGCTCCTCAATGGTTGTAGTAGGACATGAAGTTGAGTTATCTACAAGAGAAATGAAAATAGCTTAAGTAATAATTTGGATAGTTAGTTTAGAGTTCATATAATAAAATAGATTAACATACATACAAATTATTGTCTTACCTAGGTTTTCATAAGTCTCCAAGTCATCCAAATAGTCTCTTACTTGTATACAATCATGTGTAGATTTCAACCAATTTTGAGTACAAACAAGAGCCTCCACCATCTTAGGATTCAAAGAACTCCTAAATGGATCCAGAATGCGACCACTAGTACTAAAAGTTGACTTGGAAGCTACTGTGGAAACTTGGACAGCTAGTACATTACAAGCAATTTGAGCCAAAACCTTGAACTTCTTGCTATTATATTTCCACCACTCTAAAATATCAAAATCAGTGGTTAAAGGGTTCACATTTTCTTCAGCTAGATACCTCTCAAGGTCATTTTTCTTCCTATTATCCCCTCATTGCTTCAAGAATTGACTTGGCAACTCATTGACCGGTTGGACAGGTGGTTGGTTTGGAGTATTTGTAGCCATTTCTTGTTTTTTTTCATTATCTACCCCATCACCATAAAATGACATTATTTTAGCCAGTGTTTCATCCACTTTGTTGCATAATTTAGAGGCGATGGAAACATCATAAATCTGCTAAAACAGTACCAAAGATATGTCTTCTTATATCGAGGATCAAGTACAACAACAATAAACAACATACAGTTAATATTTTCCCCCATTGCCCCAATATTTTTCAAACTTCCTTCTCATCCCAAAAGCCATAGTTGACAACAAGCAATCACCACTTTCACATAACTCACTCAACCGACTTTGAATGGTACAAATCTCATGAAAAAAGTGTTGGAAGTGACATGTTCTGATGCACTAAATTTCAAAGTGACTTCATAAAAAGTCTTAAGAAATTCAACAAAAATCTTAGCATTTGCCCAATCTTCCTTCATTAGTGGTCCCACTTTTCTCTTCCCACCCTCTTCTTTCAAAAAGTATCCTAAGTACTTTTCATCCTCTTCTTCAAACCTATCAAAGGCCTTTTGGAACTTAAGAGCAACATTTAACATCATGTATGTTGAATTCCACCTAGTTAGGACTTCTAAGACCAACATCCCCTTATATTCAACTTTCTCTTGCTCCACACAAACTTTGAACTTTTGTAACCTCGCAGGAGAAGATTTGACATACTTAACTGTTGGAAAATAATGGCATCGAGTGCGCAGCGGAATTTAAAAATTTTAATCAACATCAAAGCCAAACAAGAACATGTTCATGATGCTATATAACATAAATACTAAAGATCTAAAACATACCTTTTAAGATTTCAGGAAACAGCACGTCTGACAGATCAAAGCGTTCCAAACAGCAACCGGAAGAGCCTCAACCAACTGGTCTTCTTTGCTATTCTCGTTTCCACGATCGGTGTGCGGGTGGGCACACCGTTTAATCTCCTCTTGGTATTCTTAATCTCCTTCCAATCACAAGAGAGCCAAAGAAAAATTGTTCTTGATAATTAAACAATTTTTCCTCTTGCAATCTCTTATCAATAGCCTCCAAAAAAGTCTCTCAAGTGATCTATCCGAGTAAAGTGACTTAATAGGCTATTTATCTTTGTTTAGGAAGTCATACTTCCGTAACAATTAGGTTTCCCAAAGATTTAATCGCTTTTCGAGTTGATTTTGCCACATCGGCCAAGGCGTTACGGCGTTACAACCGTCCACGGAGACAGAGACGTTATAACTCACGGTTGACCGGTCCTTCACAAACCGGTCTACCCACCGGTCGACGACGACCGGTCGACGGACGGTCGACACCTGTGACCGGTCTACCCACCGGTCAACCTTTATCAAGATCGACGAAAGTTGTTTTTCTAGTTTTTCAACATGGGAAACTTGCATAGAGCCTCGGTTTTGATTCAAGCAACCCAATAGAGAAATTGCACGATCAAAGCGGTCATATAATAGTCTTCCCATATTAAACAACTCTTAAAACAATAATTCAACCAATTTATCTAGAATTAATTTATCAATTAATTCACCCGATAAATCACTCATGAATTAACTTTGAACCTCTTTTACGGAAATAACACAAGTTACCAATATGTAGGAAATACACCGTATCGTTACAGGAAATTAAGTGAGCTAGCAAAGGGACCCGATGGACATATATAAATCAAGCTCCTATAATCACAACGCTACTTGTAAACCAACAAGTCCGTCTCATGATTATAAAACTCTAGCGCTATTCCACTAAAAGCCTAGAGCTGCACTCTCGATTCATATATAGCGTATTTACAAAGCTCTAATTAGCTCTAGTCCATGACTCAATATATTAGTATATCATCCCCATAGGATATCCATAATCGACTTGAGGTCAAGTTCTTTTTACCTTCCCCATTACATTTATCTTATGTTCCATTATCAAACCATTGGAAAAACACTATTCATACTATTACAAACAAGTAAACCATTAGATAATCTGAGTAGTCTAATGGTCGGGCGCTCGTATTTTCCAATCCACCGATAATGCATAAGAGGATATCATTGACTCTTTATAGGAGCTATGGATTCCACTATCTATGAATAACGAATCTACGCATACACGAGTCATATCCCCAATGCACCGGCAAGCGTACCTTTACATAATGTCAGGATGTCTCCCTTTAGTACATCAAAGGATACAAGTCAAGTATACGGGTTCATCATCCATCTCAAGATTAAGATGACAACATATAATTCGTCAAAAGTGAATTGTTTAATTCAAACAGAATTATTAATTAAAACAATTCATCTTTGGTCCAATCCAATATAGATTTCACCATTAGAAACTATATCAATGTCTCTACCCATGGAGTCCCACCTCTGACGACCAAGACAAGCCGTCTCCGTTAGGAAGTAGACAACATAACAATCTTAACATGAATAAAGCGCCCAACTTTATTCCCTCGATTGTGGATCATAAGATTTAGACTATCATCTTTAGATTCTTGTCTTCCGCATGTTCTTCACATTACATGCATGATCTAAAGATTTAGAATGACAGTCTCAGACTTTCTGTTTGCTTATCATACATTCAACTATTATGAACATAAAGAGGACAATATATAGATATATGAAATAAACAAATCTTTATTAATAGTCAAAATGTCTCGAAGAAAATTGTTACATTTATTCCTAAGGGCATAAACGCTAACAATCTCCCACTTGCACTTAAGTGAGTAAATGTGACATGCTACACATCCCCATAGCCTCGACATGCTTCTCAAGACCTTAGCGGCGGGGGCTTCGTGAGCGGGTCACCATATTGTCCTCGACGCGATTTTGCATATTTCCACATGCCCCTCTTCAATAAAGCTTCTTATCACATGATACTTCCTGTCTATGTGCTTACTCATTTTTTCGATATCTTGGTTCTTTGGTGTTAGCTATTGTCGCCTTTGTTATCACAAAGATAGTCTCAATGGCTTATCTACACCAGGAACAACTTCAAGATCCATCAAAAATTTGCGGAGCCACACCTCGCTTCTTTTCGAAGCATCACTAGCTGCCACATACTCGGCTTCCATCGTTGAGTCGAAGTGCAAGTTTGCTTGACACTCCTCCAAACAAATGTAACCGCCTCCCGAGTAAAAGACAGTAACCTCAAGTCGATTTCCTAGAATCCAAACAAGATTGAAAATCTGAATCAGATATCCTAGAGGTGTTAAATCCTCCCGAAATATACCAAAGATATAATTTCTAGTTCTCCGAAGATACTTGAATATATGCTTGACCGCAATCCAGTGGTTAGGTCCTGGATTCGATTGAAATCGACTTACAATCCCAACCGCATGGCAAATGTCCGGTCGAGTACAAAGCATTGCATACATGAGGCTCCCGACGACCGTCGAAGCATAAGGCACCGCCATGTATTCTTTTTCTTCAGATGTCTTGGGACAATTCTTTGTTCGAAAAGAGTAATTCCAGACCTAGATGGTTGTCCACCTTTCTTGGAATTCGCATTGCATACTTCTCGAGAATTTTATCTATGTATGAAGCACGAGAGAGAGCTATCATTTTGTTCTTTCGATCTCTTAAGATTCGAATGCCTAGAACATAATTAGCTTCTCCTAAGTCCTTCATGTCAAACTGTTTGGTAAGCCAAACTTTGGTGATGATAAAGCCCCTACATCATTGCCAATAAGTAGAATATCATCAACATATAACAAAGAGAAAAACCACTTTCCCATCTTGAATATGTTTATAAACACAAGGTTCATCCATATTCATTTGGAATCAAAAGTCTTGACCACTTGGTCAAATCTTTTGTTCCAAGAACGGGAAGCTTGTTTTAATCCATAAATCGATTTCAACAACTTGCAAACTTTTCCCTCTTGACCCTTAGCCCCAAACCCTTCTGGTTGTACCATGTAGATACTTTCCTCAAGATGGCCGTTCAAGAACGCCGTCTTGACATCCATTTGCCAGATCTCGTAGTCGAGAGCAGCCGCAATGGATAAGAGAATGCGGATGGACTTAAGCATGGCTACAGGCGAAAAGGTTTCCTCGTAGTTGATTCCTTCCTTTTGCGTGTATCCCTTAGCTACCAGTCTAGCCTTATAGGTTTCGACCTTTTCTTCGCATTTCTCTTTCTCTTGTAGACCCATTTACACCCAATGGGCTTAATCCCATCGGGAAGATCTACAAGTTCCCAGACTAGATTAAAATCCATAGATTTCATCTTAGCTTTCATGGCTTCGTCCAGAGATTTGCATCAACATCCTCCATAGCTTCTTTGTAAGTATAAGGATCTCTGTCATGTTCCGAGATTCGCCAAAAAAGTTTCCCCATTAGCCATGAATCTCTCGGGGTTCATGTCCGATCCTCCCACCACGTGAAGCCCCTTAGTTTGTTGTTGGGTTTCCTCTTCTACTCTGATTGGATCGGTTTCCAAAGGAGCAGTTGGTATGACTAAGTCACTCGACATTTCCTCAAGCACTATTTTGCTCTACGAGGCATAAAGTCGTTCATGTAACTTTCCTCAAGGAATGTTGCATTCGTTGAAACCACGACTTTATTTTCCTTGGGATTATAGAAATAACCCCTTTTGTCCCTCTTGGATAACCTACAAAAATGCATACTTACGGGCGTGCTTCCAACTTGTTCGCTTCCTTGTCCGGGACATGCGGGACACCCCCATATGCGAATATGGTTCAAGGATGTCTTCTGCCCGTCCACAACTCGTGAGGAGTTTTAGGAACCGACTTTGTTGACACGTTGTTCAGAAGATAACATGCAGTTTGTAAAGCATATCCCCGGAAAGATATAGGCAATGTCGAATAACTCATCATGGACCGTACCATGTCCAACAAGGTTCTATTTCTTCTCTCGGCTACACCATTTCGCTATGGAGTGCGGTGCGAGTTAAATGGGATAGAATCCCATTCTCTAATAAGTATCCGGTGAACTCATCGAGAGGTATTCTCCACCTCGATCGGATCGAAGTGCCTTTATGGGTTTACCCGGTTGCTTTTCCACTTGACTGAAACTCCCGAATTTATCAAAAGTTTCGCTTTTGTGATGCAATAGGTACACATAACCATATCTTGAGTAATCGTCAATAAAAGTGACGTAATACTCATACCCTCCTCTTGCCTTGATGTTCATGGGACCACAAACATCACTATGCACAAGTTCAAGAACACCTTCGGCCCTATTGCCTTTAGACCCAAATGGTCTTTTGGTCATTTTGCCCTCCAAACAAGATTCACATTGGGGTAAGGACTCAACCTTTAAAGAACTTAAAGGTCCATCCTTTACCAACCTTTGTATCCTGTTAAGGCTAATGTGACCAAGTCGCAAATGCCAAAGATATGTCTCATTAGAGTGAGAAGTTTTAAGCCTTTTAGAGTTATTAACAACTTCAGTGTTTAGCAGTGAGTCCATCTTTGGTTTGATAAAATATAGATTATTTTGCATCCATCCATCACGGATAAAAGACTTGTTTTTACGAATCACAACTTTATTATTAAAAGAAACCTGAATAAGAATCTTTAAATAAACAAGCAATGAAATAAGATTCCTCTTAAACCGAGGAACATAAAAACAGTCTCGCAAAAAATAAACTCCTATAACTATCAAAATAAAGATGGACGTCTCCCTTTGCTTGACCAACACTAGTGTTCCATCGCCCATCCTCAACGTGAAGCTTTCATTTAGAAGACTTCTCGTTTGCTTGAACCCCTCAGAGAGAAACACATACATGATTAGTTGCTCTAGAATCTATGACCCAGTTGTCACTGGATTCCTCAACTAGACATGCTTCCACAATCAAAAGATCACACTCACCTCCTTTGCCTTTAACGGCTAGGTAGTCTTTGCAATTCTTCTTCATGTGCCCCACCTTCCTGCAATGAAAGCATTTAAGCTTGTTCGGGTTCCTCTTCTTCTTGTTCTTGCCCTTGTTTGGCGGAACTGAAGAACTCTCCTTCTTGGCTACTTGCTTCTTCTTTCCATTCCCTGAAGGGGGTTTGGAAGAAGATGCCTCAGCAAAGTTGGCTTCCACAATAGTCGACCCCTTGATCATCCGCTCGAACTTTTGGAGTTCTTGCATCAACTATGTCAAGGTTATATTCTGTCTAGCGCTCAAATTGAACGTTGCCCTAAACAGAATATACTCATTCGACAAAGTCCCAAAGATTATGGTTAATTAAGACTCAGCATCAATGTCGGCCCCATTGGTCTGAACTTCAGCCAAATAGCCCATCACCTTCAGCATATGTTCCTTTATGGAAGACCCAACCGTCTATCTGTAGTTAATGAGGTTACTAAGGGCTTCCCGACGTTTTTCAGTGGCTTGGCCACCGAACATGTCCTCAAGATTATCCATAATCTGACGAGCAGTTATGTAATCTTCATGTTGTGCTTGTAGCACAGTGGACATGCTCACCATCATATAACAGCGAGCCATATCGTCAGAGTCCTTCCAGCGTTGATACGCTAAGAAAACCTCATTAGGAGCATCAACAGGTGGCTCCGGAGGACAAGGTGTGTTCAGTATGAAATTTAGTTTCTCAAAGGTTAGGACGATCTTTAGGTTCCTTTTCCAATCGGTAAAATTCTCTTGATTAAGTTGTGTTTATTAAGTATCGATGATAATGCGCTAGAAGACATTTTGATCTACAATAAACATTCATATATCTAGTATAAGCAAACTTGCATAAACATTTAGTAATCAAACATATATACATGTTATAATGCAACAAATATGTTTGTGTGTCAAAACCTTGAAAAAAATCACAACCTTACAACGATAATTCCCAACTCAAAATTTTGTAAGTCTCCTAGGGGAGATCATGCAAAATTTAATTGAGAACACGGATCCCCTCCGATCAATATATAGCATCCGGATCAATCTCTGTCCAGCATATATTGATAATCATTTTCTTTGGCCATTAATTTAATTATCACAGCTCCTAGGGGAGATTAATAATTAAATTAATCTTGAGTGTATAACCATCGTTTCAACTATTTGATCCATATATTACAATTGTCACCTAGGGGTGTACAACCATAAAATATGCTCAAATAAATTATCCTCTCGGAGATCCACACCGGTACATAATGAATCCCTTCCTAGGGGTCGGTATCACCATGTGTTACCTGCGGACCATCGATGGAGGCCATGGGTCTTTTCTTCAAAAAACCCTCACCCACTCAATATTTTGGAAAACAAGGTTTTATGTTAAGAAATATGCATGAACAATTTTAATGAGCGGCACTCCCTATTCTATATGACATGTTATCACATATATAGCAAATCATATTATATGCAATCATACAAAGCAATTAAGCTAGGCAACGAGCATAATAATAATAATAACCGTAACATTATGGTTCCATCCTAGAGAAAAGAAAGAAATTAAAGATTACAAAGAATAATCGAAACATATATCGATTCTTCATCTTGAATCTTCGGTTGTCCTTGAATTCTTCATCACAATCTAATTCCGGTTATCATAAAATTATTTTCCATGTTTTCTTGAAAAAATCTCAAAAACCGCAAAAGCGTATATCTTGTCTGTTAGGTCCGGTCGACCGGAGACAGAGTAGTTATACTCTCACCGGTCGATCGGCTTACACTAACCGGTCGACCGGTGAGGTCGGCCGGTGCCCGCATGACAAGAAACCCATTTTTCAGAAATCAAAGCGGTTTTTCAATTTATTCAGAAACACAAAACAATTTTATAAACCAAGGAAAAATTAGATACCTTCATCTCCTTCATCTTCAATCTCCTCCAAGAATTTTACATAAAAAAATTCCTATACCATTTTCCGGTTTACAAAATTTCTACTAGAGAAAATAAAATAAACCCTAACGGCGATGATAGGCCGCATATCTAATTACATTGCAAAGAAAAAATTCCTATACAACCATTCTAAACTCTAAGGAACCATAATTGGTAAAAATTAAATAATAAATAATCATTGATAATTTATAAATGATAACCAATAATAATTATTTAATCATTCATTCACCATATATTCATGACAACAACATAATATAGAAAACCTAGAGTGCCATCTCTCTAAAATATCAATTCAAGCATAAAAGAGATATTTTTAGATCACAAATCTATGTACATAGCATAATCATGAACAAATAACCATGGCTCGATACCAATTTTGGAAAATAATGGCATCGAAGTCTTGCATTGAATTTAAAAATTTTAATCAACATCAAAGCCAAACAAGAACATGTTCATGATGCTATATAACATAAATACTAAAGATCTAAAACATACCTTTTAAGATTCAGGAAACAAAGACATCCGACGGATCAAAGCGTTCCCAAACAAAGAACGGAAGAGCCTCAACCAACTGGTCTTCTTTGCTATTCTCGTTTCCACGATCGGTGTGCGGGTGGGCACACTTCGTTTAATCTCCTCTTGGTATTCTTAATCTCCTTCCAATCACAAGAGAGACAAAGAAAAATTGTTCTTGATAATTAAACAATTTTTCCTCTTGGAATCTCTTATCAATAGCCTCCAAAAAGTCTCTCAAGTGATCTATCTGAGTAAAGTGACTTAATAGGCTATTTATACTGTTTAGGAAGTCATACTTCTGTAACAATTAGGTTTCCCAAAGATTTAATCGCTTTTCAGTCGATTTTGCCACATCAAGACGCGTTACGGCGTTACAACCGGTCGACCCGGAGACAGAGACGTTATCACTCACGGTTGACGGTCCTTCAAACCGGGTCTACCCACCGGTCGACCTGACCGGTCGACGGACCGGTCGACTGTGACCGGTCTACCCACCGGTCAACTTTATGATCGACGAAAGTTGTTTTTCTAGTTTTTCAACATGGGAAACTTGCATAGAGCCTCGTTTTGATTCAAGCAACCCAATAGAGAAATTGCACGATCAAAACGGTCATATAATAGTCTTTCCATATTAAACAACTCTTAAAACAATAATTCAACCAATTTATCTAGAATTAATTTATCAATTAATTCACCCGATAAATCACTCATGAATTAACTTTGAACCTCTTTTACGGAAATAACACAAGTTACCAATATGTAGGAAATACACCGTATCGTTACAGGAAATTAAGTGAGCTAGCAAAGGGACCCGATGGACATATATAAATCAAGCTCCTATAATCACAACGCTACTTGTAAACCAACAAGTCCGTCTCATGATTATAAAACTCTAGCGCTATTCCACTAAAAGCCTAGAGCTGCACTCTCGATTCATATAGCGTATTTACAAAGCTCTAATTAGCTCTAGTCCATGACTCAATATATTAGTATATCATCCCCATAGGATATCCATAATCGACTTGAGGTCAAGTTCTGTTTTACCTTCCCCATTACATTTATCTTATGTTCCATTATCAAACCATTGGAAAAACACTTCATACTATTACAAATAGTAAACCATTAGATAATACAGAGTAGTCTAATGGCCGAGCGCTCGTATTTTCCAATCCACTGATAATGCATAAGAGGATATCATTGACTCTTTATAGGAGCTATGGATTCCACTATCTATGAATAACGAATCTACGCATACACGAGTCATATCCCCAATGCACCGGCAAGCGTACCTTTACATAATGTCAGGATGTCTCCCTTTAGTACATCAAAGGATACAAGTCAAGTATACGGGTTCATCATCCATCTCAGGATTAAGATGACAACATATAATTCGTCAAAGTGAATTGTTTTATTCAAACAGAATTATTAATTAAAACAATTCATCTTTGGTCCAATCCAATATAGATTTCACCATTAGAAACTATATCAATGTCTCTACCCATGGAGTCCCACCTCCGACGACCAAGACAAGCCGTCTCCGTTAGGAAGTAGACAACATAACAATTTAACATGAATAAAGTGCCCAACTTTATTCCCTTGATTGTGAATCATAAGATTTAGACTATCATCTTTAGATTCTTGTCTTTCACATGTTCTTCACATTACATGCATGATCTAAAGATTTAGAATGACAGTCTCAGACTTTCTGTTTGCTTATCATACATTCAACTATTATGAACATAAAGAGGACAATACATAGATATATGAAATAAACAAATCTTTATTAATAGTCAAAATGTCTCGAAGAAAATTGTTACATTTATTCCTAAGGGCATAAACGCTAACATTAACAGCATTTCGAATTGCTGCTATTGAGCTATGCATTTCCTTTAGTCCTTCATTTACAATGAGGTTCACGATGTGAGCAATACAACACTGATGGAGAAATTCACCGTCCAAAACAGTGCCCTTCCACCCATTCACCCTCCGTTTGAAAAAGCTTAAGACTGAATCATTGGCAGAAGCATTGTCTATTGTCACCATCAACACCTTCTCAAGCCCCCATCCATGCATACAATGCTCAATCAACCTCCCAATGGTTTCCCCTTTTCCATTTGGCATAGTACAAAAGTTGATCATTCTTTTTTGCAGCTTCCAATCAGAATAAATGTAGTGGACAGTTAGACACATATAATGTATGTTTTGTAAAGAAGTCCAACCATCATTTGTAAAGGATACTCTCTTACAATCATTGTGTAAATCAGCTTTCAATTTAGCTTTTTCCTCACTAAACAATTGCAAAACATCTCTAGCAACTGTCGTTCTTGAAGGAGGAATAAATTTGGGCTGCATTACTTGACAAAAGTGTCTAAACTCCTCCCCTTCTACACTCCTAAACGGCAGCTCATCCATGATCACCATCTTAGCTAAAGCTTTCCTACAGGCTTCTTTACTATACGCTATTGCCAACAAACCACTCCCACTTTCACTAGTTAGAGGAAAACTCAACAATTTCTGCTTCTTATCTTCAACTCTAAATGGATTTTTTTTTTGCATTGCTTTCTTAAATGAACCAACATGCTACTTGTCCCATGTGTTCTAGAACTACAAGCATAGTCCTTCCAACAATAATTACACACAGCTCTTTCATCACCTGGATTAGCCCCTTTCTTAATAGTAAAATATTCCCAAACCTCAGATTTCCTAACAGGCTTTCTTTTACCATTTGTCTCCTCATTTTCTAAATCAATCACATTTTTGTTTGGTGTAACTTCAGGGTCAGCCGATTGGGTTTTAGGAGTAACAGATGGGGAATGTGATGATACACCTCTAGAAATTTAGGTTTTGTTGCTTGATGATGATAAGAACTTGTCCATCCTAAACATAAAATATAACACAATATAATCGTAGAGACAAAACAGACAAATCAAAAATCAAAAATCATAGAGAATGCCATAATAAGAACCAAAATTTTTTTTCATCTGAAATTTCAGAACAGTTTTTTAGCTTTCATTCTCAATAACAATTTAATTGTTAAGTGTGCCGAATGGTATTGTAACATTTTTCACAAACTTTTAACTACTTGGTGTTAATTAAGCCAGTTATTTGTGTTAGTTGAAGGCCACACACTAACATTAATTAGTACACATGCAACAAGTAACTAAAAGACCAACAATATTCCACACAACAACAGCCATTGGCGATGCGAAGCGAAGCGATCGAATAAACTAACCTTCAGAGTCTAAGGTCTGGAAGAAATAGGGATCGATTTCCTTGGGAAATGAAGTGAATTCCTTGGCGATACGAGCTCTAATGACAGCCAATCGCTTCTGGTAATCCACCGGTATTCTCTTCCGATCAACCAACCACTCTTCAATTCGATCACGAACCGAGAAACATGAAAGGAGAAATCAAATTTCCAATCTAAACAAACACTAAAAAAAAGTAGAGATGCAAAAGAAGTGAGAGAGAGATAGAGGTTTTGTTACCTCCGACTCTGAGACGAGACACGAGAGGGCCGGCCAAGACTAAAGTCTGAAGGTCTGAAGGGAGTTGTGAGACTAAAGGCCTGAGGGGAGAGGGGCGGCCGAGACACGAAGGAGGTCAGTGAAATGAGGGAAGGGAGTGTGAGAAAGTGGTTTGCCATTTGTGAGAACTTGCCTTGCCTGCCGTAATGGCTAATGCGGTAATGAATGGGCCGAAGGCCTGCTGGCCTGACTCCTGAGAGTGATTCCTGGCGCGGGCTGGGCCTAGAAGTAATATTAATGGGCCAAACTAAGCCTGGGGATGTGTTGTGTGGGTTGGGTTGCGGGTTGCGGGTTGTTATGGGCCCAACCCACATCCCACCCCAAACACTTCGGGCCAGAGGTATAATGGGCCGAAAATTAAAAAAAATAATGTTCTGGGTTGCTTTTTCGTGTTGGGTTGAGGCGGTGCGGGGTGGGTTTGTGGGTTGTTCTAGTTTATGAACACCCCTACGTGCTATGCACTAGGCTTATTAGGAGACAATCGAGAATGGGATGAATCTATACTAGAAGTTTCATTTTGGTCAACAACAACTCAACTACAACAATTATTCATCATAATTTTATTATTTTGCAATGTAAATAACCCAGTAAAATTACTTGAAAACATTAGAAACTTATGACAGATGATATATTACATAAAATTAAAATTTTATTTAATAACTCAAATTTTCAAGTACCTAAAACATAATTATACAATTTTGTACTATATGAACTAGAAAAAATATTAAATTCAAATTCATCAACTTTAACACATTTTAACTTACCTCTTCCAACTAGATCATTAATGGATGATTTAAATAATAAGCTTTTAAGAGAAGAACTTAATTACGATATATATAAATTAAAAGAAGAAAATACTAGATTAGTAAATAGTTTAAATAATGAATAACAATTTATTTATCAACAAATTTTACAATCACTCCATGAGGAAAAGAATAATCTTTTTTTTATCTATGGTCATGGCGGAACCAGAAAAACATATTTATGGAATGCAATAATCACAAAAATTAGATCAAATAATGAAATAATTTTAGCTGTTTCATCTTCCGGAATAGCATCACTACTACTGCCTAAGGGAAGAACTGCACATTCTAGATTTCGAATACCACTGTCAATAGATAAATTTACTACCTGTCATATTAAAAAGGAACTCAATTGACAAAATTAATTGATAAAACATCACTTATATTATGAGATGAAGCACCTATGACTAATAAATATTGTTTTGAAGCATTAGATAAAACACTTTAAGATTTAAGAAATAACTTTAAGCAGCTATTTGGTGGCATGACAATTGTCTTAAGAGGTGATTTCTGACAAATTTTACCAGTTCTTCCTACATGAACAAAGGAAGATTAATAAATGCAACTATAAATAACTCTTATTTATGGCCATATTTCAAAATTTTAAAATTAACATAAAACATGAGATTAAAACAATACAACCATACAAAAACAAAAAAAAAATGAAATTGTAACATTTTCGAAATGGATATTAAACGTTGGAGATGGTATTGCTGAAGGAATAAAAGATTTAGAAAATGAAGGCACTATATGGGTAAAAATACCAGAAAAATACATACTACATTATGATTCAAATCCAAATGAAAAATTTTCAACTTTAATATGTAATAAATTAAAAATTTACTTTAGCAATATTGAATACTTAAAAGAACGGCAATAATAACACTAAAAAATAAAACAAATGATGAAATTAATAATTATATATTATCCTTAATTCCTAGACAAGAAAAATCTTATTATAGTTACGACACTATTGCATCCTCATCCGAAAACATAGACAAACTTAATCTTTTATATCCTCAAGAATTTTTGCATACTCTTAACTTTAATGGAATACCACACATGAATTAAAGATTAAATTAGGAACACCTATAATGTTATTACGAAATCTAAATCAATCAAGTGGATTATGCAATGAAACAAGACTTATTATTACACAATTAACAAATAAAATTATAGAAGGACAAATCATAAACTCAAGCAACGTTAATGAAAAAGACTATATCCTAAGAATAGAAATAATTGTACATGAATCTAAATGGCCATTTACACTAAAAAGATGACAATTTCCTATTAAAATTTGCTATGCAATGACAATAAATAAAAGCCAAGGACAATATTTGAATAAAATAAGATTATATCTAGATAGCAAAATTTTTACCCATGGACAACTATATGTTGCTTTATCAAGAGCTACAACTCCAAAAGGATTGCATATACTAATTCATGATTCGATTAATAAATATCCAAATTATATAAAAAATATTGTTTACAAAGAAATTCTACATAATATTAAATAAAGAAATAAAACACCATATAAAAATACAAATATTATAATAAATTAAATATTAGATTCATAATCTTTTTTATAATCAAAATTATTTACTATTAATCTATTAAAAATATATCAAATAAAGCTTCCTATTTTTATACACTAAAACAATTACCTTTTTTTGCCAATAGTTAGCTGAAATGAGGACATTAATTCGAGCCCTAAAACTAAATGAAGTTTATGAAACTATCAGGGCTAGAATCTGTAGATTATGGACAAATAATGATCTGAGCACTGGACATTTGATCAGTCTCGACTGTGTTTTTGTTGACAAAGAGGTAATATTTTTTTTACCAAATACAATATTATATTATTTTTCATTTAATACCAAATATTATAAATCAAATAACAATACTACTTTTTATATATGTAGCATGAAGCAATTCAAGGATCAATTCGGGCACGAGATTCAGATACTATTTTCCAAAAAATTCAATTAGGCAATATTATGATATTAGCAACTTCTTTGTCATTGAGAACAAATCAACATACAAAGTTGTGTCACATATTACAATGCTACAGTTTGCCCGCGCAATAGTGTTCATTCCAGTTATAGAACAAGCACCACCTATTCCATTTCATAGATTTTACTTCATCGAATTCGATCAGCTTCAGTACAGAATTCAGTCGACTGAAATCCTAAGTGGTAAAATAAAATTACTTTTTCCAAAACAAAAAAAAAATACATCATCAATGTCTTAATTAATGTCTTTAATATTTACTATTTATTTTCCAACAGATGTCATCGGTGTTCTTATAAGAGTGCAAACAATTGAACAAACAAATATCAACGATAGACAAACATCTCGACGGACTATAACGATACAAAATATAAGGTAAATTAACTTTTCACAGTCATTACCACAATCATATAAAAAATTTATATTTAATAAAAGTATAAAACTTTTACATCATTTAAAATTCTTCATTTTAACTTTTTTATTTTACCATTTTTTTCTCACAGGAACGAACAGCTTCAAGTCACATTATGGGGACATAAAGTAGATCAATTTGACGAAAGTGTCATTAAATCAATGAAAGGACTAGTGGTTGCAGTTTTTGCAGCAATGTTGGTGAAACAGTATCTAGGTATTTTTTTTAACAACTTATAAAAATAATAACATATAAAATAAAGTATTTACATCTAGATACACCAAAATATTAACCAATTTATTGTTTACGTTTAAGGCAATGCATATATATCAAGTACAGCAACAACAATCTTCTATCTTGATCCAAACATACTAAAAACACAAACATTAAAAACAAGGTAAGAAACAAATCCCCAAACTTTAAAAACAACAAATTTTATGCAAATTTTTTCATAATAATAATTAATTATATATATATATATAGATTCTCTCAACAACCTCAAGAAATTGAGTTCTCAACAGCATCAATAGTACCAACACAATCTATTGAAGAGCAAAAAATACTGAATAGGAGAGCAATTGGTGAACTAAAGACATTGGATTAGGAAAACAACCAAGTTAGTATCATAATATACTATTTATTTATGTTCCTTCAATTACATTATTTAATCTAAAAATCTTTCCACATGTATATAGGGAACTAAATTCACTGTAAAGGCCACTATAATTAAATTCTCAGTAAATCAAGGTTGGTATTTTAACTCCTGCCCTAGATGCTATCGACAGCTCAAACAGGCGGGAACCAATTGGTGGTGCGATAGCCATGGACATATAAAGACAACACCATCTCCATGGCAATTAAAACTATAAATGTACTATAATTAAAATTTATTTACTTTGATTAGCAAAAATAAATACTTTATAACCTAAATTATCTATTATCTTATAAATTACAGGTATAGACTAAGCGCATCTATTGAGGATCATACTGGTCATGGATATCAACATATTTGACAGAGCAGCACAAGCTTTGATAAAAAAAAAAAAAAAAAAAACCATGCTCAGCATTAACAATTGACGAGGGATTTACAAACCCATTCACAATCCCACAAGTCATCAACCAACTAAGAGGTGAAACAAAGATCTTCCAAATATATTTTCAAAGAAAAGGACCTCAAATTACTGCAATTGTCTCAAAAATATTTGAAGAAACTGAATTGATAACAGCACCACCACAAATATCAACACATGCAATATCAACTACAAGGTAAAACATATTTACTCATCTTTATTAATTATATATAAACAAACATATTTCTTACTTTAAATACATATTTAGAGAATATTTTACAGGCCTAGCCCCCGCTCAAGCACAACAACATTAATAGATCCACATACACCAGACCCAAAAAAATCAACCACCAGGTAATACATATTGACTATTTTACATTATTTATAAATAAAAAGCAATACTTATAATTTTAAATATATAATTTATTAACTTTTTATTATTACAGTTCCAAAGGCAAAGGAATAGAACGGCCAAGAAAACATCCATGAACCAAGTAACATAACTACTTCTAAATCTTACTATTTCTAATTTTTTTTCAATTGCTAATACTAATATCTTTTAAAATTTATATTTTATAGTTGAAAAAAACAGTGGAACCACAAAAACAAAGAAGAAAAAAGAATTATATATATATTGTAAATAACTTTATATAACAATATATTATATATATTATATATATATATATGTATTTATTGTAAATAAGTTCATATAATAATGTCCTATGTATATATTCATGTATAAATATACATAAATAATTTATTTCTATTGTATACAAATTACTAACTTTTTCTAACATACAAAATTTTCTTCTACTGCAATGCGCGTAAACGCGCGCCTCCATGACTAGTATCTATTCACAAATCAAAAATATCCTTAGGGTTTGATAATCTTTAGGGTTTGATACGTGGAAATACTGCACGATGATAATGTTTGATACTCGTTCAGTATTAAACTTTCCGTCGGCATTCATGCAACATTTTTATGGCTGCATTTTATGGTTTTCTAGTTATTTTGTCGTTAGGGATTATATTTTATTTGTATAATATTTTTTTTATACAGGGAACATCATGTAATTATGAGTTTCGTTTATTTTCTAACTTTTTTCATAATTTTGTAGAACTCAATATCTATGGATAAGTTTGATCGGTGGGAGGATAAGAACAAGAAAGAAAAAGACTTCTAAAAATTTTTAAGAATTGTAATAAGTAAAATGTGCGTGGTTTAAAAATGTTTATATAAAAAGTAAAATTAGGGGTGATTTAATTGTATGCGTTTTTTAAAAATTTAAAAAGAGTATAACAAGTAGAATAAAGAGAGTTTAAAAATGTGTAAAAAAAATTAAAAAAGAAAGTGTCAAAAGGCGCACCCAAAGAATTAACTGCAGAGATGTTGCGTAATTTGCTTTTGGTCAAGGGGCACTCATTTTGACAATACACAAAGAGGTAGGTGTAATTGTAAAAAGCGCTGGAATGAAATTAAAAAAAAAAAGTTCATGAAGCTAAATGAAATTCACAAATATATGATAACACATAATTTGAAAACATCACAAAACACATAAGAGACATAAAAGACATAATAAGAGCTTCAACATCATTATATATAATAACTTTATCATCTTCTGAGTGTTCTCCTTAATTCACAATCGTTTGTCTTCTTATTCTCTATACAAGTAATCTCAACACATTCTTTAGTAAAAAAAAAAAAAAAAAAAAAAAAAAAAAAAAACATTCGAATATAGTTATCTAACCATAAAATTAGGAATAAATAACCAGTTATAATCAAGTGCAGTCCAAAAAAAAAAAACATGATTTTTATCTTACCTATACTTATAAAAAAAAAATGTTTATAAATAAATATAATTGAAGGCATTAACGCTTCTTTACCTTACCCATAACAAGTACAATCCTATATATATATATATATATATATATATATATATATATATTTTTTTTTATTAGGAAAAAGATTCAGTGTGCTAGCTTTCTTTGAAATTGCCCATGCTTTGATTCTGACTGGAAAGCATCTTCATTGGAATCCATGTGGCAACACATGGTTGGTCCGCTCAATTAAGTGGACACGTGTAAAAATCTCGTTAATTGAAAAAGCGATCTCACGCAGAACACATTGCAGCGGATCTTGGTGCCGATAGCTACGCCACGTGCTGCGCGCTCGTTGGCGGCATGAGATTTGGTCTTGAAAAAACAATTGATAGGTCAAGATCATGTTCATTGAGAATTGAAGAGGGGAGAACGAGCAAACATCGAACAATTCATTTCTATTTCTTGTTATCGTGGAATTCGTCATCAAGATGGATTGCCCTTACGCGGTCAACGAACTCATACTAATGCTAGGACTTGTCGCAAGCTAATTCGGAAATGAAAGAAGTCTACCGAAAGCCCTTGGTACTTGTCTGAGAGATCAAAAACTTCTTTAATCGTTAGCTTTTAAGGACTTTCGTAGTCCGTCCTACCGATAGTCTCAATTTTTAATCGTTAAATCTGATTAAAATCACATCAAATTAAAAATATGCATAACAAACATTCTAATACCGATCTAACTACTCAAAACTGAAAAATAAGAAACTACTGGCAATCTATTTTTGAAAAAACTACCAAAGAAAGTCCCCAGCTTTTATGGCTGCCGCCCTTTTCTAGAACATTTCCTAATCTTAAACCACAATGATCTTGCAAGAAAAACATCACAGCACAAAAAATGGACGAACAATGGTAGAATAACCAAAGTCCATCTTCCTATAGTTATTCACACAATATGATGACGCATTATGATTCATGACCATAACAATGGGCACAAGAATAATGACATTGTCTTCATTGACCGTTGAAAGTTATACACATAGGCTTGCGCCATTAACATCAACTTAAATGCATTACGACAATATTAGACGAAGAATATCGCCAGAATATTTAAAGGACTTCTCAGTCTCTTCCAAACAGTGGTTCTTCTCTTCTCTTGTCCAGCTCTGAAAAAAGATGCGTACAAGTAAGTTCCTAAGATAACCCCCACAACAAGAAAATGTGAAAGCGTACAAAAAAAAAAAAAAAAGGAGAGAATTCTATGATAGGGTAGTTGGCACAATTCTAAACATTAAGATCATCATCAAGTTTCGTTAAATTGTCATGCTTTTCTTAATCTGATGTGATATGACTGAACGGTTCAAAATTGTCACCTACGCAGATTTTTTTTTATTATAACAATACCTCGGCTACTTTGTTCAGCTTATCTCTCACGTTCTGCAATAGTTGGGAAAGGTCACCATCCCATTTATAGAATTCCAACTCCTTGCCGTTTAATATTTTCTCAGCCACCTGAATTAGAGAAAAAGGATACGAATTAGAAATCTTAATCTAAATTGTTAATGCAATCTTTGTTGAAAATTACAGCCTACAGAATTAAAAAAAAAAAAAAAAAAAAATTGTCCCGTTAATGACTGTCATGATAGAAACAGCACAAGGTGGAGAGATTTGACGTCACTTGGAATTTGCTATCTACTATGTAGAATATACGAGGAGTCAAATAATAACAATAAAGAAAGAAACACTTCGCTGATTCATTGGACAGTCCTGCTTCAAATGGTGCCAAAGGAAGGAAAATTTGTGCAATTTGATACAATATTTTATGCATACCTTCCTCCCTATCATTCGGCCACCGGCGGAATGAGCAAAGTATATGTTGTAGAAGTGGCAAATGAGTGCTTGAGGATTCTTGTCTGACAATTCCTTAAGATACTCAGCATAACGATTTCCAGGTTCAGAAGGTTCTGGTATGACATGGCCTTGCTCCTTGAACCACTCCAAATCTTTTGCCAAACTTCCAGACCTTTCCAATCCAGTATTTCCGAACTCAGCATCTATTGAACAACATAACGAGTTATTCAAAACAACAAAACAAAAAAATCAAATCAGCAACATAACAAATTAGAGGTATTAAAAGTTTTAACTGTACAGTTTAGCAAAGCCCAAAATAGCATAAACAAATGACCGTTTAGCCAATGATGGCTTTAATAGCCAAAGCACCAACATTTAGGTAAAGAACTTGCATATACACAATTTCGGAGCAAAAAGAATATCTTGGCACTTGTAACATTGAAGAATTTTGCCATACGGATTATGATACTACTAATGCTTCTTTTTAACATAAGAGTATCATAATCAAATGATATGCAGATATGAACATACAAATATGACGGGATCCTCATCGGCTGGCTCCGAAATATTCCATAGTACATATGTCATATAACTCCCTGAAATACTTTTGAAGCCTTAAAAAGGAATCTCAAGCAAAAATTCTAGTCAAGCCTACCACGGTAACGGACGTTACGTATTTCAAATATATCCCTCAAAAAAAGAAGATTCATGAGAATTTGATATTGTCTATGTTTCCGGATAGAAAACCAAAACAACACAACACCAAACAGGTTTTCATAACGCAGATTTCAATCATGACTTCAGATTTTCAATTTCACTACTAATTAATCATATAAACAATATGCAAAACCGTTTTTCTCTTTTTTTTTTTTTTTTCCACAAAAGCCCAAAACATAAAAACGACAAACTTTCACTCACAAGAAGGAAAAGCGGCTTTCTCGATGATGCCCTCAAGAGTGTCATAAACAAGCTTACTATCCACAAGAAACCTCAAATAGCCATCAATGGAAGGTTCCCATTTAGCCACAGGCCTCTCCTCAGGCTCCTTCACTTCCTTCTCACCTTCCTTAGCCTGTTCTCTCGTGTGCAATCTCATCGCCACAAACCTCATCTCCTCCACAAACCCCTTCGCCTCGCCCGGGTACCGCTTTTTCGGTTTCTCCGCCGTCGTCGCCGATACGACGCCGTTCTTCCCCGCCGTTTTCGCCTTCATGGGCATGCCCGACAAGTTACGAAAATGACCCTGGAACAGAATTGAGCCTCTCTTCTTGGGCAGGAAATCGGAGGCCAAATTGGGGTGGAATTGAGCTTGTGGGGGTGTTTGGAAACGGGTTTTATTCAGTTGGGAAATTGAGGTTAGAGAAGCCATGGCCAAAAGAATGATCAAACTTTTTTTTTTCGATGGAGAAAGAGTGTACGAAAGGTATAACAGAGGGAGAGAGAGAGAGAAGTTCTTTGGCTTGTAATGGCGGTTCAAGTACTCTTGAAGACAAAGGGATAGGAACTAAAACGGATTAGATTAGGATAAAATAATAAATTGCTTAATGATTTGAGAGAGAAAAGAGAGAAGGGAAAATTGATTTTATTAATTAATGTATGAATAATATAAAAATAAGGAGGATATGGGTTGTGAAGAAAGGGGAGTTATGTCGATGGATACGGTGGGTGGTCTGCGTATGGGTTTGTCTGTCTCGTGTTTTGTGTGTTGTGTTTCGTGGCTAATGTATGTGCATACTGGTAAATCTATTTCCCCTAGATTTTGGATGGATTGGATTCTCCCGTGTTTTGTGTGAATTTCTCTTACCTATCGTTATTTTGGCGACATTGTTGGGAAATAAAACATAAAACTAATCACGAGAAATAAAGAGCTCCTACGGCAAATTATAAAGAGATTTTAGGATTTCAAAAAAAATCTCGAGATTTTCAGAGAAAAGAAAAAGACAACGAGTGAAATAAGATAATTGGTAGGTTGATTAATACAAGGTATAGCATAATTTAATGTAAGAAACTTCCAATAATATTAAAAATTTAAACATACCCCTCTCATTTCCGCTTATCTCTCATTCACCCATAATGTGTCTCGGGTGACCAACAGCTGCTAAATACTATATTTACTAGTAAATACATCATATTTATCTAAAAATTTAACAATCAACTCCGATAATTAGTAAATACCGTATTTATCAATAAATATCATATTTACTATATTTTTGAAAATCTAGCAACCAGCTCCAAGGACTAGTAAATAGCTTATTTACATATTTACCATGTTTATTATAAAATTTAGAAATTAGCTTCGACGATGAGTAAATATCATATTTACTAGTTAACCAGTAAATATCATATTTATTAGTATATACCATATTTACCTGAAAATTTAGTGATCGACTCTGGCAACTGATAAATACCCCGTATTTGCTTTTTTTGTGTGTGTTAATTTAAGATAAAAAAATCTAGAAATAAAAAAATAAAAAAATGACAAATAAATCATTTCTTTACCAAAACTTCTTCCAAAATTATTTTAATTACAAAAATTATTCTTTATATAAACCGCCGGCCACACCTTGCCGTCCAAATGCTGCTGGCCACACCTCACCGACCAAACCCCGTCAGCCAAATAAAATGTAAACCCAAACCCAACAAAACCAAACAAAACTCAACAAAACCAGAGAGAATAACACGGTCCCAAAGCAAAGCGAATCGCGATCTCCATGCGTAGAATGATGACGACGCCATCCTCGATGAAGTTGATCCTCGTGAAAATTGAGATCTCGGCTGGCCAGATTTAGTTCGCGATTACAGTATGATTGCGAAATCTTGTCAATGTCGGTGACTAGCTTGATAAAGATGACAAAATGACGGTGTAATCTCTAGATGAGATCGAAAAAAATGGAGGATGAGGTTTTGATTGGGAATAGTGTTCTAAAAGCATGAGATATAATGCGATATTTATTATTTATTTAATAAAATAATTTATTCATTATTTTATGTGCCTATATTATTGAATATTTTATGAACATCATTGAAAATTTCATGATTATTTATGTGGCCTTAAATATTATATATAAGTGTTATATGCGAGAGGATAATATTTAAGGATAATAAACAAAACGATGTTTGTAATGAATTTAATTAAAGATCAGAATTTTTAATTAAAACATTAATAATACATGTCACTCTCATTAAGAATGGAACAATGCTATCCGCACTATTAATTTGACTTAATCGGTACGAATTTCAAGATTGTTAAATCCTCTTTCTTGTATTTTGGAGACATGTGAAGTGGGTAGCTGGAAATGTTAATATACAAGATGGAGTCCATTCCTTCTTGAGAAAGAAGCAAATAAATAATTCTCTTGAGAATTAATTTGGTACTTGGATTAGTAGAAGCTTCGATTCATGAATTTGTTTCATGAATCACTGTCAATGAGAAAATTAATAGTACTCAAGGATAAAGATGTAATTAGAGAGGTTAACAGATTTTACCTAACTCTAATTATGAATTATTTATGGAAAATTAATCTATATATAATGATTATATCAAATGGACACTTCGTAATTTGGAAGTAAATTATATCTATAATTACGAGAGTCCAATTCCAAGTTTATAGTTTATTAACTTTGGAGTTAATAAGAATGAATGAATTAATTAAAGAGTTTTAATTAATTATTAATTTTATTAGAGCTCAAAATTATAGGTTCATGAGTCTCTGCATCATCCTTGTAATTCTGCAAGACACCAATGACAAAATGAGAATTGTAGAATTATGGAATTTTAAATAAAATGCTCAAGAATAATTAATTGAGAATTAATTACAAATAAAATAATGTGGTTATTTAAATTTGAATTTTGAAACACACATGTGGAGGTGTCCACATTGTGTATATACCCTATGCAGTGTGAATTCCTTTGGGATTCAGTTGCTTGCTTTCTAAATTATCAAATTGACTTATTTGATAAGTTATTCAATTGAAATTCAAGTCAAATTAAGTTTGACTTAAATTGAAATTTGAGTCAAAATTAGACTACAAGATAAAGGAGGATTTTCCCTCCTTCCCTATCTGCTTTTTGCACTTGCTACAAGGAGGAATATCGCTATTGTGGCCGGCCCTATAGGATATGGGAGAAAGGTAATTTTGTTTTCAAAATCAATTAGAAGTGGGAGATAATTATCAAGCTTTATCTTGAAGATAAAGTTTAGCTTCTTCTGGGAGTATGATTACTAATTTATAAATAGGAGATTGCAGAAAATTAAAAATCTCAATTTTGCCTCCCTAGCATAGTGTGGCCGAATTTTATAGAGTGAGGAAAGGAAAAATCTTCTCCCAAATTTCACGTCGTGCATGTGTTGGTGTTCGTAGAAAACATGAGAGCTCATTTGCTAATCTCATTTTGTTTTAGGCGTGCCCACACATACGTCTTTGTAGATTCAAGGAATTAACAATTAAGATTCATGTATTCTAAACATGATTGGAGCAAGGAACATTCGGGGTAAAAAATCTCAAGTTATCGACCTAATCGTTCGCTAGCTAAATAAATTAATTTGATCAATTTATTCGTGTATAAATTAATGTAATCTATAAAGTATCTCACAGTTTTGTGAAAATTTTGTTATACATAATCCACTAGATATACGCTTTCGCATTAAAAATTGTTTTCAAAACCAACAGTTTCATTTGGTCGAAGATTAGAGAGAGAAGGATTAAAACAATATGCTATAAAGTACACATGTTTAAAATATGTTATTTGCTATATTTTTCCAAAAAAATCTTGAGATTTTACCTCAATTTCGGCCTTGTTCATTTCATAACTCAAATCACAACTTAAGTTCTATTGCTACAGAGTTTTTTCTCACAAAAATTTAAATTAAACTTTTTTATTATTATATTTTTTTTCTTTTACACAACTCAAACTCTTAATTTGAGTTGTGAAACAAACACTATTTTGATACTTGACTATTAAATTTTAGTTATTCTTCCAATTGAATGTTAAAAATATGGTAAGTCATGGATGACATTCCCTTAGCATAGTTTTTTTTTTTTTTTTTTTTTTTTTTTTTTTTTTTTTTCTTTTTTATGCATAGTATGCATGTTCCATGTTGTGTTAGAAAAAGTGTAATTGTTTGTCAATATAATGTGTATATCACGTATGGCTTAAACTAAAACAAACTCACAGTTCAAGTTTAAGTTTTGAATGTTTTAAAAAAGGATAAAATTATTTTAATAACCTATATTATAGCGAAACATGTTTTAGTACCTTGTATTTTTAATAATATTAAAATAATATCTTGACTTTTTTAAAAACATCTTCTCAGTACATTAAAACTAATTTTTATGACAATTAGTGTCCAAATTTCCCTTCTTATCAATTAAAATAAAAATCAATAATTTTATAAAAAAAATCTAAAAATATTTTAAAATATTAAAATATTTAAAAGAAAACAGCAAAATAAAAAAGCTCATGATTTTTTTTTTCTAAATCTATTAATTATCGATTAATTAATTAGAACAGTACTAAGGTCATTTTACATTTTAAAAATCAACTTCAGGGAACTAAAAGGATATTTTTGAAAAGGTCTCGGAACCTCTTTAATATTATCAAAAAAATAAGATACCAAGAACATGTTTCACTATAATATAGGGTACTAAAATGATTTTATAAATTAGAGATCAAAGTGTGATTGAAAACGAAATTCAAGAGTTATTTATAAGATTAACTCTAATTTTTTAAAAAATCAACATTTCAATTTAATAAAATATTTAGTGCCCTCAAATAAATCATATCTGTCAAAATTTGGACAGAAGTATATTCATTTGCGATACATAAGCTCATTTAAAAGAAGAGATAAAATTCAAATCGTAATTGGAACACATAATACGACACATATGGAACGCTTCTTAATTTTAAGAGTTAAATGCGTGAATAGTCTTTGAATTATTTTTCTCTAAAATTAGTCCTTATAGTTAATTTTGTCCCATAAATAGTCCATAAACTTAAAAAGTATCTCATAAATGATATCTTTGTTATATTTTATATGAAAGCCATTATTTTATTTAATTAAAGGTCCCTAAACTATTTTCTCCCTTTAAAAATACTTTCTATGTTAAAACTTAGACTAAATTTAATTCCTAAACTAAAAAATGCCAAAAATAGTTTATTCTTTAATTAAATAGATACAAAACATTAAATGTGAGAACTTATATCAAGTGTAGTTCCTAATAATAAAAAATACCAAAATTAGTTTGTTTGGTACCAAAATTAGTTTTTTCAATTCTGTTTATTCTGATAATTTTTTAATAATTATTTGCCCGGCCATATTAATAAATGTTCCTATATTATTATATCTGATAATTATACTTTAGAAACATATCTTTTATAAATATTTTTTGTATTATACCCACCTTGACCCTTTAATCTCCCAATCTGCCACATTAGTGTTTTTTTTTTTTCTTAGTAAAAAAACAAATTTCTATAAAAAAATAAATTACAAACAAATTTATTTCAAAATGAAACGAAATGTCGAAAACCAACATATTCAAAATGGGGATTACAACTACGGGACAAGTGTAGAAGATTTCACTATGAAAAATGTAAATTACAACATTCTCTCTAAATTTTACAGAGAGAATAATAAGAACCACTCTCTCATGTAAATAAGAGAAACACCTCACAAAAGAAAAAAAATTAGAGAAACTAAATTTCTCATACTATGAGAATTTTCTCTAACGGGTGAGAATGAGATGCTTAAACCATTCCTTTAAGCCCCTTATATAAGCTCCAAGAATGAACCATGATCACGAAAAACTTGTGACTAAGAATTGGTTAATATGTACGTATCATTTTACTTGGCCGACCATTTAGTCACTTGGCTAAATCTACTCCACACAATTTTGTGGACTTAAATAATGAGACTTGAGCTTTGTCAATTTTAGGTCATTACGCCTAAGCCTAATCCAACAAAGTGCACATAAAGTATAAATATCAGAGGCTACCTATACACTTGTATAAAAGTGTTAGTTAGAAAGCTCTGAATAAATAGTAAACAAATTTCAAGAGCCTTAGGAAGCAGAAGCAATATAAAGAAAAGAAAATGAAGAAGGCGTATCATTGAACTCTTCCTATAGTGTATATATAGACTTTATATCTTATGGCAACGACTTCACGGCAAGTTCTTGGGAAGCTTCATGGAGCTTGGCATAAACGAATTTCTTTAACAAGTGGTGGTAGAAATAAGGCAAGTTAGTCAACAAATAAATAAGATTTGTGAAAACTTGTTAGCTTGTCAAATAGTGTACCGAATATAAAGGAAATAATAATAGAATTAATAAACCCAAGAAGCAAGCAACAGTGCTTACTTGCCGTGCATGATCCACAAAACAACATGTAAATAAAATAGCGAAACAAAGTGAACAAACAAAACAAATAAACCAAAAATTAATGAGTAGAAAAACAAATCAAACTAGAGATTTTCTTTAGTAGAAAAACATCTGATGGGTATGCTTACTATTTTGAAGATTTTCTTTAGTATTTCTACAATCAAATCATATAATTAATTTTTTTAAGCCTCTTCTTAATTTGTATATAATTCACAGCTAATATATGGACTAGAAATTTATAAAGGGTATTTTAAATAATAATTAGAGCATCGAACATAAATAATAGTGTACTAGAGATTTTATTTTTATTTTTATTTTTGTTTAATATTCGTGTTGGAATAAATTTATGGATCTGAGTCACTGTTCAGTATTGTTTGTTTGGAATCACGACGAATGCATTCTAAGACATCATCATTAGAAACAACACGATATATATATATATATATATATATATATATATATATATTTTTTTTTTTTTTTTTTTGCTACGACGATATATTTCTTTATAGCGCCTGCGGCATTTTTTCGTGCTTTAGGTTTTTAACTTTTAAATAAGGAAGAATGTTTTATATTATTGAACGCAAAAAAAAAAAAAAAAAAAAAAAAAAAAAAAAAAAACTTACAAGTAACAAGGATTTGAATTTTAAAGAGACTCAGTGGTAAAAACTAAAGTGAGAAGAGTTTACTCAACGTAGCAGCACAATAATAACTATTAAAAATGTTATCACATGCACCAACGCTTAATCTAAATTAAATATAACTAAAAACCCATAAATTATTAGATGTTAAAGAACACATTTTTTGTCTTTTGACTAGCTATAAAATGGGATGCATGGCATGGTGCCGATTTCTTTATATTTAGTCTTATGTTGGTAGTGTTTTTAATTAAACCATTTCCTGAGATTAAAGAGGCATTCATTGAAGTGAGACATGAAGAAGCTCAGCAGAGAGTAATGCTTGGGAAAAAGAAGACCAACCCTACACCCACTACTAAATCGGCGCTTCTGTTTTGGTTGTCAGGAGTGATAGGCCTTAGTGTGATCGCTACTAACGTCATGGACACACCAAAGACACGTTGGGAAATCTATGGAAAACCACCGGACTGGAAGCCAGCACGTGAACGCTGGTGCCAACGAAATTTTGGAGAAAGCCGAGGCTTCACAGCCTCATCGGGAGAAGGAGAAAAAATTCCAGAAACTAGTTCTGGTTCGGCATTCAACAGGGAACAATAAGAACAGCTTCAGATTATCCTGTTCCAGCTTCCATCCTTGACTTTGTCATCCTCAGGCCCGACAGCAATAGTTGCACAAAAGGGTAATTTTCTTTCTGCCCTAACAACCAAAACTGCTAACAAAGTTTGTTGGATTGTTGACTCGAGAGCCTCAGACCATACGACAAACAGTAGGAGTATTTTTTCAAGTTTTGAACCGTGTGATAATGGTTTGAAAATTTAAATTGCGGATGGCTCTTTGGCACCAGTAACAAGAAAAGGGATAGTGAGAATTTCTAATTATATAACTTTACACTCTGTGTAGTATATACCAACCATTACCTGCAATCTTTTGTCAATTACAAAGTTAACAAAAGATATGAATTGCACCGCTAAGTTCTCCCATTCTTTGTGAGTTTCAGGATTTACTTTCAGGGAAGACGATTGCCAGTGCTGAGGAGTGTGATGGGCTATATCTATTTGAAGGTTCTCGGCTTGCAGAGAATAAACAAGTTCAGGCTTTGAGTTCTGATTCTGTCTCTACTTCCAGTGAAATTATGTTATGGCATAATAAGTTAGGCCATCCTAGTTTTTTTATATTTGAAAAAGTTGTTTCCCTCATTATTTGTCAATAAAGATGTCCACTCATTTGTCTGTGAAACACGTCAGTTTGCTAAACATACTTGTGTTCCTTATCCTCTGCAACCTTATATAAAATTTCCAAACCTTTCTCACTTATTCATAGTGATATTTAGGGCCCCTCAAGAATTTATAACATATCAGGTGCATGATAGTTCATAACCTTTATTGATGATCATACTCGAGTAAGTTGGGTATTGCTCTTAAAAGAAAAATCAAATGCTACCAGCATTTTTCAAAATTTTCATAAAATGGTGGAAACACAGTTCAGACAAAAATTCAAATTCTTCGTATAGATAATGGTGTCGCTAAATGTAAAAACATGTATTTACTCAAAATGACTCGTGCACTCTTGTTTGCTAACAATGTTCCTAAGTTTTTCTGGGGGGAAGCAGTTCTTACATCCTGCTATCTAATTAATCGTCTTTCGTCTCAAGTCCTTCAGTACCAAACACCATTGTCTATTCTTCATAAATCTTATCCCCAAATTCGTCTACTTCATGATCTTCCCCTCAAAACATTCGGATGTACTGCATTTGTACACTCGAATTCTTAGGCTACTCTCCAAGTCAGAAGATTTTAAATGCTACTACCTTGTTAAAAAAAAAGGTATACGTATCCATGGATGTCTCATTCTTTGAAAATCAAGCTTACTACAAACCTACCTTTTAGGAGGAGAAAGTGAGACATGCAAGGTAGCTTTGGGATTTCTCCATTTAATTAGAGACAGAGTCAGAGCCCCCTAGTTTACCATCTAAGAGTCCAATGTTACCTGTTATGTTGTCTAATGATCTGGAAATAGGGGGAGAACCACATGTGCAAAGCACACAAAAAGAATCACACGAACTACGTGTTTATTCTAGGCGGGCTGGACAATCTCGAAAGCAACACAAGCTTATTACAACTCCGGAGCACTATCAAGAGCCCGAACTGGAGGTAAACACACAAATGAATGAGGCATGTATTGTTGCTGAAGAATCCAAAGAGGAGGTTCAGATAGTAGAGGAAGAGCTGCCAGCTAGTGATCTTGATGTTTCTATTGCACTTCGAAAAGGTACTCAAAACTGCACCCAACATTCGTTGTACAATTTTCTGTCCTTCAAACATTTGTCACCTACTTTCTGAGCTGTAACCGAGCAGGTATCTGCTGAGGAGATTCCTGGAAGTATACATGAGGCCCTTGAAAAGACACAGTGGAAGAAGGCAGTATTGGAGGAAATGGAAGCTTTGAGAAAGAATGGTACATGGGCGATTGTAAATCTACCCAAAGGAAAGTGCCCAGTTGGTTGTAAATGGGTCTTCACAATCAAATACAACTCAGATGGGTCAGTGGAAAGGTATAAAACACGGTTAATAGCTAAAGGTTTTACACAAACCTTTAGAGTGGATTATAATGAGACCTTTGCCCCAGTTGCTAAACTTAACACAATCAAGATACTACTCTCGTTGGCTACTAATCTTGACTAGCCTCTGCACCAGATGGATGTAAAAAATGCATTCTTTAATGGGACACTTGAAGAAGAGGTGTATATGGATCTACCGCCAGGGTTTGAAGGGGAATTTGTAGGCAATAAGGTGTGTAGGTTGTTGAAGTCACTCCATGGACTTAAGCAATCTCCTCGAGCCTGGTTCGATCGTTTCACTAGCACAGTCAGGAGTTTTGGTTTCACTCAAGAACATGCTGATCACACATTGTTCTACAAACACTTAGGTGGTAAGGTCTCGATTTTGATAGTATATGCGGATGATATTATCTTAACACGGGATAATCTTGAAGAACTGTCAGACTTGAAGAAAGTGTTGGCCAGAGAATTTGAAGTCAAAGACTTGGGGCAGGTAAAATACTTTCTAAAAATGGAAGTTGCTCGTACAAGAAAAGGCATTTCAATTTCCCAAAGAAAGTATACGATTGATCTCTTGAAGGAAACCGGTACGCTTGGTGGAAGACAATCTGAAACCCCCGTGGAGGTGAATGGAAAGGTGGAGTTAGAAGACCCAGTATATAGGGGGAGATATCAAAGGTTAGTAGGGAGACTAATCTATCTATCTCACACTAGGCCTGACATAGCGTTTGCAGTAAGTGTTGTGAGTCAGTATATGCATTCTCCTTATGAAGAACACCTAGCTATAGTGTATAGGATTCTGAGATATCTCAAAATGACACTAGGGAAAGGTCTATTCTTTGGAAAGACTCAACAAAGGCAGATTAAAGCTTTTACAGATGCTGATTGGGCAGGTTCAGTCGAAGATAGGCAGTCAACTTCTGGCTATTGTACTATGGTATGGGGAAATCTTGTTATTTGGAGGAGCAAGAAACAGAGTGTTGTTGCTCGCAGTAGTGCAGAAGCCGAGTTCACAACACTAGTACATGGAATTTGCGAGACAATTTGGATAAGAACAGTTCTGGAAGAATTGGAAGCTGAACACAAGACTCCTTTAAAGGTCTACTGTGACCATCAAGCAACCTTGTGTATAGCTCAGAATCATGTTCACCATGATCGTACCAAGCATGTGAAAATTGACAGACACTTTATTAAGGAGAAGATTGATGAGGGTGCAGAACTTTCTAATGTGCCTTTGTCTCAACAAGTTGCTAATGTTCTGACCAAAGAATTACCAAGACAAAGCTTTAAAGCTCTAGTAGACAAGCTGAGAATGATTAACATATATTCACCAACTTGAGGGGGAGTGTGGGAAAATCCGTGTGATTCTATGGGAATATCCGAGTGATTCCCATGGATTTTGTCTCAATTTAGTGTATTGACTCTGTGTTCATTTCCTAATTTCTTTGTAGTATTTTTGGTAGTTCTCTAGGAGAATAAACGTGGTAATAAGGAATTACCATAATTGTACCCTTGTCCTCTCAATTTAGAGGGAGTCTTCACTGTAAACCGTATCAAGGAAATTTCCTTTGAAATTCTTTACAAGCCATCCACAGACACATGGGCAAACTAAAGTGGCTAACCGTACTATTGGCAACATGATTCAATCAGTTTGCGGTGATAAGCTGAAGCAATGGGATTGGAAGATTGAGTTTGCTTTCAATAGTATGCCCAATCGTTCAACCAAGAAGACACCTTTCTAAGTTGTCTACACTAGTGCTCCGCAGCATACTGTGGATTTGATTCGTCTTCCTCCTGTTGATGTTAATCCTAATGCTGAGACGTTTGAAGAGCATGTTCAACGGATTCATCGCGAAGCGAAGAAGTATCTTGAGGAGGCTAATTCACGTTACAAATCAGCAGCAGATAAGCATAGGCAAGAGAAGATAATCCCTTATCTAGAGAGCTTTGGAGTCTTAGTGTTGAAAAGATCTCAAAAAGATTTCTTTCTAGGGGAGGAAGACTTACCCTTATTCAATCAGTTTTGTCGAGCATCCCAATTTATTTCCACTCACTTTTTAAGATTCCAGTGGGTGTTGCTAAGGAGATTGAATCTCGCATGAGGTGGTTTTTGTGGGATGGCATGAAGAGGAACTCGGTTGATAATCTAGTTGCTAGGAAGGTTGTCTCCTTTAGTAAAAAAAAAAAGATGAGGGGTTTAAAAACTGGGAACTTGTTGAAGAAAAATCAAGCTCTTTTGAGTAAGTGGTTATAGAGGTTTCCTTTGGAACAACTCTCTGTGGGCCACAATTATTAGGAGCAAATATGGATTGCAATCCAATGGCTGGGATTCTAACCGTGTTACTAGAGGCACTCATAGGAATCCTTCGAAATTTATTTCTCAGGGATTGAACTCTTTTCCTGGGAGAGTAAGTCGGAAGGTGGGGGGGGGATGGTAGTCGAGTGAGGTTTTGGGAAGACAAGTGGTGTTGTGACTTGCCTTTTGCAGTCAGCTTTCCAAGATTATATAGTCTGGTGAGGGAGAAACAGTTGAAAATAAAGGATAATTTGGTGTCTAAGGAAGGATCTCAAATTAATTAGAATTTTAGATTTAGAAGAAGTTTGAATGATAGAGATTGTGAACATCTTTTGGAGCTTCTCAATTCCTTATGAAACCTTTGTCCAAATCCTTTTCAATTGGATTCTCAAATTCGGAATGCAGATTCAAAGTGTTTCTCCTATAATTCTTTCTTTCAGTCTCTGATTCAGTGTTCAAATAATCCTATTTTCAAACCTTTTGACTTTACCTAAAAATCATGTGCTCCTATTCGGGTTAAGGTTTTTACTTGGTTGTTCATTCACAAGATACTGAATACTTGTGACTTAGTGCAGAAAAAACATCCTAATCTTGTCTTGTCTCCCAGTTGCTGTGTCATGTGCAGGGAAAGTGTGGACTCAGTGGACCATCTAGTTCTTCATTATAAGGCTGCTGGGAAATTATGGTCTAAGTTTTTGGGAGCCGTCTCTCTTTCTTGGGCCTTTCCTGCCCAAAGTAACGTAATTCTAGTAGAAGATTTTTTTTTTGGTCTTGGAAGGTAGAAGAAGGCTAAGACAATGTGGAAAGCCATGGTTTTAGCTATTCTTTGGGTGGTGTGGCTTGAGAGAAATCAACGGATTTTTGAAGAGAATGAGATGCTAGTTGAGGATTTATTTTAGAAGGTAAAATGTCTTGCATCTCTCTGGGCTTCTACAGATAAATCCTTTAAGGATTTTCCATTATCCTTGATATTGCTCAGTTGGGAAGATATTTTGGTTTAGGTTGCTTTAGGGGATCTCTGGTCTGTAATTTCTTAGTGGTGGCTGATTATCGGTGTGGTCATCTAGTCTCTTTATTTTTGGTTCTTTTGTTTTTTTCCTTTTCAGGATGGATCGCTCATCCATCCAACAACTTCTATAAAGTTTTCATTTGTAAATGAAAGAAGCGGAAATTAAGTACCTATGTTTTTCTATGTGCACTTGTGCCACGCAATCCAGTTTTGACAAGAGTCGAAGAATTAGCATCAGTGGTCTCATAAGTTTTATCACCAATATTTGAGAGAATCCTGTTGTAAGATTCAAAACAATAACCAAAATACATATGACATTCTAAAAGATCATTATGGAGCTAAGCCAAATCCCAGTGAATCAAACTATAAAAATTAACTTACATAGATCTCCTCCTTAGTCCTTGAGAAGGGGAAATATGACTTCCTTCATCCACCACGAGAGATCTTCCTTTGATGGAAATACCTTCTAAGGACTTGAGAACTTTCCACGTTAGTCTAAAAGCATAGCGAACGAAACACTTTTCTAGCAAAAACAAAAATAAAAATAAAAACATAGAGAACGAAATAATTAGTAAACGCATCCTCCACAAGTAGCAAGTAGCATATATCTAATCTCTGGACATCAAAAGACGTGTGATCATCCCTCAACGAATAAGGAAAATTCTAAAGTGGGGAGAAACTGAAAAGATTATATTTACTCAACGAATAAGTAAGCACGCACCACCATGAAAGTTAATCTGGAAGCAACAACTTCAATCTTCTCTGAATAATCACAGCCTTTGAAAGTCTAAGAGCATGCAATCAAATTAGTAATGTCAGACTTGGAGGCAAACACACACACACACATCAAAGACAGAGGAATGGAAATGGATTATATTAATTGAAATCTTTGAGAGAATTAGTAACGTCAGTCTTAAAGAATCTTATAGGTACCTTGGACCTTCTTCCAAGTTCCAACATCAAATAATACCTTCATAAAAAGAGCAAATTGAGAATTTCCTAGTTCCTTTAGAAAACACACTTATTTCAAGGGCTATCATACACATGAACTTGGAACTTACACAAAGTATTGTCACCTTCAATAATGTAAATATTCAATAAAATCCATGAAAACAAAAGAAAATAGACAATGTTAATTTATAAATTATCCAAAATGGCGTTGATGTAACCTGCATACAAATTATCCCCGAGGATGGTTTATTGTTATAGCTGTTTCTTAAAAATCCGTAAGAAACACACACTTATATGGAAAATTATAATTTCGACATAAAGCTTTTAACTCTAGAAGAGGATGTGAACAGTGAACCGACAACGGAGTATACCTTTGTCATTGTTGTAAAAAAACTAACTCCTGGCCATAATTAAACTAACAAATCAACGAGGAATTCATATACAAGACTAGCAAACTTCCCTCCTAAAGCACCCACAAAGAGAACTCTTAACCAATCACAAAAATAAAATCCATCCCTTACTGCTTCCCAAGCAAAATTAAAACAGTAAGTCAGTAACAAGAGCCTTATCACCATGTCGCAGCCTAATTATCAATTAGGTAAGTGATCGCCAAAGCCCCAGGTTAGTAATTGAAAAGAGAAAGATGAAAACAAAAAGTCAGCAACATATTGGTTTGAACGGCTTGATCAATTAAATATTCAAAACTTCTTTCTTTGGTGTGTGTGTGTGTGTGTGTGTGTGTGTGTGTGTGTGTGTGTGTGTGTGTGTGAAATTTGGGAAAATGCAGAGTATTTTAGAACTTGGAGATGCCCAACCTTGGTAAGCCTTCTGATGTTCTTTCATCAGCTAGCTGTTCTAACAGTTCTCTTAACGTGGCAACATACTGCAAAATTGCAATGCTAAACTCATTACCCATCGCCTTGCACACAAACAAGAAATAGCAACAACTTTGAAACAAAAGGTTGGCTAATTCTGAAAATCGCCTCCTTCTCGACACACCTAAGAAGAAACAAAAGACAATGAAATAAGAAAATTGAGCAATAGAACCTCAGAGTTATAGTTGGGGGCGGCACACATGAACAAGCTTTGCCCGGTTCTGTTGCTTAGGCACAACATCAAGCAATCTCCTTAAAGTAACTTTCGTTTTACTAATCCTCATCACAAAAGGCTACACAAAACAATGCAACAATCAAAACTTATCAGCAGGGCCTTTCGTGACAACCCCGAACGCTTGAGCATAGCCTTTTGCGACAAGCCTTGCTTTGTAACTTTCAAGAGACCCATCTACCTTATACTTGATAGTAAACACCCATTTGGACCCTACAGTGTTCTTACCTCTCGATAATTCGACTAAATCCCTTGTCCCATTCTTTTCTAATGCTTCCATGTCCACTTTCATAGCTTGTTTCCATTCCTCACTATTTATGCCTCAGACAATGTCTTAGGTATGACTATGGTATTTATATGAGTTAGAAAGGTTTTATGTGATGGTGACTGTAGGAAAATACGTGTAATTAATTCGTTAGCTAATTTAGGAAATTGTATTCTATTGTATCCTAAGATTAGGCCTATACAGCTAAGTTTTCTTTTTCTGTTAGGAGTTCCCATAAATCATGGGATTTGACTTGATAGTTTCTTAATTTAGTACTTGGTAGTTTCTTAATTTAGTGCTAGGGTTGTTATCTATAAAGCTAACCTTTGCTGTAACAAGGAGTTGTGAAAAACGATTGTTCTGTTCAATCTTTGATATGGTATCAAAGCTCTAGGCTCTTTGGGATTTCTCAATTGTTTAGCCTTTTCTCAGGCCTTTTCTCAAGGCAGCACCCCCAAACAAACTATAAAAGAATCTGTCTACTTGAAAACAAAGATGAGAACTGAACATGGATACCTCTCACATAAAAATTATACAAACTATTGTATTTACTCCATTTGACTCTTTTTTTGTCTTGTTTATTTTTTTCCATTTTTTTCTTTTTTTTTTTTTTCCCTTGTCTTTTTGGTTTGGCTTTAGGAAAAACCAGAGGGATCCAACAATAAAATATGAAAATGAAAATGTCAAACTCGAGCTTTAAATGGAATAAAAGAACACACCTCAGTGCAAGGAGTCGAAATAAAGCCAATAGTAAAAAGGAAATCAATAAAACTAGAAAAGACACATCAACTCATTGGTATTCACAATTGGTTGACACTCATATAAGATGCAATAAGGAAAAAGAAACAAACCTTGTTTGGCTGGTTTTTTCCACTACCAACAATCAACATAAATTCTCTTGTTTGCACCAACTACAGACATGCATTTGTCACAACATAAAGGAAGCTTGTCAAAATCTGTGACAAAGGAGAGAAGCAAAATTTGAATTTAAGAGAAAGAGACTACATCCAAAATGTTTAATTTGATAGCTAAATTAGTCACTCTTAAACCATACAATTAATATATATACAATAGCAGAGAAATACTACAAGTCTACAACGACATAGTTTGGTTTTCACCAAATTTGTCAAATGTTCCTTTTTCTTTCTTTTTTTCCTCAATTTCTTTCAACGTCAAGAGCAACTGGGAAATTTTCTACAATAGAATAAGAATTTGAAAGTGTTAAACCTCCAGTTTCAAAAAAAAAAAAAAAATGAAGAAAGTGTTAAAACATCCAACTTCAAAAAAATAAAAGCGCCAATGCATATCAGTACATTAACAAGAAAAAGAAATAGAGAGAGCGAAGGAAATAAATACAACTTCAGAATGCACATCGATACATTGGTATAGCAATAGGTTAAAACTCTTAACGCACTACAAGATGCGAGATGTACCTCATTTGTTGGCCCTTCCCGCTACAGTAGACATCATTAATATTTATTAAGACCGAATGTTTAAAATAAATAAGGCATTTGTGGTAGTTTTTATTATTACATCTTGCCAATGATTGGACGTTTCCACTCGTATCCCCTCCTCATTTAAGCAAGTACAAGTACAAACATTCTAGCAAAAACAAAACAGTACAAGTATAAACAAAAAAGAATTATTTGTTACCAACTATTTAACTATGAAGAAGTCAACAACCAATGGAAACTATTACAGCTAAATGAAATCAATATACACACTAAATAAGAATGGTAGTCGACTATAACCTCTTGCTAGTTAGACTTCAATTTACAAATAAATTCAGTACTATTTCTCAATATATCGCAATAGAAATGAAAATGTTATTCATGAATTTATTTGCGTACGGTGCAAAAGTTGCATACAAAGAATCCTAAAAGCATGCATCTAAATAAGGTGTAATCAAAACATAAATTAATAGAGCAAACAGAAGTCCCCAAATTCATTTATCAAATTTTATCCATCAATTGGATTAACATTTCACAAAAATAAAACATCAAGATCCAAAAGTTCCAAAGATAAGTACACAAGCAACATAATACATAATTTTCAAAAAAGAAAAATACAGAACAAGGGAGCCAATAACAAACACAATATGAAAATCTCCCAAATTCAACTTCTAAAATCAAAATATAGTATCTGTAATTTTGTCAATACCCTTATTCCAATTTTTTTTTCCTTTTTCTTTCAAATTTAAAGCCAAAATGAAAAGGGAATACAAAATTTGACATGTTAACTCAAGGATTGAAATGAAATTAGCGTTCACCCTCGAAAACACACCTCAAAGTTTGAATTCCATAAATCTACACTTAATTTATTATAAAGATACTAATGTTAGTCATTAACAATATTGAAGTCAGTTTGTAACTTTGTACGGACCAACAATAGTATAACCCATTAGCCTTCATACAAGGATCAGAACCTACACATAAAAAGAAAATATCATTCATAAGAAATATCCCCAAAGGGAAAAAAAAAAAATAAGAGCTTAAAACCCTAGGGTCGAGAAATAGGAATATAGTACCACGTGATTTATGACAAAAATTTGGGTGATCAACCGATCACATCTTGGCACACAATCCTACACTGAAATTACACAACTCAACCAAAAAAAAAAAAAAAACATTACCACCACCATGTGAAGTTCAAGAAAGATCCTTCTAAAATAAAAATAAAAATAAAAAATAAATTTCAAGAAATAGAATTGAAAACGGAATACAAACTCGAACTTGAAATACGAAAAGACAGAAAGAGAAAAGACACTACCTCAGGATCTACATAATGTTTTTAAAACTCATGCTAACCTGATTGTGGGGCAAAGGAGAACTAGATTTTGAAAGGTTCAGTGGAGGGGTGGGTGCCATTTTTAATCCATTTTCCAAGCTTATACATAATTTCTTCTCTTCACAATGCTTCAATTTTTCTATTTTCTCTCGAGACCCTGTGGGCAATCCTTCTTGGAATTTCCATTTCAGGAGAGATCCTAGTGAGAGAGAATTGGGTGAGTTGGTAGAGCTTTTGACTTGTTTAGAGGGAGTTAGATAAAGTAAATTTATTCCTAATGTGGGAGTTGGATAGTTCAGGACTTTTCTCTTGCAAATCTCTATTCAAATCCTTTATTGATGATAGTGCTTACCCGAGTTTTAGTTTGTGTCATTTTATTTGGAAAGCCTCAGTCCCTACTAAAGTTCATATTTTTAATTAGCTGCTTGTGTTAAGGAAGCTCAACACTCAAGATTTGTTGCAGAGGAAGCCTTACTTTATCTCTCCCCTGGATGATGTGTTCTTGTAAAAATGCTGAAGAGACAACAGATCATTTAATCCTCCATTGCTCTTTCGCATTGAATATTTGGTACCGTGTTCTGTGTGATTTCGGGTTGGCTGTGTGAGTTTTGTGTGATTACGTATTGCCACACAATTCTACACTGAAATTACATAATTTGACCAAAAAAAAAAAAAGAAGATTATCACCACCATGTGAAGTTCAAGAAAGAACCACATAGAAAAAAGTTCAAGAAAGATAATTGCAAACAAAATCATAATCCGAACTTGAAATACTGAGAAAAAAAAAAAAAAAAAAAAAAAAAAAAAAAAAACAAAAACAAAAACAAAAACAAAAACAAAAAAAAAAAAAAAAAAAAACAAAAGATCAAAGTTTAGCTACCTAATTTGCTAACTAAAAAGATAGTACCTCGTGATTTAGGACAAAGACTAAGGTTCTTTCAACCATAATTTCAGTAATAGGGTAAATACAATCACAAACCAAATTGAAATAACAATTTAAACCTCCAACAAACAAAATCACCCAAATAAAAAATATAAGAGAAGAGACAAAGAAAACCTTGAGGACTGAGCAGGAAATGCTGCGACAGCATCCATAAACCCCATGAAAAACAATGAAGCAACAAGAATAGAAAATCGAGTGGAGAGGCTTAGAATGCAAAAGAAACAACGAAGAAGAACCACAAAGAAATGGAGAGGTTGAAAAGCTCGAAGTTCTGGGATGGAAAAAGAAGAAAAGAGAAAAAATGGAAACAAAAGCACGATGCATCAATGAACAAAGATAAATCAAGACGTGACAGAATCTTACAAAACCAAGACAAGAAGACAATGAAAGGAAGCAAGAATGAAATGAAAGAACGACATGAAAGATTAAGAGGACTACCAGGCACACAAGTGAAAACAACACCAAATGCTATATGGCATGTAATATGAAAGAATATGGAGACAAAAACATTTGCACGAATTGGACAAACTAGATCCGAAGGAACCTGTTTACAATTATATAAACATGTGGATAAACACACTATTGGAAGAGTTGCATCCCAGTATATGTTCTTTCAAATAGAGAAGCTGCCATTTAGAACTAAATCTAGATATTTAAAGTTCAAAGGCCAATAACACTACTTCAATTGCTAACCCAAGTGATACCAACCTTAGTAAAACCATTCAGATAAATGAGCATATGTATTTTACAGCAAGATATAGCATCAGAATAGTTGCCTTGTCATTCAAAAGGGAACAATGAAAGTAAAGCCACTGCTTGCAATAAGGAACGGAGCAAGGAAGAAAACAAATGAAGATGACTACTTTATAGAAAACAGAACCACATCTGCCACATTTAGAGAAATTAAAAAAACATCAAACTAGAATTTTAACCATTTTTCCAAGAAAGATGGCAAGAATGAGAGAGTGACTGGGGACCAAGAGATGAATACACCTGCTGCAGGTATATAATGGCCAAATTGTTAAAAAGGGCAGAAAGTCCAGTTATGATGGACAACATTGTTTTGTAACAACAAGTGGCAGCAACACTCGTTTCGTTCCTACATAGCCAGGAAAAGAAATACAAAAAAATAAAGAAAAAAAGAAAGAAGGAATTTCATAAATGTAGATGGTAACATACATCTGATAGCAAAATAATATGCTATGCTGATAAAAGATCAAAACAATCGGCAACAAAAATCTATAACTTTACAATCGACGTTAAAATTGTTTGCAGCAACCAATATTCTATCCAATATTCTATCCAAGTCAGAAAAGTTGAAGCTAAGATGGTTAGTTTTTTGTTCGTGGGTTTTCAGACTTTTGCTTTCCTGCAAGTTGAAGTAGGGCCAACAATCAAAGGTGAAGATACCAAGACAAGCAATAAATCAAAATAATGGCAAGCAAGATGGAGAAAGCTGATAAGAGCATGTAATTCAAGCAACAACATTGATCAGTCTAAAACTGCTAAACACACTATCTCTTTAATAAAAGCCCCTTTCTTCAATTTTTTAGGTTTCTAAGCCAGTGTTCATATATCATTTTCCTAGCACGTACCAGATGTGGTTTGAGTGCGTTAAAGATTGAAATCCCACCGCCGTTAACTTCAGCTTTCAAATGGTCTTGAGCTCTTCAAGAACTCAAAGATTTCACAAAAATTTAGCATATCATCCTACTTTCGCACACTTTCTCTATATCCAAACACCTGAAACGGAAAGAGAATAAAATGAAATAGAATCGGGAATGAAGCACTAGAATTAATTGCCAAAATGTAGGTACCGACTCCGTCAATCCCGTCGGAGTTGATTCTGGGCTGCAAAGTAACATTACCATCAAAAAAACCACAAAAATCAACATTTCTTGGATTTTCAATTGCTCTCTATCGAACTAAAGCCCAAAAATAAAAAATAAAAAGCATAAGTCTTTACATAAAACACAAAATTCAACTCATTTTTCTTTGTAGAACCTAAATATCCTTTTGAATTCTGAGGAATTTTATAGAAGAAAGTGTCAAATGGGATAATTGCATCAATTACGTACAATTAGAAACCTCAAAGAGTTAAATTCTACAAATTGTTTGAATAAATGGAAAACCCAACACCCCCCGCCCCTCTTATAGATTCAACGAAATCCAAATCACGCCCTAATTTTACTCTCCAGATTAAAAAACGACTTCACTTTTTCCTTCCGCAGCTAAACAAAAGGAGTAACTCCAGAGTAAGAACCTATACCTAACCATACCTAGACACCGGATCGCAGGTTCCAATGACGGAGCTCTCGAGAACCATCACTATGCTCAGCTTCCTCTTGAGAGGGTTCGACGACAGTGGTCACGGCGGGAGCGGGCACTTCAACATGGTGGCGGAGATCGCCGGCGAGTGCTTCGGTATCGAAGGCAAAGAGTCCGGATAACACTAGGGTTCGGCAACGCCAGACTCCAATCATCGTCTCCCTCAAGATCGCGTTTCTTCGCTGCATTAAGTGCTTCATGGCTGCGAAATCTAGAGAGAGAGAGAGAGAGAGAGAGAGAGAAGGGAAGTGTAGCCGTTGGAGGAGGGAGACTGTGGTGTTACTATTCTATTTTGATCGTTTAAATTTGTAATTAAAATTAAGATGTAATTTTATATGAGAATTTTTATTATAATAAAAAAATTTAATGTAATTTTATATGAGAATTTTTTATTATAATAAAAAAATTTAATGTAACTGTTTTTAAGAATTTTTTATTATAATAAAACTTAAATTTTAAACTCAAATTGATAAAGTAAATAAAATTAAAAATGCTTTTTGAAATTCTTTTTATTTTTAAATTCTTTTTGTTTATTTTTTTCTTTTAAACTAGTTGGAGCGTGTGTAATATAATCTTATTTTAAAAACAAAAATATTTATAGCTCATGGTTTTTATCATTACTTTCTTAAAAATTAAATCCAACACAGAAAATTTTAAATGCTCTTACAAAAAATATTAAATAGAGCAACATTAAAAGAAAAAAAAAATTTAATGAAGCGAATGAGATAAAAACTTATTTAGTGGTACACACGAAAAAAATGTATTTAGAAAAATTACAAATTAAATATTTTTTGTAAACACATATTTGAGAACAAAATATTAAAGATTATTTATTAGGTATATATAGTAAAAAAAATAATTTGAGGATCATATCGTAAAAAAAGTTTTGATTAGGACATATATAAGAAGAAATTATTTTAATAGGACAGTTAGAGAAAAAAAAATTGTTTGGGTCACATTTGAGGAAGGAAAAAAAGAACATGTTGTAGAGGGATAGAAAGCGAGGAAGAAAGAAATGAGGGGAAAATAGAAAACAAGGGAAAAGAAAGAAAAAAAAAGTATTTGAGAGGATCATTTCGCAAAAAAAGTTTTGATTATGACATATATGAGAAGAAATTATTTTAATAGGATAGTTAGAGAAAAAAAAAATTATGAGGATCACATTTGAGGAAAAAAAAAAAAAACGTGTTGTAGAGGGATAAAAGGAGGAAGAAAAAAAAGGGGAAAAGGAAAAGGAAAAGAAAGAAAAAAAAAGTATTTGAGAGGATCATTTTGCAAAAAAAGTTTTGATTATGACATATATGAGAAGAAATTATTTCATCAAGACAATAAAAAAAAAATTATGAGGATCACATTTGAATAAAAGGAAAAAAAAATGTATTGTAGAGGGGAAAAAGGGAGGAAAAATAAGTGAGGAAAAGGAAGCAAAAGAAAAAACAAGTTAATGCAAGGGGAAAAACGTTTTTTTGGGTTAATGTGGAGAGAAAAACGTGTGCAACATTTTGCAGAGTCCCCAAAAAAATCCATTTTTCTTTAGAGAATGATATATATCGCGTGTTAACTCATTTACAACAGTTATACAAATTGTTAAAAAAAAAAAAAAAAGAAGAAAAAAAGAACTATAGCAAAAAAAATTTTAAAACAAAAGGTAGGAAAAAAAAAAACCTAAAAAGTAAAAAAAAAAAAAAAAAAGAGTCCAAAGTGTTTTTTTTTTAAAAAGTTTCACTTGGTGATAAGGAAAAAATTACTTGCGAAATATTTTGCATATGCCTCTCACGTGCGAAAGGTTTTGCGAATACCAAGGAGAAACTTATTCTCCCTTAGTAATGTAGAAAAGATTAAGGGAAAAAAAAAAAAAAAAAAAAAATAAAAAGTGGGAAAAAAAAAAATGAAAACTGAAAGATGTCTATAGAGAAGAAGGAAAGATAAGAAAAACAAAAAAAAAAAAAAAAAAAAAAAGGCCTGGGACGAAGTATTTAGTCAGGGAAGGGAGTTTTAAAAAAATATAAACTGGGATATGTATAAAAACAAATTACTTTAATGGAGAATTAGAGAGAAAATAAATGAGGGTCAATTTGAAGAAAGAGAAAATAAAAGTTATAATAGGGCAAAAAAGATTAAAAAAAAAAAATAGAAAAGAGTCATAAATAAGAAAGGAAAGAGGAAAAATAAGTAAAATATAAAAAGAAGTGGAAAGTACTGTTAATTTTTTACTTTTAATTGTCAGATCTACATTAGAAATTGTCTATTCTATATATATTTTTTAATCTAATGTGATTTTGGTAAGAAATCTAACTCCACTTGTAAAAGGCTCTAAAAAAAAAAAAAAAAAAAAAAAAAAAAAAAAACATTTACAAAATTTTAAAAAATAAAGTAAAAAAAATAAACAGAGACATATGAGAGGAAGAGCTGCCACGTGGCAGTGTGAAAATTTTAAAGACCACATTATCACTATTGAAAGTTTAGGGACTAACAAAGTTATTAATCCCTTTTTTAAAACATACAGATATGTTTTTTTTTTTCCTCCTAAGGAATATCCTAATGAATATTCACTTTCATACTACATTTTAACTTCTTTTTTTTTTTTTTTTTTTTTTTTTTTTTGAGTTTTAGTATGACAAGTCAATAACATACGTAATATCTCTAGAGTAAATTAGCTTCGGCAAATAAATAATTTACCTCAATAAATTGATCACATATTGAAAAGCTAGCATGAGTGAAATTAAAAGTACATCGGCGTGGAGGGTAAGTCCTTATGGCCTCTTTTGATTGGTACAAGATGTTTCAGCACGTGAGGTGGCAGAGACCAATTAGATTTTGCCGTAGTCTTGACATCAAAAATGGCCAGAGTGACGATGTAGGCTCCAGCTTAATAAGGCTAAACCCGGGTGATCCCAAGAAGAGCGGTATCCAAGGGTGACACTCATTGTAATTCCAACTCCGTGGCACCAAAAAGTTTCTCAATGAAGCCTCTAGGTGAGCGGACAGTGTGGGAGAGGAACGTAACTGATTTATAGAGGAAATTCCTAAGATTGTAATGAAGCCATACCCACGTGTTTGTAAGGGTCAACCATGTGAAATCATGAAGTTAGATAGTGTGTCAGGCAATGCGGAAGAGAAGTGGCTTTTGTGTGATTTTCAATATTACACGGAACAAAGCCAATATCCATTTTCTTGCAAGAGATTAACCACATGAGATAGCCAAGTTTTTGTGCGGTAGGTCGGTGTTTTTGATCAAGCCATGGTTGAGTGTGTTATTGTTGGTTGGGGGGGGATTTTAAGTTTAGGAATGATAAATCCACATCCATTTGGTTGAAAGGGCGACCATGTGAAATAAACTTGTACAGCATGTCGAGTGAAGTAATAATTTTTGATGTTATTGTTCAAGACATGCTTTTGTATGTATTTTCAAAGGTTTCTCAAAACTTGACCACTTTTATTGGGGAGAACGCCTAGAAACTCGATGTCCATTTGGTTGAAAGGGCGACCATGTGAAATAAGCTTGTACAGCATGTCGAGTGAAGTAATAATTTTTGATGTTATTGTTCAAGACATGCTTTTGTATGTATTTTCAGAGGTTTCTCAAAACTTAACCACTTTTATTGGGGAGAACGCCTAGAAACTCGATGTTGATACCTAATTTTGTACCAAGCTCGTTCAAGTGTACAGACCAAATCATGACGTCCGCGACGTTATTGGGTTTGCTTCGTAGACCTAAATCACGCTCGGGAAACTCCCGTGGTTTGTGGTTTGGTGGGCCACGTGTGATCAAGTGTGCCCATTTGTTATTTAATTTGATCCAATTTAAATCTCACTTGGGGGTTTTCAGAATTAATCGGATTAAATACAAATGAGAGATGGAGAATTCCTAAAAAGCCTTCCTCTTGTCCTTTTGGAAGCACAAAATCCCTAAGCCCAAGCCTTAGAACATCTTCTTCTTCGTCAAGGTTGAGTCTCAGTGTTTTGACTCCAATAAAGGCTCAACCTGCGCCAAACATGCCTGATGGAGGCTCACTCCATGGCAAGCATGTCTCCCGGAGTATCCTATTCATGTCTAAGTGTGCCTAACGGAGCCTTTTCCATGTCATGCATCCTTCATTTGAACTTGTTCTCGCTCATCTCACCATCGGAGCAACCTTCACTTAGAGCATGCTTACCCTTCGGAGCAGCTTCATCCGGAACAACCTTCATCTGGAGCATGCTCACCGTCGAGCAGTTTTATTCAAAGTAAATTTCATGTCAGAGCCAACTTGACAGCTGCTTAGCCAATATCGTATCAACCATCTCTGACAAAGTCAGACATGCGATCAAACCTCCGAAAAAGGAAGTCAACGAAGCACGAAATTGAGTCAAACACTCTTGAGAATTTCAGACTTTGGAACTCTTCACATCAGCTTTAAATCCAGAGCTTTGCCTCCAAGTCTTTCCATTTTTGGATCTTTTCTTTGTCAATCCGAAACATCACCTAGTTGCTTTGCCCCAAAGGGAATTGCTTGTTCAGGTATCTATCAGAGCGTCGCCGATTGGGCTTCAGAGCAGCTACCATGAACTTTTTTTTTTTCATTTCCAGGCCAGCTCTTTTTCAACCCCAGAAAGACTTTTGATGAGTTTGCTCCATTTGGATCGTGTATGCATGCTTCCTTCAGAGCACCGCCGATTCACCCTTAGAGCTAGTTCCCAGAAGTCTTCATTCCATTTTCGGCTATGGGGATTGCTTGCATCATCCGTCAAAGCATGGCGTTCAATCCTCCAGAACTGCCACCAAAATCCTACCAATTTCACCTATAAATACCCCTCATCGTCTTCATTTCGGGGGTGAATCCATCATCAGGACTAGCCACTACTTTTATCCTCAGATTCCCTTTTCTTCAAACTTCTCTAGTGTTTTACTATAGAGACTTGAGGTTGTTCAAGCTCTTCAAAGTCCTTCAAAGCTTCCAAGTGTTGACAACTTTGAAAACCATTACAAAACACCTTTTGACCCATTTCCATCAACATCTTAAAACTTTTTGAAGTTTCTTCATACATTTTTCGGCAACGTCAAAGTCTTCATCTTCAAGGTCACTTTCACTCACCGTCAGAGCAAGTGCTCTGAGAGCCGTTCTCACTCCCAGAGCAACACGCGCTGCTCTTGGAGTTATTTTTACCAGAGCCTTATCCACCACACCAACTTCACTCTCACTCTCCTCCAAGCCTTATCCACCACTCGAGTCACCATCTTCGCTCCTGGAGTAGCCTACACTTGTCTCCAGAGCACTACACTATCAAGGCACATCCGGCCTCCTTTTCTCCATTTCCATCAACTACTTGGTCGCACCTCCCACCATTCTTCATCTTCGAAGTTCTTCTATTTATTTTACGAATTCTCTAACGTATTTTACAAGGCAACAAAGAAGGTCCTAGGACACGCGTCCTTCGGCCTAATTTGTGCCTAACTGACCCCACTTCTTTGTCGGAGATCCTACCAACATCATCCACCTCAAAACTTGGCCACGTCGGATCCGCTTCTGCAAACCTCGTGCTTACGCGTGTCAACCTTCCGACACGTCGACCCTTTGAATCTATCGGATCCCGACACTCGTTCTAAAGGAACTCTTCTTGAAGCTATAGAGTTTTAAATCCTCCGGTAAGTATTCTGGTAAGCCAAGAAAAAAAAAAAAAAAAAAAAAAAAAAAAAAGAGTTGTAACCGGCCCAAAAAGGAGATTTTTGGGCTTGTATTGGATTTATTTTGTGAGCCATATGTCATAGTATTCATAGGCAAGGGACGAAGCTCCACAAGGAGGGAAATCTTTCCTCCAAATGAGTTTGATTTTTGGTCTTAGGTGGGCTGCCGCGTCAGGTGACGTTTTTGGTGTTCTTTAATGGAGCTTTTCTTGTTTGTAGAGGAATCCTTACCTAAAGGATGACTAAATGTGGTTTGGCAGCAGCCAATCAATGGTTTTTGCTGATTTTGTTATTTTGGGTGAGATGGGAAGAAGATAACCATGCACCAAATATTGTGTTTTTTCCTTGTTTGTGTATGTTGGTTTTGGATCTCCTTTTGGGACGAAGTAAAAGAGATCCACTTTTGTCTTGTAATGCATAGGTGTACAAAATGGGGCCAATGGACTTTCTTTAATTTTTTGTGTAATAGAGCTTTGGTGTTAGAATTGGATTTGAGTAATTTGTATTTGATTTTGTTTAATTTACTCCATAACCCACATTATCTTAAGTTTCTCATCGACTCGAGGCTTTCTAAGTGGGCTAAGGGTCTAATCGGACCAAATAAAATAAGCTTGTTTAAGTTCTTTGACCTACCAAATTATGATTCACGTAGAAGTTCCCGAAGCGTGACTTAGATCCATGTACTATACCTTTAGTTTTATTGCAGGCCTAATCTGTACCATACGCGGGCCTAATCTGTACCATTCAAAATTTCATGTATCAACATTTATACAATGTGCGCAACACTTTTTGCAAGGATTTTTTCTCCTTTCATTCTTTTATTCCTGTCTTTACTTCTGTTTTTTTCATTTTGTTTTCATCTTTGGCTTTACTACTTTTTTCCTCTCTTTCTTCATTTTCTTTCAACAATTTGTGTAACTATTTAGGGCCCATTTAGTTTGTTGTTTCGAGTTGAGATGTGACTTTATGTAAAAGTTTTCTATTATAGTAAAAAAGTTAGATGTGACTATTTCTGAGAGCATTTTATTATAACAAAACTCAAATTCTAAACTTGAATCGGTGAAATAAACGAGACCTTAATTTATTTTAAAAACGTAAAGCGTGGAGAATATGTAATGAATATGTAGCATAAAACACCATTTCATTTACCTTATCTTAATCTTAATCTTAATTAATTAATATAAATCTAATTTAATCTAATCATCTAAATATAAATCTAACCTAATCTAAACATACATAAAAGACGCAAAACGTTTCTCTCTCTAAGTATCAGCCCTTTTTTTTTTTTTTTTCAAAATCAGAAACTACTGTTTTTAATTCAAAGCATCAAGTGCAATAACAGTTTCTATAGGTGCTGCATTATTTACCTCCCAAAAAACATGACTAATCTTCACTCATGGAAAAGAAGATAATAAGTTAGATACATATGACAATAAAACACCAAACTCATTACAATCAAAATTATTAGTCTTCAAAGTTTGAATCATTGTTAATGCATCAGACTCCACTTCATAAAGATTTAGTCCTACATCCTTAGCCCAAACCAAATTTAGGGTTTATTTGGTAGTGATTTTCAAAGTCCAAAATGATTCCATATCCATCTACAGTTACTTTTAGCGTTTGGTTAAAAAGTGTCAAAAATTAATTCTAAGAGAATTTCAACTAATCAGCAACTAGAAACTAGAAATGAAAGTGACAATTTTGATGCTTTTGCTTTTAGATTCCCGATCAATCACTTGATAGTATTAATGATAATTTTACAATACCACACCACAAATACTCTTAAAAACTTTAAAAAATGACCAATCGTGTCTTTATTTACGCTCACAAACTATATTCTTGCTTTATTCCCCTCCACCCAAAATTCCCATCTTTTTTTTTTTTTTTTTTTTTTTTTTTTTTTTTCTATCCGTACTTTGCTATGACACATTGAACTTAGCTACACCATCAGATGATTGGAGATCCTTTCTGCTCCGTTGTCTATGACTTTTCAAATTTTCTTGGATTTCCAAGGTATCTAATAATAGTGGTTCTTATGAGGTTGCTTTGTGAGGTTTTAATATTGTTGCTCATGGGTGCTTTACTTGTTATCATTTAGATAAAATTTGCTAGGAAAATATTCTAATCTTGATTAGTTTATATCATTTTTTTCTCATAACAAAACAAGTATTACCAAAAAAAAAAAATGAGTATTTGTTTGAAAGAATTACTTTGTTTGATTGAATTACTATATTTTTATATTTAAGTTTTTTACAAGAAAATGTTCACATCAAAATCTATTTCGAGAAAATGTCACATCTCGATTCGAATCGAAAATCGAATTTGAACGAGGCCTATATTTATATATTTAAAATTTTATGTTATCTCTATTTTAATCATTTAAACCCCCTACAAATTTAATTATGTAATTTATGAAGCACTATTATCCCGTTGTTAGAATAAACAATAATTTTAAATCACAATTTACCAAACACTATTATCTCATTGTTAGAATAAACATCAATTTTAAAATCACAATTTACCAAACACTTTAGGTACTTTATGTAACAACTGCTTCTCTTTTTAGCGCAGTTGAAATCAATTTTTTTAAAATATACAACAATACCAAATTGGCTCTAAAAGTAAGGGCTTTAGCTTCAGCTTCATGGACGGTAAAAACACCACCGAACTTTTTAGCTAAGGCTACAATAACAAATCCGGTGGAATCTGTTATAACAACTCCAACTCCCATTGCCTGTTGCAAGGCGGAGATAACTGCATCTACATTGAGTTTTTAGCAGTTCCATTCTGGAGGATTCTGGCTTAGTTTGGTAGTGTTGTGGATTTTAGAAAAATTATTTTTAGCTGTGCTGAAGGAAGAAGCAGCTGTTACAAAAACAATGAGTATTTGACAAACTGTAATTATAGTAGCTGTGTTGGTTCTAAAATCAGTGTAATAGCGTTTGGTAAATTTTGAGATTGAATTGCTGTGGGTATGTAAAATGACCAAAATAGACATGATATGAAACTTAACTATATATAATTATTTTTAGTATTTAGAAATACTTGTTTAACTTAAAAAAAAAAACATAATGCTATGATTTTGAGTTTTTTAACAATAAATTTATAATAATTAATTCTTTTGTTTTTCATTTCTTCATTCACAATATAGTTACAACTAAAAGGAACATTAGTGAGTAATCAATTTGTTAAACAAAAATGTACATTCCATGTTCAAAAACTGATAGAGGCATGAAAAGAATTAAGTTGTGTTCATTAAACTTGTCACAATTTGATCTCGTACTTTATTTATTTTCAGTGATAGTAAAGCTTAATTTTCTTTTACATTGTCCTCTGATTGATTCTCTTCATAAACGAAAACAACTGGATTATCATCGACCCTTTGAAAATGTCAATCATGCTTATCATGCTTCCTAATGCTTTTTCTTTAGTATCTCATTAGTGGCTCACATGCATTCCCCTTTTTCATTTTTCAAAGTGTAGTTTTAACTTTTGAGACTCTAATTCCTTTTGTATACATCACATTAGGTTCTCCTTGTAACTTAAGATCGTCAAACTCTATTGCATGGTCATCATTACAAAGCTTCTCAAAGTAACTCCTCCACATTTCCCTAATATCTTTTATCTTTTGTCAGAACCTGATATATATCATTCTTAACACACCTCACTTTATTTAGGTTCCGACACTTCCTTTCTCTTATCCTAGCTAGTTTATATATATATATATATATATATATCCTTATTTCCTTTTCTAGTCTCAAGTTTCCTATATACCTCATCTAAGTAAGTAGAATGAGCCTTACAAACTACTCGCTTAGTTTCTTTCTTCGCTTCTTTGTATTTATTAAAAGTTTCAACATCCTTACACTTTGGTAAATCTCTATATAAATCCCTATTGGTCCTAATAGCCTTCGAAACTTCCTCACTCCACCACCAAGTTTCTTTCCCTGAGGGACTTTTACCTCTAGATTCCCCTAGTACATTCTTTACCACTTTTCTAATGTAGCTGGCCATGGCATCCAACATAGTATTTACGTCACCTATATATGATGGAGTAACCTCCTCTATCAACTTCTCTTTAACGGCAAATTGTTTTATTCCCTTCAAATGCCACCAACGAGTTCGTGAGATGTGATTTATCTTAGTCATTCTATAGCAAAGCTTAATGCTCGCATCTAAGATCACTAACCTATATTGGATGGCTAGCACTTCTCCTAGAAATTACTTTACAATCCTTACATAGAGAACATTCTTAATACCTTATGAGAGAATAATCTATCTGGCTAAAGTTTCTCTCATTCTTAAAAGTGATCAAGCGAGAATCTCTTTTTTTTGAAAAATGTGTTTGTTATGATAAAATCATGTCTCAACGCAAATCCCAAAATAGAATTTCCTTCATCGTTTCGAGCTCCAAAACTAAAACCACCGTGGATCCTTTCGAAGTTTTCCCTATCCTTATTAACATGGCCATTGAAATCTCCTCCAATGAAAATGCTATTCTCATTGGCTATACGACAAACTAAGTCATCAATTTCTTCCCAAAACTTGACTTTAGTTTCTACATCCAATCCTATTTGTGGAGCGTAAGCACTAATTACATAGATGAACTTATATCCTAGTTTCAATTTGAGCATAATAATTATATTCCATATTCGCTTAATTTCAATTATGTCATCTTTCACCGTTTTGTCCACTAGAATACCAACTTTATTGCGATTCTTTTCCCAACCTGTATACTATAACTTGTGTGCTAAATTTTCAATCTCCTTTGCTTTCTCTAATATCCACTTCATTTCCTGTAAGCATAAAATGTTAATTCTTTTTTTTTTTTACCATAACATCTACTAACTCCATAGATCTACCAATTAAAGAACCTACATTCTAACTACCTAAAGAATTTTCCTATCATGGGTTAGCTCTGCCTCTTGCACATGTCCATGATGTACAAGGACTCCCCTTGCATATTTTTCACCATATTCAGGGTTCGACATGGCGCATAGACTTGCTTTTTTTTCCCGCACATGTCCATGAATGTGTGAAGACTCCATTGCCTATTAACACTATACTTAGGGCCCGGCATAACGCGTCACACGTAGGGAACGCCTAAACAGATTATGTATAAGTAAAATCTATGAGAGTGACTTATTTTTACGCTGACCATCAACCTATCACAACCCTCCTCCTTTACTCAGGCTTGGGACCGACTATACAAATACATAGGTAGAGTTCCGCACCTCCTAATTTCAAAGGCAAAAGCTTTTTCACAATTGTCAAAATCGATAAACTCAACACCACCTCCCGACAAAGCCCTTTTCCTCGAACCCATTCTCCTATTGCTACTTGAACTCCAAAACCGGCAGTGGGAACAATAGGTATGGACAATCTCTCATCAATTCTCAAAGAAATGAAATTGTGAGTCGCTCTGGAATAGATTAAAACAATTACCTCATAAGCAATCAATCCACGAAACTTCATAGTTTTTGGTGTCAAAAGCCCAACCACTAAATTCAAGGATAATTCAATGATCTCGGGTTGCCCTTCCTCCGAATCGGTCCATGGCTGACCAATTTCTTCTTCCTCCCAATCGGTTTCATCATCATCACTAACAAGCATGATTCAAATCTCCTTCTTATATCGATGTCCTAATGTAAATTTCTCATCACACCGGAAACACAATCCCTTTATCTTTTTTCTCTTGTAGCTCAGAATCCAATAACTTTCAGAATGGAAAGTCTCTCTTTTGGGTTCTGTTTTCTCCAACGTTGTAGGAACTCGTGGTTGACGTTCTATTCCCAAGCCGACCATGATGAAGGTGTTGAAAATTTAGTCCATGATCCCCCAAGATATTGTGGTCTCGAAACCCTCAATCCCATAACCTCTTGATGAAGCAACTGATTCTTCTCCTCGATCCTTTTGAGCTATTTCCTTAATCTCACCTAGACCAACCGGTTTTAAGAGCCGTAGTTCAACTCGAATTTCTTCCTTTAATCCATTAACAGAAATACCCTCCAAAATTTCTTTCGGAACATCACGAAGCGGTGAAGACGGCCTGTGAGGAACGAAAACACTGCAGCAAAGCCATCTTAAATTATGTCCAATTGTAAAAAGGCCTTTGGCCATTCCGAAGTGACCTATTTTTCTCTTTCTGAGCAGCGATTAATGGAGAAAAATTGCCCCATTCTGGAAAACCTAGCCGTCGGGATCGTCACCACTAAAAATCGGGCATTCCACCTGCCGCCTGGCGTAAAGCTGCCTAATCATCATTCACCGAAAATTCCTCACAAACTCCTCTATTCTCCCTAGGTTCCCTGAACCGACCACCAGCATTGGGTATTCTCCCTCTTTCAACTCCTCGGTGTCCAGCTTCACCAAAACCACCGAGTCGTGTCCCTTCATCCAAACCGTGAGACTCTTCCTCCGTGAATCCACCTCTCCAATATTCCCAGAGACCATATGTATCAACCCCGTGGGTACTCGCCGGAGGTTCCCCAACGCCGTCGCGCCCATCTTCCCCATGTTCGTGACATGTTTCGCAGAACCCTAGGATCAGTCACTCGATCTTCGTTCCGCTTACGCAACCCTAAAACTTCCGCCAGATACGGCTCCACAACGCCGGTCGGTACTGCTTCGCGATCTTTATCCACGACCATTGTCAGAGCTCTTGTCTTCTCTAGCGTTGATGCCGGTTTTGAGAAGAGTTTCATCCGCTTCTCCATTAATCGGCGAGTCTCTGTCAGATTTTGAATTAACTCAACCCTCACCTCGCCGATTCCCTTCTCCATAATAGCCCTAACCTCCTTAATTTCTTTTTCCACAGATTCGAACCGTTCCTCTGATTTCTTGCCCGCCATATATGCCCAAAATTTGTGCTTTGATACCAAAGTGATAGAATCTAGGATAATTCTCAAGAAATAAGAAGAATTGAGAAGAAAAAGAGATGAACTTTTATTGAATTGAAGAAAAATGAATTACAGATGCAGTACTTCGTGGTACTGCTAGACCTCTCCTTCTTAGCTTATGAGTTAAGACTTCCCCAACAAGACTCAGATCATTCCTGACTGCACTCTCTCCTCCCTCCTTTTATTCCCTCCGTTTCCTTAATCGGCGAGTCTCATGTTCACACTACAATATCAATAACAACTATTACTAACTAACAAGTACACTTATTGCTTGTTTCTTATACTGCCTATTCCCTCTTTCCCTTTCTAACAAACACTTGCATTATTAAAGACTTAGGATACGTTTGGTTACAGTGATGAATGATAATGAGAATGATAATGGGAATGGTAATGAAAATGGAATTGGAATGCGCTGGAATCATAAACTGATTCCATTGTTTGATTGGAGTCATGGAATCAACACCTGAATGAGGATTATGCTGTTTGGTTAATAACGGAATGGAATTGAAAAAATTGTATTTTGACAAAAATACCCTTGATTAATAATCCTAAATAATTTAATATTTTAATTAATTAAAATAGTAAAAACATAATTTAATTATTGAAAAAGACTTTTTATTTGAAAGATAATAATTTAAAAACTATATTTTAATTGTAAAAAAAATAATATTTGATATTTTTATGTAATAATAAATTATCACAAGCTTAAATATGATAACTTTTGACATCTACCATTATATGTTCTGTGAAAAATATAATTTTAACCCCTGTCAATACAATTTTTATGCAATATTGTCACACTATAGTTTCTTAATAATTAATGCATACATAATTTTTTTAAAAAAATCAACATCTCATCCCTTGTAAATAATATCACAAGTCATGACATAATATCACTTATAGTCAATAAAAATAAGCATAAAATCAACATCCACTTATGCCTGCAATCCTACCGTGGTAAAACAAAAAAAAAGTGAAAAGAAAGATAGTATACTTATGCCTGCAACACTTATGCCTGCAACATCCTACCGTGACAAGTAAAGCATGAAAAAACATGTTTTGAACTTGCCACACTTATGCCTGCAACATCCACGATTATATATATATATATATATATATAATCAATTGAACTACATATATACAATTGAGTGTATACAATAACGTTGGAACAATAAAATTGAGAATTCAATTATCAAATTTCTCTCCTTTTGGACTACGCAAAACCGAAATTGGGTGCAACAAATTCAGATAAATAATTAAATTCAGATTTTGCCCAAGTTATGAATCTCCATACGCCAACTACATATATAATTCCAAAATATAGTCATATGCTAAGTGAAGCAAGTTCCTAATTAATACAATTTAATAAAGTGCAACATAATCTTAATTACTTACAATACCAAAAGAATCGGAGGCTCCTAAATATCACCGGCAAGCAAAGCTCTAGTCCACTCATCTTTTTCATCATCAGGGATACTAAAAAAGTAAGAAACTAAAGTATCATCTTTTATCATCATCCGAGCTACCTTATGTCGTTCAAGTGCGGTAATGGTTGTGGTCCTTTGTAGCTCAGCCCTAATCCGGCTATGTTTTTCGGTCATGTCTTCACCGATAGCCCGACTTAAACGTTCACTTGCCTTTTCAATAACACCAGCAAGTAAAGCAGATGATCTTTCAATGGCTTCATAAGCCTCCGAGTCCTTTGTAGTCTTCCTTTTTCTTTTTGACGACCCTTGAGATTGAGCTTAAGTTGGAGTAATAGCCGATGCTTGTGAGAAAGATATTGACTGCGCTTCATCCACAAAGGTAGTATTGTGAATGTCATTGACAAAGTCCTCGTCAATATTAATATCGTCAGCTGCTTCTTTTTCAAGTTCCTTAATTACATCAGCAGCAGCCTCGGCACCCATACTTGTTGCACGATCTTTGCCGAAAGCCATACACAAGTCCTCATAGTAGGGAAAAACCTTGGTCTTAAACGGTAACACTTCCTTGTGACTCTGAATTTTAATACAATGAAACATTAGCATAATCCTGTCCATACCTGCTTTGAAGTTCGGTCATGCCCCAGGACCATTTAAATTATATGTTGACAAGGTATGCAAGTTAATAATATTGGATGTGCATAACAACATAACAATGTCCTTAACCATAAAATTGTGACGTGCATGCATGTAATGTCCTTCACCATAAAATTGTCATATCTTAAAAGAACTAAATTTTTGTAAAAAAAGTACCTTAAGATATGCTTCCCATACCGGCTTCTCCGCTGTAACCGTTTTCTATCCGGATCCCATCCAAAACCGCTACAATTAGGCCTAGTTAGCATTTCATGGACTATTTGAAAATTAGTATTCAAAGTTTTCATTTTAGACTCTATGTGTGGCCTAGCTAGTAAGTCGCATCTCGACAACCTACTATGTAACTTTCTCTCAAGCGCATGCAGATGTCCAGCCTTGAAGTTACCTTCTGCTTTATATGTTCCCTCATTATGTAACTCCATTAAAGCTTCAATTAAAAATTTATCCTCATACCAATTGTTGGAAAAATAATGGCATCGAGTGCGCAGCGGAATTTAAAAAATTTTAATCAACGTCAAAGCCAAACAAGAACATGTTCATGATGCTATATAACATAAATACTAAAGATCTAAATCATACCTTTTTGAGATTTCAGGAAACAAAGACGTCGACGGATCAAAGCGTTCCAAAAAAGAACGGAAGAGCCTCAACCAAGCTGGTCTTCTTTGCTATTCTCGTTTCCACGATCGATTGTCGAGTGGGCACACGTCGTTTAATCTCCTCTGTATTCTTAATCTCCTTCCAATCACAAGAGAGCCAAAGAAAAATTGTTCTTGATAATTAAACAATTTTTCCTCTTGGAATCTCTTATCAATAGCCTCCAAAAAGTCTCTCAAGTGATCTAATGAGTAATGAGACTTAATAGGCTATTTATCTTTATTTAGGAAGTCATACTTCCGCAACAATTAGGTTTCCCAAAGATTTAATCGCTTTTCAGTCGATTTTGCCCACATCGACAGCGCTGGCACAGCGTTACAACCGGTCGGCCGGAGACAGAGCGTTATAACTCACCGGTCGACCGGTCCTTCACAAACCGGTCTACCCACGGTCGACCCGACCGGTCGACCGGACCGGTCGACTGTGACCGGTCTACCCACCGGTCAACTTATGCATGATCGATGAAAGTTGTTTTCTAGTTTTTCAACATGGGAAACTTGCATAGAGCCTCGGATTTTGATTCAAGCAACCCAATAGAGAAATTGCACGATCAAAGCAGGTCATATAATAGTCTTCCCACATTAAACAACTCTTAAAACAATAATTCAACCAATTTATCTAGAATTAATTTATCAATTAATTCACCCGATAAATCACTCATGAATTAACTTTGAACCTCTTTTACGGAAATAACACAAGTTACCAATATGTAGGAAATACACCGTATCGTTAGGAAATTATGTGAGCTAGCAAAGGGACCCGATGGACATATATAAATCAAGCTCCTATAATCACAACGCTACTTGTAAACCAACAAGTCCGTCTCATGATTATAAAACTCTAGCGCTATTCCACTAAAAGCCTAGAGGCGCACTCTCGATTCATATAAGCGTATTTACAAAGCTCTAATTAGCTCTAGTCCATGACTCAATATATTAGTATATCATCCCCATAGGATATCCATAATCGACTTGAGGTCAAGTTCTGTTTTACCTTCCCGATTACATTTATCTTATGTTCCATTATCAAACCATTGGAAAAATACTATTCATACTATTACAAACAAAGAAACCATTAGATAACACATAGTAGTCTAATAGCCGAGCGCTCGTATTTTCCAATCCATCGATAATGCATAAGAGGATATCATTGACTCTTTGTAGGAGCTATGGATTCCACTATCTATGAATAACGAATCTCACACACGAGTCATATCCCCAATGCACCGCAAGCGTACCTTTACATAATGTCGGGATGTCTCCCTTTATTACATCAAAGGATACAAGTCAAGTATACGGGTTCATCATCCATCTCGGGATTAAGATGACAACATATAATTTCGTCAAAAAGTGAATTGTTTTATTCAAACAGAATTATTAATTAAAACAATTCATCTTTGGTCCGATCCAATATAGATTTCACCATTAGAAACTATATCAATGTCTCTACCCATGGAGTCCCACCTCCGACGACAAAGACAAGCCGTCTCCGTTGGGAAGTAGACAACATAACAATCTTAACATGAATAAGGCGCCCAACTTTATTCCCTCGATTGTGGATCATAAGATTTAGACTATCATCTTTAGATTCTTGTCTTCCGCATGTTCTTCACATTACATGCATGATCTAAAGATTTAGAATGACAGTCTCAGACTTTTTGTTTGCTTATCATACATTCAACTATTATGAACATAAAGAGGACAATACATAGATATATGAAATAAACAAATCTTTATTAATAGTCAAAATGTCTCAAAGAAAATTGTTACATTTATTCCTAAGGGCATAAACGCTAACAGGTCGACCAATTGCACTTAAGTGAGTAAATGTGACATGCTACGCATCCCCATAGCCTCGACATGCTTCTCAAAGACCTTAGAAGGCAGGGCCTTCGTGAGCAGGTCGACCATATTGTCCTCGACGCGATTTTGCATATTTCCACATGCCCTTCTTCAATAAAGCTTCTTATCACATGATACTTCACGTCTATGTCTATGTGCTTACTCATTTTCGATATCTTGGTTCTTTGGTGTTAGCTATTGCCGCACTTTATTATCAAAGTATAGTCTCAATGGCTTATCCACACCAGGAACAACTTCAAGATCCATCAAAATTTGCGGAGCCACCTTTGCTTCTTCGAAGCATCACTAGTCTGCCACATACTCGACTTCCATCGTTGAGTCGAAGTGCAAGTTTGCTTGACACTCCTCCAAGCAGCAGAACCGCCTCCCGGAGTAAAGACAGTAACCCGAAGTCGATTTCCTAGAATCCAAACAAGATTGAAAAAATGAATCAGATATCCTAGAGGTGTCAAATCCTCCCGGAATATACCAACATATAATTTCTAGTTCTCGAAGATACTTGAATATATGCTTGACCGCAACCAGTGGTTAGGTCCTAGATTCGATTGAAATCGACTTACAATCCCAACCGCATGGCAAATGTCCGGTCGAGTACAAAGCATTGCATACATGAGGCTCCCCGACGTAGAAGCATAAGGCACCTTCGCCATGTATTCTCTTTCTTGAGATGTCTTGGGACAATCATTTGTTCGAAAAGAGTAATTCAGACCTAGATGGTTGCCCACCTTTCTTGGAATTATGCATTGCATACTTCTCGAGAATTTTATCTATGTATGAAGCCTGAGAGAGAGCTATCATTTTGTTCTTTCGATCTCTTAAGATTCGAATGCCTAGAACATAATTAGCTTCTCCTAAGTCCTTCATGTCAAAACTGTTTGGTAAGCCAAACTTTGGTGATGATAAAGCCCCTACATCATTGCCAATAAGTAGAATATCATCAACATATAACAAAGAAAAACCACTTTCCCATCTTGAATATGTTTATAAACACAAGGTTCATCCATATTCATTTGAAATCCAAAAGTCTTGACCAATTGGTCAAATCTTTTGTTCAAGAACGGAAGCTTGTTTTAATCCATAAATGGATTTCAACAACTTGCAAACTTTTTCCTCTTGACCCTTAGCCCCAAAGCCTTACGGTTGTACCATGTAGATACTCTCCTCAAGATGGCGTTCAAGAACGCCGTCTTGACATCCATTTGCCGGATCTCGTAGTCGAAGGCGGCCGCAATGGATAAGAGAATGCGGATGGACTTAAGCATGGCTACTGCGAAAAAGGTTTCCTCGTAGTCGATTCCTTCCTTTTGCGTGTATCCTTAGCTACCGGTCTAGCCTTATAGGTTTCGACCTTTCATACGCATTTCTCTTTCTCTTGTAGACCCATTTACACCCAATGGGCTTAATCCCATCGGGAAGATCTACAAGTTCCCAGACTAGATTAAAATCCATAGATTTCATCTAAACTTTCATGGCTTACGTCCAGAGATTTGCATCAACATCCTCCATAGCTTCTTTGTAAGTATAAGGATCTCTGTCATGTTCGGAGATTACGCCAAAAAGGTTTCCCCATTAGCCATGAATCTCTCGGGTTCATGTCTGATCCTCCCACTACGCTTGAAGCCCCTTAGTACATTGTTGGGTTTCCTCTTCTACTACGATTGGATCGGTTTCCAAAGGAGCAGTTGGTATGACTAAGTCACTCGACATTTCCTCAAGCACTATTTTGCTACGAGGCTTAAAGTCGTTCATGTAACTTTCCTCAAGGAATGTTGCATTCGTTGAAACCACGACTTTATTTTCCTTGGGATTATAGAAATAACCCCTTTCGTCCCTCTTGGATAACCTACAAAAATGCATACTTGAGCGTGCTTCCAACTTGTTCGCTTCCTTGTCCAAGACATGTGGGACACCCCATATGCGAATATGGTTCAAGGATGTCTTCTGCCCGTCCACAACTCGTGAGGAGTTTTAGGAACCGACTTTGTTGACACGTTGTTGAGAAGATAACATGCGGTTTGTAAAGCATATCCCCGGAAAGATATAGGCAATGTCGAATAACTCATCATGGACCGTACCATGTCCAACAAGGTTCTATTTCTTCTCTCGGCTACACCATTCTGCGTGGAGTGCGAGTGCGATTAAATGGGATAGAATCCCATTCTCTAATAAGTATCCGGTGAACTCATTAGAGAGGTATTCTCTACCTCGATTGGATCGAAGTGCCTTTATGGGTTTACCCAATTGGTTTTTCACTTCAACCCGAAACTCCCTGAATTTCTCAAAAGTTTCACTTTGTGGTGCATCAGGTGCACATAAGCATATATTGAGTAATCGTCGATAAAAGTGACGTAATACTCATACCCACCTCTTGCGTTGATGTTCATGGGACCACAAACATCACTATGCACAAGTTCAAGAACACCTTCGGCCCTATTGCCTTTAGACCCAAATGGTCTTTTGGTCATTTTGCCCTCCAAACAAGATTCACATTGGGGTAAGGACTCAAACTTTAAAGAACTTAAAGGTCCATCTTTTACCAACCTCTGTATCCTGTTAAGGCTAATGTGACCAAGTCGCAAATGCCAAAGATATGTCTCATTAGAGTGAGAAGTTTTAAGCCTTTTAGAGTTATTAACAACCCGGTGTTTAGCGATGAGTCCATCTTTGGTTTGATAAAATATAGATTATTTTGCATCCATCCATCACGGATAAAAGACTTGTTTTCTGAATCACAACTTTATTATTAAAAAAAACCGAATAAGAATCTTTAAATAAACAAACAATGAAATAAGATTCCTCTTAAAGCGAGGAACATAAAAAGCAGTCTCTAAAAAATAAACTCCTATAACTATCAAAATAAAGATGGACGTCCCCTTTGCTTCACCAACACTAGTGTTCCATCGCCCATCCTCAACGTGAAGCTTTCATTTAGAAGACTTCTCGTTTGCTTGAACCCCCCGCAGAGAAAACACATACATGATTAGTTGCTCCAGAATCTATGACCCGATTGTCCTTTGGATTCCTCAACTAGACATGCTTCCACAATCAAAAGATCACACTCACCTCCTTTGCCTTTAACGGCTAGGTAGTCTTTGCAATTCTTCTTCATGTGCCCCACCTTCCCGCAATGAAAGCATTTAAGCTTGTTCGGGTTCCTCTTCTTCTTGTTCTTGCCCTTGTTTGGCGGGGCGAAGAACTCTCCTTCTTAGCTACTTGCTTCTTCTTTCCATTCCACGAAGGGGTTTGGAAGAAGATGCCTCAAACAAAGTTGGCTTCCACAATAGTCGACCCCTTGATCATCCGCTCGAACTTTTGGAGTTCTTGCATTAACTTCTGTCAAGGTTATATTACATCTAGCGCTCAAATTGAGCGTTGCCCTAAGCGGAATATACTCCTTCGACAAAGTCTCAAAGATCATGGTCAATTGAGACTCAACATCGATGTCGGCCCCATTGGTGCGAACTTCAGCCAAATAGCCCATTACCTTCAAACATATGTTCCTTTATGGAAGACCCGGCCTTACGTCTGCAGTTAATGAGATTGCTAAGGGCTTCCGGCGTTTTCGGTGGCTTGGCCACGAACATGTCCTCAAGATTATCCATAATCGGCGGCGATTATGTAATCTTCATGTTGTGCTTGTAGCGATGGACATGCTCGCCATCATATAACAAATGAGCCATATCGTTAGAGTCCTTCCGGCGTTGATACGCTTCACGAAAACCTCATTAGGAGCATCAACGGTGGCTCGGAGGACAAGGTGTGTTCGAGACGAAATTTAGTTTCTCAAAGGTTAGGACGATCTTTAGGTTCCTTTTCCAATCGGTAAAATTCTCGCCAGTTAAGTTGTGTTTATTAAGTATCGATGATAATGCGCTAGAAGACATTTTGATCTACAATAAACATTCATATATCTAGTATAAGCAAACTTGCATAAACATTTAGTAATCAAACATATATACATGTTATAATGCAACAAATATGTTTGTGTGTCAAAACCTTGAAAAAATCACAACCTTACAACGATAATTCCCAACTCAAAATTTTTTTGTAAGTCTCCTAGGGAGATCATGTAAAATTTAATTGGGAACACGGATCCCCTCCGATCAATATATACCATCCGGATCAATCTGTCCAGCATATATTGATAATCGTTTTCTTTGGCCATTAATTTAATTATCGAGCTCTAGGGAGATTAATAATTAAATTAATCTTGAGTGTATAACCATCGTTTCAACTATTTGATCCATATATTACAATTGTCACCTAGGGGTGTACAACCATAAAATATGCTCAAATAAATTATCCTCTCGGAGATCCACACGGTACATAATGAATCCCTTCCTAGGGGTCGGTATCACCATGTGTTACTGCGGACCAACGATGGAGGCCATGGGTCTTTTCTTCAAAAACCCTCACCCACTCAATCTTTTTTTGGAAAACAAGGTTTTATGTTAAGAAATATGCATGAACAATTTTAATGAGCAAGCCTCCTATTCTATATGACATGTTATCACATATATAGCAAATCATATTATATGCAATCATACAAAGCAATTAAGCTAGGCAACAAGCATAATAATAATAATAACCGTAGCATTATGGTTCCATCCTAGAGAAAAGAAAGAAATTAAAGATTACAAAGAATAATCGAAACATATATCGATTCTTCATCTTAAATCTTCCGATTGTCCTTGAATTCTATATCACAATCTAATTCGGTTATCATAAAATTATTTTTCATGTTTTCTTGAAAAAATCTCAAAAAACGCAAAATCGTGATATTGTCCCGTTAGGTCCGGTCGACCGGAGAGAGGTAGTAGTTATACTCTACCGGTCGACCGCCTTACACTAACGGTCGACCGGTGCGGTCGCGCCCGGTGCCCGTCTTGACGATAACCCAGATTTTCGAAATCAAAGCGAGTTTTCAATTTATTCAAAAACACAAAACAATTTTATAAACCAAGGAAAAATTAGATACCTTCATCTCCTTCATCTTCAATACGCTTCAAGAATTTTACATAAAAATTCCTATACCGTTTTCGGTTTACAAAATTTCTACTAGAAAATAAAATAAACCCTAACGGCGATGATAGGCGCATATCTAATTACATTGCAAAGAACAAATTCCTATACAACCATTCTAAACTCTAAGGAACCATAACGGTAAAAATTAAATAATAAATAATCATTGACAATTCATAAATGAAAACCAATAATAATTATTTAATCATTCATTCACCATATATTCATGACAACAACATAATATAGAAACCCTAGAGTGCCATCTCTCTAAAATATCAATTCAAGCATAAAAGAGATATTTTGGATCACAAATCTATGTACATAGCATAATCATGAACAAATAACCATGGCTCGATACCAATTGTTGGAAAATAATGGCATCGAAAGTCTTGCGGAATTTAAAAATTTTAATCAAAGTCAAAGCCAAACAAGAACATGTTCATGATGCTATATAACATAAATACTAAAGATCTAAATCATACCTTTTGAGATTTGAGAAACCTGACGTCTCGACGGATCAAAGCGTTCCAAACAAAGAACGGAAGAGCCTCAACCAACTGGTCTTCTTTGCTATTCTCGTTTTCCACGATCGGTGTCGGGTGGGCACACCGTTTAATCTCCTCTTTGGTAATCTTAATCTCCTTCCAATCACAAAGAGCCCAAAGAAAAATTGTTCTTGATAATTAAACAATTTTTCCTCTTGGAATCTCTTATCAATAGCCTTCAAAAAGTCTCTCAAATGATCTAATGAGTAATGAGACTTAATAGGCTATTTATCTTGTTTAGGAAGTCATACTTCCGCAACAATTAGGTTTCCCAAAGATTTAATCGCTTTTCAGTCGATTTTTTGCCACATCGACGCAGCGTTACGGCGTTATGGCGGTCGTGGGGAGACAGAGAAGTTATAACTCACCGGTCGACCGGTCCTTCACAAACCGGTCTACCCACGGTCGACCTGTGACCGGTCGACTGTGACCGGTCTACCCACGGTCAACCTTTATGCGACCGACGAAAGTTGTTTTCCTAGTTTTTCAACATGGGAAACTTGCATGAAACCTCGAGTTTTGATTCAAACAACCCAATAGAAATTGCACGATCAAAGCAGGTCATATAATAGTCTTCCCACATTAAACAACTCTTAAAATAATAATTCAACCAATTTATCTAGAATCAATTTATCAATTAATTCACCCGATAAATCACTCATGAATTAACTTTGAACCTTTTTACGGAAATAACACAAGTTACCAATATGTAGGAAATACACCGTATCGTTAGGAAATTATGTGAGCTAGCAAAGGGACCCGATGGACATATATAAATCAAGCTCCTATAATCACAACGCTACTTGTAAACCAACAAGTCCGTCTCATGATTATAAAACTCTAGCGCTATTCCACTAAAAGCCTAGAGCTGCACTCTCGATTTATATAGCGTATTTACAAAGCTCTAATTAGCTCTAGTCCATGACTCAATATATTAGTATATCATCCCCATAGGATATCCATAATCGACTTGAGGTCAAGTTTACATTTTACCTTCGATTACATTTATCTTATGTTCCATTATCAAACCATTGGAAAAATACTATTCATACTATTACAAACAAGTAAACCATTAGATAACACAGAGTAGTCTAATAGCCGGCGCTCGTATTTTCCAATCAATCGATAATGCATAAGAGGATATCATTGACTCTTTATAGGAGCTATGGATTCCACTATCTATGAATAACGAATCTACGCATACACGAGTCATACCCCAATGTACCGGCAAGCGTACCTTTACATAATGTCGGGATGTCTCCCTTTAGTACATCAAATGATACAAGTCAAGTATCGGGTTCATCATCCATCTCGGGATTAAGATGACAACATATAATTCGTCAAAAGTGAATTGTTTTATTCAAAGCGAAATTATTAATTAAAACAATTCATCTTTGGTCCGATCCAATATAGATTTCACCATTAGAAACTATATCAATGTCTCTACCCATGGAGTCCCACCTCCGACGACCAAGACAAGCCGTCTCCGTTAGGAAGTAGACAACATAACAATCTTAACATGAATAAAGCGCCCAACTTTATTCCCTCGATTGTGGATCATAAGATTTAGACTATCATCTTTAGATTCTTGTCTTCCGCATGTTCTTCACATTACATGCATGATCTAAAGATTTAGAATGACAGTCTCAGACTTTTTGTTTGCTTATCATACATTCAACTATTATGAACATAAAGAGGACAATACATAAATATATGAAATAAACAAATCTTTATTAATAGTCAAAATGTCTCGAAGAAAATTGTTACATTTATTCCTAAGGGCATAAACGCTAACAATTGCTCTGATACCAATTGTTGGAAAATAATGGCATCGAGTGCGCAGCGGAATTTAAAAATTTTAATCAAAGTCAAAGCCAAACAAGAACATGTTCATGATGCTATATAACATAAATACTAAAGATCTAAATCATACCTTTTGAGATTTCAGGAAACTGCACGTCTGACAGATCAAAGCGTTCCAAACAGCAACCGGAAGAGCCTCAACCAACTGGTCTTCTTTGCTATTCTCGTTTCCACGATCGGTGTGAGGGAACCTACTATTCCTACTATGTATTTCCTACATATTGGTAACTTGTGTTATTTCCGTAAAAAAGGTTCAAAGTTAATTCATGAGTGATTTATCGGGTAAATTAATTGATAAATTGATTCTAGATAAATTGGTTGAATTATTGTTTTAAGAGTTGCTTAATGTGGGAAGACTATTATATGACTGTTTTGATCAGGCAATTTCTCTATTGGGTTGCTTGAATCAAAACTGATATTGTTAGCGTTTATGCCCTTAGGAATAAATGTAACAATTTTCTTCGAGACATTTTGACTATTAATAAAGATTTGTTTATTTCATATATCTATGTATTGTCCTCTTTATGTTCATAATAGTTGAATGTATGATAAGCAAACAAAAAGTCCGAGATGTCATTCTAAATCTTTAGATCATGCATGTAATGTGAAGAACATGCGGAAGACAAGAATCTAAAGATGATAGTCTAAATCTTATGATCCACAATCGAGGGAATAAAGTTGGGCGCTTTATTCATGTTAAGATTGTTATGTTGTCTACTTCCTAACGAGAGGCGGCTTGTCTTGGTCGTCGGAGGTGGGACTCCATGGGTAGAGACATTGATATAGTTTCTAATGGTGAAATCTATATTGGATCGGACCAAAGATGAATTGTTTTAATTAATAATTCTGTTTGAATAAAACAATTCACTTTTGACTAATTATATGTTGTCATCTTAATCCCGAGATGGATGATGAACCCGTATACTTGACTTGTATCCTTTGATGTACTAAAGGGAGACATCGACATTATGTAAAGGTACGCTTGCGGTACATTGGGGGTATGACTCGTGTATGCGTGAGATTCGTTATTCATAGATAGTGGAATCCATAGCTCCTATAAAGAGTCAATGATATCCTCTTATGCATTATCGGTGGATTGGAAAATACGGCGCTCGGCTATTAGACTACTCTGTGTTATCTAATGGTTTACTGTTTGTAATAGTATGAATAGTATTTTTCCAATGGTTTGATAATGGAACATAAGATAAATGTAATCGGGAAGGTAAAACAGAACTTGACCTCAAGTCGATTATGGATATCCTATGGGGATGATATACTAATATATTGAGTCATGGACTAGAGCTAATTAGAGCTTTGTAAATACGCTATATAAATCGAGAGTGCAGCTCTAGGCTTTTAGTGGAATAGCGCTAGAGTTTTATAATCATGAGACGGACTTGTTGGTTTACAAGTAGCGTTGTGATTATAGGAGCTTGATTTATATATGTCCATCGGGTCCCTTTGCTAGCTCACATAATTTCGTAACGATACGGTGTATTTCCTACATATTGGTAACTTGTGTTATTTCCGTATAAGAGGTTCAAAGTTAATTCATGAGTGATTTATCGGGTGAATTAATTGATAAATTGATTCTAGATAAATTGGTTGAATTATTGTTTTAAGAGTTGTTTAATGTGGGAAGACTATTATATTTTTTTGATCGAGACAATTTCTCTATTGGGTTGTTTGAATCAAAACGAGGCTCTCATGCAAGTTTCCCATGTTGAAAAACTAGGAAAACAACTTTCGTCGATGCAGCATAAAGGTTGACCGGTGGGTAGACCGGTCACGCAGTCGATCGTCGGTCGATCGACCGATCAGGGTCGACCGTGGGTAGACCGGTTTGTGAAGGACCGGTCGACCGTGAGTTATAACTTCTCCGTCTCCGGTCGACCGGTTGTAACGCGTAACGCAGCGTCGATGTGGCAAAATCGACTGAAAAGTGCGATTAAATCTTTGGGAAACCTAATTGTTGCGGAAGTATGACTTCCTAAACAAATTATAAATAGCCTATTAAGTCTCATTACTCATTAGATCACTTGAGAGACTTTTGGAGGCTATTGATAAGAGATTCCAAGAGGAAAAATTGTTTAATTATCAAGAACAATTTTTCTTTGGCTCTCTTGTGATTGGAAGGAGATTAAGAATACCAAAGAGGAGATTAAACGAAGTGTGCCCACCAAGACACCGATCGCGGGAAACGAGAATAGCAAAGAAGACCAGTTGGTTGAGGCTCTTTCGGTTCTTTGTTTGGGAACGCTTTGATCCGCCGACGTGCGGTTTCTCGAAATCTCAAAAGGTATGATTTAGATCTTTAGTATTTATGTTATATAGCATCATGAACATGTTCTTGTTTGGCTTTTGACTTTGATTAAAATTTTTAAATTTCTGCGCTTTTCGATGCCATTATTTTCCAACAATTGGTATCGAGCCATGGTTATTTGTTCATGATTATGCTATGTACATAGATTTGTGATCTAAAAATATCTCTTTTATGCTTGAATTGATATTTTAGAGATGGCACTCTAGGGTTTCTATATTATGTTGTTGTCATGAATATATGGTGAATGAATGATTAAATAATTATTATTGGTTTTCATTTATGAATTGTCAATGATTATTTATTATTTAATTTTTACCGGTTATGGTTCCTTAGAGTTTAGAATGGTTGTATAGGAATTTGTTCTTTGCAATGTAATTAGATATGCGGCCTATCATCGCCGTTAGGGTTTATTTTATTTTCTCTAGTAGAAATTTTGTAAACCGAAAAACGGTATAGGAATTTTTATGTAAAATTCTTGAAGTGATTGAAGATGAAGGAGATGAAGGTATCTAATTTTTCCTTGGTTTATAAAATTGTTTTGTGTTTTTGAATAAATTGAAAACGGCTTTGATTTACGAAAATCGGGTTCTTGTCGCCGGGCACCGTCGACGACCGCACCGGTCGACCGGTTAGTGTAAGGCGGTCGACCGGTAGAGTATAACTACTCTGTCTCCGGTCGACCGGACCTAACGGGACAGTATACGATTTTGCAGTTTTTTGAGATTTTTTTCAAGAAAACATGAAAAATAATTTTATGATAACCGGAATTAGATTGTGATATAGAATTCAAGGACAACTGGGAAGATTTAAGATGAAGAATCGATATATGTTTCGATTATTCTTTGTAATCTTTAATTTCTTTCTTTTCTCTAGGATGGAACCATAATGCTACGGTTATTATTATTATTATGCTTGTTGCCTAGCTTAATTGCTTTGTATGATTGCATATAATATGATTTGCTATATATGTGATAACATGTCATATAGAATAGGGAGTGCCGCTCATTAAAATTGTTCATGCATATTTCTTAACATAAAACCTTGTTTTCCAAAAGATTGAGTGGGTGAGGGTTTTTGAAGAAAAGACCCATGGCCTCCATCGTTGGTCCGCAGGTAACACATGGTGATACCGAGCCCCTAGGAAGGATTCATTATGTACCGGTGTGGATCTCCGAGAGGATAATTTATTTGAGCATATTTTATGGTTGTACACCCTAGGTGACAATTGTAATATATGGATCAAATAGTTGAAACGATGGTTATACACTCAAGATTAATTTAATTATTAATCTCTCCTAGGAGCTCGATAATTAAATTAATGGCCAAAGAAAACGATTATCAATATATCCGGACAGAGATTGATCCGGATGGTATATATTGATCGGAGGGGATCCGTGTTCCCAATTAAATTTTACATGATCTCCCTAGGAGACTTACAAAATTTTGAGTTGGGAATTATCGTTGTAAGGTTGTGATTTTTTCAAGGTTTTGACACACAAACATATTTGTTGCATTATAACATGTATATATGTTTGATTACTAAATGTTTATGCAAGTTTGCTTATACTAGATATATGAATGTTTATTGTAGATCAAAATGTCTTCTAGCGCATTATCATCGATACTTAATAAACACAACTTAATCAAGTAGAATTTTACCGATTGGAAAAAGGAACCTAAAGATCGCCCTAACCTTTGAGAAACTAAATTTCGTCTTCGAACACACCTTGTCCTCCGGAGCCACTGTTGATGCTCCTAATGAGGTTTTCGTAGCGTATCAATTTGGAAGGACTCTCGACGATATGGCTCATTGTTATATGATGGCTAGCATGTCCATTGTGCTACAAGCACAACATGAAGATTACATAATCGCCGCCGATTATGGATAATCTTGAGGACATGTTCGGTGGCCAAGCCACCGAAAAACGTCGGGAAGCCCTTAGCAACCTCATTAAGCATGTAAGGTGGGTCTTCCATAAAGAAACATATGTCAAGGTAATGGGCTATTTGGCTGAAGTTCGGACCAATGGGGCCGACATCGATCTTTGAGTCTCAATTGACCATGATCTTTGAGACTTTGTCGAAGGAGTATATTCCGTTTAGGGCAACGCGTTCAATTTGAGCGCTAGGCAGAATATAACCTTGACAGAGTTGATGCAAGAACTCCAAAAGTTCGAGCGGATGATCAAGGGTCGACTATTGTGGAAGCCAACTTTGTCGAGGCATCTTCTTCCAAACCCCTTCGGGGAATGGAAAGAAGAAGCAAGTAGCTAAGAAGGAGAGTTCTTGATTCCGCCAAACAAGGGCAAGAACAAGAAGAAGAGGAACCCGAACAAGCTTAAATGCTTTCATTAAGGGAAGGTGGGGCACATGAAGAAGAATTGCAAAGACTACCTAGCCGTTAAAGGCAAAGGAGGTGAGTGTGATCTTTTGATTGTGGAAGCATGTCTAGTTGAGGAATCAAAGTGACAACCGGGTCATAGATTCTCGGAGCAACTAATCATGTATGTGTTTTCTGCGGGGGTTCAAGCAAACGAGAAGTCTTCTAAATGAAAGCTTCACGTTGAGGATGGGCGATGGAACACTAGTGTTGGTCAAGCGGTGGGAGACGCCCATCTTTATTTTGATAGTTATAGGAGTTTATTTTTATAGACATTTTTTATGTTCCTCGGTTTAAGAGGAATCTTATTTACATTGCTTGTTTATTTAAAGATTCTTATTCGGTTTCTTTTAATAATAAAGTTGTGATTAAGTAAAAACAAGTCTTTTATCCGTGATGGATGGATGCAAAATAATCTATATTTTATCAAACCAAAGATGGACTCACTGCTAAACACTGAAGTTGTTAATAACTCTAAAAGGCTTAAAACTTCTCACTCTAATGAGACATATCTTTGGCATTTGCGACTTGGTCACATTAGCCTTAACGGGATACAGAGGTTGGTAAAAGATGGACCTTTAAGTTCTTTAAAGGTTGAGTCCTTACCCCAATGTGAATCTTGTTTGGAGGGCAAAATGACCAAAAGACCATTTGGGTCTAAAGGCAATAGGGTCAAGGTGTTCTTGAACTTGTGCATAGTGATGTTTGTGGTCCCATGAACATCAAGGCAAGAGGAGGGTATGAGTATTACGTCACTTTTATTGACGATTACTTAAGATATGGTTATGTGTACCTATTGCATCACAAAAGCGAAACTTTTGATAAATTCAGGAGTTTCGGGCTGAAGTGGAAAAGCAACTAGGTAAACCCATAAAGGCACTTCGATCCGATCGAGGTGGAGAATACCTCCGATGAGTTCACCGGATACTTATTAGAGAATGGGATTCTATCCCATTTAATCGCACCGGCACTCCACAGCCAGTAATGGTGTAGCCGAGAGAAGAAATAGAACCTTGTTGGACATGGTACGGTCCATGATGAGTTATTCGACATTGCCTATATCTTTCTCGGGGATATGCTTTATAAAACTGCATGTTATCTTCTCGAACAACGTGTCAACAAAGTCGGTTCCTAAAACTCCTCACGAGTTGTGGAGGGGCAGGAAGACATCCTTGAACCATATTCAGATATGGGGGTGTCCCGCACATGTCTTGGACAAGGAAGCGAACAAGTTGGAAGCACGTTCGTAAGTATGCATTTTTGTAGGTTATCCAAGAGGGGACGAAAGGGGTTATTTCTATAATCCCAAGGAAAATAAAGTCGTGGTTTCAACGAATGCAACATTCCTTGAGGAAAGTTACATGAACGACTTTAAGCCTCGTAGCAAAATAGTGCTTGAGGAAATGTCGAGTGACTTAGTCATACCAACTGTTCCTTTGGAAACCGATCCAATCGGAGTAGAAGAGGAAACCCAACAACAGACTAAGGGGCTTTGCGTGGTGGGAGGATCGGACATGAACCCGAGAGATTCATGGCTAATGGGGAAATTTTTTGGCGTAATCTCTCGAACATGACAGATCCTTATACTTACAAAGAAGCTATGGAGGATGTTGATGCAAATCTCTGGGATGGAAGCCATGAAAGGCGAGATGAAATCTATGGATTTTAATCTAGTCCGGGAACTTGTAGATCTTCCCGATGGGATTAAGCCCATTGGGTGTAAATGGGTCTACAAGAGAAAGAGAAATGCGAAGGAAAGGTCGAAACCTATAAGGCTAGACCGGTAGCTAAGGGATACACGCAAAAGGAAGGAATCGACTACGAGGAAACCTTTTTCGCCTGTAGCCATGCTTAAGTCCATCCGCATTCTCTTATCCATTGCGGCCGCTCTCGACTACGAGATCCGGCAAATGGATGTCAAGACGGCGTTCTTGAACGGCCATCTTGAGGAGAGTATCTACATGGTACAAACCGTAAGGCTTTGGGGCTAAGGGTCAAGAGGGAAAAGTTTGCAAGTTGTTGAAATCCATTTATGGATTAAAACAAGCTTCCGTTGTTTGAACAAAAGATTTGACCAATTGGTCAAGACTTTTGGATTTCAATGAGTAATATGGATGAACCTTGTGTTTATAAACATATTCAAGATGGGAAAGTGGTTTTTCTCTTGTTATATGTTGATGATATTCTACTTATTGGCAATGATGTAGGGGCTTTATCATCGGTCAAAGTTTGGCTTACCAAAGCAGTTTTGACATGAAGGACTTAGGAGAAGCTAATTATGTTCTAGGCATTCGAATCTTAAGAGATCGAAAGAACAAAATGATAGCTCTCTCTCGGGCTTCATACATAGATAAAATTCTCGAGAAGTATGCAATGCATAATTCCAAGAAAGGTGGGCAACCATCTAGGTCTGGAATTACTCTTTTCGAACAAATGATTGTCCCAAGACATCCAAGAAAGAGAATACATGGCTAAGGTGCCTTATGCTTGGTCGGGAGCCTCATGTATGCAATGCTTTGTACTCGACCGGACATTTGCCATGCGGTTGGGATTGTAAGTCGATTTCAATCGAATCTAGGACCTAACCCTTTGGTTGCGGTCAAGCATATATTCAAGTATCTTGAGGAGAACTAGAAATTATATCTTTGGTATATTCCGGGAGGATTTGACACCTCTAGGATATGATTCAGATTTTCAATCTTGTTTGGATTCTAGGAAATCGACTTGGGTTCTGTCTTTACTCCGGGAGGCGGTTACTCGTTTGGAGGAGTGTCAAGCAAACTTGCACCGACTCAACGATGGAAGCCGAGTATGTGGCGACTAGTGATGCTTGAAAGAATTAAACAGGGTTCAAAATTTTGATGGATCTTGAAGTTGTTCTGGTGTGGATAAGCCATTGAGACTATCTTTGTGATAACATGCGGCAATAGCTAACACCAAAGAACCAAGATATCAGAAAATGAGTAAGCACATAGACAGGAAGTATCATGTGATAAGAAGCTTTATTGAAGAAGGGCATGTGGAAATATGCAAAATCGCGTCAGAGGACAATATGGCTGACCCGTTCACGAAGGCCCTGCCTTCTAAGGTCTTTGAGAAGCATGTCGAGGCTATGGGGATGCGTAGCATGTCACATTTACTCACTTAAGTGCAATTGGTCGACCTGTTAGCGTTTATGCCCTTAGGAATAAATGTAACAATTTTCTTTGAGACATTTTGACTATTAATAAAGATTTGTTTATTTCATATATCTATGTATTGTCCTCTTTATGTTCATAATAGTTGAATGTATGATAAGCAAACAAAAAGTCTGAGACTGTCATTCTAAATCTTTAGATCATGCATGTAATGTGAAGAACATGCGGAAGACAAGAATCTAAAGATGATAGTCTAAATCTTATGATCCACAATCGAGGGAATAAAGTTGGGCGCCTTATTCATGTTAAGATTGTTATGTTGTCTACTTCCTAACGGAGACGGCTTGTCTTTGTCGTCGGAGGTGGGACTCCATGGGTAGAGACATTGATATAGTTTCTAATGGTGAAATCTATATTGGATCGGACCAAAGATGAATTGTTTTAATTAATAATTCTGTTTGAATAAAACAATTCACTTTTGACTTAATTATATGTTGTCATCTTAATCCCGAGATGGATGATGAACCCGTATACTTGACTTGTATCCTTTGATGTACTAAAGGGAGACATCCCGACATTATGTAAAGGTACGCTTGCGGTGCATTGGGGATATGACTCGTGTATCGAGATTCGTTATTCATAGATAGTGGAATCCATAGCTCCTACAAAGAGTCAATGATATCCTCTTATGCATTATCGATTGGATTGGAAAATACGAGCGCTCGGCTATTAGACTACTCCGTGTTATCTAATGGTTTCATCGCTTGTAATAGTATGAATAGTATTTTTCCAATGGTTTGATAATGGAACATAAGATAAATGTAATCGGGAAGGTAAAATGTAACTTGACCTCAAGTCGATTATGGATATCCTATGGGGATGATATACTAATATATTGAGTCATGGACTAGAGCTAATTAGAGCTTTGTAAATACGCTTATATGAATCGAGAGTGCAGCTCTAGGCTTTTAGTGGAATAGCGCTAGAGTTTTATAATCATGAGACGGACTTGTTGGTTTACAAGTAGCGTTGTGATTATAGGAGCTTGATTTATATATGTCCATCGGGTCCCTTTGCTAGCTCACATAATTTCTGTAACGATACGGTGTATTTCCTACATATTGGTAACTTGTGTTATTTCCGTAAAAGAGGTTCAAAGTTAATTCATGAGTGATTTATCGGGTGAATTAATTGATAAATTGATTCTAGATAAATTGGTTGAATTATTGTTTTAAGAGTTGTTTAATGTGGGAAACTATTATATGACCTGTTTTTGATCGGACAATTTCTCTATTGGGTTGTTTGAATCAAAACCGAGGTTTCATGCAAGTTTCCCATGTTGAAAAACTAGGAAAACAACTTTCGAAATCGATCGATACGGGTTGACCGGTGGGTAGACCGGTCACGGGTCGATCGTCCGTCGACCGGTCACTGGTCGACCGGTGGGTAGACCGGTTTGAAGGACCGGTCGACCGTGAGTTATAACTTCTCCGTCTCCGTCGACCGGTTGTAACGCCGTAACGCTGCGGTCGATGTGGCAAAATCGACTCGAAAGTGCGATTAAATCTTTGGGAAACCTAATTGTTGCGGAAGTATGACTTCCTAAACAAAGATAAATAGCCTATTAAGTCTCATTACTCATTAGATCACTTGAGAGACTTTTTGAGGCTATTGATAAGAGATTCCAAGAGGAAAAATTGTTTAATTATCAAGAACAATTTTTCTTTGGCTCTCTTTGTGATTGGAAGGAGATTAAGAATACCAAAGAGGAGATTAAACGAAGTGTGCCCACCCGCACACCGATCGTGGAAACGAGAATAGCAAAGAAGACCAGTTGGTTGAGGCTCTTCCGTTGTCATTTGGGAACGCTTTGATCCGCCGACGTGCAGTTTCACGAAATCTCAAAAGGTATGATTTAGATCTTTAGTATTTATGTTATATAGCATCATGAACATGTTCTTGTTTGGCTTTGACTTTGATTAAAATTTTAAATTCAGCACAAGCTTTTCGATGCCATTATTTTCCAACAATTGTTAGCGTTTGTGCCCTTAGGAATAAATGTAACAATTTTCTTCGAGACATTTTGACTATTAATAAAGATTTGTTTATTTCATATATTTATGTATTGTCCTCTTTATGTTCATAATAGTTGAATGTATGATAAGCAAACAAAAAGTCTGAGACTGTCATTCTAAATCTTTAGATCATGCATGTAATGTGAAGAACATGCGGAAGACAAGAATCTAAAGATGATAGTCTAAATCTTATGATCCACAATCGAGGGAATAAAGTTGGGCGCTTTATTCATGTTAAGATTGTTATGTTGTCTACTTCCTAACGGAGACGGCTTGTCTTGGTCGTCGGAGGTGGGACTCCATGGGTAGAGACATTGATATAGTTTCTAATGGTGAAATCTATATTGGATCGGACCAAAGATGAATTGTTTTAATTAATAATTCTGTTTGAATAAAACAATTCACTTTTGATTTAATTATATGTTGTCATCTTAATCCCGAGATGGATGATGAACCCGTGATACTTGACTTGTATCCTTTGATGTACTAAAGGGAGACATCCCGACATTATGTAAAGGCACGCTTGCCGGTACATTGGGGTATGACTCGTGTGTCGAGATTCGTTATTCATAGATAGTGGAATCCATAGCTCCTATAAAGAGTCAATGATATCCTCTTATGCATTATCGGTGGATTGGAAAATACGAGCTTTCGGCTATTAGACTACTCTGTGTTATCTAATGGTTTCTTGTTTGTAATAGTATGAATAGTATTTTTCCAATGGTTTGATAATGGAACATAAGATAAATGTAATCGGGAAGGTAAAACAGAACTTGACCTCAAGTCGATTATGGATATCCTATGGGGATGATATACTAATATATTGAGTCATGGACTAGAGCTAATTAGAGCTTTGTAAATACGCTATATAAATCGAGAGTGTTTGCTCTAGGCTTTTAGTGGAATAGCTAGAGTTTTATAATCATGAGACGGACTTGTTGGTTTACAAGTAGCGTTGTGATTATAGGAGCTTGATTTATATATGTCCATCGGGTCCCTTTGCTAGCTCACATAATTTCTGAACGATACGGTGTATTTCCTACATATTGGTAACTTGTGTTATTTCCGTAAAAAGGTTCAAAGTTAATTCATGAGTGATTTATCGGGTGAATTAATTGATAAATTGATTCTAGATAAATTGGTTGAATTATTGTTTTAAGAGTTGTTTAATGTGGGAAGACTATTATATGACCTGCTTTGATCGACAATTTCTCTATTGGGTTGTTTGAATCAAAACCGAGGCTCTATGCAAGTTTCCCATGTTGAAAAACTAGGAAAACAACTTTCGCCAAAGGCATAAAGGTTGACCGGTGGGTAGACCGGTCAAGTCGACCGTCCGGGTCGACCGTGGGTAGACCGGTTTGTGAAGGACCGGTCGACCGGTGAGTTATAACTTCTCTGTCTCCGGTCGACGGTTGTAACGCTGCGAACGCAGCGTCGATGTGGCAAAATCGACTGAAAAGCGATTAAATCTTTTGGGAAACCTAATTGTTGCAGAAGTATGACTTCCTAAACAAAAGTATAAATAGCCTATTAAGTCTCATTACTCATTAGATCACTTGAGAGACTTTTTGAGGCTATTGATAAGAGATTCCAAGAGGAAAAATTGTTTAATTATCAAGAACAATTTTTCTTTGGCTCTCTTGTGATTGGAAGGAGATTAAGAATACCAAGAGGAGATTAAACGACGCGTGTGCCCACCGCACAACCGATCGTGGAAACGAGAATAGCAAAGAAGACCAGTTGGTTGAGGCTCTTCCGGTTGCTGTTTGGAACGCTTTGATCTGTCAGACGTGCTGTTTCCTGAAATCTCAAAAGGTATGATTTAGATCTTTAGTATTTATGCTATATAGCATCATGAACATGTTCTTGTTTGGCTTTGACGTTGATTAAAATTTTTTAAATTCCGCTGCGCACTCGATGCCATTATTTTTCCAACAGTGGCCTAGCTAGTAAGTCGCATCTCGACAACCTACTATGTAACTTTCTCTCAAGCGCATGCAGATGTCCAGCCTTGAAGTTACCTTTTGCTTTATATGTTCCCTCATTATGTAACTCCATTAAAGCTTCAATTAAAAATTTATCCTCATCTTCATTCCAAAACCGTTTATTTTGACCTGGACCTCTAGATTTGGAAGTGTTCATCCTAACGATAACAAAGAACAAACACATATACAATAAAACATCAACATCCTCTATGATATATAAATAGAATGTTGCAAATACTATAGATAAAAAACAATTCAAAGCGATGCATATTATTCGAATGTGCCGGATAAAACATGCAAACAACATTAGTTTGTTCTAATACAAGCAAACAATACAAGTTCCATTACAACTTCCAAGGGAAAAACACAAAGACAATTGTCATGCATTCCTACGATTCCTCCAGTCATTAAACATATCTTGGGCTACAGTATTCCTTCATCCAGTCCACTCATCTGAAGGCTCAACGACCGTTATCAAATCATCATTATCTTCTTGTTCTTCATCTTCTTCAACATTCTCACACACATCTTCTGGAATTGGATCCGGAACGTCATTAGGCATTTCACGTCTAATAAAATTATGTAACAAACAACATGCCAAGATAATGCGATTTTGAGTTTTAATAGGAAAGAACGATGGAATACGAAGAATTGCCCAACGACTCTTAAGTACACCAAAACATCTCTCTATCACATTCCTAGCATGTGAATGTTTCATAGTATAATACTCTTGTGCATTCCTAGGTTGTGTTCCATTTTCCCATTCCTTTAGATGCTACCGTTGGCCACGAAATGGAGCTAGGAAACCTTTACAATTGGTGTATCCAGCATCAACAAGATAGTAACATCCTGTTAAAAGAATTGATAAACATAGATTTAACATTTTGTAAATGTAACAACGAATGATGTAACAAAGAACGAGTAAACTACTTTACTAGTAACAAACATAATTACCGTTTGGAACACGTAAACCATTTGCCCTACGTAAAGCATCGCGTAATACTCTACCATCAGCTGCAGATCCTTCCCATCCAGGCAACACATATATAAATTCCATATCTCGTGTGCATACTCCTAAGACGTTTGTTGCAACAGCTCCATGTTGATTACGGTATTTAGGTCTCTCTGTCATAGGCACTCTCACCCTAATATAGGTTCCATCTAGTGCACCTAGGCAATTCTATAATATATAAAAGAAATAATTACTAATTACACCATAGGTGTTACCCATTTTAAACATAACACAAAAATAGGTACATACCTTAAACCATTTCCACCTATCATCGGTTGAGTTTTCTATAACCGGCTCAGGTTTAACGAATAACACTCCATGAAGTCGAATGATTGAATGCAATACATTGTGAAAGTACTTACTAACCGTTTGTCCAGATCTCATAAAATGGACATTTATAACTCTATTTTTCTCATGGTAAGCAATGGTATGTAAAAACATAGCCACTTGCTCATCTACTTGCAAATACTTAGACGCTTTCAACCCACCCCTAGTTTCTAGCAATGTGCACAAATTAGTGAAGGCATTTCTATTCATCCTTAATTGATCTCTGCATATGACATCACTTGCGTAAGCTAGTTGATAAACATATTGCCTATGAACAAACACGTCGAGCACATAAAGTTGACTCTGTAGTCGTATTGGTTCTATATCCTCCATCACCACTCTTTCCATCAATTCAAAGAACCATTGCACTACATGCATAATATTCAACAAATCTAAAAGCAAAGCCACTATCTTCCTCTTTCTCATACTTTCGCTTTTGACTAATCCTAAGCGAGCCATTATCCTACAATAAAACAACCAAAGGGAGTCATTTAAACGCACGCTCATGAGTTTAATTTAATAATAGCAATGAAGTGAACAATACATTGCTATAACAATTCCTATGGAAATGCCATCAACAAGGTATGAAGTCGACATCCATGTGCGAGAGGCTTCTAAATTGTAGCACCAATTATCACATTGTAGCACCAACTAACAATATGGAAAAAAGTATGCATATAAAAACAAGAAAGAAAGCGTGAATATATAAAAGCAAGGAAAGAAAGACTACCTGGTGCTTCGTAAGCCTTCTGCGGATGGCCTCTTGGGATGGAGATCGAGAGGCAAGTATTTTTTCTCTTGATGGAAAGCCTAACCACCTTTCTGCAAAACCAATATTCAAAAACGCACAAAACTGATGATGAGGAAATAAGACCACGGAACTGGAAACAAGAGATATAGGCCCCGTTGACTTCACCGATTAGAGTTTAGAATTCGAGTTTTGCTACAGTAAAAAGCTCTCAGAAACAGTCACATCTAACTTTTTTGCTACAGTAAAAAGCTCTCACATAGAGACTCTTTTCACAGGACGTAAAAATCATAAGCCTCTGCATTGCATTAATGGAGGTAGAATCTCAGCTGAGATTCTAAAACAAGTTACATGAAGTCAATAGAAATGGCTGTTTCCTAATTCCAATCATTTTAGATTGGCACAGTAACAAAAATAGCATATAGTTTGAAATGTAAGCACGCTCAGTTGGTTACAAGTTATGAACATAAAGCTATCACTTTTGCACAAGAAGCAACGGTATTGACACAATTTTCATTTAGAGGTATATATGCTACTTAATTTTTTTTTTTTTTTTTTTAAATATATACATACTTGAGAACAATTAGTTTAAAAAGAAAGTTAGAAAAAAATAAAGAAAACAATTTAAATATACGATTTTTTTTAAAGAAAAAGAAACAAAGAAACTTATAATAAGCAAGCACACAAGTATGTGGAAGTATACAAATTTAAAGAGCTCATCCTCCTTCTATATATATATATATATATATAATTTAACAAAGTTATCACATACCTAAGGAGCATATCTAATTTTCTGATTGCCTGTACTAAATTTCAAAAATTTCATTCTCGATTTTAAGATTTAAGACCAAAATTACTAACACATAAAATAGGGCTAGTGCTCTTGTCCTACCAAATATTTCAATGATCACTGATCTAATTCAAAGAAGATTGCGCCAAAAGATAGAAGAGCGGTATGACAAACGCCACAAAGGAAGGAGCTTGCCAAACTATACAAGCTATGTCATTAAATAGATATTTTCTTCCATTTTCTATGCCCTTTGTTAGCTTAGGTCATATACCAAATTTGCTAGTGTAAGTTTTGAGTAATGCCCCTGTGGGTACAAGATCGAAAAGAATGCGATGAATAGGCACCAAAGGATTGAGAGAGAAGCACACTTTCGGAAGAGAAAGGCCACGGGGAGATACCATTTGTGATCCGTGAAAATCCGTGAAAATCATCACACTGTTTTCCATTAAGAAAAGCAATAAATCTAAGAAACAAATCCATACAAAAAACTGAAAAAAAAAAAATGAAAAAAAAAGACGATCATCACACATATTTGATGAGCAAAAATCACGGATTTTGGAGGAAGGCCAAGGAAAAATTACGAAAAACAATTTGAAAAAAAAGACTTCAACCGAGATCAAAGAATGGAGACGACGGGACCTTGCCGAAAATAGAGGTGCGGTGAATGATCTAAGGAAGCTCGGGATTGATGAGCCAAATAGAGTGGAGGAATGAAAAGGAAGGGTTCGGCAAGACTTGGATGGAAGAACGCGACGGTGATGGGAACTCGGGTGGACGGGCGCGACGGCCATGGGAGCCCTAGTTTCTCTCTTCTCGCTTGAGCCTCGGGACAATATGGAGAAAATGAAAAAATGGGCTGAATGGAAAAGTGATTCCACCACCCATCCGAGTAAATGCACATTCACTCAAATTGACATGGAAAGCCCATTCTAACTAAAAAATTGAAACCAAACAATAAAATTTGGGGGAATGGTCTTTCCTTTCCATTCCATTCCTCCCCAACCAAACATACCATTAGTCCTATCATCCCGGTGCTGTATTACTTCATGAAAAGGTTTGTATTTGGACTATTCTTCTTATTTATAGACTTTAAGCCCTCACGAGGCAGTGAATTTTATTTCTAATTTTGACTCGAATTTTGATTTTTTTGGATATGGATCATATTAAATCTGGGTTTATTTATTGTTAATTTTGATTAGTCGCGTCCCCTATCAGAGAATGGTTTTAGATTCCCTGAGAACAGAACCTGTGCGGGTTTTTAACGGATTAAATTTTGTTTTTACTGGTTTTGAAATGGTCGGGATAAGTTTTGTTGCAGATACCAATTGAGTACACAAGACAGAATGCTGGATGTATGATGTGATGTCTATTGTTAGAATTAGAGAACAACTCAGCGTACGATTAGATTTGGAACTCTTGGTAAATAAAGGTTGCGAAGAATTGGAATTGATAAAATTGTATTGTCGAGGAAAAAGAACTAATAGTTGGTTGTATTAAAGCTCCAAGTGTTAGAAACTAGATTATACAGATTTGTATTAGTTGAAAAAAAAAGAAAAAAATTTGGTTCTCAGTCTCAAGGTCTAGTTGTAGTAAGTTTGGAATTTTGAGAAAACAAATAGAGGTGTTAGAGTCTACCTTAGAAATCAGAAGCATTGGTAATATAGATCTATATTTGAAACTTGTATTGCATATGTTCAGGACATGGAAATATACGACAATAGGAATTTGTTTATATGATTGGAAAGATAGAATGTATTGAGCTGAGAATTGAGTTCTCGGCAGTAGTTGCCTTGAACTAATGTTCTATAACATTGTATAAACATGGCTTACTACAAAATTGATACCACAGAAGTGTGAGCTCTTGTACTATAAAGCAAGAGTTCCCATTTACATGTGCAGTGGCTGAGATACTGGTTTACATTCATAAAAAAATATTATTATTACTTTTTCCAACATCACAGTTTCCGTTGGACGTTGAAAAATCTTTTTTTTTTTTTTTTTTTTTTTTTTTTAAGTAGTTGAGATGCTGCCCTAAATGGACGAAGTTGTAACTTCTTATGCATATTTTGGGTGGTCCTTGACCTCTCGATATTTTGTTGGTATAGGCATACAACTGCTATGTTCAGGCTCTTTGTAAACAACCGAGTTTTGCAATTACATGGTTACTTTTGCCTTTTCGTGGAGGCTGGTGAACCTTACAGAGCTCTTCAAACTACAAGGTAACACGCCCAAATCTCTTTCGCATGCGCGTTTGGGGTATATGTTCGTCGTATTTATGTACCGTAATATTATTGAATGACATGACTATTGAATTTTATGCTGGAGAATTTCGAAACGCTGCAATCTTGCTTTATTATCTTTTATACAATACATAATCTTTATATATTAATCATTCTGAATGCATTAATGATTCTGGAAAGTTAAATGGAGAGATAATTTGAACGTTAATTTTCTTTTTCCAGGCTCTGGGAATGCATCAAGAGGCAATTGTGTGCTTCCAGTGTGCTCTACAAGTGCAGCCAGATTTTGTCGTGGCCTATGGTGAGGCTATTCTGTTTCTATGCGGTATGGCTTTTTAACTAGCCTGCATTTGTGCTGACTTAGCTTTTCATTTGACGTGGCTATAGGATCTTAAGCTGTGGTAATTCTCTTGCATGGCTTTCTATTTGTTCTAGGAGAAAGATGCATTTAATGTTTGCTTGTGGCTGAAAGCATATCCTTTCTGGTTGGAAAAATAAACTTTTTGGACACAAATGGATTTGTTAGATTCAGAATGCTTGATTATAATTATTCCAGTTCAGTCTACTTGTATCTTTCCAATTTGTGTTATTAATAGATACTTATTCCTTGATTGCTATATTTGTTGGTGTTTGGTCTAAGCTTCACATTACTGTTCTTCATAATAGTCACAATCCTCTGTAAGGCATGGCTTTGACTTCGCTACTGATTTCAAATTCTAATAAAATTTATTTTGCAGGAAATTTAGCTACTATTTATTATGAGCAAGGCATCTGGGACTGGCAATTCGCAACTATAAGGGAGCAATTGCTTTTGATTCGGGATTTTTGGAGGCATATAATAATTTGGTTTGCCCTCTTATATATATTTGTATAATATAATGCTAGATATTTGTATTAGTGATATGAGTCTTTTCGCCTAATAACATCTTGGTGTTTCCCTTCACTAAGGGTAATGCATTGAAAGATGCTGGAAAAGCTGATGAAACAGTGCAATGCTATTGTATAGGTTCTTCAATTTTATGTTATGCACTTTCATTGTTTGCCACTTTGCCTTTTGTGCTATTTCCTATTTACTGATGATGTTTATACTTTGTTTTTCTTGAAGCAATGTCTTGCTTTGCAACCAAGCCATCCTCAAGCACTTATTTTGGGAATATATACATGGAATGGTATCTATTATAGATTAATGTTGCTTATTGTTTTGATCTTTTATCAACTTAGTGTATTATTTTTATAGATTTATCTTGCTGATTGTTTTGATCTTTTATCAACATAGCATATTATTTTGCTGTCAGATGTATATTACCATCTACCCTTATGAAAATCTTTCTTTTGTTTTGTATTTTTTTCCCTGGCTATCTAGGAACAAAATGAGTGCTACTGCCGCATGTTACAAAAGAACGTTGTTCGTTACAACTGAACATTTTGCCCCTTTTAACAATTTGGCCATTATATACAGCAGCAAATATTGTCATCTCTCTGCCGCTCAGTCACTCTCTCGTTCTTGCCATCTTGCTCTGAAAAAATGATTAAACTTCTAGTTTGCTGTAATTTTAATATCTCTAAACGTGCGAGAAGTAGTTCTGTTTTCTATAAAGCAGTCATTTTTATTTGTTTCCTTCCTTGCTCTGTTCCTTATTGCAAGCAGTGGCTTTACTTTCATTTTTCCCTTTTGAATGGCAGTGCAGCTATTCTGATGATGTATCTTGCTATAAAATACATATCCTTGTTAATCTGAATGGTTATACTAAGGTTCATATTACTTGGCTTAGCAAGTGAAGTAGTGTTAAAGACCTATTGAACTTTAAATAGCTAGATTTCTTATGACTTTTCTTAATGTTTCAGTTTGAGTTTCTTTCACATTAGACTACACTTACTCCGCCTTGTTTTATTTCTACTTGTGAATGTTGCTGTTTCTACTCTTGGCACATTATTTTCCTTTTCACTTGTTATTTGAGACTAAAATTTGTAAGATTTGACTTTTTCTTTATGAAATATTTTCCATGCAGCCTGCTCCAATACAGATTTCCTGGAACCATAGGGGCAGATTACGTGCATTATTTGGTTACTGATGAGGTTGGGGGACTTGTATCCTTTGACCATTCCTAAATTTTATTTCTCCCGTTGGATATTTGACTCTTACATCAGTTTGTGTGACCTTTTCGATTCTTTCATATTTACTCGGAAAAGATTGTTCATCTTTGATAAGAATCAAGATATAGAAGAAACTAAACTGATTTTGTATTGAAGAAGTAAAACAGAAATAATGGAATAAAAGATAGTTTCAATGCTTTCGAGAATATTTTGATCTCTCCCTAGAGACTAAATCTCACTTCAATTCACACTATTTCTAACTCTTTTTATACTAATTCTCACATCACATAAATCCAACACTAAATTAACCTCTTATTATATTAATAACTAATTATTTAGCATAATCCTATGACTGTTAGTAAATGATTACGAGCAGGTATGCTCTGTACAATTTGTCTCATCTTTCTGTATATTATTTTTTTGTTTTATCTCACAGCTTCTTCATATTTCTTTTCAGAAAAATCTTGATGTGTTGTACCCAAGCTGCCAACCCAAAAGATCCACTTATGGTTTACCAGAGGACAAATTTATTTTTGCATCTTCCAACCAGCTTTACAAGATGGATCCTGATATTTTCAGTACATGGTTAGTTTAGAGTCTTTGATGTTATCTGATAATTGATTGAAATAAGAGCGAGAACAACACTCATCTATGTTCATTTGATGCAGGTGCAATATTCTTAAACGAGTACCAAACAGATGCTCTTTGGCTTCTCAGATTCCAGCTGCTGGCGAGATGAGACTCCGCAATTGTACTAGATTCTTTCAAATTTCTTTTGAAAAATGGTTTACCTCAATAAAACTTGAAATATACTTTGCAATGAGTCGTCAATTTCAGAATGTTAATTTTGTTCATTGATTTTTTTTTTTTTTTTTTATAGTTTAATTTTTTTTTCATTTTTAGTAATTAGTAAATCCTTCTACTATTAATATTCCAGATGCCGCTCAAAGGGTGGCGCAACCAGATTACATAATTTTTACAGATGTTGCTATGAAGGGTGAACATATCAGACGTAGTGCTTTAGCAGATTTATTCCATGACACTTGAGAATACTAACAAAAGCCTAGTTTTTATTTTTGGAAATGTATTCTTTTCTTTTTCTCTCAAATGTTTGTCATGATAATGCAATATGATTGGTAACTTTTTTTGGCTAAGGGATATGATGTGGTGCTTCGATGTTTTGACGAATGAACAAGAAGGTATTGGTCTTTTCCTATGAGGTAATTTATCTTTCTTTCTTTCTTTCTCTCTCTCTCTCTCTTTAATTAAAAGAAAACTAATAACTGCAGAGGAAGTTTTTATTTTAATGTTTTAGATGCGATAAACTTCTTTCGTACGTTTTATTTTTTTTTTTTTTTTGGTTTATTTTGACACAGGAGAAACTTCAGTTTGATGGAGGTTGTGATCATCATGGAAAGAAGGAAGTGCGAGGGGAAAAGTTAACTATTTTCAGTTCCCTTTTTGTCCTTTTCTTTTTCTTAAGTGTACATAACCCTTGGATAGAACTCATTTTCAAAAGCTAGCTCGTAGAGAGATGGTGCCTAAATGGTTATAAACCCACATGCTAAGCCCATACTTTAACAATGTGAGATTCAACCAGAATCCTAACATACCACCACGCTCGACATTGATGTCTACAACGACCACTTTGGATGGCCCACTCTGGCCTTTCCAGGTTACCCCTCCCCAGGTCACTCCTTCCGCAACGTGGGCCATGCTGTGATACCAATTGTTATAATTTTTGGGTAGAACTCATCCCCAAAGAATCCCACCCCAAGACTTACTCCTCTATTTATTCTTCCCCATCCCTGCTAACTAACTCTCAGCCCTTACTACTCACTTGTTAAAACCGCCTAACCGACTCTCACTCTAAAACCCTACTAACGAATCCACCTAAGCCCTTTTACCTTTCCTAACAAATACTTGCCTCACTAACGGCTTAGTCTTATCAATAAATATGATTGTTCGTTATTTGGGATCTGAGAAAAAAAGAGAATGTTGTTTTAGTTTCCTCATGCATTCTCTCAGAGACCAATCCGATTTTCCTTCAGCATGTTTTCCCATCTAAAGAGACTTTTGGTTTATTTTTTATTTTTTATTTTTTTAGCTTTTTAAGTGTTTGTTATCTGAGACTAATTTGCATAAAAGGTGTTGACAAATTTGCATACTTTCCCTTTTTTCACAACTTTCGTACATCCAAAATAGATTGATGTAGGTGTTCTTTCCAATATAAAGTTATTTTGCATGTTATAAATGGACTTATATGGATGTTTTCATTATGGGATTTTGAATTCTAAATTTTTTGTGAATTTCTAAAAAGTTAGTTTTTAATATTACAAGATATCATAGCCAGTTTAATAGCTGTTCTGCTAGGTTCTATTGATGTAGTGCCTTATTTTACTCCTTAATTATCCTTAACAGAAAATTTGATTGTAGCAGAAGTTGAAAAGAAGGCAAAGTCAGAGAAAAGCTACCCGTCCAACATTGTATAAGGTACACTTGGCGGATTTGGTGAAAATCAAACTATGTGGTTGTAGACTTTTAGTATTTCTGTACTATTGTATATGTATTAGCTGCATGGTTTGACGCCCAACCCTAAGATTCTCGCGAAGGTTATTGCTTTTTTTCTTTTTCTTTTTTCCCTTTTGATCAAGTTTGGCTAAGTTTTCGCATGTCCGATGCTTTGTCGTTAGGGTTTTGGAGCAATGTTGTTTTTATGGTCTTTTGGTGTATGATTTCGTTACTTTTAGGATTTCGAACTCTTTGTGTTGTGGAATTTTTATTTTCAATTGTTTTAATTTTTGGACTAATTTGTTATGGAGAATTTTTCGCTTGTTAATTCTTCCGCTCTTTCTGGAAAATATTGCACCTTTCATCAAATTTCTTTTAAGAAATCGTGAGAGCAAATCAGCAAAAAAATCGACACATATGGTGTGCTGGCATCAATCATAACCATGGTTGGCATTGATAAAAATATTCACATAATGTTGTTAGTGTGTAGATTATTGGGAATTTGTATGTATATATTATTTTTCTGAAATTAATTTGTAACGTCACAAAATTTCGATAAATTTAATTAGACATAAATAAGTAACTAGTGTGTTAACTAAAGTTTGTTAGTGTGCCAATTAATTAATTTTTGGTAATTATGTTTAGTATTTTGGTGTTTAAATATTAATTCCATGTTATTTTGGTCACACTTAAAAATTTTGAGAATTTCTCTATTTTTGAATCAAGATTTATTGAAATTACGGTTTGCCTTTTCTTTTTTTTCGTTTGAATAAACACTTGTAAATTTGCCCCCTTGTCATTTCTCTGCTCAGTCACGTGGTACCCTTGTTGAGTAATATCCAGAAACTCTTCATTCAAGGCCACCGCTTGACCAAGTTTAACACTTGATGTAGTATAAAAGCTTAGTTATCAAAATTCCTTGTTTCTCAAAATTTCCATTGACGTTTTCTTTTCCTATTTTTCTCACTATTTTGCGATTAGAGTTGGAACCACTTTCTTAGAAGTTTCAGAGGGGAAACAAATCCTTGGATTTAAAGAAGCTCATCTATAGACAAATTTTCCACTAGAATTCTTATGAGAATGAGAAAAACTTGATGATTTTGTTGATATTCAACCTAAAAGATCGAGTCCGAGGTACAATCTTTGATCTGCAACCTTTGTATTTTCTTTCAATCTTGTTATTCTGAATCTCATGGAATTCTAACTCTATGAAAAGCAAGTTGTGATTTTTGGGTTTGAACTCAAAAGTGAGTTCTCTTTCTAATTTTTGTTGTAGTTTTAAGTATAATTTTCTTAACTTTAAGGTTTCTTGTGTAAATTGGTATTCCTAGTTTACTTGGGTTTTTAATTTCTTGAATTACTTACCGTTAGTGAGTGTTTTAGAAATTGATCAGGAGTTTAAGAATCTGAATTTTGATTTCTATTTTCAGTGATTATGCTGAGAGTTTTCTTCAATTTGTTATTGATCGTTTGATAAATTTTAGAAGTGTTTAAAAGTTGTGGTATACTTGTTTCTTCTTTCGAAAATTTATAAAATTAGTTTATGGCGTTCATCGTATTATATTTTTTTTTTTTTTTTCATTTCGTATTTCTTTATGATTTTCGTTCTCTGACGTGGAACGTTAGTCCTATTAAAATTTCATGTCTTATATTTCTTATGGGCCTCATCCCGTTGTACTGTTGCACACATAACCCAAACAATATTATTAATTTCTTATCATTTGTCATCTTTATTTATTCATCATATCTTTATACGCCATGTTACTGTTATATTTTCTCAGTATGACACTAATTTTAATCTTGTTATGCATCTTTTATGCATTTCTATCCATTTCCTATGAAATTTGACTTTTTGTGAACTTTTTGTTGACGTTGATCAGGGCTTTTCACAAATTGAAATTCTACAATTATTTAAAGTCCATAAGTACATTCATAACATCGTACATCTTGAAACATTCATAGCATTATACATCATTCAAGAAACATCATTCTTATTTTAACATTCAATGAGCATGTAATATGCACAATTCTGTGCAGCACGGAAGAATAAGTTTGTTCGTGTCATAGACATAAATACACTATGAGTACTTACTTGCTTTCCAGTTATAACATATTTCTCTACTCGTCCAGATCTTTTATCCTTTATTGTTAAATTATGTAAATAAACACTCATCCAGAGGGTGGGATTAACCTTTAGTATGCTATTTTATTTAGCATGGTCATAAAAGAATTAAATCCTTTCTTAAAATGTATTTATTCTTTTTATTAAGGATCGAAAAAATTTATAATTTTTATTACGGAAATAGTAGAAAATAAGCTAATATGAAAAGCTTAAGAACGTATATAGGTCAATTTTTAGTTATAGAAATTAATAGGCCATAACTTGTCAAGTTATGGTTCATAACCAGATAAGTTATGGACAAACTTGTCAAGTTATGGTTCATAGCCATACAAGTTATGGACAAAATTCGTGAATTATGGACAATAACTTGTCAAGTTATGGTTCATAACCAGACAAGTTATGGACTAAAAACAATAATTTGGCCTATTTATTAACTTATGTAAACTATTGACCTATTAATTTTAATTCATCTTAAGTCTTGGCATATTTCCCTCTTTCTCCTTTTTTATTATAAGGACTAATTAAATCCTCATAATTTGATCTTCCATAATTACCTTTATGAATTTGTGAATTCATAATTAACATATCCATGGACATCATATGTTCTAAATTACTTGTCATTAATCATACTTGCCTCCATTCCGAGCTAAGTAGTAGTTCGATAGTACCCGCTTGTCGTGTCTCACTATATATTTTCTTGAAACTAGTTCTAGGAGAAGCCATAAAACGTTATGAATGATCCACTTGCATCATTGAAGTGTTAGACATTCAATTCTAAACTTCAATGAATCCGTTCGATTCGCCTCAATCCGCTTGCAATTGGTACCATACCAATTCTATCAGAATTGAATTTGGTTGAACGGACAACACCATTTCATTCAGCATGTCAAAATGAGACAGGATATGGTATTCTTTCTGGTTTTTGAGCTTTAGCAACTCAGTTTTTATTTTGCCTCGAACTGCGTGTGCTCACACCGGTTGACTTTTCACTAGAGTGGAATTAGCATGAACGAATGTCACCATTGCATTCAGTATGTCAAAACGAGGTGGGATATGGTCTAGGATCATCAAACGGAGGTCGGTAGCCTGAGAAACGGCACCTCGCCGGATTTCAACCATTTGTGGTGGCGGCGGTGATCGGAGGGTTTTTCCGTGGCGGACTTGGGTCCTACCTAATGCGATAGGTGGAGCACAAGGGCAAGTGGCATAACAGCGAAGAGATCCACTAAGTCTACCAAGTGGTCCGGTGACAATGCAAACACATGGATGTCCAAAAAAGGGTCCAAATCCGGACTAAGAAGAACCTAGTCATCTCAAATTGGCCGAATTGGGCCTAGGGGAATGATTGTGGCCGAATTGGCCTTGGGATGGTATAAGGTCCGAATTGGACTTGGTTTAGCATAGGGATTAGCCAAGTTTAGGCTTTAGGCTTAAATAATTAGACATTTTTTAGTTTATCTTTAGGGTTAAAATCGCAACCTATATAAATAGGGATGCTAAACTCGTTTTTGAATTAATTAATGGATTTTTATTGATTTTGATGTTTTTCATATTCGTGCTTCTTAGTTCTTGAGAAGTCTTTGAACTTATCAAGTATTGTTCTTGTGGTGTTCAAACAATTGGACTTATCATTGAGATTAACGGGTGTTTTCTTGATAATCTTGGTGTGGCGTTCTTCAACCTTCATAGTTCTTGATTCGCGTCTTGATAGATAACGGGTTAAGGCTCAACAATCTTGCAACTTGAAGATCTTGGGGTTGTGATCCGCGTTTGGTGTTGGGTCTCGTCGCGTCGTTAGCGAGGTTCATATCACTACCCACCATAAATTGACCCTTCTGAGTCTATTGGTGAGGTTAATTTCACACAATTCAGCCTCCAACAGTACATATCAGGACCGGCAATGTTAGTACAATCTGGCGACTCAAATCTCACATTTCTGGTCATCAAATCTTAAAATTAGTTGAGGGTTTTCTTACCCATGATCTTATGAGTGTTTTGACACCAAAATCACGACGATCCAACGGTCCAATCATTGGAACCAATCTAGACCATCACGATGGTGGTGGGGAGCTCCGTTTTCTAGTCAAACAATGATGGTGGAGGTGACTATTAGTCGAGATCGACTCATCTATGAAATCTGAGTCTAATGGTAGGGATCGGAGGAGCAAAAGCGTAGACGGCGGCAGCGGTCAAATTTCGTAGCTCGGTTATGACACTTCGATTAGAATCATCAAGCAATAGCCGATGGGTTTTGTTCGTCTTGTTGATCGAGTCCATAGAGACTGGAATCACCTCAATTGGAGGTTGGACGAAGGAGATATCGTGATCGAAAGTTTGGGTTGTTTTTGAAATTTCAGCCGGCGATTGTGGCTTATTCCTGCAGAGTTAGATGTCGTGCGATCTATCAAAATGCTCAGCTCGTCGAGATCTTTCCATCGAGCCGAGAGGTGTTAGCCACGGACAACAGAATCTTCATCGGTGGTGATGGTGGCCGTGAATGGATAAGAAAGAGAGAGAGAGAGAGAGAGAAAAAAAGTGGGGAATGAGAGAGAAAGTGAGAGAGAGAGAAAGTACAAGAATTTTCAGAACATGTCCTTAAAAATTCCCTCCAAACAGATATAATTTATTCAAGCTAGAGATACTTGGCCGACAAAAAATTTAATTTTCTGATGAGTCCTTTTTTTTATTTCCTTACAATCCAATATTAATTTTTGAATAATTCAAAATCATTTTATATTCTTAATTGTATATTAAATTGGATTGTTTCACATCTTAAAACTATTTATGGGCTCAATAATCAAAACTTGACTTTTCTGTATTTTTCCTTCTCTCTCATAACAATTTCTCATAATTAACGCCAAAGCTTAACATTATAAGCTTTGTACTTATATTTTCTTATGAATCTAACAATCCAATATTAATTTTTGAATAATTCAAAATTATTTTATATTCTTAATTGTATATTAAATTGGATTGTTTCACATCTTAAAACTATTTATGGGCTCAATAGTCAAAACTTGACTTTTCTGTATTTTTCCTTCTCTCTCATAACAATTTCTCGTAATTAACGCCAAAGCTTAACATTATAAGCTTTGTACTTATATTTTCTTATGAATCTATTGACGTAATTATGGAAAATCCTTAATTAATTCTACTTATTAATTATTAGATTTTCCCAGACATTACATTGACCTATAATTTCGAGCTCCAATAAAATTAATAATTAATTAAATACTTTAATTAATTAATTAATCTTATTAATTCTAATAGTTACTCCACTATAAACTTGAAATTACACTCTCGTAATTATAGATATAAATTACTTCTAAACTGTGAAATGCCCATGTGATATAGTCACTGCATATAGATTCAATCCTCCATAAATAATTCATAATTAGAGATAGGTAAAATCCGTTAACCTCTCTAATTACACTTTTATCCTTAAGTACCATTGATTCTCTAATGGACAGTAATTCATAAAACAAATTCATGAATTGGAGCTCCTTCTAGTCCAAGTACCGAATCAACCCTCAAGAGAATTATTTATCAACTTCTTTCTCAAGAAAGAATGGAGTCCATCTCGCATAATAACATTCTCAGCTACCTACTTCATTATGTCTCCAAATTACAAGGAATAGGATATAGGATCTCAAAATTCGTACCGAGTAAATCAAAAAACACAAATTCATAAATAAAAGTCTGTTAAGAATTCAGGATTAAGATCATTCTATATATGATCATCGGTAAACTCAATTATAAATTCTATACTTAACGAAAATTATCAAAAATTCACATTGTGTCTGTGTCATTGTTCCACATAATCTCATTATGCGCATCTAATATCTCGTCATATTAACAGTGTGGATAACATCGTTCCATTTTAAATGGGAATAACATGTATTAATAATGTTTTAATTAAAGATTCTAAACTGTAATTAAATTCATTACGAACACCGTTTTGATTACTATACTTAAACATTAGCCTCTCACATATATCACTTATATACAATGTTTAAGGTCACATAAATAATCATGAAATTTTCATTGATATTCATAAAATAATCATAAATACATGCACATAAAGTAATGAATATACTCTTATATTAAATAAATAATAAATATCTCATTACTTCTCATGCTTCTAGGACACCATTCCTAATACAGAAAATGATGAAGTAGTAGGATGTGGGCAAGTGGATAATGGATGCATCACGTGTTTTGAAAACGCTACTAAGCCTTATATGTTGGGATAGTGTGCTTAAAGCATAAGATGTAATAATGATATTGTATTGGTTAATAAAATAGTTTATTCATTATTTATGTGCATGTATTATTGAATACTTTATGAATATCATTGAAAATTTCAAGATTATTTATGTAACCTTAAATATTGTATATAAGTGTTATATACGAGAGGATAATATTTAAGGATAATAATCGAAACGATGTTCGTAATGAATTTAATTAAAGTTTTGAAATCTTTAATTAAAACATTACTAATACATGGCATTCCCATAAGAATGGAATGGTGTTATCCGCATCATTAATATAGAGGAATATTGAATGAGTGCATTATACATAATGAGATTATGTAGAACTGGGACACAAACACAATTTGATTTTATGATAAATTCCGTTAAGTATAGAAAATTAAATTTGAGTATACCGATGGTCATATATAGAATGTTCTTAATCTTGAGTTATTAATAAACTCTTATTTATGGATTCGTGTTCCTTGACTTACTCGGTGCGGATTTTATGATCCTAAATCATATTCCTTGTATCTTGGGAACATGATGAAATGGGTAGCTAGGAATGCTAATATACAAGATGGAATTCATTCTTTCTTCTTTGAAGAAACAGATAAATAATTCCCTTATAGGTTGATTCAGTACAAGTAACGAGCTCGTATTCATGAATGTGTTTTATGAATATACTATTCATTAGAGAATCAATGGTACTCAAGGATAAAGATGTAATTAGAGAGATTAATAGATTTTTCATAGCTCTAATTATGAATTATTTATGGAGGATCGATTTATATGTAGTGATTATATCAAATAGACGCTTCAAGTTCTTAGAAGTAAATTATATCTATAATTTTGAGAGTGCAATTCCAAATTTTTAGTGGAGTAACTTTTAGAATTAATAGAATTAATTAATTAATTAAAGAGTTTAATTAATTATTAATTTTATTAGAGCTCAGAATTTTAGGTCCATAAGTCCCTCTTCATCCTTGTATTATTTGCAAGACAAGATGAATTATTGAGATTTTATTTCACTCGTGAATAATTAATTGAGAATTAATTATATACTAAATAATGTGATTATTTAATTATTGTGTCACATTGTGGTGGGACCACAGGGGATGTGTGATATTGGGAAAAATCTCACTGGGTTTTTTAATTGCTTGCTCTCCAAGTAACCCGATTTACTTGTTTGACAAGTTTTTCTAATTAAATTCAATAAGGAAAGTAAGATGTTACTCTATTTGAAATTGAATTTAAGCTAAAATTAGAAACTAGATTAGGAAGGAATTTTATCCTTCCTTCCTTGGAGATGGCCAGCCACACCTATAGCAAAAGGGAAGCAATTTTTGTCTCCAAAAGAAAAAGGGAAACTATGTTTTTAGTGAGATTAAAAATATAGCAGTTGCTGATTTCTATTTTTCTTAGGCTTCTCCTAATTGTCTATAAATAGAAGACAATAGAAATTGGAGAAGGTTGATTGATTTTCTTCCAATTACTCTAGGTTGGCCGAATTTCCTAAGAGAGAAAAGAGAAGAAAAGTTCTTCTAATTTTCCCAATTCTTTCACAAACATGCGTTGATAGTAAAAGGATAGAAAATAAGCGAGTAATCATTATGATAGTTATTCCTTGAGCCCACACTTATCGTCTTGGAAAATGATGGAGTAGACGATGAAGGCTTAGGTGGTCTAAGAAAGCTTTTGGAGCAAGGAACGTTCATTGGCCATAGACCTCAAGTTATCTTACTAATCATTAACAAGGTATCTTTTCTTACATATTAATAAGATTAATTTATTTTGGCATAAATTAAAATAATCTATAGCTTATTCAAAAGGTTTTGTGAAACATTTTTGTTATACACGATCTGCACCACCACGCTTCCGCACTTAACAACGTTTCAAAAACCAACATTATATGTATAAAGTAAATAATGTTTTATGAATGTAGACAAGTTATGTAATGAAAGTAAAGTATATGAGACAATGATGCTATGCATAGCATCCTCAAGTCATAATGTATGTTTAATGTATTCAAAATACTATTATATTAATGGGATATGAATGATAATGGTATGCGAATGATAGGTTAAATACATAACCATGATTAAGGAAAACAAGTTCAAGGTTATAAAAGAATTTCATCTACGGATTATTTGAAGAAAAAAAAAAGTTGAAAATGTTTTTAGGAAAGTAATTTTTGATATACGAGTTTTATAAGAATCACTGAACAAAGTTTTATTCCGCTAAAGATTATTAATATCAGTTTTTCTATTGAAGGAAAAAAATTAGCCTAAATTTTAAGAGGTTATAATTAAAAAGTAGTAAAAGATAAAAAATGAGCTAAGTATGAATATAGGAATGATGACCAAAAGTTAAGAGTCGTTACAGTTTTACTACGTATGTACAAAATGTTATAGACAAGTAAAATAATTAAGTACATCTTGGTGGTGCAATACAGACGATTATATATCTACAATGTCACTTACTTAGTAATAATGTTTATTAAAAGCAAAAAACAGCAATATTTTTATAATTATAACATAAACATAATTTTTGTTTTCCTAAAGAGGTTAAAAATTAACGTTCACATTGAAGATCACAAAGAACAAGTGCAGTCATATTCGGTAAAATAGTACAATCTCTTATTAATAAAACTTGCTCTACACTGACTTTTGAAGAAGACTACATAGATCCTTATATACACTACAACAAAATAGGCTTTTTATAGCGTTAAATTATAGCGTTTATAAAAAACGCTATAAAAAAATTATTACTAATATATAATAGCGTTTTAAAATTGCTATGTTATATATATATTATAATTTCATGAAATTTTCAGGAGAAATGTTTTATATATTTATATATATATATATAGGCAAGGTCTCTGGTCAGGCACTTGAAAAGTGCCTGACCATAACGCAATTGTACATTTATGCTAAAGTGTGTATATTTATATGTGTTTCGTGTATATATTTATATGTAAAGTTGTATATAAAAAATGATAATGTATATTAATCCTCAAAACATGTATATTTTGTAGTAATTACGTGAATATATAGCTAAAAAATTTGTATAATGACTGATTTGTTGTATTTCATGGTATTGAATGTTGTTTGGAATTTTTTTTTTTTACGTAATGCTGTAGGGAACGGAAATATACATATATTTCTTATTTAAATTAAGTGAACATATAACATAGTAAGATGTATATTGATTGAACTTGGTTTGGAAGTTATTTTTGCTTGAAAACATGTTTACTCATTTGAAGATTGAATATTGTTGCCGTTCTTACGGGTTGTATATTTGCTATATGAGACATGTGGATCCAATATAAATAAGTGAATAACTGAGGCAGTAATGTGTACAATGACTTAGTCGTTGTTGTTTAGTAGAAGTTGTATTGTAGTTTTGTTGTACACTAAAAAAGCATGGTGATGTAACTTTAAATACTGTAAAAGACTAGGCGCCTGAATGTTTGATTTGCGGAAGAAATTAATTTTTTAGAGGTTGTGGCATTACGGATGACATTTTTAATGATTTTCATTTGAATAAGTTCCTTCACTTGTTTGGACATTAACATCAGATCAGGTAAGAAAATAAGTAATACAACATCGTAATATGGTAGATAATGTCGAAGTGTTGAGGAAAATGAAAACACAATTTCATTAGGAACGCTTAGTAAAGGCAAAACGTTTTCGTTTGCTGTTTTCTGGAAATGGATTTAACTTTCTTTTTTCCATTTTCTTTCCTCTTTTCTGAAACGTTTTTGTATTACATATATTTGTTTAATATATTTATTTAATATATTTATTATTTAATATATTTAATACTGTTATTTATTTAATATATTTAATTTATTATTACATGTTTTTGACAATTGAAACAACCAAACGCATTTTTAGTGTTTTTTAAAACTGTAATCAATATCTAAATAAAACTACCAATGGATTTTTTTTGAAATACTTCAAAAATGATACTAAACACATTTTCATTTTTTTCATTTTTTTAAAAAAAAAAAAAAACAACGTTTTGGAATCAATTCCACACACACCCAATGTGTCGAGCGTTTATGAAGAATTTCGGATAGTTTTGACGTACTCTAAATTAAGAAATAATGTAAACGACGTCGTTTTACATAAACCAACGTTGGTTTTTGCCTTCAGAAACATATATCGCATATACTATTAAACGACGGCGTTTTTCATAAACCGACGTTGGTTTTTGCCTTCAGAAACATATATCGCATATACTATTAAACGACGGCGTTTTTCATAAACCGACGTTGATTTTTGCCATTAGAAACATATATCGCATATACTATTAAACGACGGCGTTTTTCATAAACCGACGTTGATTTTTGCCATCAGAAACATATATCGCATATACTATTAAACGACGGCGTTTTTTCATAAAAACCAGAAACATATGGCATATTTTTGCGGCGTTTTTCAGAACGTTGGTTTTTGCCTCCGTAAACATATTATTGCATCATCTATTAAAACGTTTTTGTCGGTTTATGCCAATTATTAAACGACGACATTTTACATAAACCGACGTTGGTTTTTGCCTTCAGAAACATTTATTGCATATACTATTAAACGACGGCGTTTTACATTAACTGACGTTGGTTTTTGCCTCCAGAAACATATTATTGCATCATCTATTAAACGACGTCGTTTTACATAAACCAACGCCGGTTTATGCGCGTTTTACATAAACCGACGTTGGTTTTTGCCTTCAGAAACATATATTGCATATACTATTAAACGATGGCGTTTTACATTAACCGACGTTGGTTTTTGCCTCCAGAAACATATTATTGCCTCGGCAATATCTCCATCGATCTTCACACGAGTCGATAAAGTGGCGGCGGAGAAGATGAACCTGTGTTGTTTGAGGAGAAAGAAAATGTTTGTGGGTTTGGTTGTGGGAGTGGTCCTTAGGCGGCGGGTCTCCTCGTCGGCCTGTCCGAATCTCCTCATCGGCCTGTCGGAAGTCACCTACGGCAAGATCCCGGCGGAGGCCGTCGACGAAGCAGTGATGGAGACAGAGGATGCAGTTGCCGTCTTTGACGAGAGAAGAAATGTCCGAGTGGAGGAGGAGATACAAGTGGGTGGGTTTGCTTGTGGGAGTTGTCGGAACGTGGCCTCCTCCACCTGTCGGAAATCGCGGCGCCGGTGTGGATGCGGAGGACGTTAACGGAGCTCGAGGGAGGTCGAGAGAAAATTTGGTGTGCTTACTCGTGCGTTTGAGAAAGAGGATATGGGTTTTGTTTCTCAATTTCAAATCGAACCGTTCAATTTCCAATCCAACGGCTATGATTATTTTACCGGATCAGTCAGCCACTTTAAGAGTGCCGGACTTAAGGCCAATATATATATATATATATATATATATATATATATATATTAAAATTTAATTTAGCAATACTGAAAATTACTTCCAAAATTTCACCCCTCCAAAATTTCAAATTCCCGCTTTGAATTCCAAAATTTCAAATTCCTCTGCTACCTTCCCCAGGAGCCATATTCCCACCTTGTTTCTCCTGTAATTCAAAGAAAACCCACTTAGCTAGTTTTGGTACTGAAAATCACTTCGCCCCCAGAAGCATAATCGATTTTCTGGTTAAATACATTACGAGATGTTTTTCTATACTTTCTGCATTTAGTTCTAACTATTTCTGCGCCTTCTGATCGACCTGAACAACATATACGGACCCACCCCCCCCAAAAAAAAAAAAATTCAAATTCCCGCTTTGCTCTATTTGACTCTCCTCTTGTTTGCTCTGCTACCTTCCTGAGGAGCCTACGTATTGCCACTTGTTTCCCCAGTAATTCGAAGAAAACCAACTTCTCCAGCTAAGAAAAGAGCCGCGTCGATGTAACGCTCCGACCGATCAATGCCTCTGAGAGACTCCGTCTCCAAGAGAATGGAGGGCACCGGTAGCTGGGACGCCCTCGAATGGACCAAGATCGAGGTTTTTCTTTTCTTTTTCTTTTTCCCTTCTCTCTATCTTCTAGGGTTTCCTAGGGTTTCCTATTCAGTGATCTTCGCTGTGACTGAGAGTTGAGATAGGAAGCAAAAACTTTCATTTTCTGTTTTTGTTTTTGTTGCAGCCGGTTTTGCAGTCAAATTCGTATACGAATTTGGAGTTCTTGATTGAGGGAGAGCAAGTCATAGTGGAGGTACTTAGAGAATTCAGCTTGCTTGTTTTTTCTTTTTCTCCCGATTCCTATTACATTTCTTCACGGATTTGTGAAATCTTAAGGTTCTCTTGTGATGTGGCTGGACAGCGAGATCTTATATCTCAGAGTTCACTCTGCGCTCAATCTGTCCAAATTTTTGGACGTTTTTGGTGGGGGGTTTTTTTTTTCCCAATTTCCCCTTGATGAAATTTTTCTTCTTTTCTCGCTCGATTCGTTGATTTCCTCCAGTTTTGAGGGCTTACCACTTTGATTTCGATCAGTCGGCGAAAATTAGTTGGCTTTTTGCTCTCTTTTTTCGACTTCTTTGTCACGAGATTTGACCTTGGTTTGGAGGGCATTTGTGCGAAAGATTTCTGGGTTCTGTCTTGTGAAGTCGTTGTAAGCACTGTTTTTATCTGATTTCTTCGTCTGAGCAGTGAAAATTTGTGATTTTGCAAGGATTCTTTGTTGGGGAAATTGATGTTGTAATCTAGTTGGGTGTCATGGTTTTTCCAATTATAGTTCTTCTCTGTGGACGTTGAGGGCTTCCCACGACTAAGGAAGTTTTTGGCTATCTGGCCATTGGGAAAAAGGAAAAAAAAATTAAATGATTCATTCTCAGGGTTCTTCGAAACAAACTTGTAGTCTTCTTGTAGTCACTTGTGGGAAAGTCTCTGAATCCAAATGCAAAAAGGATGTGCCGGAGACTCAGCTGCTGTATCCCTCCCCGGAGTTGGTCTCTTCAGGCCGTTTGGAGGTGAGAATTTCAGTTTCTTATGATTCTTTTTATTGCATTTGAATATATATATATATATATATATATATATATATATATATATATAAAATCTTGTGATAAATAGTTGTTCTTAGATTAGAAGGTTAATGAAAATCTTGTATTCACATCAGTTTGTTTGGAATATTGCATTAAGTTACTGCTTATAGTGCAGGTTCAAACTCTGACCAGCCCAAGCAAGGAGGAGTTCTCTAAACTCCTTGAATCATATAAGCCAAATCTTGTATACTTGCAAGGAGAACAGCTTGGGAATGATAAGGTTGGGCCTCTGGTTTGGGGAGATGTCGACCTATCGACCCCTTGAATTGGTGTCCGAGCTCTTTGGCACTACATTGCCTACCACGGTGTGTAAATATCTCTTTTGTGCTTGTAAAGTTCATTTTGCATTGCTGTATACATGGCTTGTTCTCTTTTGCAAATGATGATTCTCTGCACTTTTTGTTATCTTTATTTTTGGAATGCCTATTTCCACAAATCCACTTTGGTCTTCAAGACAAGGCTTCAGGTTTGTCTTTAAATATTTCTTGTTTGTCTTGGTAAGTCTATATCTATGATGTTCAATGAAATGATGCTTATAGTTTGCCTAATGTTTATCATCCTAATGCTTATACTTTGTAGGATCTCTCTAGTTTGTCCATCTATTTCCAAAATACGTGTGGGATTACTTCAGTGGAGAAGCAACTCTCTGTAAGCAGCCGTAACTGGACATTAGTTTCTAGGATAATGATATAATCACCGTTCCTTTAGGTTTTCTTTTGGTTAGTGTTTGTCTGTGATTTTGCAATTTAGTAATGCTGTTTGTAAGAGACTACATTCCATTGGCCTTGAAAGTTTCTTTTCACTTCGTTAAATTTAATGTAAAAATTTAACTATTTTTGCTATTATATGGATGATAGACTTTATGCTTGCAGGGATCTTCAGATGGGCCCGAACAGTATGTTCTTTTCTTTAATCGTGTTTTCTTTTTTAGCTGAAGAGAATATTCCGTGTTTCTTATTTTCTTTTCAGTCATGTCTGTGCTTTATTTTTTTATATTTTTATTTTTTTAATTCACCTTTTAGGTATGTGGCAATCATGAATGCCATATTCTCTACACAGCATTCTATGATATGAATTCAATTCTTTTTAGTTCTTGGTTATACTACTGAACAATATTTTGTGAATCAGTACAAATATCAAGGAAACCAATGTAAATGTGTCAATTTGTTCAACTTTCCAAAAATGGAATTGGTAGAATGTATTGTAAATGTGTCAATTTGTTCTACTTTCCAAAAATGGAATTGGTAGACTGTCTTTTTAAGTATATTGTTTGTTGTCTCTATCTTCTTTGAACTGTTTACACAATTTTAGCCTTTTTTCCCGTCTTATGGATGTGTTTGATTGATGGTTTAAGTTCAAAATGAATGTTCAAAGTCTTACAAATTTTCTCCTTTTCAGGTTCCTATAGATTTTTGCTATTTAGGCTCCAATAATTCTGCCTTCCTGTAACAGGTATGTATCTATAACTTGCATCTCCTTACAGATGCTTAATGCTTTATTTACAAGTTAAATGGTGGAAGACAAGACTTCAGGGTAAGATTGTATCTATAATTTGCATCTCCAATTGGAGGGTATGCATCAACGGAATCTTTTTTTCTCTTCATATTTGCAAGATTGTAATAGCACGTTTTTTTTTTTTTTTTTTCTTTTCGGAATTTTGTATGTAGGCAACAAAGACTCATGTAGCTTTCTCCAACTATCTACATACCAATACATGTAAGATACTCACTGTCTTACAAGTTTGACATTAAATTTTTGTCTAGTGCATCATTGAAGTCATGTTTCCTCTAACTCACTGCAAAACATATGTGAATGTGGCTACGTAGTTGTGAATGGTGTAACTAGTCTTTCCTTTATGTAGAGGTTAAATGGTGGAAGTTTTAGTTGAGTTTGATTATTGTTTTGATAGTTGATCACTTTCTTACAGGTTAAACAGTGGAGCTGACTTTTTTGTTAAAGCATTTTGTCAAGATGGAAGAATTTACTTCACCATTTCACTTAGACGTTTTGGATACTTTGATATCTCAAACTATTCCTCTGTTTTCTTTACTTGTTTTGAATGTTAAGGTTTTGGACATTGTATGAATTATGTTGTAGATGTAATTGTATTGCTAACTTGGTAGATACTGATAACAATTGATATGTTGAATGTTTTTCTATTTTAATTTAAGTGTTCCTATTTAGATATATTACATATCTCGGAATTATCATTTATTTGAATGAATTCAAAAGGATATCAATAATAATTTTAAAAAGCTACAAGAGTATGAATATAATAAGGAAAAAAAGTTATTAATTTATATCGTAGTCATGTTAAATAACCGTAAGAGGTTGAAAATAACTTGTTTTAAACGCTATAATTCTTCAATTTTATAGCGCTTTCTATAACTTTCTTAAAATGTTATTTTTTCTTACGACTTTTAATAGCGCTTGCTGTCCTAGTGCTCTGAAAAACGCTATTGTTAGTGATTGATAGTGTTTTTAGTCAGCTACTGATATTGATATTTGTTGTAGTGATATTTCCTCTCATCATAGAACAAATCAGAGGAATATCAAAAATATATATTATCCAATTCCGCAGTCGAGGTGCATTCATTGACACAGTTATTTTAAAAACTTTCAACGATAATGAACCTCTATTGTGCTTACCTCCAACAACATCATCTTCAATAGCTACGCTATCAATTTCAAAACTCTTTACAATTAGGAGCGTCGAACCAAGGTAAATTAATATTTAAGGCTTTTCTCTTTTTCATTAAAAATCTTAATACAATATCAATTATAGTATAATAATATTTACTATTATTACAGTCATCACCATCAACTTCTTTTGTTATAACCTAAATCAACTTCTTCAGTTAACTCTTCGAGAAAAAGAAAACCAATGTGATAATATTATTTTTTATATATTGAAACAACTATTCCAAAAAAAATATTATCATCAATTATAATGTGTTGTTAACTAATATTTACTTTCTATTTTTTTTTATTGCAGCTCCGAAGAAACGAAGACAAAATATAGAGAAGAATAATAAAAAAAATCCCATGAAAAATATATGTAAGTATGTATATAAATATATGTATGTAAATACATATGTATGTATATGTAATAAAATTATGACAATCTGAAAACTGAATTTAAATTGAGTATCATCATTTGTGTTAACCTTTAAACATCATTTTCATACTCTGTTTTTGTCAATGTTTTATAGCATAATCATTATTTTGTAACTGATTATTATATTATTTACTCTAATCTTATCATAAAATAAATAAAGAAATATCATCTTACTAGTATATTACTAAAATAATGAGGGGTTCAAGATTTTGCACTTGCTCACTTGCTTGCTTGAGTTTCATTTTTACTTTTTTCGGTTTTCTTTTATAGAGATATAATGTTTTTAATAATTTCTCGTTCAAATAATTTTTGTCTTCTAATATTACCTTTAAAATAAATTTTCTCTAATAGTTCCTACTTCAAAATTTTTTATTCTTCCAAAATATTATTTTCTCAAACATGCGCTAATAAACATGTTATTAATTAATTGCCCTACTGTCTTAACTTTTTTGAAAAGCGTCTAAAGTTTTCATTTTGTAAATTATTTAAGTTGTTCAATCAAAACACAACTTTTGTATTTCAACGCGGTACCCCTCCCTCCCACCCCTAATCCCGGTTTAAGTGCAAATTGAAATAAGTAGAATTACTTATTTTTAAATTGGTAGTGCAATTTCTGTTCATTTTTACTCAAATTCCATGTCACAAGTAGCAAATTTAACATTCCATTAAGGACTCATACATTTTTTGTTGTCTTCTTTGCAACACACCTATCAGCTATCAACAAAACATGCAGGTTCATTATGTATTACAATATTATGTATGAAATTAATTAATTGACTTTGGAACACACTTTTCTAATCTCTCCTTGGTAGCCAGTTTTCACCTCAATAGCGCCCATTTTAACCATAGCTTTAGAAAACTCATAAGAAAATCTAAAACCCAACAATCCCCTAATGTTGCCCGCATAATTCTGGACAATCCGGCGCGTTTCTTGGTCTCCCCACAGCCTCTGATCCGACTCCAAAACTCCATTCCCATCACGCACGTTCTTGAAAAAACTGACATCAAAGTTGGTTTGACTATCCTTGTCCAAAGCAATTCTTTGTGAGCCATCGCCATTTTTGGGGCAAATGGTTTGGAGCTGTGAAAGGAATGATGGGTTTATGGTTGGGTCGGAGTTGCCAGTCGATGTGTAGTTGTAGAGACGGTAACTCATGAATCTGCAGCTGGTTTGGCCTGTGGTATGTGCCCCTAAACAAAAGCAGATTAACAAATAGTTTTGAATTGGGAAAATCAGGCAAACAGCTGTTGGCCACTTTTTTTTAATGAATGACTGAACTTTTTATTTTGTTTTAGATCAACGATTTTTTTTTTATTTACAAAAATGACTATATTTCTATAGTAGTTAATCAGTAATAAATTGATTTATTATTAATTTACTAACTGCTAATTTATTGATTAAAATTGATTAATTATTAACTAATATAAATTAATTATTAGTTGATGCTGACAAATCAGTGATAAATCATTAAATTTATCATTGATAAATTAAAATTAATCATTAGATAACTGTAACTAATTATTGTGTATTCTGTCCAACATTTAAACTTTTTTCTTATGAAACTAAACGAAAAGTTTATTAATTGCTGTTTAAAAAAAGCTCAGTACTATTAATCCCTACCACTAATGTTGTTGACATCTGTGTTAGCGGACGCGATTTTACTTCTAACTAATAAATAAAATTATCAATTTATATTAAAAGTTTGTCGACCCATCCACTGCTGTAACCCAGAACAAGTTCGGAATTAACATTAAAGTGTCATATACAGTCAAATTGTTGCAGCACTCGAGAAATATTAATGCTGACCAAGTATATGTGTTGCTCGAAAAAACAAATGGTGCCACGTCTGATATGGACTCACTTTATTTATTTCCACAAATATAACAATAATGCCTATGCACAATTAAGTTATGGAGTTAAATAGTCTCATATTATGTTGTTACATTCTCTTTAAAAGTAACTATAATTGTAGTGTCAATCACCTATTAAGTCATGGTGTAATATAGTGTTATATGATGTTATATTCCCTAATTTAAAAGTAAATTTAGTTGTAGTGTGCATGTACAATAAAGTCAGGGTGTCATACCAACTAGCGTTACAAGATCATGGTCGTCAAGGCCTTTAGCAGAAAACTTTTGGAGCTGAACAACTACTGAATCAAGAGGAGAAGGCAAATTAGAGACTTGGGATGCCAAAGACACCCTCCCATCTCTTCTACCTGTGGGCACTGACCAACTTGGACCATCACTCTGCCATAACCAAGCAAGAACACCCCATTAAACAAAATCCATTAATTATGTAATTTTATATGTGAAATAAAAGTTAATTTTAAGTGCATGGGGATCATGTGACTGCTTGATAAAGGTATTACAATAAAGGTTTAAAAAAATGTTGTTCAATTAACGGAAGTACCAAACTTGTAATACATGAAAAGTTTAGGGACTAATTTCTTGCCGTTCTCAAATGTAAGGGGTAAAATAAGATAAGCTCTATTTTTCTGGGGCCAGGATTAAAATTAACCTTTTTTTTAATCCTGCCCTTACTGAAATATTTCATACAAGTATAATTGAAAAATATATGTAGTAGAGTATAATCGAATATATATATATATATATATGTATGTATATATTACCAAGTCAACAGCGTCACGAGCAGCTAATGCAAGTATATCAGCACAAGAGACAACACCAGGGCACAAAGCCTCTAGTTGTTCTTTCGCATCATCAATCACTTCAAATCCTCTTAGTCCCAAGTTAGCAAATGCAGTCCTTTCGGAAGAAGATCCAGAAATCAAGACCGAACCATCACAACCCTGCATAAAAGTATTTATTTAAAAGTGCATGTTTGGTGTACCGTATTATGTTATATTGTATTCTATTTTATGGTATAGTGTTGTATAACATTGTATAATTTGTATATTATATGGTGTTTGGTTGGTGGTATTATTAAACGTTATACTATTTTTATCATTGTAATGTATTTATGTGTTAGTTTATAATAAAATAAAATTTAAGCATAAACATAACCTAATTTAATTGTAATCTCGACCCGAACCCAACATTTGGAGGAAGCAAGGGAGAAAGTAGAGTTGTTACATAGCGGTCTTTTTACAAAAGAAAATTTGAAAAATAGGGTAAAATTAAAATTTTAAAAAAACTAAGGGGCAAAAATATAATTTTGAAAAAGTTAATTTGGGTGAAAACATTATTTTTAAAAAGTTTAGGGGTCAAAATATAATTTTTGAAAAGTATAGGGGCCAAAATATAATTTTTTAAAAAATAAACCCAAAGTCACTCTAATCCCGAAACTCAACCCTAATATCGGTCTCAAAACCCAACCCCAAACCTTCATATTTGTGAAATATTTAATATGCTTTTATTATGATATTTTAAGTTAAATTGTAAAATACGGTCTAGTACATAGATTTTTTTTTTTCGTTATTAAATATCACATTTCATATTGTATTAATTTTAAATCTCGTATTAAATTATATAATGTATAAGTGACACCAAATATTATATTATTATTAAACAATACAATATAGAGTATTTACACGGTGTATCAAACATGCCCAGTATTAATCAAGTTTTTGGAGTACACAAATTAGTGTTTTTATTAAACACATTTAAGTGAGGCCATGATCATAGAAGAGTTAATGAGGAAGAAACCTGAACAAAGCAGTCATGGAAATGAAGCCGAAGCAAGCCGGGTGCGACGGAGGGATCTTTGTTGAAGTGTGATGCAACGGTGGACCTGACTATATTCTCTACGTTTGGACATGAAGAAAGGTAAAACCCAGTTTTTAGTTGACCGTTTGCAGGCATACCCATCGCTAGAATCACAAGAAAAGCTAGTTTTATGGCTTCCATATTGCAATATAGACGAGAAAAACTAGAACCCACCAATTGACCACTATCTTGTACGTTCACTCTCTTAGTTTAGTCCTTGATACCTATATATGCAACATATTGGATGGTATTTATAGATAAACTTTGCTAAGCCCAAGACCAATTTGCTTTTTTTTTTTGGTTCACTTGTGATATGTTTTATTGAATACTAGGCCGTTTAATCAATTAATCTTTTATTAGTGGAAGCGTGTGGGGCCGATCAGAAAATATTAGTGGTTAGTGGTATGTCCTCTTTGAAGGAGTTCGGAGCTGGATTTCACTGTGAATTATATATTGCATTTGGAATGGAAAGATAATGGAGTGGAGAGCTCTCTCTCTCTCTCTCTCTCTCTCTCTCTCTCTCTCTCTCTCTCTCTCTCTCTCTCTCTCTCTCTCTCTCTCTCATCCATTTGATTTTTTCTTTTTTTAGCTTTGTGCAGGAGTACACTTAATGATTATTTAAAGTATGATTTAAGAGCAATAATAATAGATTATTTAAAGTATGATTTAAGAGCAATAATAATAGATTAAAAGAAAATTAAAAGATCAATATAAATAAAATAATTAAAACGAGCAGTCGCATAAAACAACACTTCTTAGAATTTTTTGTATTATAAATATGAATACTTTTATAATAAGTATTAGTTGATATTAATATTGAATAGGAAAGTACAAGCCAAAATTCAGAAATTTCTAAACTATAATGCACTTACCGAATTTCAAACTGCAATCAAGAAAGAAGCACGAAACGTTGTGTTATTCCCACAAAAAGACAGAAACATGAATATTAAGTTTAAGAAATGAAAAAGAATTGAAAAACATCAATTCTAGAGTGGGTTTTAGAAACAATCAGAATGAAAAATGGACGAAAAGAGGGTTCAGAAGGCAGAACTGAGAAAATAGGCTTTTCGACCGATTAGGGTTGACCGAGTCGAAATTTGTTGACTAAGAGTCGACCAATAGGTTAGTCTTGAAAAGTTAGTCAAGGTTGAGTAAAGTTGACCAAGTTGACCGACTGTCTTAAAAACATGGGTAAAACGCACACCAAATACAAATTAAACTAAACTGAATAAGATAGTTACTAAAAATGAATGGTTGAGATTTAAAGTGATTAATAGATGGAGGGCTGAGATTAGGACATATGGAAAGTGAAGGAGAAGGGCCAGCGAACTTAAGGGTGAAGCAATGAGATATTTTGAGTTTTTTTTTTTTGCAAAAAAAAAAAAAAAATCCTAAAAAGTGTCAAAATTACACCTAGGTCCCTCATCTCTTTTGTGAACGTTTTTAGAAGGAAAAAATACAACCTAAATGTTCATTTTCCATACAAAAGAACCAAAGAACATTCAGCCAATAGAGAGAAAAAAATTCCCAAAGTGAGAAAAACAAGTTCAAATCGAAATCGGTGGAAAACTATTGTTGATGAGACAATCCTAACTTTTGATTATCATTCTATGTTCATACTTAGCATTACTCATCCTCTATTACTTTTTAATACTACTTTTTAATTATAACCTTTTAAAAATTTAGGCTAATTTTTTTTTCAACCATTCATACGTCTTAATGTTGTAACATTTTGCTATGTATTCCGTTAATGCTATAGCATTTAGATACATTAATCATACATTGTGACTTGAGGTTGCTATGAATAGCCTCGCTGTCTCTTAAACTCAACATTCGTTACATAACTTATCTATATTCATAAAACATTATTTACTTTATACACATAAAGTTCAGTAACGTTTCCGAAACACGTGATACATCCACTACCCACTTGCCCACACTCCGCTGCTACATCCTCTATGCATGCCCAGCAACAAGTTTTAGAGAGCCAGTACTTTACCCGAGCTTCCTACAACACGAACAAACTTAATGAGCTTTCATTCAACAAGTAACAGTAGGTCATAATAGATGCAGTAATTATGCATACCCATATATGCATTCATGTCATATATCCTAAGACACTATGTACTACGAGGACATGTATGGTTTATGTTCTTCTTCTTTCATTACACACTTTGTTCTGTTTTCGTCTCTCTTGAGTCGTTCACATTGTATTTTCACGTTTTGAATGACTTTCATATTGTGTCATTCTTTTCATTCTTCTTTACAGATATTGTACCCTTATAAGAAACGATTTTTGTTTTTCATTTTGTTGTCTTTTACTTCTTATGGGTCCTATCCTGTTGTACCATAGCGCATTACCAATCCAACTTAGTCACAGTTTCATTTCTTTCATAGTTTCATAATAACTTTTCCTTCAAATGCTGGTACAAACATGATGTTTGATCTCTTACCGTTTATCAATTTCTCTCATTAAAACAGTAACTTTAGTTAAATCTTATGACTTTGTGCATTTTTTAGCAGTTTGTCATGAGATTCACTTTTCGTTAAAGTTTAACTTTTTCTCTTAACTTGACATCAACTTGACATCGATACAAATTTTTCACAGAATAAAGTTCTACTGCTACTTAAGTCTTATAGATACATGGATAACATTGTATCCAACATTTAGGAGTCATCTTTCACATTCTAGCATACATTTAGTCTACAATATGCTCGGATTGAGCAACATAGAGAAATAAATTTATTCGTGTTGTAGACAAGAAAAACTACTTATACTTATAGAAGTTTTGCTAGTGTCGCATCATTTGTCTCACTTGATGCTTTCTGATTTCGATTGTTAATCGATCTTATTGCATAAATTTCTGATCGTTCGATTCAAGATCTAAGATCAATAATTACATTAAAATTTTCACTAAAACCGTTCAATTTGGAAAGGTCTACAATCCTTATGTTTGGTATTCAATCCCAAAATATTTCCTATCTCAAGAATTTGCACTAAAACCATGCACCTTCTCAGTCATAGGCCTAATTTCCAATTTTAGTCCAAATCTGTGAATTCTCATTGTGTTCGGTTTCTATACATCTACGATTATCAAATTGACTTACTTTTCACATCTTAATCCCTTATTCCTTATGAAAACCGGTTTAGTTCAAAATGCTCAAACTAAACTTCAGCAAAGTTCCGCCTATTTTCCTAGGTTTCCCAAGCTAACCTTAGCTCATTTCATCCGTTGTTTCCACTATCAAACACAATTCTTATTCTTTCTCGTTCTATTTAATCCTCAATAACATCACAATTCTAGGGTTTCTCCATATATTTCCACAAAAATTCTCCTTACCAAGAATTTCTAGAAACAACGATCAATTAACCTAGAATTCCTCCTTAATCACTAGATTTTGAAGTTCTTAACAATCGCAAGCTTAATCATTATCTTAAGCAAAATTTTTTCATGCTTTTCTCCATACTTAAACATGCAGCCAAGGTAGAAAAAAGTGAAAAGATAACCGAAATTTACCTTAGAGAATGAAGAGAAACCCTTAGTGACGCGAACTAGTGGTATCATTTCGTCAATTTCGATCAAAACTCATTTTTCTCACTTTGGGAGAATTTTTTTTTCTTCCTTTCTCTTTGGCCGAGTTCTCTCTGTTCTTAGCATAAAAAGTGAACATTTGGTGGTATTTTTATCTCTTAAAAACCGGACTTAATAAAGCGGGAGGACTAAAATGTAATTTTAGCACTTTTGAGGGACTTTTTTTTGTAAAATTTCCCTAAAAATATATTTTCCTTCCTTCTTCACTAAGCTTGGCCGGATACCTTGCAATCCATATGCCTCAATCTCAGCACATCATCTAATTTTTTCACCTTAAATCTTAACTATCCATTTCTAATAACTATTTTATTTTGGTTCAGTTAAATTCCTATCTAATATGCATTTTACCCGCATTTTTTGGACAGTTAGTCAACTTTGTTCAACCTTGACTATCCTTTCAAGGGTGACTTATTAATCAACTCTTGGTCAATAAATTTTGACTTGGTAAACCCTATTCGGTCGAAAACCTCAATTTTCTCGATTCGACTCTCCAAACCCCTTTTTTGTCTATTTTTCATTCTAATTGTTTCTAAAACCCTAGAATTGATATTTTTCAGTTCTTTTCCATTTCCTAACCTTAATCTTCACATGTTTACCCACTTGTGGGTTTAACATAGTGTTCCATACCTCATTCTTAAATGCAGTCTGAAAATCGGTAACTACATCATACCTCATAAATTAATGAACTTTAGCTTATAACTTGCTATTCCATATTTATATCAACAAATAATTATCATAAAAATATTCATATTGATAGTACAAAGGATTTCAGGAAATTTTATCTCATACAATAATTTCGATAAATTTCCCGGTCATGACAGTTGATTAGAGTCATCGGAGCTTTCTATTCACTCTTCTAAGTTAAAATTTCAATTTTTCTCCTCATTTTTCACCATGGATGCACGCCCATGAACAGTAGAGAACATTAAAATTTTTTTGCTAAGAATGATAATTTACTTAATGGTCATTAATGGTACCGAAAAACCTAATGTCCAGGGGATAAATTTTCGGTTATTGAGCTTTGTGTTAGCGTTTTTGGTTATGAAAAATTCTTGTGAGAATAGTGATGAAACCCTAAAACTTATGATATTTATGATGATAAAAAAATGAGAAAAGTTGTGATATGTGGTTTAAAGGTTGAAATAACGAATAAAATGAGCTATAGTTAGCTCGGGAAACATGAAAATTAGGCAAAACTATGTCAAAATTTAGTTTGTGAATTTGAACCAAATCCGATTGTAATGAAGAATAGGAGGAATGAGATGTGTAAAAGAAGTTGATTAAGTGAGCAAAGATGTGTGGGAACCTAAAATGATGAAAATTTTCAGTTTCAGACCAAAATCGAAAACTAAGATAATGACCAAAAACTTGTACCCGAATTTGCTTAAGCTAGAGGAGCAAGATAGAAGCTTAATTTTAAAAAGTGACCAACATCAAGGTGAAGGAAATTTTGGTCCGAACAACTTTTGTAAAGTAGCTTTTTTTTCTCAAAAATGACCCTAGACGTAAATTTTTGGATCATTTCTGAAATAGGTCCAAAATGGTGATTTTAAGCCGAATATGCACGGTTTTGGTGTACATTGGTGATATAGGAGATGTGTCAGTCCAAATACCGTACGTTAAAATCGTAGATCTTTTCAAGAATTTTAGACACAACATGTGCACTCCATGAAAATAACATTTACAGAACGACGAACTCAAGCCAAATTATATTGCAATTATTAGTCTTAAATTGTAAATATAACGATCAAAAATTTATATTATAGGATCATTAGGTGATCAAGGAAGCAAATTTTCTAGAGACTCAAAAGTCGTGACCTTAGCAGAACTTCTATAAGTACTAGCAGTTTTCTTTTGTTTATATCACGAACAAGCTTATTTCTCTGTGTTGCACAAAATTGTGCATATTGTAAGTTCAATGTATATTATTATGTGAAAGATGTTTCTTGATTCTTATTTGTTGCATTGAATGTGCTTATGGACTTAGAGTAGCAGTAGAATTTTAATCTGTTAAAAAGTCAAAGTCAACGAAAAGGTCAAACGTTTATACAAAGTCTAATTTCATAAGAAATTAGACTTTAATGCTTAAGATGCAACAACATGACTAAAATTATTGTCATAATAAGAATAGATCATAGTAAGATGATAAGACTAAAATTACTCTCATAATGAGAAAGAAAATGGTAGTAAGATCATAAGATTAAAATTACTGTCATGATAAGAAATTATGACAATAAGATAATGTATAAAGTAAAGATGACAAATGATAAAAGTTAATAAAACGGTTTGTACCGGTCTTAACAATGGAGGTTATTATGAATAAAACCATGGGTGAGTTGGTTTTGGGTAGAGGTATGTGCGCAACGATACAATAGGTACGGGGCCTATAAAAAGTAAAAGTTAAAAATTAAGATTAAAATTATTGTCATGATAAAAATGATGATAGTAAGATGATGTATGAAGTAAAGATAATGAATGACCAAAAGTTAATAAAACAGTTTGTACCGGCCTTCACAAGGGAGGTTATTATAAATAAAACCATGGGTGAGTTTGTTTTGGGTAGCTTTCCCACTCCTCATTGGGTATGTGTGCAACAGTACAACAGGTACGGGGCCCATAAGAAGTAAAAGTTATAAGAAACAAATGACACAAGAACGAAAGTTGTAAAGAAGTATGAAATGAAAGAAAAGAAAGCATAACACGATGAAATGAACGAAAAGAAAGCATGACACGATGAAATGAAAGAAAATAAAGCATAACACGATGAATGAAAGAAAAGAAAGCATAATACGATAAATTCTTTAAATGTTTAGAAAATGTGCTAGGGCGTATGACATGAATGCATATATGGGTAAGCATTACTGATTGTACTTGTTGTGGCATGTTGTTACTTGCTGAGTGAAAGCTCATCCCGTTTGTTCATGTTGTAGGAAGCTCAGGTAAGGCACTAGCTCCCTGAAACCTTTTTACTGGGCGTGCAAAAAAAAGATGGTTCAAAAAAAAAAAAGATGAAGCAGTGGGATGTGGGAAAATGGGTAATGGATACACTATGTAATTTGAGTACACAGCCAAATGTTCTAGTAAATAGTATTTATGGATGTAAATTAACTATAATGAAAGTAAAGTATGTAAGACTATAAGGCTATGTTTAGCAACCTTAAGTCACAAAGTATGTTGATGTATACAATTGGTATTATGTTAATGGCATGTGAATGGCAGTGATATGCAAATGATAAGTCAAATGTATGACCATGTGTAGGAACTGATTTTGGAGTTCTAAAAGAATTTTCTCTACAAATTATTCAATGATAAGAAGTTGAAAATGTTTTCAGTAAAGTATATTAGAATTTATTTCACTATTAAAGGGGAAAAAAGTAGTCTGAATTTTAGGAATTTATAGTTTAAAAATAGTAGAAGTTAAGAAATGATTTAAGTATGAACATAATAATAATTAGAAGTAAGGATAGTCACGAGTTATATTAATATGTTTTTATATATATAATTTGTATAGTAAAGCACACAAAGAGAGGGTTTTAGGGAGAAGAGAAAGTAACATTTTAGAGGGAGGGTTTTTATTTACTAGAAGGAAAAGACAAACTTTCACAGGAAGACCCTTTCTTTTTCTATCTGAGCTCTTTCTTTTTCTCTTTTCAATATCTCCTTCATCTGCTCCAAATAAAGAATTTGACATGTATATATACAATTTTAGCTATCAGTTTGCATGCCTTGTGTTATATACACTAAGCTTAGAGAATTAATGAACACGTCAGTAGCTAAACAAAGTCATGTAATTTTAAACAGCTCCGTGTAGTTTTAGGAAGATTTTCTTTCCCTCTCTAGAGATGTCGTTTTGATTCATCTCATTTTTCCTTCTTTTCTCCTTTCTAGTTCACACTTGTTTTTGTTGCTGCAATGATAAATTGAAAAATTGCTGTCATATTTGGATTGTGCATGGATTAGTTTGACGGTCACTTGCATGCAAGTGATTTGCTCCTCAATTAATTATCTGACTACGGATCAGTGCATGTTTGATCCATATATACTGCATGCTTATCAAACAAATTAGTCAAACTAATTGAGATTTTTATATAAGAGAAAAATACATGGTTTGCTACCATTTTTTACCTACCTATTACTTAATGTCATTCTGAATAATTAAGTGTCGTTATAGTTTTTCATTTTTTTTATTAATTAAATGAAAATTGTTTATTTTCTAGTAGAGCGGTATAAAGAATATTTGTATCTTATAAATAATATATAGTGTGAACGGAAAAAGAAAAAATAAATTTGATATTTTGTTGCAAAAACGACTTTGTAGTTCATACAGATCTTATTTATTATTAATGAATTTGTATCTTTACATTATAAAATCTTTATTTATTGTGTCGAATATCTATAATGGAGCAATATTCTAGTTGAATAATGCTAAAGAGTAACAACGACGTTCAATACTATATGCACTAATAAAAGTACTGAATTTCACAACGTGAGTGGTATAGATGTGGCGCCACTTTTTATTGACTGTTAAGCTTAACATGGCCATTAGTCCATTACTGTCCTAAAAAACGTTTCTCACTCTTAGCTAGAATGTGTAAATCGTTTTTCCTAAAATGTCCTAAAATGTTTTAAATTTAAGCTTCATTTAACACGTCATAATGATGTATTGTACATTATCATCTCTTGTATTCTACACATTTGATCATTACTTCATTGTCCAATATTTTGTATTCTACACATTTGATCATTACTTCATTGTCCAATATTTTCAATGATCTATATTCTGTGAGTAAGAAAGAATGAAAGTGGTGCTCCTATATTTGGATTTCACAGTCAGAAAGCAATTTCTCTCTTTGTTCATATATTGCAGATTCATTTCCCAACTTCTAGCAAGTTTCACGTGCGTTTTTTTTTTTAAAAAAAAAAAAATTATAAACTATATCCATGTACTCTGCCGATCATATTTGTAGATGATTAATTTGTTGTAGATGACTTTAAATACACCTTTAATACTTATTGCCTTCCCATAGACCTAACTTAATTTCTCTTAATTTTAAATTCATTAATGCATGTTGTGCAAAACAATAGTACAATGTAAAGTTATACATGTTTTGTGTGTGTGTGTGTGTGTGTGTGTGTGTGTGTGTGTGTGTTTCTAATATGTGTTTAATGTTTTTCATTGTGCATATTGATAAATAAGTTACTTTGTAAAGAGGAAAGCGTCACCAAACAGGAATCAGTTCCCTTTCTAATTATTTTTTGGTGTCTAACAAATATCATAAATGACGTACTCAAAACATTGAAACATATAAAAAGTCAATTAATAAGTATTTTAAACTTTTAAATTACATGATATGATGTGATTAGTTAAATATTGTTTGGATGCTAAAATAAACAAATGATTTGAGTCAGACCAAACGTCAAACTCTAAAATTTGAGTGTGTTCTTTTCACAAATCAAAGCACAACTCAAACTTTTTTGTATGAAAGAAAACACTACAGTAAAAAAGTTAAATTTAAATTTTAGTGAAAGAAAATATTATAACAAAAAAAGTTTAAGTTCTGATTTGAGTTGTGAAAAAAATAAGGCGGAGTGGTCCAAACAAGCTGATCTTCAATGCATTGATTCCAAAAGCGTTGAGCAAAAGAAAGTGCAAGTGTGCAACCATCAAGATATCCTAAATATGTCATCTATTGTGAACTATTATTTTTTAAGTATCCTAATAGCTCCTACCTTTTTGTTTTCCTTCCAATAATTTACACAAAATAAAATTCATGTACTTCGTCTTATCCTCGTTCTTTTGAAAATGAAATAGGAAAAATATTGTCAATTAGTTCGGGAACCACAATAAATAAAAGGTAAGTCACTAGTGTGTTCCTCGTAAACCGCCCGCCTACTCCTGTTCTCACAAACAAAAGCCCCTGTATGAAACACCCTATACAAAAAGACCAAATATGACTTCCTTCGTGTCTTTGATTGTGCCTGTTTCCCTTTCATAAGACCTTACAATGGTCAGAAACTCCAATTCAGGTCAACGGAATGTGTTTTCTTGAGATATAGCTCCCAACATAAAGGAATACATTTGTTTTCAAAAGGAGTCTGGTCGTATATATATTTCAAGACATGTAATTTTCAATGAAAAGTCTTTTCCATGTGCCTCCTCTTCACCTCATAACTTCGTCTCCGATTCAAACACTTTTCTACAACTCACCTTGCCCCAAATTTCTCCTGAAACTGCACACTGTCGTCATTTCACTCCTTCATTTGCTTCCTCTTCTACTCACGCGTCATCGCATTCGCCTCAAGATCCTTCTTCCAGTGGCACGCACCACTTCTCTTTCACAAAGTCCAATTCCATCACCATCTCATCAGCCTTGTCATCTCCTCATTCCTTAGCTACTAGCACTCTATCACCCTCTCAATCACCTTTTCCATCACATAACACTTCAGCACTTAAGAGGTGAAATCAATGATGTCAATGACGTTCATTTTGCTATTTTTTGACACATGCTCTTTACAGGAAACCGGATTCCTCTAATGTGCACTCTATGCAGACGAGAGCTAAGCGTGGGGTCTTTCAACCCAAGACCTTTCTTGGTGCTACCTCAAACTCCAATCTAGCCATTGTTGAACCCCAAACTGTTAAAGAAGCTCTGCAATGTCCTGAATGGCATCAGGCTATGCTAACAAAGCTTGTCGCCCTTCATAAAAACCACACCTGGAAGCTTGTTACACCTACTTCCCACGCTAAGATTATAGGCTGCAAATGGGTTTTTAAACTCAAGCTCAAACCAGATGAAACCTATAGAATGCCTCAAAGCAAGATTGGTTGCCAAAGGGCTTGACTACTTTGAGACATTTAGCCCCGTAGTTAAGCCAACTACAATCTGGATTGTCTTAAGCTTAGCACTATCCAAGAGGTGGTCAACTCGTCAATTAGAGGTGCATGATTCCTTTCTAAACTGTGAATTGGATGAAGAAGTGTTCATGTCACAACCTCCTGGCTTTATTGATGAAAATCAACCTTAGAAGTTGTGCAAACTGTCTAAAGCACTTTGTGGACTTAAACAGTCCCCCAGAGCTTGGTTTACAAAGCTCAGCCATTGTCTTCTTCAGTGGGGTTTTCAAGGTTAAAAGTCAGACACATCCATGTTCTTCTTAATTCAAGGCTCCATTATGATCATCACCCTCATTTATGTCGATGACATCATAATGACTGGATGTGGCGCAACTGTGATTCAATCTTTGATCTCTGCCTTGAACCGTCATTTTGCTCTCAAAGACTTGGGACCTTTGTCCTATTTCCTTGGCATTGAAGTCACCAGATCAGATCAGACACTCTACTTTTGTGACCAGAAGTATATAACAGATTTTTTGAAGAGATTTGACATGTGGGACAGTAAACCACATTCTACTCCAATGTCTTCGGGACCCACAATCTCCCTCTATGATGGAGATGCATTGTCGGATGCATTGTCTGTTGTAGGAGCACTTCAATACTGTACTCCTACTCGCACTGAAATTGCATACTTAGTGAACAAAGTATGTTAATTGATGCATACTCCTACAACCATACATTGGCAAGCAGTCAAAAGGATTTTGCGTTTTCTCAAAGGCACAGCTCACGTTGGACTTAACTTTCATTCCTTTTTGGATTTGTCTCTTGTATGCTACGCCGACTGGGCCAGGGCAGCTGTCTTGATGATAGAAGGAGCACAAGTGGTTAGTGCAGTTTTCTTGGTCCTAATATTGTTTCTCGGTCCTCTTCTAAGCAAAAGGTCGTATCTCGCTTCAGTGTCGAATCAGAATACCGAGGTCTTGCCAATGCGGCTATTGAAGTTTCTTGGATTGAATATGTCCTTCATGAACTGCAAGTTCAACTTCCTTCACCGCCGCTGCTGTTATGTGACAATGTCAGTGCCACTGGAACCAAGCACATTGAGATTGACTATCATTTCATCCGTGAGCGAGTTACGAACAACACTCTTCGAATAGCCTTCACTCCCTCTACGGATCAACTTGCTGATGCAATAACCAAAGCTCTACTACCACCACATTTTTTTAATATGCGCTGCAAGCTCACTATCCTCACTAAGAGCATCTTCAAGGGAACTCTTTAAATTTTAATTATATTTTAATTAAAATGATTAAAAAGTTATTTTAGCTATTAATTTTTAAGTGATATATTCTAACTATACTCTTTATTTTAACTAAGTATAGATTATTATAACATTTATTGAGTTTAAAAATATAAATAACTTTATTGAATTTAGAAAGAACTTGTGCATTTATTATGGTTTAACAGAATAAAATAATACAAAAATCAAATGATTAACCCCTTCTTACTAACTAAATTTAATTAGTGCGAAATGAATTTTTTAAAATAACTAATCATTTAGTTAATAGTTGGAGTGAAAAAAAAAAAAAAAAAAAAAAAAAAAAAAAAAAAAAACTAAATTCTAATTTAATCATTAACTAAAAATATAAAATAATTAACATGATTGAAATTACTGTAAACCGATGGGCTTAGGGGATGTTAAAGCACTATAGAGAGTTCCTGATTAATTAATTCTTTTGCATAGTCTGCTATACTTTGTTGGCCTTTTTCGTTTGGTTGACACGTGTAAGCGCGCTGCCAATAAAGTACATAGACTACTGTACCAAAATTGCTATTCTTTTGCAATTGTATATAATGAAAGTGCAATTACCAAAATTCTTGATTCCTCTATTTCATTTCTTCCTCTGCAACAATAGTTTCCATTTTTAGCGTGCATACTTTTATCTCAACGTAACATGCAGTTATTTGAAAAAAAAAAAAAAAAAAAAAAAAAAAAAAAAAAAGCTATCTTAGTTAATAATAAACAATTGCATCTACTTAGAAGGCATAGAAATAGCTGGAACTGAATGCAGAAAGTATTAAAAAATAACGTCTCGAAATATATTTAACTAGAAAATTGATTATGCTTCTGCAGAGGTATCTACTCGTTACGGGAGTTTAGGAAGAAAAAGATGACACTTCAATTGCCAGAGTTGGTAACAACAAATTGATATAGAAATCGGAATCCTAGCACTACTCCTTTTACTTGAGGTGCAGATTTTCCCTTCCAACTTTGTCCTTACACGGTGCCATGTTAAGCTAGAGTAATACGCCCAGACGAGAGAGAAACTTTTTGAAGCATTTAATCGATTCAATTCAATTTAATGTTTCTAAAAAAAAAAAAAAAAAAAAAAAAAAAAAAAAAAAAAAATCTCTGGTTCTGATTGCTAAAACAAAAAAGGAATAACAATATGAAGAAGCCAAAACAAATCTTAAGAGAAAAAAAAAATAGTATTACTTCTATTATAACAAATATTTTAATTTTATTATACAAAAGCTATGATTCCACTAATTCACTCCATCTAAAGTTTTGCGTTTTTCATCTGTGTTAGTATCTAAAGGCATGCACAAGTAGATGCATGTAATAGGATAATAATTAAAATATATAAAGGTAAACAAAAGGGCATATATGCTTGTTCTATTTCCCATCGTCTTGTAAAGTTAAAAGAGACCAAACTACTTGGCTGCTTGTTCCAGAACTGGGACATTTTTCCAGGTATCCTCTGCACCGCCTAATTGTAGAGGCGGCAACGAAAAGACACTCACGGTTGAGCTTCCGCTTCTAATTTCCTTCAAAACCCGCAATGCAGATATGGTGCTCTTCATATGCAAGCTCTCCATATACTCTATCTCTGCAAGTTCTTTGGGGACTATGATAGAGCCATCATTCTTTGTGGCAGCTGAAGTCGTGGGATAACACCCTTCATCGGCAGTGGAGGTGGTGGCAGTTGCCTCAGTGGAAGCTGGCAGGTCAGTCGTGGGGAAGAGCCGGTCCAGCATTGCCTCACACTCCTTCACGAGCTTGTAGAGCAAGTCAGTAGTGAAGAAAGGCTGTTGCAGGACCTTTTGTATGAAGGGCAAGCGAATGAGTGCGCCAGTTCTCTTGTCATACTTCTTAAGTATCTTTGCCAGCCCTGTTCAAAGCACATTGTTCAATGTTTAATATTGTTCTTTTATCAAAAAATGATGTCAATCGGTTTTAAATTACACGATCTACAAGGACTCTCAAACTCTCTTAAAAAAAAATCATTGAAACTAGTTCTAAATGATTGTGAAGATCTAAGGTGTCTTCTAAAACGTCAGAATGTGCAACTCATAGGTACCTAAAAATGCAAACAAGATTTTTCTCATTATGTATCTAAATTAGAGTATGTGCTATTAATTTGAAGATATTAGCACCAAAACACCATACAAGTAAATCTCAAAGCTAAAAGAATAAACCAAAGCGCAGAAGTAAAATAAACAATCCCAACTAACAATACGTTTGCTCTAGTTGGAACCTTTTTCTTATCCATATACGGCATCAAATATTGCTTTAGGGGTTTGTTACACATAAGATAAGCAGAAATTTTTTTCTTAAAAACTTGATTTGATCCACTGATAACAGGGGACGCCACCTTTCTAGAAATCATAAGTATAAATCTGGTGGAAATGAAAACGATGAGCGTGAACTATGAAAGATGCAAACGCAAAGAGAGAGGCAGGGAACGCATACCAGTATAATTAAGAGCGCTGTAATTCTCTAACAAAACCATCTCCCCGTGGAAGTCCACAATCTCCTTGCGAATCTTCAACATCTCTTCACTGTAATCCTTTGCCTTTGCCACCCTGTCTTGCAACTCCTGCGTTCCAGTAGCAAATCATAGAATTGTCAACTCCAGGCCTATTAATTTGCTCTCTCTTTCTCTTTCTTTTTATTCTACCGTGGAGGGATGTGGATTTGACCAAAACTAAACATCAAGTCTACAATGGACATAACAATACAATCCCAATGAGTGAAAAGGTATTCAAAATAGCAAACACCACAGCCAAAAGTGAGATCCTCGTCTTAGAAGATAATTATAGAAAGATACAAGAGGGACCCAAGCAAAAATAGCACTTTTTACTTTCGACTTCACTATCAGACAAAAACAAATGCGCATCACAAATATCTGGAGTTGTCCATGATTTTAAAAAGAACACGACAACACCATATAAGGAATAATGGTACATCAGTGTAATGCTTATGCAAATAGAAACCTATAAAATTTCCACAATGCTATTTGGCATAGTTTGACATCACAATATCTTGGAACAGATGTGGCTGAAATTATAGCCCATCCTCTCTCCTAATGCGGTGACACTGACAAGTCATACAACTAAATACTCCACTCAAACGGGAAGTAACTATTATACAACCCATTATTTTGATCGTGCACCCATTTTTCATCCTGTGGATCCTGTTGTGTAGTTTATAGGTTCGGACAGAAAATTTGAAAAGAAATTTAAAATTTTTGTGAGAGAAAAAACCACACCAAAGTGATTGAATTGTGGTTCAAATGACAAACGACACAATTCAACTATCCAATTCAATTTAACTATCATTCAGTGATGGAAAAACGGCCTGCACAGTACATAATTTTATTTGACACTTAGTTCTTGTTTATTTTACTGGTTTAGCTCAGTTTAACTCAATTTGAACGGTAAATACAGTTTGAACTCGTGTTTAGTAAGCACGTAGTCTGAATTACATTTTCAATTTGAATTGAGTTAAACTATTGTATAACTTAGAATTTAGGTTCTTAACTTCAACCATTCAAACTATTTTTTGAATAGTAAAGAGATGCCCACTCAATCTCCTTTATGCACCTATCAAACACAAATTCAAATTTTATTCTCCGTTCAAATTAAAATTTTAACTGCACATTCAAATGTCAAATTCAAACTATAATTTAAACTACACAATTGAAATTTTTCTCAATAAATAAAAAAAAAAAAAATCAAATCAACAAAATTCAAACTAGCAAGCAATTACTAACCACCTAATAGCTAAATCAAATTAGTTTGTCCACACCACAATCATGTAGCGTTACTCTCCAGTGGACTAATAGATCACAAAGCGAATTTTTGTCTTGCCCTTTTCTCGTTAATAAAATTCTCTTTTTCCCTTTTTGTTGGGACTGAAAATAGTACAAGTTAGCAAACGGAGTCGACTGTGAACTTTAGGAACCCGAATATTCTCTGTAAATTCTACCCGCAGAGACCTTTATGTGGACCAGCTGGCACCCGCAAGGGCATTTTCGGCACAGAAAAATATACGTGGTTGCAAAATAGTGACTGTGCTACAAGCCAATTCACAAAACCGTTTAATTGGCCCACCAAGAACACGAGGACAAAAGATTTCATGTGCGCCGTGCGCACCCCAACAGCCACAGGCGCATTTTAAGCTCCAAAAATAAGTAAAAAGACTAAGAAACGGCGCACAATAGTAGAAACAGCGCAGGTTTATTTGCTGAGTTAATTTTCCCCCAAAAAAAATTCCTTGTAAAGCCAAATCATGAAGCATAAATTCCTAGATAATATATTCGATTTCGAACCCTCATTATCAACTTTTTTTCCAAGAATCTATACAATACGTTTAATTAATACCCTAACTTGTCTGTTTGTTTGCCAAGAAAAGAGCTAACAAAACTAACAAAGAACTGAAAATTTTAGCGTCACCGAGATATGATTTTCTTTGGAACCAAACAGATCGAAGCAATTCAACGAATATGTAAATATTAATGTACGATTAAGATCTTACCTTCAATCTGATGATATACTCTTCCTCCTTTTCGACGAAGAAGGAATTGAATTTCTCGAGCTCGGCCTCCAACAACCGAATGAAATCGATCTCCTCCCACGACATCCCGTCCTTGTCGCCGGCAGCGATGGCAGCGTCTCCGGAGGAAGAGGCGTCGAGTCTCGGGCGCTTGGTCGGCCTCTCGCCGCCGCTCTTGTTCGGCTCAATGAGCTTCAACTTCTTCTTCAACTCCTTGTACGACAGAAACTTGTCTCGCCATTCCGGCAAGGTCTCCTCAATCTGGTTGCTCAGGCTCTTCCCGAACTTCATCCTTGAAGATTCCGACTGTGGGGGAACTAAAACAAAAGAGAAAGAGAAGGAAAACGCAAGAAAGCGCAAGAAAATAGTTTCCGAGAGAAAGAAAATGGAGAGAAGATTGCGAAGGAGGAGGAGAAAGGGAAGATTGTGAAGGAGATATAACGGTAAAGGACAGAATATTCGAAGGGCATTGTTGGAATATCCTTTTATTTTCCCAGAGTATATTTTGGGTTTTATTCCCTCCCTATCTCTGGAGATAGAGTAGTAGAAATTGAGAGCCATTTATATCTTAAGAAGATTTATTTTTTTTATTTTTGGTGGTTTATATATTTTTTTTCTTTTTTATTTTTTAGAGTTTTATTTAGTAATAGAGTGTAAATAATAGCACATTGATAATTGTTTAGTTCAATATTGTAAGCTTTTATCAAGTTTGGTATAAAAAAAAAATTTAATCTTTTAATATCACGTAAATCTGATGCGATTTGATGCTTATAAATTGTGTATAAAAAAGTATTTTTTATTGAAGTTTTCTAAGGGTTCATTTGGTTCATGGATTCAAATCATGTGATTTGAACCATTTTCGATTTACGTGTATTTTTTGTGAGAAAAAATACTATAGCGATCATGAATCATGATTCAAATCAAGGATTCGAATCTATGAACTAAACGAACCCCAAATTAATATGGTAGTGCACGATTTTTAAGGAAAATTTTGATATAAAATTAAAATAATAATGAAAAAACACAAACCTTATAATTTACTATACAAATTTTTAAAACTGAGCTCTACTATAGAGTATTTTCACATGTTTTAGCGTAAAATTCTCCTTTTCTATCTTTTATGACAAAATTTTCCCTTTTTTTTCAGTTTAATATTAATTTTGTTAAGGATGCTTTAGGACAGAGTATGCGTGGGACAGAGTCGCTTTCTCAAGTGGCTCGGCTAAAACTATGGAAGCCAATGAGCTGACTGCAAAATGGGGAACTTAGGATGAAGATTTTATATATATATATATATATTTTTTAATAATTAGTTTAATATCCAAATTGGTGGTTGGAACACCACTATCTTTGTATCTCTTCACACCCTCCTTTTTGAAATGCAATGCAACATGACAGTTTGTTTTATGGATACTTCAGTCTTCAACTTGGCTGGTATTATAATAGGAAAAACCAAAAATGCAAAAAAAAAAATAGTGTCATGTTGAATAAACTAATACTCCAATTTTCTCTCAAAAACAACTCTCCACTAGTTTAATAACCATTTCCGTTTAGTATATTTTCTTTTTATAGGAAATGAAGGGATATGATAATTTGCATTGTTAATAATTTGGTTTATGTTAATAAGGAAATTTTGTTCCAAACGTGAAATGTGATATTTAAGATAACAAAACTTATATTGAAATGCTAAGATCACTCTTTTTGTCACTTTCTAAATTCACAGTTTGACATGTAAATTTTACTAACATGATATATAATTATTAAATAAAAAATGTGATATTAGAGTTTATGTGTCAAATAATATATACAAAGATAAATAAACAGAGTAACATAATACATGATGTTAGCGTTTCTTAAACTTATAAGCTTTTCCACAACATTCTCGATGCTTCTTTTATGTACAAAGCTTACACATCCCTTATTGTTCTCTCAAAGACAATGGATAAAAAAATTGAAAGAAAAATCTAGCCATGACAATACAATGATAAATTATTTGGCAACAAAAGCCCCTTATTTCTTTATTCATAGGTTACCCAATTGGGAAAAGGCAAAAAAAAAAAAAAAAAAAAAAAAAAAAAAAAAAAAAAACACACAATTTGATTATATTGGGTACGTTTTAGTTTAGTAGTGACCCATCAATCATTGATTTTGAGAAGTCTCAACAGATGGATATCTTTACTTGACAATGAAAGTGATGTTCTAGTGTTACACAAGATATGTTTATTTATTCTACCACAATTAACTAATGAACCCATACATGATATCTAATTTTCTCATTATTTTTTTTTCTTTTTCAAAGTGAAGCTTTAAATGCTGAGATGGTTCTTTTAGCCGAGCCGAGTCTTGTGTTTGGTGTGTGGTGTGAGATTGGCTCATTTATGACGCATGGTATAATTCTGAGGCATTTTGGAATATCCATTATCGATTCTCAAGAAAGCGATTCTCAAAATTTGAAAAAAAAAAAAAAAAAAAAAAAAAAAAAAAAAAAAAGCGCTTCGTTGGCCAGCTCTATAGTCTATAAGCGCCAGCATCATGCTCCAGATTTAAAGGACGTTTGTTGTATGAGCTGTTTAGTAAGAAAATTCATATTATGATTTTAATTACTGTTTATAATTTTTTATAATATTTTTTTTTATAAAAAATATATATAAATTAAAAATAATTTTAATCTCATGATTTTAATTTATAAATCAAACGTTTTTTTAGGGTCTGTTTGGTTCAGAAATTTGAATTATGTGATTTAAATCATTTTTGATTTACGTGTATTTTTTGTGAGAGAAACCACTGTAGCGAACCACGAATCATGATTCGAATCGGGAGACGAATCCCCCAACCAAACGGACCCTTATTGATTCAGAATCATGATTCAAAATTATTTTTAGTTTACGTGTGCTTTTTATGAAAGAAAATAATGTAACGAATCATGAATCATGATTCAAATCAGACACAAATTCACCAACTAAACACAATTATTGTCCTCATTTTTTCATTTAGGTTTAAAATTAGGAAATTTAACCACATAAATAGAAAAATATATATATTAAAAATACTTAAGCAATTCAAAATGTATCAAAATTTAGGCTTTGTTTGTACATATACTAGATCTCATAATTCTGATTCTGTTACAATATTTTTTATCTCACAAAGTATTTGAATTTAAAAAGAAAAAATTTATCTCATAAAATTTCCGCTAACGAATCAAAATCACTACTTAACGTATGAACCAAACGACCGACCTTTAATTAGAGGAATAGTCACCGAGATAAAAAGTTGAGACAACAGATTTTAATTCATGCGTCACACACGCTAAGGTCAAAAAAATATGAGAGGGGCAAATTGGGAAAAACAATATGAGCAGCAAATGAACGTGGTCGAATGGGCCTATTATGTTCATTCAATTCAAAGGTTATTAGTGGGAATTTAATTCATTTGACACTCATGCGCTTTTGGAGGACAATATTCGGATCTTGCCTTTGGGATATTCTTTGGAGTTGGAATCTACACTTGATTGTCCAGCTAAAACGGTCTTAATATATTTTTTCTTTCTATATGTGTGTATTATATTTATGTTAGTTTCGCGTAGGGGTCAAGGTGGATAATGAAATCTTAGTAAAAAGAAGAAGGTAAGGCAAATATTTTGTGAACAAAACTGATACGACTAGTAAAATAAGTCAGTGATACCTAGTAAATGCAAAGTTCCCAGCTTATAGGTTGCTTCCTTTGTTTCAAATATTCAAAGTTTTTTGAATCGATTCATTTTGGTGTGAAAAAGTAGGATAGAGTAAGATATTTGTCGTGAATTCAAAAAATATTAAAAAAAGTTAAGTGGATTTTTCTTTTTTAGATGTTAACGTAAAAGACAGTTCAACTGTACATGAAGTGACAGAGTGACTTTAATATTATTTTCTTATAATTTTAAAAAGTATCGAGTGATGTTTATCTAGTTAGTGGAAATCTTTACTTTTTTCGAACGAATAATTTTTTTTTTTTCCATGACATAGTTATTACATTTATGACTTATTTATAGTATATTAAGAAGGCAATTATTTATGTTCTTCAAAACCCATTTTAATTTTGATAGGCGCATCATGCAAGGTTGAACTGATTTATATGTATCTCATACGCGAGATTGTCTTAAGCGCCCCTTCATCATTCAACATGCTAGAATTAATTCTATTGAGTCATTAATAATTTTGTGATCGAAAATGCCAAATGTGAAACTTTTTGATTGACTTGGGGGAAATTTGTAATGTTTTGAAAGTTGGAAACTAAAATAAGACAAGAAATGTAGTTCGGGAGCCAAAATTAATTGAACTAACTAATTTTTTTCTTTTGAATGTGAATAATGAATCAATATGCATGTTGCGTCACTTGTTATAAAAATCTCTACTTTGATATATTTCGATGAAAGATTACCAGGTTTTGACAAGTTAAATTTATTCCCCAACTTATAAAAGAGTTGCAATGTGTCTGTCTCCTTTTAGAGATGATTGTGTTATATTAGTTTAAAAAAAAAATGATGTTCAAAAAATTAAAAAAAAAAAAAAAAAAAAAAATTGAGATCAAAATTGATAAAATGGGACACATTGCAATAGTTTTATAAAGTGGGGGATCAAATTGTGAAAATTAGGAATTCAGGGAGTAAGTTGCCAAAACCCTCCTCATTTGGGGAGCAAAGTGCAAAACACCTTTTTCACAGTAAGGGATATATATATATATATATATATATATATATATTACTATAATTTATTTTTAAATTATTTTTGGGATTTACAATTACATGTTTAAACAATCCACGTGAAGAAATCTAATACATATATCTTCTGTCCGATAAAAGAAATAATTTTATTGTTTCCGTAATATAGTCCACTGAAGAATATATTATTTAGTCAAATCATAGTGGATATTAAATAGGGGTAATAAGAAAACGCCACCACACACTAAAATCATATCCAAAAGAATCGTATATAGGTAGAGAGTTGAAATAAAGAAGAGATCTAGAACTTATCTAACTCTTACAGCATATTCCTCTTGGGGTCCTTTTCATTCTTCCACATCTCAAGTATATATATATATATATATATATATATATATATATATATAATCAGATTATATGGTCGCCGGACTTAGTAGACTCTGTGTATATATGTAGAGAGCATATTTCATGGTTTGAAGCATAACTAAATTTATTTCCTTTTTTTTTTAAGTAATACTATAGCCGTGGGATTAAAGCATACTTTTAGTTACTTTTTGCCAATGCCCTTTGAGTGGCGGTGCCTTAAAAAAAGAAAGAAAGAAAGAAATCCAATGTTAATGAACTTAGCATTTGTTCTGTGTTTTGTTTTCTCCCAAATCGAATCTATACATGCAGATTACATGTTTCAGCATTTCTTGGTCATTCATATAAGTTAAAATAATATAAAATTAAAGACTGTATGTGAAAAATGCTTTTGGGGGTTGTTTAAATAATTGGATTTTGCCCCAAGTTGTTGAATAAATATATCTTGTTATATTATCACTCATATGTTGTCGAATATTATGGGTATATATCGTTAAGTGATGAACATCTCACGTCGACAAAACGACTTTGTTAAGAAGGTTTTTTTGGGATATTCTCATTATGGCTGTATGGATGTTCCTTTCTAAGTTTTCTATTTAATTCTTTAGAATTCTAAAATTTTTTCCCATTAAGGATTAAGTCACCGTCTACATACTTTTCAAAACTAAATACATAAACAAATAAAAGGTCACCTTCTACACACCTTAGTTATTTATATATATATATATATATATATTGTTTTTCTCATAATCTTGTTCAGAAAATTTACATTAAGGACCCTTACAAAAATTTATATTAAGGATTATGTTACACGCTGTTAAAATGACGACATCCTAATATAAAATAATTGTGCGCACAATTTATTTAAAAAGAAAGAAATTTTTACACGCTGTTTAAATGACGACATCCTAGTATAATAATAGTTGTTCACACAATTTATTTAAAAAAAAAAAAGAAATTATTCAGTGAACAAAGTGTGCCAGGTCATTTTACTTATATGGTACACCCGGCTAAATAAAAAGTTGACATTTGGATAATTTTTCTATATCAACTCCTTTCAATCATATTTCTTTCTCCTATTGTATTTAATATAGATTGCTTAATAGTTATTGTTGTGATAATAAATATATTTTAAACTCTTATACTAATTAATTTTTAACGTCTAACAAAAAAAATATATATTATGAGATTTATTTTCTACACGTAAATTTTGTTTTTTCCGAAAGTACACATAATCTATTCAAGAAACTTACTTTCAATCAGAAAAAACAAAATGAGAACATTTAACACTTGCTTTTCTTGCATGTAGCAAAATACTCGTTCATTACATTTGTAAAACTACCAAATTATGATGGGCATTGTTTTTTTTTTTTTTTTTTTTTTGAGGAATTTATCTTAAAAATGACTTCTTGCTGGGAAAAAAAAAAAAAAAAAAGAAAAAAGAAAACTTGAGCTAACATATATGTTACGTAAGCCTCTCTTCTTTTATTTTTGGCTCCACAAGCTTCGTTTCTGGGGTTTATTTTTGGTCCCTTGTTCTTTTTTCCATGGTTTCAAAAATTCGCTCTTCAAGAGGAAAAAAAAAAAAGATTTCCATGAATACATTAAGTGTGATAATATTTTTTTTTTTAAGAATTACTGTATAAATGTAAAACTAATTATTATATAAGAGGTCAAGTTGAGAATTTTGTGAGAATTATGAGTAAACAATTAATGTAGAATATACTAAGAGAGAGAAATAATTACAAAGGGTTTCTATAAATAAAGCATCTAAATATAAACTTTTAATTAGTTAGATGTATCACGTAAGTAAAATAACGTGATACAAAATGATAAAAAAAAAATGAATAATAATTATTTATTTATTTATTTTTTAATTAATTAGGTGTACTAATTAAATAAAATAATATAATACACCCAGTTTACTAAATAATTCATCAAAGGAACGGTAAAACTGTCACCATCTATTTGAAGAGTGTAAAATTGCCACCTTACATTCAGTATACAAAAACACGTATTTAACCGAATTAACACATTTGTCATTTTCATTATGCAAGATTCAAAATATCCCATGTATCTCTAAAACCAATCTAAAAGTATTTCTTAATCGGTTAAAAAATATATCAAGGTTTTTTTTGTTTGAAAATAAAAAAAAGTAGGGAGAAAGTTAGTGAGAGAGGCTCTGAGAAAGAGAGAAAGTTTCAATTTTATTTAAGTTCACGTTTTTTTAAGTTTTAACTTTATTCAATTTTACTCAACTTTATTTAAATTCTAACTTCAACTCAAATTATAACTCAAATTCAATTCAAAAACTACCTTTAAGTTCCATTCTAAAAGAATAACCCCTCAGTGTTTGACTAGAGCTCCCAAAATGTATTCAGTATATATCTTAAACTTTATTCGTATAAACCGATCTCAATATAATCTGAACAAGATCAAAATATTAATTTAGTCATAAATCTAAAAGTACTATAAAACATATTTGGTATTTATGCATGCTCTCATGGGCAAGGAAGATTACTTCCTTTGGTAGGCAGCATAAGAACGTCGCCCATGGTTGCCAGAAAACGCCGATTAGGTTGGAAGTGAGTGGAGAACCTGCAGACAAAAAGGAAGGGTGCTCTTGAGCTCCTCCCCTTCTTCTCTTCCAGAAATGTTCAGCGACAAACAATAACCACACTAAAAACAAGAGTGTGTTGCTCACATAAAACCAAATGGGCCTATTTCAGCAACACAAAATTAGAGAGCACTACAACAAAAAAGGCCATTTGTGACGATATTTTTTGCGACAACATGTCGTTACAATTACTCCCTGTTTTAAAAAATAATCATGTCGTCACTAATAATTTAAATGTCATCGTAAATAATTTTGGAACGCAAATTTTAATGGCACGGAATTTTGCCACCAAGGTAATCCATTTTTTTACGACGACATCTTCCCTTTATTTGCGACGACAGAGTCGTCGCAAATAATTTCATGTTATTTGCGACAACTTTTTCTCTTTGTCATCGCAAATAATCTTTTCAAGATTTCACCAAAAAACTAAACACGGGAAAAATGATTATTTGCGACGACATTTTTCATCTATTTGCGACGACAATTTCCATCTATTTGTGACGACATTTTCTCTTTGTCGTCGCAAATAATCTTTTCAAGATTTCACCAAAACCAAGCGCGGGAATTGATGATTATTTGCGATGACATTTTAAACTTATTTGCAACGACAATGTCGTTGCAAATAAGTCTGATCTAATTGCTCACAGTTCAAAAAAAATACATGTTTTAATAGAACGTGGTGCAAAAACGTGGAGTAAAAATATAGTGCAGAATGTGCAGAATGTGGTGGTGCAAAACGTGGGATAGTGAAAAAAAAAAAAAAAAAAAAAAAAAAAGAGAGAGAGAGAGAGAAAAAAAATTGACCTTTTAGCTTATCCCTATTTACTCTTTTGTTCAGAAATTATTTATGTCTGCATTTTCATGCAAAAAAATTGTGAGAAAACAACAAGAAAAAAAAATCCTCCTATTCTGTTTTATTACTATTATGACATTCTTCATCTTTTAATTATCCTATTTGGTGTTGCTCAGTTTGTTTTTATTGTCCATTTCTTTTACTTTGTTTTGGCGTGGGATTTATTGTTCTATTAGTATTATTGTTTCTTTTCCTTTTCTTTTAACTTATTTGGTAGTTTTTAAACAACTTTATATATTATTACAGCTGCATATTCTGTGTCGGATTCAACTTATAATCTGTCTTATTGCTGTTTAATTTATTTATATTGTCCATTTGTTTTACTTTCTTTTGCTATAGGCTTTATTATTTTCTTAATGTTGTTTTTTCTTTGCTCCGTTCCTTTTAATTCACCTGATAGTCTTTGGACATCTTTATATGTTACTTAACTTGCTTTGTCTCACATATGGCCTATAATGTGTCTGATAGATATAATGTATTTTCCTTTGTGTAGTTGTCTCTGGTAGGCAGCCACAATCTATTTATCATGCATTGCTAAGAATATTCTATGTCTGAGCCACCATTGCCATATAAAAATATTGTTATATCTATACTAATTGGTTTTCTTAATCTTTTTTTGTTTTTTTTTTTTTTGTTTTTGTGTATATTGCTATATCTATATTGATTGATTTTCTTAATCTTTTTTTGTTTGTGTGTTTATTCGTTCATTGACTCATTTGATTATCTACTTTTTTCAAGGTTTTCTGCATCATTTGCTACTATTAGTCTTTGGCTAGCTCATATTTGCTTCCTCAAGCAGGATTTATAGTGTTTCAGGTATTATTAATAATTTTTACCCACAACTCCTTAATTTATGTTGCCTTTGCTATGCTTAATGTTAAAATGTGTTCTTTTCGACCCCATTAACAAATGATGTCAATGCCAAGTTGTGGGAAAGATTCTTTTTTATTTCTTTCAATGTTAGTAGCCAATATCTTTTTTCTTTTTTCTTTTTTCTTTTTGTTTTATGTCCTATTTGTGCTTTAATCACTAAATCTCTAAGTTGTTTTCCCATTCTATTTATCCTTTCTTTTCCTAGAGTTCAAACTTTTTACCTCTTTTCTCTTTATTTTGTTGTTATGATTAGGCCATTTTACTATTGCTCTCATTTTCTCTTCTTTACTCCTCTTATGTGGTCACGATGATTGCAATTAATCTTTATATCTTGAGTTTTGTGTAATTTATCCAAATATTATTGTGAACACACCTCCCTCACGCAAATTTAGAACTTTTTATTTGTATCTCTTTTACTCTTTTTACTTATTCCATCAATTTTCTTCTTTTAGCATTACTACTTTTGCTTTAAAGGTTTTTTTTTTTTTTTTTTTTTTTTTTTTTTTTTAAATCTCTTATTACCTGAATTTGGTATATGCAATTTTGTCTCCTTTTTTTCCCCTAGCTTATCCTTTTCTCATGTTTTTTTTTTTTTTTTTTTTTTTTTTTTGTTATTTTTACTTATACTAGGCCTTTTAGCATAGTCCTATTTACTTTTTTTGTTCACAAATACTTTATCTTTGTATAAACTTTCTTTCTTCATTACTGAATTCTAGCTTTTCTATTCTATTGTTGCAGTTTCATGCAAAAAAAAAAAAAATATGAGGAAAAAAAACAAAGATCCTACTATTTTGTTTTACTTCTCCCATGACATTCTTCATTTTTTTTAATGGCCCTATTTGTTGTTCCACAGTTTGTTTTTATTATTCATTTCCTTTACTTTCTTTTATTGTGGATTTTACTGTTCTGTTAGTATTGTTTTTTTTTTTTTTTCATTTAACTTATATGGTAGTTTTTGCACAACTTTATATATTAGTACAATTGCTTACTCTATGTCATATATAAGTTATAATCTGTATTATTATTGTTTAATTTATTTCTATTGTCCATTTATCTTACTTTCTTTTGCAATAGCCTTTTTTGTTTCCTTAATATTGTTTTTTTTTTTTCTCTGCTCCTTTTAATTCATTTAGTAGTCTTTGGACAACATTATATATTATTCCACTTACTCATTCTGTATCATACGCAGCCTATGTGTGTTATAAATATAATATTTCTCTTTGTGTAGTTGCCCTTAGTAGGCAGCTACAATTTATTTATCACACATTGCTGGGAATATTTTATATATGAGCCACAATTACTATATAAAAATATTGTTGTATCTATAGTGATCGGTTTTGTGAATCTTTTTTTTTTTTTTTTCCTGTTTGTTTATTTGCTTATTTACTAACTTTATTATTTGCATTTTTTAAGATTTTCTGCATCATCTGCTACTTTTGGCGTTTGACTAGCTGATATTTGCTTCCTCAACTAAGATTTATAGCGTTTGAGGTATTATTAATAATTTTTTCCCATAACTCTTTAATTTATGTTGCTCACACTCCATCCATTTCCTTGGTATGGTTAATGTTAAAATGTGTTCTTTTATTATTTAATTAGGAATTTTTAGTTCTTTCATTGATATTAACCGACTTTATCGTCTTACGTGTGATGTTTTTAGAGGTTATTTACTTTTTACATCTATTTTCTTTGTTCTCTATTTATCAATGCTCATGCACATGAGTTTTTCATCTATAACTCACGGACTTTTTCCTTGCATTTGACGAATTCATTCCTTTATTTCACTCCCGATCATTTACTGCTCCATTTTATTATGGATCATTTATTGCTCTATCTTTTCATCCTTCTATGTTGGATTCCTTTTTGTTATCTTTGGTTGGTTGATATCTCAGAATTGAGGCAATATTTATACCATTTCAGATACTGTTAATAATTTATATCTCTAATTTTTTTAATCCCTGATGTTGTTGTTACATGTATTGCTTTGTTGAGGCGGTATTAATATTTGTAGTTTTTATTTTATTGTTTGCCTTTATTTTTCTATGTATTTTTGTAATATGTGATGCTCATACGTTGACCACCTGTTTATCTATTTCTTAGTAATGTATCTATATATATGTTTAGTTTGACAAATTTTAACTTTAGTAAGTTTTTGCCATGGCAATGATGAATATAATTGATCTTGATGTGTTGAGTTTTATGTCATTTGTCCAAAGATTGCTGTGAATATGTTGTCCTCATTTGGTAGTTTATTTTTTGGTCTTTTTACTTATTCTAGGACTTTCCTCTTCTTCGTGTTCACTGTTTCATTCAAAAACTGCTTACACATTTGCCATCTTTCTGTTTTTTACCCTTAAGCTTTGGCTTTTCCCTTTGGTTTTTACTCTTTATGTAAACAGAAATTCTTGGATAATGTTTTGTTTCCTTTTCAATTGTTTTACGTAGATGTTTGCACGTTTTCTCTGGCTGATCTTGGTTTTTTTTCCCTCCATTTATTAAATTGATCATTCATGCCCCCTCCACTCCTGATTTGTCCTCCCATGTTCATAATCTGTACCTACTTTGCTGCAGGGTATTAAATGGAGTTTTGATTTTTCTTGAAAATTATCTGAGACGTGTGAAAAATTTAAGGGAAAAACAAAATGTTGACTTTTATCATTCTTTTCCTTTCATTTGTCTTTCCCCCAGATAATTGTTATATTCATGCTTTATTTCCTTTTTTTTTTCTTCCTAATATGTTGCTTTTATTATTTTAATTAGGAAAAACAAAATGTTGAATTTCTTGATTCTGTTTCTGTTGCACTTCACACTCGACCATTTATTGTTGCTCCATCATTTATTGATCTATTTCTTCATCTGTGTTTTTTCGCTGCATCCATTAACATTTGGTTGGCTAATGTACCGTATTTAAGGCACTATTTCTAGCATTCTAGATCATTAGTATTCTTTGTTGATATTGGATGTATTCGTTTACTGCTCCTTGATAATTACTGTGTTTTATGACTGCATTAATTTGCTATGATCATATTGCTATGTATTGATTTGGTGTTGATTTGCTTCTTAGTATTGTATATATATATATACATACATAGTTTTACTTCACATATTTTATTGTTGTGAATATGTATTTTTTAATTAGATATTGATTTTTTCTATTCCTTTTCACCAAAATTTATTGGCTATTTCCCTCATGTTTTCTCCACTTTTTCTAATGTTATTGACTTTTTGTTTTTAGTTTTAAAGTTTCTGCTATTTATCTTATATATTTATATTTACTTATTCGGATATCTTTTGTTTTTCTTTACTTATTCGGACAATTTCTTTTAAAATTTATTTAAAAATATTTGCAGATATTTTTTTTTATTTGGACTCTGATTTTGTCTATTGTTTTTTATAGAACTTATTCTGATGTTTTTTTTATTCTTATGCTTTTGGTTTTTTAACATTAGTATTTTATTGAAAATTTATTTACACATAAATTATTTTTTGTTTTCTGTTGTTGGATTTTGATTTTCAACTTCTTTTATTATCTTTTCATACAAAAAAATTTGAGGGAAAAAAAGTTTTCTATCTTATTTCAGTTTGTTCATGGTTTTAGATTATATATTGCAATTTTTGTTCTCGAGTTCTCATTTATGATTTAAATTTGAGTTTTCTCTATGTTCCTTTCGTTACATTTTACTTATTTTGAACGTTTGGTATTCCTACTTTTATTTTGCTTCTTGAATTTCAGCTGTTCAGTATACCCTTTTTTTTTCCCTTTCTTTTTTCCTTTGCAGCGCATGAGCTATTAGATTTTCCATTGCTCTATCCGCTAATCATACAGTTTTGTTTTCAATTTTGTCTTTTCAATGCTTTGATTGCACCTGGCTTATTCATTCCATTATATAATAATATATTGCTCATTTATGTGCTTTTATGTAAATGCTGAGTGATGTCTTTTATTTTAGGAAAACCAATTACATTGGTAGCTACAAAAGTATTATCAATATATGTCACATATTGTTGAGAATATTAGATATCTTAGACACAATTACTATATTAAAATATTATCATATTTATCCTTTATTAGTTTTCTTCTTTGTTTTTTTATTTTTTATTTTGGTTTACTGATTTATTTACTTATTTATTTATTTATATTTTTTTTCAGTTTACTCAAATTTCTTTCTCTTCCTTCTCTAAAATTTATACAACCAAATTTTGTTATAGAGGACTTTTAATTTATTTGTTCAGCTATGAAGGAGGAAGCAGCTATAGGACAAAAATTCATACTTATTTCTTGAGTTGTATATGAATTTTGTTTATGAATAATTTTTATGTTATTCATTTATTTTTTATATAATTTTGCTCAGCATTGTAAATTTAAAATTTTAATCATTGTAAACATGTGATCATTGTAGATTTTTTCATATTATTTTATTTCGAGTAAACTAGAGTTGCAAATATGCTTTATTAATTAAATTTGTTACTTACAGATTGTTATGATGATAGTGATTCATGTGAATAACATAATTGACAATATCTTATATATACACATTGTAAATGACATCATATGACAATATTCTATGTATATATTCATGTATAAATATACATAAATAATCTACTTCTATTATATAAAAATTATCAACTTTTTTCAAAATACAGAATTATCTCATCTCCTACTGCAATGCGCGCAAACGCGCGTTTTTGCTAGTGTATATATATATATATATATATATATATATATATATATATATAAAAAAAGAAGGTGCAGACTGCTTCGGGCAGGCGTGAGAAAAAAAAGGAGACTGTGCGTATGTGCAGGAAAATGTGAGAGAAAGCAAAAAAAGGGGCGCTTTTCTGAAGTTAGATAAAAAAAAAAAGGGGAGGCACTAGCGCGCGCATGGGAGGCGCGCGGGGGGCATTTTTTAAAAATTAAAAAAAAAATTAATTTCAATTTTTTTAGACTTATCGTCGCTAAAAAATAAGATTATTTGCGACGACAATCTAAAATATCGTCGTAAAAAATGATCATATGACGAGAATTTTGCAAAGACATATTAGCGACGCCTGTCGTCGCAAATACAGAGTGTCGTTGCAAATACATTTGTGACGACACTATGTCATCGCAAAAAACATTTTTGCGACCAATTTTTGAGCCGACAAATTTGCGACAACTTGTTGTCGCAAAAAACTTTATTTGCGACGACATTCGAGTTTTTGCGACAACTTTTTGTCGTCGCAAAAACCCTTTTTTCTTGTAGTGGAGGTATTTAGTTCAAGAGAGAAAGAGAGAAATATGTCAAGACTTGATATGAATTAAAATTAATAGGTCAATAGTTTACATAAGTTAATAAAATAGGCCAAATTACTGTTTTTGTCCATAACTTGTTTGGTTATGAACCATAACTTGACAAGTTATTGTCCACAATTCACGATTTTTATTCATAACTTGTTTGGCTATGAACCATAACTTGACAAGTTTGTCCATAACTTATTTGATTATGAACCATAACTTGATAAGTTATGGCCTATTAATTTCTATAACTAAAAATTGGCCTATATACTTTCTTAAGCTTTTCATATTGGCATATTTTCTACTATTTCCGTTAGTTCAATGAACTGATCGATATTATTGTGATATAAAAGGAGTGTATAGGCTTCAAGTTAGTCAATAAATTGAGTGTCCAACTCATTATGGATCGGTATTTAACATACATGTATTTATGAATTAACGTTAACACAGTTGTCCATAACATGCTTTAATTTATAATAGAGTGAATTATTATAATTATGAAACTTCACATAAAATATATTCCAACAATCTTACTTGGACAACATAATCATACAACAACAATAACATTCACTCTATCATAGAACAACTATCAACAAGAATCGCATAAAATAACCATATAACCGAAACAATCATGCATAATATAGTATCGACATGATACAATCATTATACACAATTAAGCACTAGGGATTCATGAAAGCATGTTGACAACTTGAACATATGGATCGAAAAACAACACATATATTGAGACTTATAACCGGATGTCTCTTTTTCTAATATATTACTTTACCAACCAAACATGTGTCAACATAACATCACACGTAAAGTGACAGATCCATAAACATGCATGTATTATATGAGGCATACGCGATTCTTATCAATAACAACATGCCACACATAAATGGCAATAAAGTCCCACTAACTCAATTTATCTATGGACTCTTACAGTCTCAAGTAGAATCGTGTTCTTAAAACACCTAATAGGTATGTCCTTAGTAGATCTGCCAACATGTTGTTTGCAGACATATTTTCAATAGCAAAGAGGCTTTTTACACTTTCTCTTTCACTTTCTCTTTCATAAAATAGAATACAACATCAACACACTTTTGTGAAGAATTCTCCTAGTGTTCTAAGAGAAAGACACTATTGTGGAACTTTCACAACATGATTTTAGTGGTCCATAAATGTAGTCAACTACTCCTAATGCCGAAACAAAGTTCAATAACCATATCACATAAAACAGCCTCATAATACACCACATACTCTGCATCATAGTCAAGGGTACTACAAGTGTCTACTTGACACTTTTCAACAAGGTGGCTCCTTCTATCATAAAAGACATATTCAAACATGGATATTCTATCATCTATGCAGCCTGCATAATCAACATCACAAAATCTAACTAAAACAAAACTGTTAGTTTGCCGATACCCATCTATCTAGTACCCTCATTTCTAGTTAACTTAGTTTTGGGTACTCTAATTTCCCAAAATCTAATAACAATAACAATGATAACTCAAATACCAAATCTGCACGTTAACGACAAACATAACAAAACAGACATGTGCATACTTTGAGTATAACCAAACTGCCAAACAAAAATATAAGAGACCATTTAATCTGATCTCTGTTACTATCACCAGAAGGACATTAACTTTTGAGAGTATGTCACATTTCACTATCAATACTTTTCTAGGAAAACAAAATGCATACTGAATCTATTAATAAACAAGAGGAATATTGGTTCTTAATCTTATGTAATATCTAAGAAATTCATAAGTATAAATCTCGAAATTCTTGTCACACTTTTGAATTATAGTAGTGTAACTATGTGGTAAATTAATGCAGAATATTTTATCACAATTTTATTCGATTGTTAACATTATGTCAAGTATGGTTTCATGATTTGTTATGATGAAATTTCAGAACAAGGATTCTATAAATTTTGACATGATTATGTAAGATAAGAAAGGTCACCATGAAAATAACATAAATTTCAATACTTGTTAAAATGACGAATCAGAAACTGAAATGTTAATATAAAAATTTATGACAGATAATAAATTAGCTCACAAAAATATCTAGGATTGGTTGTTTCGCTGCTACAATGAATTTAAGAGACAAAAAAATTTAATCACGCCAAGCACATGTAATACAGTAGATAGAAGTCAGAAATTACTGTTAGTATAACATTACACTGTTAGAACTTTGAAACAGAAAAAGTTATAAAATGATTTGATGACATCAAATCAATAGATTACCTAGGTAGGATTTAGGGCAAATCTAATCCTATGGTCAAGAATTAAAGAGGAATGAGATCTAAGGGTTAGGATTGAATCTTGGAGCCTGGAGGCCAAGTTTTTCTCTTAAAAAAAGAAAGTAACATATATATATATATATATATGTGTATGTATGTATGTATATATAAGTAGAGGAAGGTGATGGTGGTGGCCGAATGTCTCAATTGAAGGAAAGGGAAAATTGCTCTCATGTTTTATGTAAGGTAGACATATATTAGTATAAGGTGCGGTGGGATTTTATGAGATGTGACCATTAGAGTACAAGTACCATATATTTTATTTAAATGTAAAAAGTGAAATGACCAAAATATGATGAAAAAAAAAAAATTAGAATTGTAAAAGTATTAATTGGATAAGACTAAAGGTTATATGCTATGTTATAGTATCATTTGACTTGGTAGAGCAAAAGTTTGCATGAAAATCTCCTTTAGTGGCCTTGAATTCTTAGGGGATATTTGGAGCAAAATTTCTTTTGCCTATAGGTCCTCACAAGTTTGTTCTATAAATACCTAAGGGAGTAAATTTTTAATGGCGAACTTTCATCATCATCATCATCGACCAAAGCTTCGAGACACATAGGTACAATGCCAATACCCTAAGAACAATTCTTGACAGTTTTATCACCAAATATTCTACCAAAAGACATGCTAAAAAGTTTGATACAATCAGCCCCCTTACCAGCTGGATTTGTCCTTCAAAAATGGCACAAAAGTCTACATTTGGTCTAAATTCAATTCCACTTTCTTTCTCTCATTTCCCTACAAGCTTCCAAGGAATTTTTTTCTTCCCTTTGTTGCCGTCAATGCCCAGCCTTTCCCGCTCCAAAATTAGCACAAAATAAAGCTCAGGAAGTTTACTCAAATCAAGAACAAGGACAGTACAAAGTTTAGGAGTTCTTTTGGGTAAGATTTCTAAGCTTACTCTTTGGTTTTGCTCAGAGATTTCTAAGGTGTAAAACTATCTCTAGAAAATTTAGTTCTTTGCTCTTAGTAAGTGTTTGAGCTTGTGAGGGCTGGGAGACAAAGAGGAGGAACAACAAAGACAAGGTAAAAGTCATAAATTTATAAGAAAACTAAAGTTAGGATTTTTCTACGGAGTTAGTAAAAAAAAGTTATATTATTAGAAATTTTCCTATAGTTATGTTTAGTGTATTTAAAGTAGAAACATGATTAGTATATGGTATGTAGTTTGGAAAGAAGACTACGGTTGATGATTAAAAAAAAAAAAAAAAAAGAACAAAAAGTTTTATTTTAAGCTTTATGAAACTAGTTTTAGAAAAAAAAAAAAAAAAAAAAAAAAAAAAATGTAAACTTTAAGCAATACGGCATAAATTTTTAGCTTTGTATGAAATGAAATTGTTGGGATTTTCATATTATCATTATTTTACAAATTGAAAGGTTTGATTTTGGGTTTGATATGAAGATTGTATGCAGCATTGAATTGATTTGGAGATTGATTTACTACAGGAATCCAATTTGGAAAGTTTCAGATTTTATTGGAAAGTTTCCGATTAGCATTATTGATTTACTACGATTTGATGAAGATATGATTGAAAATTGAATGACAGCAGTGAATTTTTTATTTGAAATTTTTAATTTTTGTTTCAAGATAATCAATTAAAATTGATTTGGTTAAAGTCAATTATCATTATGTAAATGTTTCAAGACTTTCCCTATATAACTAATTTAAATTTAAAATTCAAATAAGTATTGTAAGCGGGCTCATAATTACTCGTGACCTAATAGTACCCATATCTGCCGAGAAAAAAAGAAGAAAAAAAAGAAAAAACCCAGTCTTGCCTTTCTCTGAAACCCTCCGTCTCCTCCTCCGTCAAATCCATGGCACGAAGACGCGCTTCCCCTCTTGGCGTACCCCCGGTCGTTTCTTCTTCCGACGAAGAGGACGAAACTTCATCGGAAGAAGAAGAAACTTCTGAGGATGAGCGGGTTCAAGGAAGCGCCAAACCAACGGTTTTATCGCCAGACACCAAGAAGACAGACGATGATTCCGAGTCCGAGCCCGACGACTCGACCATCAGGCCCATCGCGTCGAAGCCGATGGAGCAGAAGAAAGGGGCCAGATCCAAGCCCTCCGTTGCCGCCACGCCGGAGAAAAAGTCGGCGGCGAAGAGGCCGAGAGAGTCTCAGACCACCGAAACGGACTCGAAGAAGCCGATGGAGCAGAAGAAAGGGGCCAGATCCAAGCCGTCCGTCGCCGCCAAGCCGGAGAAAAAGTCGGCGGCGAAGAGGCCGAGAGAGTCTCAGACCACCGCAACGGACTCGAAGAAGCCGATGGAGGAGAAGAAAGTGGCCAGATCCAAGCCCTCCGTCGCCGCCACGCCGGAGAAAAAGTCGGCGGCGAAGAGGTCGAGGGAGTCTGAGACCACGGCAATGGACTCTAACAAGCGAATGAAGAAGAAGAGCGGCCCTGAAGTGCCTCCTCCTGAGGCGGATGGCGACGGCGGAGCAGCGTCTGATGAGCAGCAGAAGGACTCAAAGAAGTCCGGTGGAAACGACTCAAAGAAGCTGTTCCAGAGGCTGTGGAGTGAAGGAGACGAGATAGTGATACTGAAAGGTTTAATGGACTACGCTGCGAAGAGAGGTGGCGACCCAGCCGCAACGGACATGAATGCCTTCCATGATTTCATCAAGAAGTCCGTGCACGTTGTGGCCACGAAGGCGCAATTGTCCGATAAAGTCCGGAGGTTGAAGAAGAAGTTCTCAAATAACTCGGAAAGGAAGAAATACAACCCTAAGAAGCCGCATGAGCAGAACGTCTTCGAGCTCTCGAAGAAGATCTGGGGCGGCGGCGGCGGCAGCCATGCCGGCATCTCTTCGCCGAAGTCGAACCGCGCTGCAAAGAGTAACGGAAAGGCTACCCTGTCTTCACCTGCAGCTCCGACAGAGCCCTTGATCCGAGTTGGTGGGAAATCGAGCGTTTCAGTGCGTTCGAGTGAGATGATTAGATTTGGTATGAAGAGCTTACCTGAAGAGGTTGTGAAGGAGGGACTCGATTTGCTTCCGGCATCGAAGAAAGCCGAGTTGGACGCCATGTGGAAAAAGCTTCGCATTGATGACCTGGAGCTTTTTGTAGAGAAGAATCAGTTGATGAACGAACTAGTCAAGTTGGTCGTCGAGAAGCTCAAGTCTTCTGTTCATTAGTGGGTATGGGTGAGGTATAGCTTGTGATGGATTTTTGCTTATGAACTTATAACGGCTTTTTGGCTTGTGTTAGGAGTCTCTATTTTGTTATGTGCAGTGATTTTTTGCTAAATTTGAAGCTTATGGCCTTTAACTATTTGAGTAGCTATCTAATGGAACTTCATAATTTTGTTTACGATATTGGTGCAGCTTTATTGTTCAATATTAGTTTGGTTTTGCTTTAATTGTGGTTAGCATTTCCCTATCGTTGTTGTGATTGTCTTTGTAGTGGAATCATTTAGATTTATCATTTTCTTTTTTTATTATTATTGATAAGATAAGAAAAGAAATATATAAACTATAAGCGTTTATGTGATTTACTGGACCTTAATCATCTTATCTTTCTTGCTTTGAGTGCCTCACGTTTAAAAAACGGCGGGCTGTTAGCCATCAGTTTGTTTGATTTAATAATTTTGAGTTTGGACTCTCAATCCTTATATTTGTTTGTTTCGAGTATCTCAAGTTTTTGAGAAGAATAGGGATTTTAATCTCTTATCAGATTCTCAATCTTTAGCAATAGTGCTTCAAATTACTAGGTAATTACACTACTCTGGCCATCTTCTGTTGTGATTTTGAATCTGTTGCACCAGAATTTCTTCAAATGGATAGGGTGTCCTTATTCTTTTTTCTCTTCTATTTAGTCTTTTCTGACTCTATGTGGCAGTCTCTTCTATGATTGCTAGTTCGACTAATGTTTCATTTAGCTTGTTTGGCGATCTAAATAAAATATTTTAGCATGAATCTTTACCTACCATCGTACGCACATTAGTGTGTGTGTGTGTGTGTGTGTGTGTGTGTGTGTGTGTGTGTGTGTGTGTGTGTGTATGTATTTTTTTTTTTTTTTTTTTTGCCTTTTGTTTTGTTTTGTTTTTTGTTTTTCTGTTTTTTCTTTTTAATGTTTCAGTGTCTTCACTCCCATTTGCTGCCACTTTTTCAGTGTTTTCCCCCCACATTTGCTGCCTAAAGAAAGCCCATAACAACTATACCCCTGAAGCCTGACCCTTAAACTCAAATGAGCTATTCCTTGTTTACAGCCCCTTTCCGTCTATACTCGTGTAATCTCTCAATCAAAGCTCTTTCCTATACTGTAGCAGCATACAGAAAGTTTAAAGGTTTCTTTTCGAAGTTTGAAGTTTTTGCTACCAACTGGTCCTTAGCTTGGACATCAGAAGGGGCTAAATAATTTCCATGGTTTTCTTGTTAAGTTATGCTCCCTTGCTTAGTTTTCTTGTTTAAATGGTCAACCAGTTGATGCATGGCTGGCTTTAAAGTAGAATTTGGAAGCAAATTTAAATTTATGGTTGAACTTTAACATGTTTTGGTTGGAAGATGATGAGGTTTGGCTTAATTGAAATGAAACTGCTTTGATTTTTTCAATTCTCTGTTTCGAAGTGTTGTATAGTTGAGCTACTCCGGTTGTTCTTTCGATTGATAATTGAGTTGAAGAACCATTTGTGCTAACTGGAAGCCTGGCAATCAAAAAGATACAATTACCTACCATTCCTTTGTGCTACTTAGTTGTAATTCCTATCTTGTTTTTTTTTTTTTTTTTTTTTTTTTTTCAAAGGAGTAATTATTATGCTTTCGATTGTATATGTGAGCTAAATATTCTTGTGTCATATATGAGCTAATATTCTATCGTGTTTGTTCATTTTTGGTTAAAGTTTCCCGTATGGTACATTTTTCTTCCCATTCATTTCCTTGTGTGATGGCTCTCTCTTCCAAAAAGCATTATTCAATTTTAAAATATTTGGGTTCTTTGATACCAAAATGATAGAGCTGGACAATTTCTATTTCAGAATAGTATAGAAGAACAAGCCAGAAAGAAAAGAAGAGTAATTCTTTACTGCTCCTTATTGATGAATTGATATAGTACAGCTTTAGCAGAGCTTTGAGGGCCTGCAATCCTACCTGGCTTGGAATATTCTCCAAGACTTTCCATGGCCAATTCCCAGTTCTAAAAGCTAGAAGTAAAACTCAACCCTCCAGAACAACATCCTAACCAACTCAGCTGACTAACAAACACCTTCAATCAGACTTCCATATTCCTTCTAACAAAACCTGCCTAATTAAAGGCTTTATGCTTATCATTTATCTTCTCTACTTGTGCATTGATTGGAGCTGGTCATTTTTTAGGTTAGCGGGTGTATATGTTTGGTGCCTTGTTCTTAGAGTTAACCTTATTTTTGGAACCTAACTACTCTGTGATGGAATGAATAATAAACTTTCATCTTTTAGTTTCAGTTTCTTGTGTTGTGACCCTGGCATTCCTTAATACAATTTTGGTCCTTAAATTTACAAATAGGTTCTTGGTTATTCTAGCTAACCAAGGTCAGCCTATGCTTGCATTTCCAGCACGCAAATTCACAAATAAATAGCTGTTATTCTTGGTTATTCTTCTTCTGGTGGCTTCTTTTTCTTTACTTTGTGTTCGATCTTGTTTCGTTCTTCGTTTGCTCGAGACCCAACCCCCGTTATAAGTTTGTGTTTCTCACTAATATGAGGACTGTTTGATCGTACTGATGGAAGAGGAATCTGGAGGGAGAGTGTTGGTAAATTAGTTTGGGAATTGAGTTCTGATTTTTGGAAACAACTGAGTCTGTGTATTTGGGAAGCAACCAAGATTGTCAATTTCGATTGGTGGGTTAGCCAGATCGATTGGGCCACACTGAACAGATGCGATGTGAGCGGAATTTTGGTGTCGGGTATAACAAAACAAAGAACAAACCTTCAATTACTATTAACCTATCATGGTGATCAACTGTTCTTAAAGGCAGCCTTGAATGTCTTGAAGAAAACCCCTATCAAACTGGAAATGGGGGTGCCGCTTCTAAATTCCCAGGAGTTCGTCATGGAAATAGCCTGAGCACCAGAATAGTGCTTTTATTCAAAATTCAGCATTCTGAAATTCAATTACTTAGATAAGCAAAACTTGGCAATATTCAAGAGCAAAAACTTCATCAATGTTGGGGATTTCGGTGGATGGTAATATAGAGAGGAAAGAGACGGATGAGGAATAACTCGAATATGGGAAGTCAACTTTTTTGAAATTTTTTATTTTTTAGGAAATTTTTCAAGATAATCAATTCGAATTGATTTTATTAAAGTCAACTTTTGTTGTTTTGGTAAGTTGAAATTTGATAAGATGTTTGATGTGGAAAGAGAGATTTTACCTTGTTGTATAAAACGTTAAGGTTCATGGAGTATCATCAGACTAGAATTGTGCTCCATTAAAATAGAGATATCAAGAATCAGGAAAAGTTAGCTTCAAACTGTTAGAAATTATGTCCTACAAGCATAAAATGTAATATGATATTTATTATTTATTTAATAAAAGATTTTATTCGTTATTTTATGTGCATATATTTATGAATATTTTATGAATATTAATGAAAATTTTATGATTATTTATGTGACATCAAACATTATATATAAGTGTTATATGCTAGAGGAATTTCAACTTAATTTTAATCTTAATTTAGTTTTTAAAATCATATAATCCCCTTCCACTATTAATGTTGTATTTCTTTTTTAAACATTAGTGTAATTATTTTTGCCTTTATTTTTTTTGTTTTCGTCTTACCTTCTTCTTATTTATTTATTTTTTATGATGCCAATTAAATAAGAATAAAGCCTCTATAACACAAAAGGAATTATATGCGATAAAAAAAAAAAAAAAAAAAAAACGTGTACACAATGATGTTGATGCATATAAAAGCTCAATGACAATCTAAACTAAAAGTTTTTTGTTTTTTTGGCAACATCACTTCCTACAAACTCACAAAGAAGATGTTGGTGTCTACTCTAGTTTATAGCAATAGGTTTTTTTCATTCTTTTTAAGAAATTCTATTTCATGGAATGTAAGTTTGAGACGTGAGGATATTTTTTTTTTTTTCAATCTTTTTAAGAATTCTTTCTAGCCATAATAAATTTTTAGTATATGTTTTTTTCTAAAAAATTTTCAAAATACTATTTTCATTTATTGTTAACGTGAGGTATGTTAATAGATTTTAATATAGGATAAAATTTTGATAAATATAAATAATGAATTAGTGGAAACATTAATGAATTTATGGTATGTTTAATTAATATATTTAAGTAAGAAATTTGAATTTAAATTTAAATTTTATACGAAAATTATTAGTGCAAATTTTTTTATTCAAATTCTTTTAAAGAAAAGAAGGACATTCTTCAACCAAATGGGCATCGGTATAAATTTATAAGAAAACTAAAGTTAGGATTTTTCTACGGAGTTAGTAAAAAAAAGTTATATTATTAGAAATTTTCCTATAGTTATGTTTAGTGTATTTAAAGTAGAAACATGATTAGTATATGGTATGTAGTGTGGAAAGAAGACTACGGTTGATGATTAAAAAAAAAAAAAAAACAAAAAAGTTTTATTTTAAGCTTTGCGAAACTAGTTTTTAGAAAAAAAAAAAAAAAAAAAAAATGTAAACTTTAAGCAATACGGCATAAATTTTTAGCTTTGTATGAAATGAAATTGTTGGGATTTTCATATTATCATTATTTTACAAATTGAAAGGTTTGATTTTGGGTTTGATATGAAGATTGTATGCAGCATTGAATTGATTTGGAGATTGATTTACTACAGGAATCCAATTTGGAAAGTTTCAGATTTTATTGGAAAGTTTCCGATTAGCATTATTGATTTACTACGATTTGATGAAGATATGATTGAAAATTGAATGACAGCAGTGAATTTTTTATTTGAAATTTTTAATTTTTGTTTCAAGATAATCAATTAAAATTGATTTGGTTAAAGTCAATTATCATTATGTAAATGTTTCAAGACTTTCCCTATATAACTAATTTAAATTTAAAATTCAAATAAGTATTGTAAGCGGGCTCATAATTACTCGTGACCTAATAGTACCCATATCTGCCGAGAAAAAAAGAAGAAAAAAAAGAAAAAACCCAGTCTTCCCTTTCTCTGAAACCCTCCGTCTCCACCTCCGTCACATCCATGGCACGAACACGCGCTTCCCTTCTTGGCGTACCCCCGGTCGTTTCTTCTTCCGACAACTCGACCATCAGGCCCATCGCGTCGAAGCCGATGGAGCAGAAGAAAGGGGCCAGATCCAAGCCCTCCGTCGCCGCCACGCCGGAGAAAAAGTCGGCGGCGAAGAAGCCGAGAGAGTCTGAGACCACCGCAACGGACTCGAAGAAGCCGATGGAGCAGAAGAAAGGGGCCAGATCCAAGCCCTCCGTCGCCGCCGCGCCGGAGAAAAAGTCGGCGGCGAAGAGGCCGAGAGAGTCTCAGACCACCGCAACGGACTCGAAGAAGCCGATGGAGGAGAAGAAAGGGGCCAGATCCAAGCCCTCCGTCGCTGCCACGCCGGAGAAAAAGTCGGCGGCGAAGAGGTCGAGAGAGTCTGAGACCACGGCAATGGACTCTAACAAGCGAATGAAGAAGAAGAGCGGCCCTGAAGTGCCTCCTCCTGAGGCGGATGGCGACGGCGGAGCAGCGTCTGATGAGCAGCAGAAGGACTCGAAGAAGTCCGGTGGAAACGACTCAAAGAAGCTGTTCCAGAGGCTGTGGAGTGAAGGAGACGAGATAGTGATACTGAAAGGTTTAATGGACTACGCTGCGAAGAGAGGTGGCGACCCAGCCGCAACGGACATGAATGCCTTCCATGATTTCATCAAGAAGTCCGTGCACGTTGTGGCCACGAAGGCGCAATTGTCCGATAAAGTCCGGAGGTTGAAGAAGAAGTACTCCAATAACTCGGAAAGGAAGAAATACAACCCTAAGAAGCCGCATGAGCAGAACGTCTTCGAGCTCTCGAAGAAGATCTGGGGCGGCGGCGGCAGCCATGCCGGCATCTCTTCGCCGAAGTCGAACGGCGCTGCAAAGAGTAACGGAAAGGCTACCCTGGCTTCACCTGCAGCTCCGAAAGAGCCCTTGGTCCGAGTTGGTGGGAAATCGAGCGTTTCAGTGCGTTCGAGTGAGATGATAAAAGTTGGTATGAAGAGATTACCTGAAGAGGTTCTGAAGAAGGGACTCGATTTGCTTCCGGCATCGAAGAAAGCCGAGTTGGACGCCATGTGGAAAAAGCATCACATTGTTGAGCTGGAGCTTTCTGTAGAGAAGAATCAGTTGATGAACGAACTAGGCAAGTTGGTCGTCGAGAAGCTCAAGTCTTCTGATCATTAGTGGGTTTTGGTGAGGTATATCTTGTGATGGATTTTTGCTTATGAACTTATAATGGCTTTTTGGCTTGTGTTAGGAGTTTCTGTTTTGTTATGTGCAGTGATTTTTTGCTAAATTTGAAGCTTATGGCCTTTAACTATGTGAGTAGCTATCTAATGGAACTTCATAATTTTGTTTACGATATTGGTGCAGCTTTATTGTTCAATATTAGTTTGGTTTTGCTTTAATTGTGGTTAGCATTTTCCTATCGTTGTTGTGATTGTCTTTGTAGTGGAAGCATTTAGATTTATCATTTTCTTTTTTTATTATTATTGATAAGACAAGAAAAGAAATATATAAACTATAAGCGTTTATGTGATTTACTGGACCTTAATCATCTTATCTTTCTTGCTTTGAGTGCCTCACGTTTAAAAAACGACAGGCTGTTAGCCATCAGTTTGTTTGATTTAATTATTTTGTGTTTGGACTCTCAATCCTTATATTTGTTTGTTTCGAGTATCTCAAGTTTTTGAGAAGAATAGGGATTTTAATCTATTATCAGATTCTCAATCTTTAGCAATAGTGCTTCAAATTACCAGGTAATTGCATTACTCTGGTCATCTTCTGTTGTGATTTTGAATCTGTTGCACCAGAATTTCTTCAAATGGATAGGGTGTCCTCATTCTTTTATCTCTTCTATTTAGTCTTTTCTGACTCTATGTGGCAATCTCTTCTATGATTGCTAGTTCGACTAATGTTTCATTCAGCTTGTTTGGCGATCTAAATAAAATATTTTAGCATGAATATTTACCTACCATCGTACGCACATTAGTGTGTGTGTGTGTGTGTGTGTGTATTGCCTTTTGTTTTGTTTTGTTTTTTGTTTTTCTGTTTTTTCTTTTTAATGTTTCAGTGTCTTCACTCCCATTTGCTGCCACTTTTTCAGTGTTTTCCCCCACATTTGCAGCCTAAAGAAAGCCCATAACAACTATACCCTGAAGCCTGACCCTTAAACTCAAATGAGCTATTCCTTGTTTCCAGCCCCTTTCCGTCTATACTCGTGTAATCTCTCAATCAAAGCTCTTTCCTATACTGTAGCAGCATACAGAAAATTTAAAGGTTTCTTTTTAAAGTTTAAGTTTTTGCTACCAACTGGTCCTTAGCTTGGACATCAGAAGGGGCTAAATAATTTCCATGGTTTTCTTGTTAAGTTATGCTCCCTTGCTTAGTTTTCTTGTTTGAATGCTCAACCAGTTGGTGCATGGCTGGCTTTAAAGTAGAATTTGGAAGCAAATTTAAATTTATGGTTGAACTTTAACATGTTTTGGTTGGAAGATGATGAGGTTTGGCTTAATTGAAATGAAACTGCTTTGATTTTATCAAATCTCTGTTTCGAAGTGTTGTATAGTTGAGTTGAAGAACCATTTGTGCTAACTTGAAGCCTGGCAATCAAAAAGATACAATTACCTACCATTCCTTTCTGTTACTTAGTTGTAGTTCCTATCTTTTTTTTTTTTTTTTTTTTTTTTTTCCTTTCTGTTACCAAAAATAGGTTCTTGGTTATTCTAGCTAACCAAGGTCAGCCTATGCTTGCATTTCCAGCACGCAAATTCACAAATAAATAGCTGTTATTCTTGGTTATTCTTCTTCTGGTGGCTTCTTTTTCTTTACTTTGTGTTCGATCTTGTTTCGTTCTTCGTTTGCTCGAGACCCAACCCCCGTTATAAGTTTGTGTTTCTCACTAATATGAGGACTGTTTGATCGTACTGATGGAAGAGGAATCTGGAGGGAGAGTGTTGGTAAATTAGTTTGGGAATTGAGTTCTGATTTTTGGAAACAACTGAGTCTGTGTATTTGGGAAGCAACCAAGATTGTCAATTTCGATTGGTGGGTTAGCCAGATCGATTGGGGCACACTCAACAGATGCGATGTGAGCGGAATTTTGGTGTCGGGTATAACAAAACAAAGAACAAACCTTCAATTACTATTAACCTATCATGGTGATCAACTGTTCTTAAAGGCAGCCTTGAATGTCTTGAAGAAAACCCCTATCAAACTGGGAATGGGGGTGCCGCTTCTAAATTCCCAGGAGTTCGTCATGGAAATAGCCTGAGCACCAGAATAGTGCTTTTATTCAAAATTCAGCATTCTGAAATTCAATTACTTAGATAAGCAAAACTTGGCAATATTCAAGAGCAAGACACTTCATCAATGTTGGGGATTTCGGTGGATAGTAATATAGTATATGGAAAATAGAGAGGAAAGAGACGGATGAGGAATAACTGAGATATCGGAAGTCAACTTTTTTGAAATTTTTTATTTTTTAGGAAATTGTTTCAAGATAATCAATTCGAATTGATTTGATTAAAGTCAACTTTTGTTGTTTTGGTAAGTTGAAATTTGATAAGATGTTTGATGTGGAAAGAGAGATTTTACCTAAAACGTTAAGGTTCATGGAGTATCATCTGACTAGAATTGTGCTCCATTAAAATGGAGATATCAAGAATCAGGAAAAGTTAGCTTCAAACTGTTAGAAATTGTGTCATAGAAGCGTGAAATGTAATATGGTATTTATTGTTTATTTAATAAAAGAGTTTATTTGTTATTTTATGTGTATATATTTATGAATATTTTATAAATATTAATAAAAATTTCATGATTATTTATGTGACTTCAAACATTGTATATAAGTGTTATATGCGAGAGAAACTCCAACTTAATTTTAATTTTAATTTTATTTTCAAAATCATATAATCCCCTTCCACTATTAATGTTGTATTTCTTTTTTAAACATTAGTGTAATTATTTTTGCCTTTATTTTTTTTGTTTTCGTCTTACCTTCTTCTTCTTATTTATTTATTTATTTTTTATGATGCCTATTAAATAAGAATAAAGCCTCTATAACACAAAAGTAATTATATGCGATAAAAAAAAAAAAAAAACGTGTACACAATGATGTTGATGCATATAAAAGCTCAATGACAATCTAAACTAAAAGTTTTTTGTTTTTTTGGCAACATCACTTCCTACAAACTCACAAAGCACTTTGATGCGAGCTATATAAAGATTTGTCCATCCATATGCACAAAGATGGTGGTGTCTACTCTAGTTTATAGCAATAGGTGATAAAAGACAATCGGAAACAATAAAGATCTCTAAATAATCATAAATTTTTTTTCTTATCATAAACCTCTCAGAAATTCAATGTCATGGAATACAAGTTTGAGACGTGAAGATATGGTTTTTTTTTTCGCTCTTTTTAAGAATTCTTTCGATAATAATTAAAGCGATATTTGTAATGAATTTAATTAAAGTTTAAAATATTTAATTAAGATATTATTAATACAATCATTCCCATTTAGAATGAAAATGTGTTATCTGCACTGTTAATATGGCGATATATTGAACGAGTGTATTTCACATAATAAGATTATGTGGAATAGGGAAACAAACACAATATAAATTTTTGATAATTTATGTTAAAGTATAAAAATTTTAATTGAGTGTATCGATGGTCATATATGTAACGATCTTAATCTCGAGTTTTTAGCAGACTCTAGTCCGTTTGGTTTATGGATTAGAACCATGTGATTAGAATCATTTTCGATTTACGTGTATTTTTTGTGAGAGAAAATACTGTAGTGAACCACGAATCATGATTCGAATCAGGGAACGAATCCATCTTCTACCAAACATTTAAGTTATGGATTTGTGTCTTTTGATTTATTCGGTACGGATTCTAAGATCTTAAATCCTATTCATTGTATTTTAGAGACATGATGAAGTAGGTATTGAGAATGTTATTATACGAGATGAAATTCATTCATTTTTGAGAAAGAAGTAGATAAATAATTTTCTTGAGGGTTGATTCAATACTTGGACCAATAGGAGCTCCGATTCATGAATTTGTTTTCTGAATCACTATCCATTAGAGAATCAATGGTACTCAAAGATAAAGATGTAATTAGAGAGGTTAATGAATTTCACCTACTCTAATTATGAATTATTTATAGAAAATTGATCTATATGCAGTGTATATATCAAATGGACACATCACAATTTAGAAGTAATTTATGTCTATAATTACAAGAGTGCAATTCCAAGTTTATAGTGGAGTAACTATTGGAATCAATAAAATTAATTAATTAATTAAAGTGTTTAATTAATTAATAATTTTATTGGAGCTTAAAATTATAAGTTCATGAGTCCCTGCGTCGCCTTTGTATTTTTACAAGACATTAAAAGCAAAATGAGAATTTTAAAATTATATAATTCTAGAAATAAAACACTCAAGTATAATTAATTGAGAATTAAATATACTAGATTATCACTAGTAATTTATCAGATTTCACCAGAATCAACAATGACCACTAGTTGTCGTCATTGGAGACTAATCCGGTAGGTTATTGTCAGTAATCCACAAATTATTTCTAGTTTTTCTACAAATATTGCCCGTCTTTGTCGATTCAATTTTTGGAGAGTAATCAACTAAATTAATACCCGTAATCTCCTGGATTACCATTGATAATCTAATTATTTCAACTTATTTCAACAAATATTATTGGTCTTGTCCATTGTTTACAAGGAGTAATTTGGTAGATTATCATGGGCAATCTACAATATTATTCATATTTTTCAACAAATATTGTGGCGAATATTCTTTTGATTAGCGGTTTATTATTAAAAGAAAAACATTTGGAATTTCTGAATTAAGGATTTTTTTTTGTTTTTATTTTTTGGGTTCTAACTGTGTTCGATTTCTGGAAATTTGTAATCATATTAAAAAGAGAAATAGTAGAAAATATGTCAATATAAAAAGCTTAAAAAGTATTTAGGTCAATTTTTAGTTATAAAAATTAATAGGCTATAACTTGTCAAGTTATGGTCCATAGTCAGACAAGTTATGGACAAAAATCGTGAATAACTTGTCAAGTTATGATTCATAATCAGACAAGTTATGGACAAAAATAATAATTTAGCCTATTTATTAACTTATGTAAATGACCGATTAATTTTAATTCATCTCAAGTCTTGACTTATTTCTCTTTTTCTCCAAAAACTTTTTTTTTTATGGTCAAACTATTTCTAAAAGAAATAGAGATTTGTTAATTTATTTTTGGAATGCTTTATTTGCAGAAATTACTTTCTTGTTTGGTGTGCAGGTAAATGATATTCTAGCTTCAATTTTTCTTAAAAGTCTGGATTTGATTAATCATTTTTGGAAACTTGTCTACTTGATCTATTGACCAAGATGTGTTTCTTGTTTCTTTCCTTTGACTTATCGGATCTCAATTCTAATTATCATCTCTCTGTCAAATGTGCCATTTTTTTTTGGAAGGTTACCAACTGCATGGTCGTTTTTAGTACATGATTATAAATACGATTCAAATCAGAAAAATCTGGATTCGTTCTTTGTTGCAGATTTTGTCCTTCTACAAATGGGAATCCGTTTGTTAATTTGGCTTGAAAACACATCTTAAATAGTGCACATCTCTGGATGTTCTAAGCATAGTAAAAGTGGGACTGAACCTTTCAATATCATTTGTTCTAAAGTGCTGAATTCTTTTAAGTGAATGAAAAGGATGCGGATGAACTTTTGTATGGAACATGCGTCATAAAATTCTTAAGGGTTGCAAATTTTTCTTGATCTTGTTAAAAAACTGGGCTTGTTGTTTGGAAAGCTTAAAGTTGTAGATTACAGGTGGTAGATTTGAAACGTGAATAGGTAAATGAGTTAAAATAAATAGATTTTGGTGTGGATTTGTATACTTGGAGTTGGAGTGTAAAGTTAGGAAGTTAGCAAGAATTCTGTCTTGCGTTAAAAGTACAATGCAATACTGTATTACTGAACCGGGAGTCTGAAACAAATAATGGAAACAATGAAAAGGAATGAAGAAATTTAGTTAGCGGCTGGTTTTAAATTGTGTTTTAACCAGTCATATTTATGTCCTGTCTGGGTAATCTTTTTGAACTAGTCATGTATAAGAGTTTGTCAGGGGCTTTTACACGGTAATTTGTGGGTTTCGAATTTGTTATATGAATTCATAATTGGTTAAATTAAATAGTGAATATTATACGATCACTGATATGTTAGCGTTTTGATGATATGGACCACTTTCCTGCAAAGGTTAATCGAACTGCATAATTTGCTCTTAAAAAAAAGAATGCAGTTCTCCCACTTTCCTGCTGTACAACATTTAGATTATGGATTTACAACTTGTCATTTACTCCTTATTGTACTCTTTCTTCCCAAATTGCGTTTTGATTATGGATTTTTAGTTAGAAACCGCAGGAAAGGTCAGCAATCTGGAACGTATATGATTAGTTACTTAGCTGTTTATTTAGCAGTTGATGATGAACTCTTGATCTGTGATTCTTTGTTTGTTTTTAGTTTTTAGAATGAAAACTGTTGTCGGAAACATTTTTTAAATTTTTATTTAGCAGTTTATTAATGTTTTCTTTTGTGCATATTAATTTAATACAATAAAAATTAATCTTGAGCCCATTGAGTCTCATAGTGAGGACGTTGATGTTTAAGAGGTTGATGGATCAAGTTTAATACCGAAACTCTAAGCGAGAAACTCCCGAAAAGAGAGGAAGCTGACCTCAAAAGTTTAGTCACTTTGTTCATCTACCTTTAGGCCCGGATAAAAAATTGAAGGCCAAGTGCGTCACTCTGCGCATTTTGCAGTAGTTTGAAAACCTCTTATTGTGATATAAGGCAGATGCTCCTTGCTCAAAAAGCTAATGCAATGACACTTAGTGGAGATAAATATAATCCTAAAAAGTTAGTTGTATCTAGTATCATCATGCATGATCTGCCTTTTAATTTTGTTGAATATGCAAGAATGAGGTCTCTATTTCACTATTTGCCCTTCAAATTCAATTGGTATCTAAGAATACTACAAAGACTGATACTTTAAAGTTGTACAAAAAGAAAATGTAACAAATTAAATGCACGATAGTAAGACAGGCAATTCATGTTGCCATGTCAAGTTCATAGTAGGACATGCACGATAGTAAGACAGGTAACACTTAACCCTTAACAGGTAACACTTAACCCTTAACACGAACATGACACATTTAATAATCATGTCAAAAGACAAAATCCAAACATGTCTCGTTAATTAGTGGATTGACACAAACACGACATGACCTACCCGTTTAACTAGGGCTGGCAACACGGGTTACGACACGACGACATGACACGAACACGACTCGATTTTTTACGGGTTAGTGTAAAAAATATCAACCCCGGGTCAATTTAGTGTCAACCCGAAATTGACCCGTCTGAAAAAGGGTCGGGTTAGTATTAACCCGTATGACACTAAATTAACCTGTTTAGTTAATTTATTAATTTATACTATTTTTTTAATTTTGGACCTTTTAGTAATTTAGTCTCATAAGAGAAAAAACCATAATCCTCCCTCACACCCACACATGCACACACACACTTTTCATATATTCCATAATCTTATTCACTTTGAAATATTGCATATATGTACTTATATTGTCTAAGCATTTTTTTTAATCTTATGTAGGAATTTGATGATCTTGTTGATGATGACTTCTCTGATGTTCCCAATTAGAGCTTTACTTGGATGAGCCTAGGGTAAATAGGAATGCACCTTTAGATATTCTTGCATTTTGGAAGTCAAATCAATTCTGCTATCCTATTCTTGCCATGATGGCTCGTGACATCTTAAGCATCCTGGTATCAACAGTTGCATCAGAGGCAGCATTTAGTAATGGTGGTCGTGTGTTGGATCAATTTTGAAGCTCACTTAAGAGTGAAACTGTTGAAGCACTTCTCTGTACTAAAGACTGGTTATTTGGAAATGAAGGTAAAGTATTTTACACTTATCTTTTGAATCAGTTTAGTTAATTTTATTATAGCTATTTCTAAAATTATTTTTTTTTTTAAATCTTGTTGGATGTTAACTTAGGTGATCATGATAAGGCATTTCTTGAGGATTTGAATGAGATAACAAAGGATGTAGTTTCTCTTAGCTTGAATGATAATGCTCAAGCTTCAAACTCGGTTGCTCTTAACTCTTGAACACTTAGAAGATAATTTTAGCTTTATTATTTAGTTGGAGTTGGTTATCCGATTGAACTTTGTTATTTTATTGGACTTTGGTATGTAGTTAGACGTTATTTTGAAGACATATATGATTCATGTTGTTTTTAATGTAATTTTAGTGCTTCAAATTGTTTTAAAAAATGACATATCAATTAGGGGTTCGGGGCGATTTCGGGTCAAGAATGCGGGTAAATTTCGAGTCCTAATTCACAGGTTATGACGAGTCGTGTTAATGTCAATCCGTGTCTAGACGGGTCGTGTTAGTGTTAGTGTTTTTTCAACCCGTCGTGTCACGAGTCGTGTTAGTGTTGGGAGTTTTTTTTTAAATTTTTTTTTCAACTCGACACTAACACGACCCATCGACACGATTTACCAGCCCTATGTTTAACTATAACCCTTAGCACAAACACAATCTATTTAATAATCGTGTCAAAAGACAAAATCCAAATACTTCACGTTAATTAATGGATTGACACAAACACGAGACAACCTATCCGTTTATTAAACAGGTTATTAACGTGTCGTGTCAACCAGCAAAACTTGTATAATAAATGGGTCATTAAGGGTTGTAACCCATTTACAAACCATTTACAACCCATCAATCAACCTGTTTAAATTGATTTTTTTCAGCTAAAAATAACGTTAAAAAACAAAAAAAAAAATTATGGCAAAAGTAGTAGTATAAAGATTTACCATCAAATAATATACAACCATCACACAATCCACAAACTGATCACAACCAAAATCAGTCCCAACCATCAAACAAACTAAAAAAACATTAAACCACAGGCAAGGGTAGTTGTTGAAAAAGATTAATCCCAGATTCCTTGTTTGGTTGTTTGCAGAGGCACCAAGTGAAGCATCTTGTGTGAGATCCTCCAACTGTCCCTTTAACTGTAAATGAAAATACAAATGAGTGTAAAATTTAAATCAAACTAGAAAATATAAAACAAATAAAAATATTAGAAAATCACCTCTATCATATATGAAAACAGAAAGATTTACAAATATAGTTTTGCAACAACTCTTCAAAAACGAAGAGCATAGAAATTGAGGTTGATTTTTATTGATTCCAATTTACCAACACAAAAAGGAAATTGATACCAGCAAACAATATACATATGTAATTGGAAAAAAAAATGTTTCACAGAGATGATTTAAACTCAATTTTCTGGCTTGTTCACAGTCCATAAATTGCATATTAAGCAAAAAGAAGAAAAATAAGAGCCACTGACTGGACAAAACGCTAATAATCAATCACATATCAAACTTGAAAAGGAAAAAAACAAATCAATTTTAATCGAAGGGGAAAAGGAAGCACATGAGCAGAGTATGAAGCTACAGAACACAACAAAAAATAGAGGGGGGGCGGGGGGGAACCTAACCCAGAGTCCACATATCAAAATGAAAATAATGGAAAAATGTAAAAAGAGGCCTTTTTAAATTTTATTAAAACCAAATCAAAAATTTTTATTTGCAAAATAACCTAGTAAATGCGTTCATAAAAAATCAAAAGGAAATCATATAGTCTACAGATCGACACAATCCAAATAAAAAGAGCCACAAGATCAAAAACAAAAATAGAACACAATCTCCCAATCAGATCAAACAAAAATAGAAAGCACAATCAGAAAAAAAAAAAATCTGCTGAAGAAAACACACACTCATGCATTATTTAACCAAAGTTTAAGGAAAAAATACAAACAACAATCAGATATAAAAAACAACAATCAGCTGAAAAAAAAAAGAAGAAAAAGAGAAGACGAGACCTGAATCTGACCCAACGCCGAGAAGAAGACCTGAATCTGACGAAGATTTCCCGAATTTGACGAAGAGATGACGAGCGTCGAGAAAAAGAATACGGCGGAGAAGAAGAAGAAGAAGAAGAAGAAGAAGAAGAAGAAGGGCGGCTGAGACTTAGAATTGAGACTTGAGACTTGAGAGATAATAGGGCAAGAGACGAGAATGAAGTGAAGGTTTGAGAGAGAGAGAGAGAGAGAATTAGGGCTGGACGGCTGGGTCAAATGAAGAGAAAAAATGTGAGGAAACTCTAGTGCCCGCAATAATGCCACGGTTCGTTATTGTTACGGGTCGTGCTAGCACGGCACGTGTAATGGATTAGGATTGAACCTCAACTTCTCAGCCCGCGGCCTAAGCACGTAGAGGCCCGCGGCACGACCCTTATTCGGCCCGGCCCAAGCCCTTATTTGGCACGGCCCAAGCCCGCGAAACGGCCCACGAAGAAGCCCATTTCATTTGGTCCAGTGGGCCCTTCGCGGGCTTGGACGTTCGGCACGTGACGGGCCTCCCGTTTGGCCCATCACGTGCCTCCCTATAAATACCCCTAAAATTTTCTATAAATACCCATTAATTCCACCATAAATCTCACAAATTCACTCTCATATTCTCATCCCACTCTCATTCTATCTCTCAACTTTTCTTTTTGATTTTGATTCTAAGTTTTTTTCTCGCGTTCATTCATTTTCTAGCTCTTTCATTTACAAAGTTCAATTAAGTTCTATCAATTTTTAGAAAATGGCCTCACCAAACTTTCCTGATTTCACTGCTCTTCCTGAGCTTGGTGATGAGACATTTTTGAGGAAGAAATGATGCCTTCCAACCCCACCCCCACTAAACCAGAAAATGCTCCGGTGGATAATGCTTCAGTACACAACGAGGAAGCTGGAGAACGCAATAGAGGAAAAAGACCGCGAACTTCTCCGGCATGACAACATTTCATCGAGGAGCCCCGATCGAATCCAAAAACAGGTGAGATGGAAATTCGTGCGGTATGTAAATATTGTAAAAAAGCATTTTTCTAATAAAAAGGGTGGGGGTACTGGTCATTTGGATAGACATTGGAAAGTATGTCTACCGTTGCACCAAGGTGGGAGTGTGGACTCTCGCCAAGAAACACTATCACTCACATCACAGGGGCTACAAAATTTTACATACGATGCACAACGTGCTCGTGAGGCACTAGCTAAATTTCTAGCTATTGCCGAATTGCCTCTTTCTTTTGCAGATGATGCCTCCTTCGAAGAATTCATTCAGATAACCTTTTGCCCACAATTTAAATGGGTAAGTAGAAACACATCTTGTTCTGATTGCATGAAAGTTTTTTATGCAATGAGACAATCTCTTGTTGATAATTTTAGGACTTTTAATGCTACTGTGTTTTGCACTTTTGATCTGTGGGAGGGGTGTAATAAAACTGGATATTTATGTGTCACAGCGCACTATGTTGATGACGATTGGGTTTTACAAAAAAGAATAATTGGTTTTCGTTTATGTCCATATCCTCATAACGCAACAGCTATTTTTAGTACAATAATGGAAATTTTTGGGTTTCATGGGATAGAAGATAAAGTTTTAACAATTACTTTTGATAATGCGTCAGCTAATATAGCTACAATTAATCTGTTTAAACGTAGTTTGAAACCGGCATTTGGAGGGGAAATTTTTCATCAACGGTGTGCATGTCACATAATTAATTTAGTAGTTCAAGCAGGAATTGAACATATCTCAGCTAATCTTACAAATATTAGAGAATCATTATCATTCATATCTAGTTCTGGAACTCGGCTCCAAGAATTCAAACAATATTGCAGGAACAGCCAGATGCGCCCAAGAAAGTTTCCAACTGACGTGAGACATAGGTGGAATTCAACATATTTAATGTTGAAGGCGGCACTTCCGTATTCACAACTTATCACGACATATGTAAACGGTAAGAATGATCAAATTTTAATTTTCGATCCTGATTGGCAAATTGCTGAGTATTTTTTTTTTTTAATTTTTAGAAGTTTTTTACAATGCTACTGAATTACTTTCTGGAGTTTATTATCTTACTGCACATTTAGCTTTACATCAACTATTTAATATTTCAGAAACATTTTCTTATTATAGGGATACATAACTTTTTGGAAATATAGTTAACTTAATGGAAAAATAAATTTAAAAGTTATTGGTCAGGTTGTCCTATGTTATATGCATTGGCAACCATTTTAGATCCTAGGTGCGGAGTAGATGGAACTGAATCATTAATGACTGCTACTGCAGGGAATTTAAATATAGATATGCCACTAAGTATTACTGACGCTAAGAAAAGGTTAGAAAAAGTTTTTAGTTTGTATGAAGTAAAATATAGCACATGTAAAAAAGAACAGGGAACTTCATCGTCAACTACCAGTTCGGGGCCTAAAGGATCGTTGTGGAGTTTCTTGAAGAAAAAAGAGAAAACGGCAGGATTGTCCTCAACACAAGCGTCTACGGAACTAATCAAATATTTTGAAGCAAATTTTGTAATCGATGACGACAAACTAGACATCTTACAGTGGTGGAAGAGCAAGACAGATCGTTTTCCAACACTGTCCATAATAGCTTGTGACATTCTGACAACTCCAGTATCAACGGTAGCATTAGAGCAAGCTTTTAGTGCAAGCAACCGAATTCTTGACGAGAAGAGAAGCAGAGTGCATCCAGACATCTTGGAGGGACTAATGTGCGTTAAAGACTGGGAAGATGCCAGAAGACGAAAACAACAATACACAAATGATTCAATGCAAGAATATTTTTCTAACTTAGAAATAACAGAATCTTCTGGAAGCACTTAGATTTGTAATTTACTATTCCTAGCTACTGCACTCTTTTTTCCTTCGCTAAGGTTTTGTCCCGATCTCCCCACGGGTTTTACTTAGCAAAGTTTTTAATGAGGCGGTCATTTATGTGTACTCCTATTACGTACGTCAATTCAATAAAATCACATCTTTTGGGGCATATGATATATATTTTTTTGAATAAATTTTTTTTTTAAAAAAAATACAAGGGCCAGGGCCCAGGCCCTTGAGCGCCGGCCCTTCAAGGGCCCTCACGGACCAGGGCTAAAGGCCTGGACCGGGCCTAAGTTTTTCTTCTCAGGCCCGGCCCAGGCCCGTGATGGGTCTGGGGTCAAGCGTGCCGTGCCGGCCCAACACGACACGTTTGACATCTCTATTTTTAACTTCCAGAATATATCACCTTATTTTCCTTTTTTTTTTTTTTTTAAATATATATGTTTATAAAACATGTTATAAATAGGTTAATAATGTGTCCTATTTATTTGATTTGATTTTAATCTAAATATATTTATGATAAATGTAAATCTATTAATTTCGTGCGGATTTTAATTCTTATCATTTTGTCACTACTCAAATTGCTAACCCTACATGTTTGAGGCTACCCCTGAACAAATCCATTAATTATATGTTATAGGAGATACAAGACATTAATTTTGTATGTATACATACTCATGCCAATGAAATTACATACCATTATTCTCTAAAATAATTTCATTGGCTTTGATCAGTATGTATACATACAAAATTAATCTCTTGTATCTCCAATAATCAGTAATTTACAATCTGATTCATTATAAATGAACGGAGAATATTATGTACATAATGGGAGAGAATCACATGTTATTAGGGGGAGTATATATATATTATGCACTAAATGAGGATATTATCAGGCGAAGTTACAGAATTAACAATCTTAAGATATCAAATGTTTCATGATTATGTGTATGAGAAAGGCAAAATTGGTTGTTTTCAACTTTTACATATAATAACTAGAATTATTATCATTAGTGCTCCTTGATCTTTGAGGTAATTCTCAATTTGTCTCCTTAAGTTTAAAAACTCATTTTGCTCTTTAAATTTTGAATTTCTTTCACTTAACTTCTTCTTTTGTAATTTATGTTAAGATCAGACAGATAAAATGAGAGTTTAAGTGTGGCTATGTGATTTTTATATGTTTATTTTTAACATAAATTCAAATAAAAAGATCACGTGACTGCATTACTCTTTTTTTTTAAATATATTTTTAGCATAAATTAGGACCTTTTAAAACATCACCTTAAATAAGCCATTCTATCAAGTCACCAGCGCACTCATTGTGAAAACTTTAAATGGATAGCCTCATCATTTAATGAAACATTTCACTTTTCCAAAATGCCCTTTTCCATTAAAAAAATGTAAATTGAAAGGTAAAAAAAAAAAAAAAAAAAAAAAAAAAAAAAAAAAAAACCATCTTCTTCTTCAAAAAAAAAAAAAAAACCCTCTCCACCACCATTTCCCGTCATTGGCGCCGCCCATTCACCGTCGGTTCAGCCCCCATCGACGTCCATTGTCTTTCATATCCATCTTCATTCACATTCCAGTGTTGTTTTGATGATTATGTGAGACAAATTGAAAGTTTTTAAAATCACTAAAATACTTGAGCAATCAGGCTCCAAAATTGATATTTTAATCTCAAAACCCTTTTTTCTTCTGTAAATTGTTGTTTAAAGGTTAGGCATCTGTTGACGGTTAGATTTCGTCAACAATATACCGGCCGGATTACCTTGGGATTTCCCTTCAGATTACTGGCCGATGGGTGTAGTGAAAGTGTGGATACTTGTTAGATATGAGTATTTGAATGTTAAATGAACTGTATGTAAACAAACAAGAGGAATTTTATAGTGGTTCACTCTGTAAAATCAGAGCTACATCCACTATAAGTGTTTATTTCTTTTGAGAGGGTAACAATGTACAAGTTGTGGTTCTCTCTTTTTCCTCTTGTGTGTGTTTTTTTTTTTTTTTTTTTTTTTTTTTTTTTTTTTTGTGTTCTCTGACCCCTCTTTCAGTGGGGGTCTTCATCCTTTTATATTGGGCTTTCTTCACCTAGTCGGTTTCTTTGATCGGTGGATGCACTCGAGTGCTTTCCCTTGGTAGGCCCAGATGTAGCCCACTAATTAGCACTGTTCACTCAGCCAATTAGTCTTCTATTACGGCTTTGTGACTCTCCGTAATGCTTTTCTGTCCCTTGTGGGGCGGTTTGAAAACTTGCAATTAATGCTGTCAGACGTCTCTCACTTTTGCACGTAACTTGCCATGTCTTAAAGGGACGTTCCCCTCGTCGCCAGCGCTGTTTAGCCTCTTTCGTCGTTTCTAGCGATCTTTTCTGCGGTCGAGGAATCTTGATGCCTTGATTCAGGTGGTGTTATCTGTCGACGCCACATGGGGTCGTCGCCCTAATCTGGACTTCATCTTTAGGCTCTGCAGCTGATTTTGAGGGAAACGTAGACGTCGAGGGTTGTGTGCTTGGCGGAGAGCGATTATAGCCACGTGTCGTGGTGTCGTTGATCCAGGTGTCCATCACATTTTCCCACACAACAACATCCATGTTTAGGTGTTTTAGTCAAAAAATCATCAAGATTAATACCATTTCGTAGTTTTTTCAAGCTGCAAATTCAAAAATTTAAAGGGGAAGACGAATTAACAGTGTTGAGCAGACCGTTCTGACCGATCATACTGGTTAGAAAATCTAAAACTGGTGGAACGATCTTACTGATAAGAACAATCTGATTGGTTAGAATTTTACTAAATGCCTATGATACTTTCTAAAATAATTACCAATGTAACACTATAATATCAAAAATTGGTCAAATTTAACTTTGGTTTTATATTTATAAGTCATAATTTGACATATTTTAATTTTAAAACAACAATTACATTACTAGTTTGCATAATCAATGAATTATTGTCAAATAATTACTAATGTAGCGCTATAAAATAAAAAAGTAGTCAAATTTAACTTTAGTGTATATTTAAAACCATAAAAGCTGCAAATAAGACCGCAGCGATACTACTGGAAGTGAGAGACTATCACCAATTAGAATCAAACGTTATATAAAATCATTAATTAGTTTTTCATGCACAATCAAAATTAAGTGTAATCACAAAAGCCAATCATTGTTATAAATCTCGATTGCCATCTTCTCTCGATAGATTTCTATAAGGTTGTCATACTACTTCTATTGCAACACTCTAGCATAATCACCAACACTATGATTTTCTGAAATTGGTGAATTTCATTGTTAAACGCAATTTGTTAAACTATTACCAATTTAATTGTATCACACCAACAATTAGTAAAATTTAACACCAACAATTTAATTGTAGGATCACTACTACAATTTGCCCAATTTACGATGAAATTATTTGCGACGACATATGTCATCACAAATAATGCAATATTTGCGACAATATAATGTCGCAAATACTTGTTGTTTAACAGAAGAATGTTGTCGTCACTAATAATTCACCAGTAGTTGCAAATATGTAGTTGGCGGAAAATGCTGTCTTACATCAACGTTTGCCGCCAACATAACATTATTTACGACGAAATTTCGTTGCATATAAAGAATTATTTGTGACAACATGTGTGGTCGCAAATAATAGTTCAATTATTTATTGTTCCCCGAGTCGTCGAAAATAATAATTCTAGAACATTCCAGAACATGTCTCTTCACAAATAATATTTCATTTATTTGTTCCCCAAGGTCATCACAAATAATAATTCTAAAATGTTGTCACAAATTACAATGTTGCTGCAAATCATTTTGTGTGTTGTCACAAAAAACTCTGTCTATATGCCCGCGACCACAACCTCCTTCTCCCTTTTTTCCGATTACTTTCTCTCTCTCTCTCTCGGCCTTTCCCCTATTTCTCAACCCCAAACCCCCCAAAATCTCTCCCTATCCCCTTCTAAATCCTCACCAAATTAGCATTTATCATAAGTTTTAATCATTTTAATTGTTTTTTCATCAAAAGAAGTATAAAAAACAAACTCCCTCCCCTCGCAGCCAAATTCTGCTACCGGCCTCCTCCGCCGCCACCCCACCTTCGCTGTTTTAAGTCCCCGTTTTAGTGTGTTTGAACTTTGTAATTTTTTACATATTTATTGTATTTTTTAGTTTAAAATGTTTGAGTTTTTTGTTGTTTGAATTTTGGATTATAGATTTTAGATTTTGAATTTTGATTTACAAATTTTAGAATAAGTATATAATTTGAAGTTTGGATTATAGATATTAAATTTTAGATTATGAATTTTGAGATTGTTGAAATTTAGCATAAGTGTGTGTGAATCTTTTAGGGTGTTATTTTATGAAATCTGCTTGTAATTTGATTTAGGTTAAGATTAAAAATTTTGATGACTTGTCTAGGTGGCACATCTTGCAGTTATGGTATGTCGAAATCTTTTAAAAGTTATTTTTTATAGGTTTGGATTTTTGGATAATAAGAAAAATAAGTCGTTATACTGTCGAAATTTATTAAAACCTATTAATTTTAAGAATTTCATTAATAAGATTTAATTATATTAATAGAAAGTCGTAAAACCCGAGAAAATTCTAAAGTAGAAAGTTTAATGGTAAAATTTAACTTATGATTTTTCTTGTGAAACGTATATTTATTACCTTTATAAGAGGATGTAAACTTCCATATTAGTGAGATCTCATGGGGCATGACAATGAGATGGTGCATGTATTGAGATAGTTATGTAATTTTTATTAAAAAATCATCATTAAGATTAACCGTGATCAAGTCCTATTTGAAGTAATGAATTAGCATAAATTTTGACGACAAAAAAAAAGTGTCTTGATGACTTTCTTCAAGGATCTAAATCAAGGGTCCAATAAAGAAAGAATAATAAATGGGAAATTCAAGTCATACCACTTAACTAAAATTTAGACGTTAAGTGTAGAATTTTTGTCATATGAATATTGTTTGATGATTGTTTAAATAATTACATGAATATTTAAACCGGTATCAATGATTGCTTGTATGATGCTCATAAAATATATCTAATGAGGCGATTATGTATTTGTTGAACAATAATCTCCATTTTCAGTCACATTAGACTCTTTGGTAATTTGATAGGAAGTAGACCTCGATAGAATTTTCCAAAAGCAATTCTTTAGTGCAAAAAATCTTGAGAGGATAAGCACCTTATGATGTATGACGTTTCTTTCAAATAAGTGTATTAAAATACCTTGGAATGATGCCACTTTTTATTTTAACAAGAAATTGATTTAAATTGGCATAATTAAGTTAATGTAGTTAGAAGAAATGTTTAGGAAGATATTTAGATCAATGGACCATTATAGACAAAGTTATGAATCAAGGGTCTAGATTAGGTCTAAAGTTGATCAATGATGTAGAATGTATTTAGGTTTGACCAATGGTGTGGATCAAGTCTCACAAGATCAAACGGTTGATATTAAAGATGATTTTGATTAGATGGTGTAGGATATGATTTGACTAGATCAACGGTGAAGATTAATTAGAGAATGAATGGATGGTTGAGATTGAATAGAAGGAAAAATATGAACCAAAATTTAAAAAGATGGATAAATGGAGTATGCATGGCTTTCCTGCAAGCTTAGACAAAGTTTGTGTATGGTCTTAAAGGAGAAGGGATATCTCTTTCAAAATACATAAAGCATGCAATATGAGACAAACTTTGTACTAACCAATCAAGTAGTCCAATTTTCACTCTTCCTCTCTTCTTTGTCCCTCACGTTCCCCCTCTCTCTTTTCTTCTCTATAGCTGAAATCCCAGCTGATTTGAAGAAAAAAAATTGTTCCAAATATGCCCTCCCATGATCCCTCCTATATAAAGAAAAAGATGTAACTAAAAACCCTACTTCCCTCACTCATTTTTTTCTCTCACTCTCACTTCTTTAAGCTAGAAGACTCTCCTAAATATCATCCTCTCAGCCACGCCTCTTCACAGCCCAATTCTTCTTGATTTCACCCTCAAGTCTCAAAGACATCACTTCTAAGGAGCTTGAATGGAGTAGTCTACAAATTAGAGATGCTAGCAAGGTAAGTGCTTAAGATCCAAGTCTTGTAGTTGATTTTCTCCTCCCTATTTGGGTGTAAACTAATCAGAGAGTGTTTAAAAAGGATCAGGGAGGTTTGGAGCTCAAAAGGAAAGGAGAACTCCAACCAAGAGAAGGAGGTATAGATCTAAACTAGAAACCCTAGACCTAGTTGTACTTGAGGAGATGTCTTACAGAAATGTGATTTTCGTCTAAGTCTTGAACATGGAATGAAAAAATATTTTTATGGCATGAAAATACAGAGAATGACTTATAAATAGGATTTTGAATCATTTGACCTGAAGTTGTATTGATATAGTTATGTTAGATTTAATCTTAGGTCGCAATCAACATTTTTTCTGACTAGCATGTAAAACGTCAGATCTTGTTTAAGTTGGGCTATAAATCGGACCCTCATGTTTTAGGGATAGAAAGTATATATCATAAGCTTCTAACGAGATATCATGGACCCCAGTACAAGTTTTGTACATTTTCTTATGAATTTTTGAATCCAAGGTTTGGAAACAAGAAATTTTGCAGCACCCCGAGGCTAAGTTGTCCAATAGGATGAGTTATGAATTGAATCTGGTAAAAATATTTTAATGGTAGTTGATATGACATATAAGGACACTTGTATTAAAATTTTAGGATAATAGAGTAGAAACGAATCCAGATGCGTAATTTAGAGTTTAGAGGCCTTTGCCGAAAACTAGAAAAAATAGAGAGTCCAAAGTGCTAAGTCACATTAGCTGTAGTTATGAATATTTAGGGGTTGTTCAGGATGTTATTCCACTGTCCCAAATGAGAGAAAACTAAAGGATTAAACTCCTTATAAGTTAGTTACCCAGTATGAGGTCTACAATTGTAAAAGTTGTAAAATCAGGACCATTTTACAAATTAACAAACTGTAAGTGAAATATGGGTTTAGATCTGTGTAAAAATGCTTCTTAAACCTAAATAACATGCTTTGAGTAAGTAAAGGAATTAGATTGGTGTCTGAAACCTGATAGGCCCGTATAGGGGTAAAGTGTCCATTTTTATCGCCGTTAAGGGTAAAAAAGTAATTCAACCATACCCACTATATTTTTACGAATTATAAATATACTAAAGGGGAGCTCGGGGGTACTGTTCACGCAGACCCAATTTACTGTTTTTTCTACAGTGAAGTGACGATTTTGCCCTTCTGGCGTTGATTTCCTTTACTGTGATAGGGGTTGTTTCGTCTATTTGCTGCTTGCCTGTTGCTTTTCCAGTTTTGCCCCCGCTCCTCTTTCTTTTTTCGGTCTCTTGCCCTGGTGCGTTTCGTCTTTTCTCGGTTGGTGTAGCCCTAGGTCTTCTTTCCTTTCTCGATCATCTCTCTCTTGTCTCTTTTCAATTTCTTGGCCTCTGTGTTTAGTTTTTTCCCGGTTGGTGTGGCCCTAAGTGTTCTCTTGCGCTTTTTCAGTGGCTGCCTTAGATCCTTCCTTAGATCATTTTTTGCTTCTTTGATCTTCTTTTCCTTGCCCTTTTTCACTGGTGGTTTGTGGATGAAGCTTTGGGATTTTATCGCTGCCTTCTCCGTCCTCCTAGGGCATTTTTGATTGCGGTTTTGGCCGAATTTTTTTTACTGTGATTTTGCTGGATCGTTGTTTGATTCATGCGGGTGTTGGTCCAGTCCTGTTGGGCTTTCCTCGGTAGCTTCTGTGCCCCTTGGATTTTCTTTTCCTTACTATCCTCGGCTTGCGGTTTGATTCTCTTTGCCTTCTTCCTCTGATTTTGGGGGAAGCTTCGGGATTTTACCATTGCTTTCTCTGTCCTGTTTGGGGTTTTTTTTTTTTTTTCTCTCTCTTTTTTCCGGTTTCGGTATATTTTTCAGCTTTCATTTTGCTAGATCCGTCTTTGATTCATGAAGGTATTGGTGTGATCCTGTTGGGTTTTGCTCGGCTGCCTCTATGCATGCCTGATTTATGGTTTTGGGTTTGATTTTTCTTTGAGTTTGGCTCATTACATATTTAGTCATTTTTTGTTCTTGTCCTTTTCCTTTGATTTTGGGGGAAATTTTGGGATTTTATCCCTTTTTCCTTTGACATCGTTTTGCCATTTTTGTTTGTGGCTTCGTTTTGCGTTTTTTTTAAATACTGACTGAAATTGGAATTGGGTTTTGGTGCAGGCCTCTTCGGTTCTCCTAGATTACTTCTATGCTTGCTTCGTTGGTGGTTTTGGTTTGCATTTTTATTTATTCTTCAGTAATTATACGTTTAGCCTATTTTTTTCTTTTTTTTTTTCCTTTCATTTTTATCTTCTGGTCTCAGGGCTTATATTTACATTATTCTGCTCATTATTTGCTTTTGTGCTCCACCTATTTAGCTTTCGTTTGTGTTTTTCGAAATTGTTATGCTATTTTTATTTGTTGCTTGGTTGCTTTTCATTTATTCTGATTTTTTTCAGTGTTTATTAAACTTCGATTTGGGTTTTGCCTCAGGTCTCTTTGATATTCCTGGGCCGGTTCTATACTCGCTTCATTCACGGTTTTGATCTAGGTTTTTATCGATTTTTTAATAATTAGATGTTCAACCCTTCTTTTTCCTCTTTTTTTTTTTTTAAATCTAATTTTAATGTTTAGTTACATTATATTCTCTCTGCTATTTGTTTTTCTGCTTTGTCTATTTGGATTGCTTTTGTGTTTCTTAAGCCTAAAACCAATTTTTAATTAACCTAAATGCACAACCCGTGAGAAATTCTTTTACAGGTGTTTATATTATTTTCCCTTATTGGTCTTTTTGTTTACAAAAAACTTCCTATATGCGTTGTTCTAAATTCTTTTTGGTTAATTTTCATTTTGTTTGCCGCATTTATTAAGGTGATGATCTGTGAACTCTATGGTGCTGACATGTTTTGCCACGTTGAGAGCTTATATGCGCTTTGCTGCAGAGGTATTTAATGAACTATTAATTTTAACCCCTTTTTTTTATTTTTTTATTTTTTTATTATTATTTTTTTTTACGTGTAAAGAATATAGCCAATGTAAGTAATTGTTATACTTATATAATGCTGACTTGTCTTGCCACGTTGAGGATTCAGGCTTATTTTGCTGCAATAGTATTTAATGCATCCTTAGCCTCTTTTTTTTTTTTTTTCTTCTGAAACGTGTAAAGAATTCAAGCAATGTAAGTAATTGTTATACTTGCATTTTAGATACGTGTCTTACCTATTTTCTGTACTTATGCTCACCCTGCTGCAGAAACATTTAATGAATCTTTGATTTTTTCCATTTTCTGAAACTTTTAAACACTCTACCCAACAAATGTAAGTAATTATTATGTATATATTTTATATACGTATCTTAATTCTTTTTTGCATTGCTATTAATATATCATTTTTTATTATTGGATCTGGAAACTTCTGGTTTTTACCTCACCGACTTTGCATCCTTACGTGGCATTTTCTCATGAACTGCTCATTAGTTCTCCTTCTCCTTATTTAAGAATGTGTCTGCACATGAATTTCTCACACATTCTCCTATTTCATTCCCCTCCATCCCCTGTTTTTACTTCCTTCCTTCACTTTCAATCATTTATTGCCCTTCGGTGACTTTTGGTTGACTAATATTTCACATTCAATACAGCATTTGTAGCATTTCAGGTACTTCTGACCCTTCTTGTCATTTATGCTGTTGATATTGAATGCATTGGTTTGTTGTAGTCCTATTAATGTCTGCGGTTTGTTTTTTATTTGCTGCCCTTTTTTAATTTTTAATTTTTTATCCTTATTTTTCTTTTTTCTTCATTTGTATTTACTTAGTATATCATATGCACGTGTTTCCACTGTAACGTTCTTATTTATTTCTTACTTATATGTATCTGCATGTATATATATATATATATATATACATATTCCTATCTTTACTTATATTCTCTTTGTCTTATTTTTGTCCTTTCATAATATTGTTCATCATCTTCCTATTACATTTTTTTCCCTCCTTAGTCGACATCTCTCAACCGCTTCCTTTGTTTTTTCTTAGCATAAACTACAATCCTTATTACTCTATTAGTATTATTATTTTCCACCTCTTTTTCAATTTACCTGGTAGCCACTGAATAAATCCATGTGTTAATCCATTTTTTTATTTTGTCTCGCATGTGTCCTAGACTCTGTACAATCAATATGATATCTACCGTCTTTGTGGACTTGTCCTTAGCAACTTATTAGAATGTATTTATCATACATTGCTGGGATAGTACTATACCTAAACTGTAATTAATATCTAAAAACATTATTGTATCTGCATCCAGTGCTTTTTTTGGTTCATTTTCTTCTATCTATTTATTGATTTACTTGGATACTTCTTTTTTCCTAGGTTTGGCCCTGTTTGTTCAATCTTCCTATCACCTCCATATCATTGATTCCCTCTCATATCCACAAAGGAGATTTACATGGTTTGAGGTATCGTTAATAACCTCCCCTATCACTTCCTAATTTTGTTTGCTTATATTACATACATCAATTGCTTAGATTAAAGTTGTTTCTAATATTAATTACTTATCTATAATTATCCTATCACCTTCACATTATCCATTCCCGATCATATTCACAGAAAGGATTTACAGGGTTTCAGGTATTGTTAATAGTTTCCCCTATCACTTTCTAATTTTATTTACTTATGCTGCATACATCAATTGCTTAGATTAAAGTTGTTTCTAATACTAATTAGTTATCTGCAATATCCTGGTCTTAGAATCCTGATCCCATACATAATACATTGTACCTAGCTTATTAATCTTTTCTTGCTCAACTATCACTACAAACTCTTTGGAACACTATTTAAGCATAACAAATAAATTGAACACTATGCCGATACTTAAGAAAATATTTTCAAACTATATAAAGTTAGCTATTGTATAACAATAAAGCCTCAGCCATGTTTAAATTTAAAAAAGATAATAATTACAATATTATATTTAGTTATATGGTGGAAAAAAAATAGAAATCATATAATAAATCACTTAATTAGAGATGAACTTCAAATCTATTAATCACTAAGATCTATCGCTTCAATATTTAAACACAGCCACATAAATATAACAAATTTCATATGACTATCATAACAAACTGCTAATATTATGCTGTCTTTCTTCTTCTATCCAATTTGTTTACTGTCCCTTTTTATTCTTTGTTCCGTCTCTCAATATAACAACTTAGTTGATCTATTTTTCATATATTGATACTATTATTTTATCTCATTTTGTCTCCATCCCAGAACTTACTACGTTAGTTTGAATCTCATAGATTAATCTCACTGCTATACCACTTTTTCTATACCTTTCTCCACTCTTTTTTTATGTGGCAATGATGATTACAATTATTTTTTATATTTTCAATATTATATAATCTATATAAAAATTACCCTTATCCTTATTACACTTTTTCTTGCTCATTCCAGCTCCCTTCTCTTCCTCCCTTCTCTTCCTGTCATCTGAATATATTCCTCCTTTATTTTTATTTTTTTTTATAAAAAAAATCTATCCCACTTTCTTAGTTTTACCTATACAATTTATTGCCCCTTTTTTTCTCCCTTTTTTTTGCCCCCCTAGCATTTCCTTCTTCTCTGTTCTATATACATCTTCAATACCTTATATCATCCTACGCCTTTACTCATTATATTGTATACTATCTTGTCTTTCCACATTTTCCTGTTTTTGCACCTAATTATAACAAACTTACTCATTACATATTATTCAAATTACTATCACATATCTGAGCCACAATTACAATATATCACATTTTTCTCATATGTTATCCATAACTGTTTTTTCCTATTCATGACTTGATTACTCATTTGTTATTGTCTTTATTTATTTATTTTTTACCCACAAATTTAACTTATTTGGCATTGATATTTAACTACTTTGTTGTCCATAAAATGGCATTCAATGTTCTAAACTCATTATCGTCCATCTCTGTAAATATATCATATATCTAAATCACAATTACAATATACAAAACCTTTCCCATATTTATCTTCTTATTCATAATTTAATTACTTATTTGTTATTAGCATAGCATTTTTTAATCTTTTATTTTCCTCCCAAATCCTATCACACAAACGTTTCTCACGCCATGTCTTATTTTCTTCCCTGATTCGTAGCAGAAGAAACTGAAGACACTCAATCACTCATTCATCTATTTATTTATTACTTATCCAGAAACTTACCTTATTTAGTATCAATATTTGATTCATTTGTTGTCTATTAAATAATACTCAATATTATAGTCCTATTATTATTTTTTTTATTTTTTTAGATATGTTTATAGTACTCAATGTTGTAATCTCATTATTTCCTTTTTCTAGATTTCTTTATACCATTTCATTTTCATTTCGACAAGCCACACATGTAAATATTAATTTATTCCTTTATATGTAATTTATTTATTAATTCCATCAACAAATTACTCCTCTATTAATTTACTTTTCCCATAATTGATTTACACAATTTGATTAATCCGAACAAGATAAGAATGTAAATATAAATTTATTTTCTTATATTCAATTTACTTATCAGTTCCATCATGAAATGACTTTTTCTATATTAATCTATTTTCCTTATAATTAAAATTAATACTCATAAAATTACAACTGCCAACAAAATCATTTTAATATCATCAATATCACTACATTATTTTGCTCTTAATAAATCATAGCTAAAATTATGAAACATCATAATAATCATGATAAAAAAATTAATTCCTTAATTTCCAACAATTGATTTTATCATAACAAAATTAATTATACAAATTCCTTTGATAAATATATATTTCATTGTTTTTTAACAAAAGCCATTTCCTATCCCAGAAACGGATGGAAAAGAGAAAAGCCCAAGAAAAAATTTCAAAATCAAACAAACGTGCACACCATATCATCTGTCAAATGAATCAAAATTTTGGCAATTCAAATGAACAACGCTCAAATGAAATAAATCAAATTACTACACCTCTGCGGGCAAGGACATCACAGTCCAACATTGATACAACACTACAAGTTACACAGTCTCAAGAGACCATCCTTGAATCATTCATGCCATCATCATCATCGGCAAATCGTGTTAGAAAACGTAATTCCCTCATCTATTCCAACTATTTTTTCTCAAAAATTAATAAAACATTTGGCACAATAGCAATAATAATTTTTTATATATTGTCAACATCTTTTATAGGACCCAACGTTAATACAACGGTACATCCTACACAATGTCAAGAAAAGATTCTTGAATCATTCATGCCACCATCATCGGGAAATTATGATAGACCACGTAATTCACTTATTCCCTTATCCATTTCAATTAATTTTTCCCAAAACTTAAAAAAAATATTTGATACAATGATAATACTTTTTTTTTTTTTTTTTTTTTTTTTACTTATTGTCAACATCCTTTATAGGCATTACTAATGTCTATATCGATCTCGGAGACTGTTCCTATATTTGTCAACACTGCGGCGCTCTTTTTTGGCTAAACGAAAGAATTAGTGGCAGTACTATTCCTAAATATAATCTTTGCTGCAAAAATGGAAAAATAACTTTACCCTTAATTAAAAAAACCCCTCAAACACTTGATACACTTCTTGATTACCATGGCGGATTAATAAGCACACATTTCCGAAAAAATATTCGAACATATAACTCTATGTTTGCCTTTACATCATTTGGAGCCAATATAGACACAAGTACACAAAACGCAAATGGCCCAAATATTTTTAAAATAAGTGGACAAGTACATCATCTTATAGGCTCTCTATTACCAGTTAATAATAATCCTCCAAAATTTGCACAACTCTATATATACGACACAGAAAATGAAGTCCAAAATCGAATGGCATCACTTTCATTTAATAATGAATCCAAAAATATTGTACAATTTATAGTTGAAAACCTAATCAGAATGCTAGATAAAACAAATAAATTAGTTAAAATTTTTCGAACAATAAGGGACAGATATCAGGAAGACGAAATACCATCTATGAAACTAAAACTTATAGGCCGAAGAAATATAGATAGCAACCAATATGATCTCCCTACATCAAATGACATAGCTGCCTTAATAGTCGGAGATATTGGTGAATATGAACAAGGAAGAGACATAATTATTCAAGATAAAGCAGATACTTTACAAAGAATTACAAAATTACACCCATGTTATATGGCCCTTCAATACCCTTTATTATTTCCATATGGAGAAGATGGTTACACAACAAATTTAAAATATAATGCAAATAACTTAAGTAATAAACATGTAAGAAAAAGAATCTCTATGCGAGAATTCTACTGCTATCAACTACAAGAACGTAAAACCCAAGGCAATACTTTTTTTCGAAAGGCGGGTAGATTATTTCAACAATATATAGTTGATTCATATGCTTCTGTAGAAGAAGATCGATTAGATTATATTCGTAAAAATCAAAAAAATTTACGATCCGAGATTTATCAAGGTATTCAAGAAGCAATCACAAGAGGAGATACAAACGCACAATCAATAGGAAAAAGAATTATTCTTCCTTCAAGCCATACTGGAAGCCCTAGATATATGATCCAAAACTATCAAGATGCAATGGCAATTTGCAGACACTATGGAAATCCAGATTTATTCATAACATTAACATGTAACCCAAAATGGCCTGAAATTACTAGAGCCCTAGCAAAAATACCCGGACAAAAACCTGAAGATAGACCAGATATTATTACCAGAATTTTTAAAATGAAATTAGATAATTTATTATCTACTATTAAAAATGAAAAAATATTTGGAGTGATTATAGCAGGTCAGATTCCTTTTCCTTCACTTTTCTTAGTCCCTTCATAAAAAAAAAAAAAGCTTCTTTTTTCCATCATTACAAAATAATAGTAATAAAATAGTTTTAAATGTTGCAGATTTATACGTTATAGAGTTTCAAAAACGAGGGCTACCACATTCACATTTCCTCTTTTGGCTCCATCCCAATGACAAACTGCACGAGCCATCACGAATAGACAAATTTATTTCTGCAGAAATACCTGATCCCCATAATAACCCACTAGAATACAATATTATAGCCGAACTTATGATGCATGGACCATGTGGTATAGCTAAGCCAAATTCTCCATGCATGAAAAATTCAGAATGTTCCAAAAAATTTCCAAAAAAATTCAATACTGAAACAACAATTGACGAAAATGGATTTGTTAATTACAAACGAAGAAACACATCTTCTTATGTAGAAAAGGAACATATTAAACTAGACAATAGATATGTAGTTCCCCACAATAGAACTTTATGCTTAAAATTTCATGCTCATATCAATGTAGAAATTTGTTCACAATCTATGCTTATAAAATATTTATTTAAATATTTAACAAAAGGACCAGATAGAATAAGAGCAGTTATAGAAGATAATATACATATAGAAACAACTGGAGAGATCAATTATCAAGAAATAGATGAAATAAAAAATTATATTAACTGTAGATACATAACACCATATGAAGCAATATGGCGACTATTTGAATTTTCAATACATCATAGAAATCCAGCAATACAAAGATTATCAATACATTTACCAAGAATGCACAATATAACATTCCACTCAAATCAGCGTCTAAATAACATAATAAGACAACCAGGAATTGATAAAACAACTCTTACTGAATGGATGGAAACAAACAAATATGATAATAATGCAAGAGAATTAACTTATATAGAATTTCCAACTAAATACGTTTGGAATAGCAAATATAAATATTGGTCTCCAAGACAAATGGGACATACAATTGGACGAACTTTTCACATCGATCCAACTTCTGGAGAATTATACTATCTTAAATTACTATTAAATCATCAAAAAGGTGCAATAAGTTACGAAGCTCTTCGAACAGTTAATAATATAACATATCCAACAAACCAAGCAACATGCTATGCACTAGGCTTATTAGGAGACGATCGAGAATGGGATGAATCTATATTAGAGGCTTCAGTTTGGTCAACAGCAACTCAACTACGACAATTATTTATCATAATTTTATTATTTTGCAACGTAAATAACCCAATAAAATTGCTTGAAAAACATTGGAAACTTATGACAGATGACATATTACACAAAATTAAAACTTTATTTAACAACTCAAATTTTCAAGTGCCCGAAACAGAATTATATAACTTTGTACTATATGAACTAGAAAAATTACTAAATTTAAATTCATCGTCCTTAACACATTTTAACTTACCTCTTCCAACTAAATCATTAATGGATGATTTAAACAACAAGCTTTTAAGAGAAGAACTTAACTACGATATGTATAAATTAAAAGAGGAAAATACTAGATTAGTAAATAATTTAAATAATGAACAACAATTAATTTATGAACAAATTTTACAATCATTGCATGAAGAAAAAAATAATCTCTTTTTCATCTACGGTCATGGCGGAACTGGAAAAACATATTTATGGAATGCAATAATTACAAAAATTAGATCAAATAACGAAATAATTTTAGCTGTTGCATCTTCCGGGATAGCATCACTGTTATTACCTAAAGGAAGAACTGCACACTCAAGATTTCGAATACCATTGTCAATAGACAAATTTTCAACCTGTCATATCAAAAAAGGAACTCACTTGGCAAAACTAATTGATAAGACAACACTTATATTATGGGATGAAGCACCTATGACTAATAAATATTGTTTCGAAGCATTAGATAAAACACTTCAAGACTTAAGAAATAACTATGAACAACCATTTGGTGGCATGACAATTGTCTTAGGAGGTGACTTCCGACAAATTTTACCAGTTATTCCCGCAGGAACAAAGGAAGATATAATAAATGCAACTATAAATAATTCTTATTTATGGCCACATTTTAAAATTTTAAAATTAACAGAAAACATGAGATTAAAACAATTACACCACACAGAACAAGAAAAAAAAGAAATTGCAACATTCTCGGAATGGATATTAAATGTTGGTAATGGTACAGCTGAAGGAATAAAAGATTTAGAAAATGAAGACGCCACATGGATAAAAATACCAAAAAAATACATAGTACATTATCATTTAAATCCAATCGAAAAAATTTCAACCTTAGTATATAATAACATAAATACTTACTTTAATAATATTGAATATTTAAAAGAACGAGCAATCATAACACCAAAAAATAAAACAGCAGATGAAATTAATAACTACATACTATCGTTAATCCCTGGACAAGAAAAATCTTATTATAGTTACGATACTATTGCATCCTCATCCGAAAACATAGACGAACTCAATCTTTTATATCCTCAAGAATTTTTACACACACTTAACTTTAATGGAATACCACCACATGAATTAAAACTTAAATTAGGAACACCTATAATGTTATTACGAAATCTAAATCAATCAATTGGATTATGCAATGGAACAAGACTTATTATTACACAATTAACAAATAAAATTATAGAAGGACAAATTATAAACTCAATCAATATTGAAAAAGTATATATTCCAAGAATAGAAATGATTGTACATGAATCTAAATGGCCATTTACACTAAAAAGACGCCAATTTCCTATTAAAATTTGCTATGCAATGACAATAAATAAAAGTCAAGGACAATCTTTAAATAAAATAGGATTATTTCTAGATAGCGAGATTTTTACTCATGGACAATTATATGTTGCTTTATCAAGAGCTACAACTCCAAAAGGATTACATATACTAATTCATGATTCAATTAATAAATATCCAAATTACATAAAAAATATTGTCTACAAAGAAATTCTACATAATATCAAATAAATAAATAAAATACCACATAAAAATACAAAAATTACAAAAAATTAAATAAAAGACTAATAATCCCTCTTTATAATCAAAATTGCTTACTATTTATTCATCAAAAACATCCTTATTTTTATGCACTAAAACAATTACACTTTTTTTGCCAACAGTTAGCAAAAATGATGACCTTAATTCGAGCACTAAAACCAAATGAAGTTTACGAAACTATCAGGGTCAGAATCTGTAGATTATGGACAAACAATGATCTAAGCACTGGACGTTTGATCAGCCTTGATTGTGTTTTAGTTGACGAAGAGGTAATATCTTTTAACCAATATAATACTCAGCTACTTTTTATTTAATACCAAATATTATAAATCTAATGACATCACTATTATTTATATCTGCAGCATGAAGCAATTCAAGGAACAATTCGAGCACGAGATTCAGATACTATTCATGAAAAAATTCAACTAGGCAACATATATGATATTAGCAACTTCTTCGTCACTGAAAACAAACCAACATACAAAGTTGTGCCACATATTGCGATGCTACAATTTGCTCGCGCAACAGTATTCGCTCCAGTTATAGAACATGCACCACCTATACCATTCCATAAATTTTACTTTGTCGAATACGATCAGCTCCAGCACAGAATTCAATCGACTGAAATACTAACAGGTAAGATAAATTATTTTTTCCAAAAAAAAAAAAAAAAAAAATACATAATCAATCTACTAATTAACACCACTAATATCCACAATTTATTTTCCAACAGATGTCATCGGTGTTCTCACAAAGGTACAAACAATTGAACGGACAAATATCGGCGACAGACAAACATCTCGACGGACCATAATGATACAAAACATAAGGTAAATTAATTTTCATACTCATTGCTATAATCATATAAAACAATTTATGCTTAATAAAAGTACAAAACTCTTATATCATTTAAGACTACATTCTAAATTTGTTATTCCACACTTTCTTTTTTCTTACAGAAATGAACAACTTCAAGTCACATTATGGGGACATAAAGCCGACCAATTTGACGAAAATGTTGTTAAATCAATGAAAGGACCAGTTGTCGCAGTTTTTGCAGCAATGTTGGTGAAACAATATCTAGGTATTTTTTCAACAACCTACAAAAACAATAACATACACAATAAAAAATATCTACATATAATACATCAAAATATTAACCAATTTATTGCCCATGTTTAAGGCAACACATATGTATCAAGCACTGCAGCAACAATCTTCTACCTTGATCCAGAAATACCAGAAACACAAATATTAAAGACAAGGTAAGAAACAAATCCCCAAACTTTAAAAAAAATAAACTTTATCTAAATTTTTTCATTATAATAATTAATCACATATATATATATATATATATATATATATAGATTCTCTCAACAGCCTCAAGAAATCGACTTCGGAACAGCATCAACAGCACTAACACAGTCTATTGAAGACCAAAAAATATTAAATAGGAGAACAATTGATGAACTAAAGACATTGGATCACCAAAATAACCAGGTGAGTATCATAATAACCCATCATTTTCTCTCATCTAACTACACTATTCTAACTATAAACTTTTCTGCACATATATAGGGCACTAAATACACTATAAAGGCCACTATAACAAAATTCTCAACAGACCAAGGCTGGTACTACAACTCCTGCCCTAGATGCTACCGACAGCTAAAACAAGCAGGAACTAATTGGTGGTGCGATAGTCATGGACACATAAAGACAACACCGTCACCATGGTAATCAAAACTATAAATATACTATACTTAAAATTTATTTACTTTGATTACTAAAAATAAATACTTTATAACCTAAATCATCTATTATCTTACAAATTGCAGGTATAGACTAAACGCATCTATTGAAGACCATACTGGAGACATGGATATCACCATATTTGGTAAAGCAGCACAAACCCTGATAAAAAAACCATGCTCAGTATTAACAATCGATGAAGGATTCACCGATCCATTCACAATCCCACCAACCATCGACCAACTAAGAGGTCAAGCAAAAATCTTCCAAATATATTTTCAAAGAAGAGGATCACAAATCACTGCAATTGTCTCAAAAATATTTGAAGACACTGAATCAATAACAGCACCACCACAAATATCAACCCCAGCAACATCAATTAGAAGGTAAAATATATTTACTCATCTTTATTAATTATATATAATAAAATATATTCCCTATATTAAACACAAATTTAAACAATGATCCACAGGCTTAGCCCCCGCTCAAAAACAACAACATCAATAGATCCGCACACACCAGATCCAAAAAAATCAACCACCAGGTAATATATAATTACTATTTTACATTACTTATAAACAAAAAATAATATCTACAATTTTAAACACATATTTTATTAACCCTTTATTATTACAGCTCTAAATCCAAAGAACCAGAACAGCCAAAAAAACGTCCGCGAACCAGGTAATGTAACCACCTCTAAACATTACTATTTTTAATTTTTTCAATTATTAATACTAATATCTTTTAAAATTTATATTGTGCAGCTAGCAACAGACAAAGGAACTACAAGAGCAAAAAAAAAAAAAAAAAAAAAAAAAAAAAACATGTATATATTGTAAATAACTTCATAAAACAATGTTGTACATATATCTATTTATTGTAAATACCTCTATACGACAATGTCCAATGTATATATTTATGTATAAATATACATAAATAACATATTTCTATTATATACAAATTCTTAACTCTTTTTAACATAAAAAATTATCACTACACCAATGCGCGCAAATGCGCGCGTATATAGCTAGTTAGATCTATATAAGAGTTGATTTTAAGATTTAATTTAAAGTTAGAGAGTTTGGGTCCAAGCGGAATCAGATTTAGACCTATACTCTAAAGCCTCAAAGATTAGGCCTAAAGCCCAATCCTAATTTTAGAAATGTCACAAGTTAAGAAAGGATCTTCATGGTTCTTTGAGTCCTATTTAGCGATTCTAGTGGTGGCCCTAAAAGATGAATGGCTCATTAGAATCCACGTCTAGTATGAAGTAAATTAATTAATTCATTTTATAAATTAATTAATTAATTAATGAGTCAAGTTAATGTTTTTCTTAAAAAAAAAAAAAAAAAGAAACTATTTGAATACATTTTTCTAAATAATTATTAAGTTATGATTTATTTGATTATTTTGAGAATTAATTGTTATTTCAAGGAAATGATTTATTTGAGTTTTATTAATTAATTATTCACTGCCAATTAATTAATAACGAATTGAAATAATTGATTCTTAATGGTATAAGTTATTAATAAATGATTAATAATAATTAGATAATAATTTAAGTATTCCCCATGAAATTTTTATTTAATTATATCTAATTCATAATTATTAAAGGTAATTTATATTTTAAGAACATCAATTGTTAATTAATTAAGTAAAATTAATTAAGAATTAATCATGGTTGCATAATTATTTTTTTAATATTTTATTAAAATGTATGATTAATTAATTAAGTAATTAATCAACTAATGAATTATATTGTTAAAAGGGTGCATATTAAGAGGTTAGATTTATTGAAGCTAGATAAAAGAAATTAAGCCTCCTTAAATAGCTGGTCTATAAGAGTCAATCTGGAACCCTATTCTAATGACCAGAGTACTGTGAATCAAGATAAATAATTCATTAACGGTAGGCGAGGCAAGTGTGATTGTGAACTGATTGCACGTAAAACATGTGAGTACAAACCTCACCTATGACATGAATGTGTTTTTAAAGGATATATTTGAAATTTTGTCCTTTTGTATTGTACAAATTTTCTATAGTATGAATGACCGGTATGATGCAATTTATGCCCCTTTAAAGGAGTTATAATGTTATTCTTTTGTGACATTAATAATAACTTTTATATGATGTTGCCTCTTAAAAGTATTTGCAATGATATACTATCGTGACGTGATAATAATCGCTTGTTCACCTAAATAAGAGGCTAAGATAATAAATACAAATTAAGTATTGTACCGCCATCCGGCCCATGAGGATTAGAGGTTTTCCTCTGGCTCATGGGCATGAGAGGTTTAATAAGGATGATTTATGACATTGGGTGTAGTTGGACGAAATGTTTAGGTCGCTCCTCACTCCCCATTGGTCGCGCGCAAAGGGTAGGAGCACAGGACCCCAAAGTAATATAATACATTTCCATAATTGAGCATAAAAGGCCATGCATATTATATGATTTTTATCTATGTAAATTTTTTGTGATGATATTTGTACATACTGGGCTTAAGCTATTAAATTGTTCATGTTGTAGGTAAATTAGGTAATTGCTTGCAACTCAAATACTATTGATAGGTTGGCTAGCTAGAGTAGGGAGATAGAGGCAAGGTATTGGATACCACCACGTAAATAATTTTTGCACTAAGATAATAAGTCTATTTTAAAGTTTTAAGTTAAGTAATTTATTCAAATAATAAATATCTTATAAAAAAATTATATATGCATATGTTTTAACAAGTATGAGTTTCTTTTATTAGAATAAGAATAAAATTTATTGAGTGAGTAACCTCAAGTTTTATACTTATGGTGTTTTCTCCTAAAAAGACTATAAGTGTGATTTTAAATGATTATTTATTTGTAGCATATTAATATACTAGGTAGTTATATATATATATATATATATATATATATATAATTCACTTTTAAAGTTATAGTCACTTAAATGAATAAATAGTTTCTAATACGTAGTTTGTTCAATTACGCTTTTATACAAGGAAGTAAAAGCATGTTTCAATTTAATCTTCTCAAAAAAAAAAAAAAAAAAAAAAGTTTTCCTCAATTGGCTTTGATGTTCAAGTCTATTTACCAACATCATGAGCGGAAACTTTAAGGTTTATGATGAAATAAAGTTTATGCAAAAAGAATATAAAAAAAAAACCTAAAATTTTGATAACTAAGAGCTTGATCATAGTCAAGCAAGTATTTTAATGTAAGATAAACGTGTTTAAGTTAGCTAAGTAACGGTCTGAAAAGTCGAGTCGTTTAAATTAAAAATTATTTATAAACACTACAACTTAAAAAATGATAAGAGATATTTATATTAATTTAGTCTAAAACTAGGTGAACAACCTCTACATCGAGTAGTGTAACATGTTCGACAACTAGCAGAATCATGATGGAAGTCATGCGCTCGATGAATCTCAAGATCAACTTCTTGCTAGTTAACCGTCCCCAACCATTGGTTCCTCCACCGCCTGAGCCAAACGAAGAAGACGAGAATGAGGACAACTATGTTGCAGATTTAGGGGATTAAAATATTTGTTTGTTTATTTTTTTTTTATTATCAACACTTTTTTTTTTGTATTTATTGATTAATTTAGTTTTTAAGACTTATATTATTATTATGTTGACTATTTTATATCAATTTTTTTTATTAATAAACATTAATTTTATTGTTCTATTTTATTATTAAATTTTCTTCTAATTTATATACAGAATAATTAATATTATTAGGAAAGTATGGAAAAAAACAATATTTGCAATGACATATCTAAATTGTCGTCATAAATAGTCCACATTACTAGCGATGACACTTTAAGTGCAGACGATTTTAAATACTTTTGTGACAACACGATGTCGTCACAAATAAGTTAGGACATGTCATTATCAATGACATATTCTATGGAATATTCATGATGACTTATTCGCGACAACTGTCATCGTTAATATATTAGCGACGACATTTCAAACTATATCGTCGTAAATATATTATTTACATTGGGTTTTTATGACGACTAATTTGCTACAACATGTTGTCAAAAATAAAATATTTGTGATGAAAATACAGTTATTTGTGACGACATTCCATCGCCGCAAATATACTTTTTTGCTGTAGTGGATGTGGCACATTAATGACAAATATCCTTTTGAGTATATAGATATGGATTTTTACTCCTTATTCTTGAGTAATATCATTTTTGATCAAATAACTATATTAGTAAAAAAAATGTTAATCAAGATTAAGGGGTAAAAAATTACACTCATACCCTCTAAGGGTAAGTTGAGCGATTTTTTCACGAAGAAATTTTCTTCAATTCCATTTTAGGTTTGCCCCTAAATATTTTTTATTACCACATTTGTGTTGTGTTTTAAAGGAAAAAATTAGTTATATCCCAAATTTTGATTTCTAATTACTCATATTTCAAACTTAAGCCTGTTAATAATCCAAAAATCAACTATAGTACTAACATCTAAATTCATAATTTTTGACTTTAAGATTTGGAAAGTAAATTCGATCTAATTAAGAACTTAATTTATTTGAAAAAAAGAAAGGAAAAATACAAATGGATAAACGAAAAGTTTTGGTTCCAATCGACATCCTTCTGAAAAAAACTTCTATGAATGTTACTGTCAATAGATCTAAGGATTTGAAGGAAATGGAAATTGAGTGGAATGCTTATAGACAACCTGTAGGTGACAAATCAAAGAGATTCAGTTTCATATTAGGTGTGATAGCACGAGAGTGGGTGCCAATAAATATAAGCACTTGGGAGAATGTTGATGGCACTGGCAAAGCTACATTACAGAGACTTTTACTGGTATTGGAAATTATTGATTTAATTAACATTAACACAAATTCTTTCTTGTTAACTACCTTTAAAAGAAAGAAAAAAAAAGGTGTGGAATCTATTTTGAGGGTTCAACTTTGGAGTGAGGGACACAAGTGGAAGAATGGGCTATTCATTAATGAAGCTGTTGATGACAGCATTTTAAGAACACAAGTTTTATTTATATACATGATGGCTTTGATAATGGACACAAGTTCTAATTTCTCTACTTACTATGTGATCATTGAAAAAGTATATATAACAGACTATTCACTTGATATTATGTTTACATATTGCTAGTGCATACACAAGCTTATTGTATAACATAATTTTTGTTTGATACTGTGTTAACATATTCTATAATACGTAGTTTATTATGTATGTATGATACTTTGCTATGCATACTTAAACTTGTTAAAAAACAAAAGGAAAAAATAACAACCTTACAAGCTGATTGTTGTATATCATATCCTGCATAATGCATTATAAAACCGTGATTCCTTAGTGTGCTTTTTAGAGATGAACTTCTAGGAACCTCTTCCATAAAAGAGGACGCATTGACTATGATTCTTGGCCCAGAACGTCCAGGTTGTGTTAGAGGTATTGGATTTGGAGTCACACCTTCTAAGGTAGATGCTCAAACACAAAGTTGTGTGTGGAAGCAAGAACTTCAAAATGAATTAAAAAAATTAGTGGAACGGCAACAGTATTTAGGAGATATGATCTTACAACTAAAGCCAGATGTGGTAAGTTAAATTATTGTTTGTTAAAAAGTTTTATCTTTTGTTGATGACATGAAATGCTAATATTATATGTTATTTTTTGTAGAGTATCACTACGAGTGATAATGGAAAGATCCATTCTTCTACATCCACTGGACCGGTAATTCTTTTTATATCACCAACAATATGTTATCTTTTTAAATAACAAGTCTAAAAGTATGATACATTATAAATGACTTTTGTTATATTCCATGTCAAGTAGGGCAAATGTGGTGAATGAGAATAATCAGAAAAATGGCTCTTGTGAACTATTGAATTGGACTGCAACAAGGGAAGTGGTAGCAAGGCAGAAAATAAGGTAATTTTGACAAATATCTCTTAAAATGGTACCATTAAAGATTTTTGGGTCTCATCTTTAACCTATTGAATTTTGCCCCTTTAGAGTAAGTAATAAAGCATATTAGTATCGATAAATTGACAGATGTCATTAGCGGTGGGTCTCTGGTCACTGGTGGCATGCGTAATTTGATAGACTAGTCGTTAAAATTTAACAAATTATTATCTATAATTTGATAGATTATTATACAAAGGGGATAGCCTATCATAACAAAAAGATATGTTTAAGGGTCAGTTTTTACAATTTTCTCCAGAAATTACATCTACGGATCCTTCATCACAAGTATATCATACTATTCATAGGCCAAATTGCTATAAGAGAGATTTTTGCAATTACTCATCAAAATGTATAACCTAATTATTATTAACCCCCAAACGTTTGCCCTTTTGTTTCTACCCAATCAAAGGCCCAATATGTAAATTACTAACATACCCTCAAAGGTACACTGACAATTACAAGATGCTAGCTACCTTCGATCGGCAGACGCCGGCGAGTATTTGGCGGGTTTCAGGCGGTGGTTATAGTCTGCTAAACTATGATCCATAATCTGCCAGGCTATATGACTCATTGTCTGACAGATTATTAACCATAATCTGTCTGTCAAATTATTATTCATAATTTGTCAAATTAAGATCCAAGTATGATCCATTTCAACATGTTTATGACCTATTTCAACCTATTTAATCAATGTTTAAGGCTAAAAAAGTATTGAAAAGCATAAACATGATTAGCTTAACATATACTGTTACGATCATGACGATCCATTTATGTTCAAGTTATTTGTCATACTCCAAGCTTGATTTTGTTCAGGGATATTTTGACAAGGGAGAATGCGCGAATTGAAATATGTAATCACATATTTTTATTTATATGTTGTACTTGATATTTATTACTGGACCGTTTGTTCGTGTATTTATTCTCAACTTGTGCTCGGTTACAAGAAAGTTTCTACCATACTTTTGGAACACGGCTAGTGATATCTTACAATATCTTGTTTATTACTAATGAACTAGTAAACTTATTTCTTAAGAATTGCCACGCAATGAAGATGAAGAGAAAGTGTGCCTATCAATCTATTCCTGTGTAATTTTGCGGTTTCTCCTGTAATATTTGATGTCTCTTGTTTCATGGACAAGATTCCCTTAATGATCTGACTTCTTGTTGAAGGTTTTGTGAAAATATCGTTTTACTTCATTGAATTGAAATCAGAAAAATACACAGTTAAATAGATATTAGAATTTGAGTCCTTCGAATTCGAGTGACTCTCTCTCTCTCTCTCTCTCTCTCTCTCTCTCTCTCTCTGAGCCTCTTTCTCTAAAATTTCTGATGAAACAACATGACGAAAAGATCCAACAAAACAGCAAATCCCTTCAAGCTCAGAAAGTTCGAGTCTCGTTTATCTTTTGTACGGACGAGAAATGAAGAAGCCTCAAAATGCAACTTCCTTACATGGAAAATGCCACGACAACCACAACAACAACATTCAAAAGTGCAATAACAAGAGGAAATGTTTGTACGAGCTATCTCTTTTTTTTTATTCTCTTGCTTTGGTATAAGGACCCCGCGTTTTTTGGGGTTCTTTTATGCTACCAGGGAAATATTTCAGACATCATACCGGGAGATACAATAGTTTGTATAATTTTACGTTAAAATTTATAAACTCGAACGATAAAATTATAAAGCTTATAATAATTAGTGAAATTTGTATCAGAAATTGTGATAGTTGTAAGAGTTTGTAACTTTATCGTTTGAGTTTGTAATTCTAATGTAAAAATTTATACATTATCGTATCTCCCGAGATAATGCTGGAAAAAAGTGGCCCAGCAGCATACAAAACCCTTTGTTTACTTATGTTGTCTGTCAATTTTTGGAGATGTTGTCGTTCGAATTCTAAAGAAAAACGGCATGATATCATTTGCAAGCAAATAAAACAATACGACGCAATAGATGAAGATATCTTTCATCTTCCGGATATAGAGTTAGCCTACCAAATAAAAAAGGTTATAAAACAAAAACCAGATTTTGATAAACTCTTAGACATAGCCAGGCAAACCCAGATTCTAAGAACCAATCCTATTAAACATTGGAATAGAATCCAGTTGGAAGCCGAACTTGTACCCATAAATCTAGATCTAGCATAATGGTTCTATTCTATGAATCATAAGATCTTTTTTCTTAAAACCTCGCCTACTAAGCAGTTTGTCTTACAACACAGAATGAAAAAAACAATATACAAGATGAGTTAAGAAATTGTGATATTCAGCTCGATCTATAATTTGAAACTGTAGGATATACTTAGAATTTGACACAAGAGGGGGAACTTACTCTTTATAATTAACTATTTAAAATTCCATCATATTTTAATATAATAGCGAAGCGATACTCTAGATTATCACAAAAAAGAATTTTTTTTTTTTTTTTTTTTTTTTTTTTTTTTTTTCAGTATCCACTTATTATTCGTTAATAATTCTGGCAATTGCATTTATATGCTTATTCTAATTCGAATAAAGAGATTCAAATTATTTTCATCAAATGAAAATTCATCTAGTGTATTTTTATGTTAACAGGGGAAACAAAGTTCTATAGAAAAATGGTGGTTTGCGAGGAAGGGATCTTTGTGCAAGCCAACTAAGCAATACCAACTTCTAGTTCCAGAAGTACCTTAACGTGAGTTGTATTATCATAACAACATTCCCAATATTCATGCATTTTTATGAAATATAAAAGAATTGTAAAAGAGTAATAAATAAAATTTAAAAAAAAAACATCCTCCAAGAAGAAATGTAGTACCTGAATTACAGCAAGATCAAGTATTCCTAAAAATTCTATCAGAAAAACTATACACAATTTCTAAATATGCTCCTCCACGCCGTGATTAAGTATACACAATGATAAAGACTATTTTACAGTACATCCTGACCGTAGGGAGAAAATTACACTGGTGAAAGGCCGGAAGAGCCCGATACAGACTTCCTGCAAGTTGGTAGTAACCAGAAATCATTCTCAAGTGGGGTGATTTTTCATTCCAAATTCAAGATGTAAAAAGTGCTAATTACACTAACCTAAGTTAGATTTTCTTGCTACTCCGGTTTTCGGGCTGAATGGCCCTCTTCTGCCCACTCTAGGACTTAGTTCAACCCTCAGTTCACTTACAGGAGGACTATACCCCTTTGTCCAAGAGGCTTCCAAATTCCTTCATTGGTGTTGCAGTGGAGCTCAATATCTTGAGACTGCAAATGCGTCTAATCTCACCCCAGCTTTGAGTGATCATGCCTTCTAAAATCCCTCCATCGTCTTCAAACGAAGCTATTCTATCAATCTCTCTATCCTGATATGAGAAAACGAAATGCACGGAATTTAAACTGACATGTCATGGCGGTTCATAAAAGTAAAAAATAACAGAATATGGGGGAAAAATGGAAATGACTTGATAGCATACTGTAGTTCCGCTGAATGAAACAGCATTTGCTTCTTCATACTCAGCAGCATCTAATCAAGATGTTCACTTGTGTCTTCTGCTCGGAAATGTGAAGAGCAACATAATCCTTTCCCATAATTGATTGCCCGGTAAGCTTTCAATGGCCATGAAGGCAAAATAGTCCTAGGGAACTGAAGTTGGGGATCTTTTTGATGAATGGCAATGCTGCAACACAACCTCCTACGGTTGCAGCTTGAAGCAAGTTACTCAGGCGCTATTCTCACCTCAACTGGCAATAAATCATCGATCTCCTTCTGGATGTCGAATGTTGTCTCATCAACTAGAGCGTCTACGTTGCCCGTGCTCGAAGCCCTTTGAATAGTTGATTCTTTTAATTCTATTAGTGCCTGCGCTTAAGAAAGTAACTTTATTAGGCAATTTACAAAAGCATAAGCTTATACTTACAAGATCGAGACCAATAATAAAGAGGTCTACTTTCATTTTGGATCTTTCTTTTTTACTTTTTTCAATTGTAATCCTTACAAACACCATACCGTGGCTGAGGGTTCCTGATAAATAATAAGTGGGGACTGCATTTGCTGATATGCTTCATGCTTGCTTCCGTACACTTGATCGACTGTTGCATTCGTCCTCATGCATTTCTTCACGGTTGCTACAAGTCTATTATTACGGAGTAACTAAAAAAATAACTAGATAAATGAATAAACTAAAAGGCACTAGTTACAAAATAGTGCGCGGTGAATCATATAAAAGCTGTTCTCTAAGTTTGTATGCTTTTACCCGGTGCTTAAGCGTTGCTAGACTTTTGGTATGCATTGGAGACTTTGGAATTACACCATTGGATGGAGGAATACAAAGCAGTCTGCACATTATGACCTGCCATTTAAGGAAAACTTACGAAATTCAACTCTAGAGTATTCTATCTACAACACAATATGCCATATTAGGCTGTGTTTGATAAGAGGGAAATGAAATGAGAAGGGATTAGATTCTCTTGTTATGTTCATTAGAGGATTTTTAATTCCTGCTGAAATTCCAGCTAAAATGTTTAATAGAATGTAACAGCAAATGATATAGCCATGCCTTGATGACGGTCCAGTTCTCATAAGCGCCAGGTGACCATGGAATCGGACTAAAGAGGCGCCATAGGGTTCCTTCCGGAACGCTTCATGGAGGTACATAGGAAAAGGCTGTCCAGACCAAAACCACCTAAGGCACGCCATAATCCACTCTGAAGCCTCTCAAACAACCAGTGAAAAAATAATAAAAAAAAGAACTCACCAGACCCATAACGCCAAGACCTTGCTTTTCTGCTTCTCAATGCAGTAAGTAGAAGGTCAAATGACAGAACCAAAGCAAACATCTCGTTTGCAAATCCGCACGACTGTTGGAACTCGATGGCTTTCGGATTCTCTCTTTCAGATTTCATGAAACTCATGAACGAGACCCAAGCAAAATCAATTCATGTACATGAATTACAAATAGAGAAGTAGAAATCAATTTGCATAAAGTTGTTTTCCAAGGAATAAGAAGAAGGGCTAGAAAGAGAAAGAACTCAAATACTTTGATTGTTTCCTGCATGATGAACATTGTGATAAGAAAGAAGAATAACTCCCCTGCAAGACGGGTGAACCTGTTTATTATTGAACAAGCCCCTAATACGGCCAGCAAGAAGAGCAACATAGAGGTCCATATGCAGACCCTATACATCAAAAGTAAACACTTTATAAAGGAGAGTTACAAACTCCTAGTAAGAGTCTAGCTACAAAATACATAATAATAAGGAAATAAAAAGAGAAATACCATCTTGTCAAGGTTAAAAAGAGCTCTGATCCCAAAATATGGTACGTTCTTAGCACAGTTGAACATAAATGTATACATGATCACAGTCAGCTCCGCAACTCCAAGAGTTAACAAAGGCTGACATCCTATGATTGAGTGTATAATTCCACACAGTAGATGTAATGTCTGAACTGCTGTGGGGACCCCCCTCTATCAACATAACATATTTTGTATGCAAGTGTGAATCTTTAGAACATTAATGTGCAAAGTTCAACCCTACAATATAAATTATAAGTAAGTCAATAGAAAGAAGAAATGTAAAAAAATAATAAATAATCTAAAGATGGAGAGAATCTTACTAGTATTTCTATCCAATTGTTTTTCAAATGAAATCACTGGAATTGCTGACGCGAAAAATATGTATGCAGTGGTGCGAAAATTCTGAAAAGATGTAAACAGAATTATTAAGCTAACATAGCGTAAATACAAAATGTAAACAGAATTATTAAGCTAACGTAGCGTAAAAACAAACTCTCAACACTGATATTATTGTTTATCCAACAAAATTTTTGTCAGGGAATTGATATTGAAATTATCCAAGTTCATCACGTCCCAGACGGAGGAAGTAATATTCATCAACCGCCCTCGAAGATCGTTCTTGATCCCTTGAAATGGCACAAACATCTCTTCCATGGCGTCACGTTCTCCTTCCCACTTGAATGCTTAGAAAGCAATAACAAGTTCTACAAAAGGAAGATTTGCACAGATTTAGCACGATCAATTGAGAACATTACTTAAAATAAACCTCAAGTTATCAAAAGGATAGGCTTTGAATATATGCTAGCCATAACAAATCACAACCCATAACCAGAAATCTGAAAAGCATTGTACAAAGCACAAAAGAAGTACTGGTGTGAATGTTCAAAGGGCAATGGCATTGGATGTGTATGATACAACAAGAAAACATAAAATTGCTTAAATGGAAGCTCTATAACTTCAAAAATAAGGATGCAAAAAAAGGTTTGCTAAGGAAAGCTCGAAATATATGCTATAAGCCAGGAAAAAGTAGAGGGAAAAAAAAAAGTATATTGGATGATGATAATGATAATGGGGTCAAAAGGGAATCAAATGCAAATAGTAGATTTGATACTGATGGAAATGTGGGTCAAGAGTAGATGAAAAGAATAGAAAAGTGCACAACAGCAAAAATTAAAAAGAATTTTAAAAAAGAGAAGACATATTTAGTAAAGCTAAAACTAAAGGGGGCAGCAATCACAACCTAGAATTAGAAACCTTAGCAGCATTCGGACAAGTTAATGACAGAGAAAGGTGTGATGGCTTATGGGCATCCCATGCTCAAAGCCCAAAAGTATGAAATATTAGGAAAATAAATGCATGATATTGGAAAATTAGAAGATTACCAAGAATCTTAGGAAATCTGTGTGATAGTTTTGCAAAAGTTGATTCGTTCTTATATAATTGGGCAGTTGATGTAATTAGAATAGAATATAAAATTCTGAGTAAATATAGCAGTTGTCAAACTTTAGGTGAGTAGGGCTGTATTTTTTCATTTTTTTTGATACACTCAGTAACGTAATACGCAAGAGACAAAAATAAAAAATGATGCTAAACTGGGACACTCATGTAAAAAAACTCTTTATACATCGTTTAATTTGTGACTTGTTTAGAGTCATTTACAGTGTTAGAGTGGAAAAAAAAGAGCCCAAAAAGCTAGACAAAGCTTTTAGTGAAATTAGTAAAGCGCAAAAGCCTTTAAGATAATGCCCTTTTCTCCGGATTTGGGTGATGAACCAGCAAGTGATTATAATGAAACTGTAGATTTGTGTATGGATGGCGGCCATGTAGAATAGGTGCGTCTTCTTCTTTGGTACACTTTCCACGTACAAACTCTAAGATCTCTTGAAGAGTCACAAATTTGTGAACTTCATAGTCACTTACCAGTTTGTGCACGCCTTCACGGACATTATCTGAGACATTATTGAGGAGATGACCTAAACTTTGAGATCCAATTGTAATAGTCGATTTTCTGAATTCTTCAGGTTCTGCACACTTATAACCCCATTTTCCAAACCATGTCATATATTCAAGAATCAGATACAATAGTCTCAATTCCATGTTAATTTTCATGGAGGAATCAATGAGCGAAATCTGCCTCCAGTCAATATTTGATAGTCATTTTGAAAAAAATAAAAATAAAAGCTAAAAAATAAAAACTCACTGTAGTTGTAGAAGATTGGTGCATATTCTTTCCCATAATTCCATCAGATGTTTATCCCGTAGAAACTCGGCTCCTCCTAAGAAGTCATTAATGCACAACAAATGTCCTGTTTTATTGCAATGCGAAACACCATGAAGAAGATGCGAAGTGATGTGTAAGACATTATTCGGTAGCCTCTCGTGAGTCCATGAGAAATCTTCAGGTATAATAAAATGATAATTGCAGTGAATTGTCTCTGCTCAACCTTAGAAAATAATTTTTTTTTAAAAGCATATGTAAGCAATGTCGACATAAATAATTAGAAGATTAGATAGAAACTTATACACAATACAAAATGTCTTCGTTGGATTTTCAATAAAATAGGGTTTGGAAGCACTATAAGCAAAGATGACAAAATATAAGAATCTGGGCAACAATGGATTTTGGGGAAAATGGAGGGAAACGGAACGAAATCGAACATATTCATAAAGAAAGAGTCTTTATTGTTAAAGAAAAAAAAGAGAAAATCAAGAGACAACTTTACCGCTGGATTGACAGTGATGACATTGGATATGGTTTTGGTTTTGGGGCTTTTCTTTCACGATGAATAGTGGCACCAGACCAATAGCATGGTGTAGACTGACATTCCAAATCTCCACAGAATTCAGCATGTAATCTTGTCTCTGGCCACACCTCTCCAGAAATAGGTTGGCAACTACTTCATTAAAATCAGCATAAGGGATGACGTTTGGACATTGAGAGTCAACGAAATTGTAAAACGTAAATAATAATGGCAGATTTGCCATGACACAGAGGTTTGAGGTTTGAGTGATTGTTTGTTTGTTTGTTTTGTTTTGTTTTGTTTTTTTGTTGTTTTTTTATTTATTTTGAAGAGCGCAGCTGAGTTTGAGAGAAAAGAGATGAAACGAAACACTCTACCGGTAGATGTTTGAAATTGGAAACGACGCCGACTAAAAAAAAAATGAAAATGAAAACGACATGCGTTTTGTACCAAAGGAGAAAAAAAATGCACCGAATAAATATTTTATTAGTTTGTGAAATTAATTTTTGATTGTTTTGTTATTTGTTGGAAACTATCTACTAGTCCGGTAATAGATTTAATTTCATGATTATTTTGACATGTTTTGCGGATCAATAGTAAAATAATTAATATTACAACTTTAAAATCTAACAATAATCTAATAAGAATTAAAAGGAAGAATTCCATCAAAAAAGGAAAAATAAATAAAAATCATCATTAAACCGGACTCAAGTCTCATGTCAAATTTTCAGTGTCTAAAATAGTATTGGACCAATTATATCATGTCAACTTATGAAACAAAAATGAAAATGAAAACGACATGCGTTTTGTACCAAAGGAGAAAAAAAAAAAAAACATAACTAAGAGGGATAAAGTACATTTTTACCCTATTTCGCTAACAATTTAACTTATTTGACAACGCATAAAATTTTTAACACCTCTTATTTAATAAAGAGTAAATTTAGGTCAATTGAATCACAAATTATTAAAAAGGACAAATTCAACATTTCATATCCTAAAAAATGTCTCACGATACTAAAAATTAATTTTTTTTAAACATTAAGAGATATCAATTTAAATTTATCAAAAACATGGAGTATTAAAAAATAATTTTATTATAACACAAGGTACCAAATTTAAATTATCTTTTTTTTTTAATATAAGGTTTGACATTTCAACGTCTTCAATGTAATTTATTATTATTATTTTTTTGAAGTTTCAATGTAATTTATTACTATGTAGAGATTAGCTAATTAAATAATTAGTGCAAGGCACGTGCTTTAGAAAATTAAGTCATTTTCCTTCATAATAATTTTTAATATAACCATCGCATACGGATAGAGATTAAATGTATTGAAGCGAAAAGAAAAAAAAATTTCTTTATATGCGATTACATATTTAATGCTACGCGTGATCTAAGTCCAAAATTAATATACATATATGATAAGACGTCTAATCAAGTTTCCAAACTGCAATAAAAAAGAACTACATTTGAAAAGAAGAAAAAACACATTTGAATTACACAACCGAGTTTTTTTTTTTTTTTTTTTTTTTTTTGACTGAAATATAACACAACTGAGTCGAATTCATTGAGAAAGTAGTTCTTTATATCAGACACGGAAATGGTATATACTATGGATCAAGATCTGATGAACTTCTACTGCTAACTAAGGACATTTATAATGGAAAGAACTCCAGCAAAATTTTGCTATTTTAAAGGACAAACTTAATTAAATGAACTTTTAAGTTGGCTTTGTTACCTTAGCCGACATGTATGGCAAATGAGCAAAAAATCTTTCAACCTCTGTTTCAACCGAGTCTTTTTTTTTTGGAAGGTCAATTGAGTCATTTTCAACCTTCGATTCGTCTGTCTCAAAAAAAAATTGCTTTTTGTTTTTTTTTTTTTTTTTTTTTCTTTCCTTTTTCAACTTTAGAAGTGTGGGAATATGAATACTCTGGACCTCAACATTAAACTTCATGAAGAATTATAGTAACACTCAATACTTATCTTGTTAAAAGCAAATCAACATTCATTAAAACATATTAACAAATACTTGGTAAGCAAACTTCATTAAATAAAAGAAGGTTATTTTTGCTAATCAAATAAAAGAAAGTTTTTTAAAATGGATTAATTACAAAAACTCTCTCCAACTATGATCTTTATAACATATTACCCTTCGATCTTCAAAATATAATATTTGTGCCCCCAAAAGACAAAACGTTAACAAAAATACTCCTCTGTTAGAAGTTTAATGGAAAATTAGCTTCCCCTACATTAGAGGTGTCAAACGTGTCGTGCTGGGCCGGCACGACATGTCTGACCCCAGGCCCGTGTCAAGCCTGGGCCGTGCCAAGGCCGGGTCTGAGAAGAAACTATCAAGCCCGAAACTGGCCCGCGGCCCTAGTTCGTAAGGGCCAGGGCCGGCCCTGGCCCTTGTAATTTTTTTTTTTGCAATATTTAATTAAATAAATATATATATATATATCATATGCCCCTAAAATATGTGATTTTATTGAATTGAGATAATACGAATAAGTACACATAAATGGCTGCCTTGTTAAAAATCTTGCCAAGTAAAACTCGTAGGGAGATCGAGACAAAATCTTAGCAAAAAAAAAAAAAGAGTGTAGTATTCTAAGATAAGCATTTTACAAAACCTAAGTGCTTCCAGAAGATTCTGTTATTTCTAAGTTAAAAAAATAGTCATGCGTTGAATCATCCGTATATTGTTGTTTTCATTTTCTGGTATCTTTCCAGTCTTTAACACATATTAGCCCCTCTGGGATATCTGGATGCATTCTATTTTTTTTTCTTATCAAGAATTCAGTTGTTTGCACTAAATGCTTACTTCAATGCTACCGTTGACACTGGAGTTGTCAGAATGTCACGAGCTATTACGGACAGTGTTGGAAAATGATCGGTCTTGCTCTTCCACCACTATAAGATGTCTAGTTTTTCATCATTGATTACAAAATTTACTTAAAAATATTTTACCAGTTCGGTAGGTGCTTGTGTTAATGACGATCTTGCTATTTTATCTTTCATCTTCAAGAAACTCCATGACGAGCCTTTAGGCGCCGAACTGCTAGTTGACATCGAAGTTCCTTGTTCTTTTTTACATGTGTTGTATTTTGCTTCATACAAACCAAATAATTTTTTTAACATTTTCCTAGCATCAGTAATAGTTAGTAGCATATCAATACCTAAATTGTCTACTGTAGCAGTCATCAAAGATTCAAACCCATCTACTCCATACCTAAGATCTAAAATGGTTGCTAATGCATATAACATAGGACAACCTGACCAATAACTTTTAAATTTAGTTTCCATTAGTTTAACCACGTTTCTAAAAAGTTGAGTATCCCTATAATAAGAAAAGGTTTCTGAAATATTAAATAGTTTATATAAAGCTAAATATGGAGTATGATAATAAACTCCAGAAAGTAATTCAGTAGCATTGTAGAAAACTTCTAGAAATTTTAAAAAATACTCACCAATCTGCCAATCTGTATCGAAAATTAAAAGATGATCATTCTTACTATTTACATACGTTGTGATGAGCTGTTGATACGAGAGTACAACCTTCGACATTAAATATGTGGAGTCCCACATATGTCTCACGTTAGTTGAGAACCTTCTTGAGTGCTTCTGACTGTTCTTGCAATATTGTTTGAATTCTTGGAGCCGAGCTCTAGAACTAGATATGTAGGATAAAGATTCTCTATATTTGTTAGATTAACTGAAATATGTTCAATTTCTGCCTGAATTACTATATTGATTATGTATCATGCATGCCGTTGATGAAAAATTGCACCCCCCCCCCCCAAACCCTGGTTTCAAACTACGTTTGAACATGTTAACTGTAGCTGTGTTAGCTGACTCATGATCAAAAGTAATATTTAAAACTTTATCTTCTATCCTATAGAACCCAAAAATTTCTATTATTGTTCCAAAAATAGCATTTGCGTTATGAGGATATGGACATAAATGAAAACCTATTATTCTCTTTTGTAAAACCCATTCATCATCAACGTAGGCGCCATGATGTATAAATATCCCGTTTTATTGCACCCTTCTCGTATATCAGAAGTATAAGATACAATAGCATTAAAAGACCTAAAATCATCAACTAGAGATTGTCTTATTGCATAAAACACTTTCATGCAATCAGAACGAGTTGTGTTTCTACTTACCCATTTAAATTGCAGGCAAAAGGCCGCTTGTATGAATTCTTTGAACGCCGCCGCTTCATCTACAAAAGAAAGAGGTAATTCGGCACTAGTTAGAAATTTAGCTAGTGCCTCACGAGCATGTTGTGCATCATATGTAAAATTTTGCAACCCTTGTGATGTGAGTGATAGTGTTTGTTGGCGGGAGTCCACACTCCCACCTTGGTGCGGCAGTAGACATGCTTTTTAATGTCTATCTAGATGACCAGTACCCTGACCATTTTTATTAGAAAAGTAATTTTTACAATACTTACATACCGCACGAATTTTCATTACAATACTTACATACCACACAAATTTTCATTATAAAACTTATAATACTTACATACCGCACGAATTAAACGACACTGTTATAGGTTCGGCTAGACCGTCATTTGACACCTTTACGCATCAGCCCGATAGAAAGAAGCATATTGATGCCTAAATTTGATCTTTTTAAATATTCTTTCAATTATCCTATTGAAATAATTATTTTCAAATGTGGCTTTACTTACACGTCTTTCTCTTTCTCATTTGTTTCTGTACTTTGATATTATTTTTTCATAGTTCACCCAAATAGAATTAGTTTTGGCTCTTATAAATAATTATCTCACTCCAACGTTTATTTCATCACTAATTCTTTCCACAACTAATGTTTTGCATCCCTTATATATGTTAGGTAATATTTAGATGTATGGTCTACCTAAGATAAATAAAAGAAATAAAAGCAAGAAAAAAAAAAAAAAAAAAAAAAAACAGAGAAAGAACTAGACAAACAAATAAACGGGAATGAAACGGGTCCTACACGTGGAGGAGCGAGCATGAATATGTGATAACACTTTTATATAGTTACTAGTTTTATAACGTGCTCCACGTGTATTATTGTGTTAAAAAAATGTGAAGAGTTTATTATTTATTAAATAATGAGAAATTCTTTTATAAAACCATTTAAGGGTTTTTAAATTTATTTTAAAAAGTAATATGTGTAAAGATAATAATTGACAAAAAAATTAAGTATAAATACATTTAAAAAAAATATTTTAATCAATTAAAAATAAAATAAGAATAATTACTCTCATATGAGTAAAGTGAGGAACAACAAATTTTTTAAAAGCATACAAAAATTTAAAATGTAAAATAAAATTCACAAGAAAATAAAGAAAAAAAAAAGGAAAAAAAATTAAGTCGAGGGCTGCCACATAGCAACCCCATAGAAAAAACTTTCGCTCTTTTATCTATTGTCAGATTAGATTAGATTAGATTAGATTAGATATATGAATATTGCGCATGTTTTTTTTTTTTTTTTCTTTTCTTTTCTTTTTTTCTGATGAAGACATTGCTCGGCTTTGATAGCTGCTACACGAAGCACAAGCATTATGGTAACCTATGATTTATGAGAAGTAAAACGTAATCACAAATATTGAACATTTTCGCCAATCAAAAGATTGCATGAGTTGGATGTCTACATATTATACAAAAGCTAACCTCGCAACGAGGGTCAAAAAGCAGCCTTGCTTTAAAACGAAATGATAATCTTATGAATTAAAATAAAATGGTAGGTGTGTAAAGAAACATAAAATTGAGTATTAATAATTTGTTGAAAATAATAAGAGGTGTTTTTAGAATAATAGGGATGTGTAAAAAAATAATTCAATTATTTTAAACTATATGGGGTGTGTATTTAAAAAGAAAAAAGGAAGAAAATTGCAATAAAAAAAAAGTCTGAATAGAATCACCTTTTTGTATAAACTGTTACTTCATCTTTTTTTATGCTTTCCAAATTTAATTCACATATTTCACGGGCGCTTATTTCGTCAAAACACATGTATAAAGTAGTACATTCTCAAATCCAATTACATTGCGCTTAAAAAAAGTGCTCCGACTTTTAGAATGATTGCCTATTAAAAACTGATTGTTACACCATGGTCGCCGATTCAAGCCACCCACTTTTGTTGTATGCGTTGAGAGCTCCGAAAGTCAAGACAAATCCCTGACATCGAGAACTAATAGTTAGGGAGATGTCTCTAGGTTGAGGAGCGATCTTAGAGTCAGGGTGTTGGAATCGAGAAGTGCTTTAAGTCGAGAGGTCTACTAAAAGCCCTTTGAAGCCTCTGCGTCGAGGAGTCAAGGTGTTGGAGTGGAGAAGTGCTTAAGGTCCTCTTAAGGCCTTTGCGTCATTGAAGTCGAGAAGTCCACAAAAAGCCCTTTGAAGCCTTTGTGTCGAGGAGTCAAGAATTATATCAAACCGGAAGCAGTCCAGTCAAATCCAGCCACAGTCCTGTCAACTCAGGAAAGGGTATATACTGTGCCAATTGCTACTGTCGAAGTCAGGAAATCAGGTAACCTGATTTCCCGAGATTGTCATCATGAAAATACACTGGCACAATTCCAAAATTTAGGGACAGAAAATGATCTCCTCAGGCAATATAGAGGAGATCTCTCATATGTAAAGGCTTATAAATAGAGCCAAAAAACCCCATTGAGAGCGAACGTACTATTACATTATTTAGGAAAGAACTTGTAATCTCTAAAAGATTAGTGCATCCACAAGTGGAGTCGGCCAGTAATTCTTGTCGAACCACTATAAATCTCTGTCTTCTTTACATTATTTTTAAGCTTTAATCCTGAACTAATCTGTGAGTGTCGTTGTGAGGGTTCTCGGAAAGATAATCACGAGTTGTCGGAAAATCACCGTCAACACTGATGATAGATCAGTCAGTTTTTGATTATTTATGAAAAGTGAAAACCTTCTAACATAACTAGAAAATAAGGGAGGGATCAAAAGTTAAAAGTTACTGGTTAAATTAGTTCCCAAAAACTAAAACAAATAATAGATTTAACCAAAAATTAACGACATTATAAATATACTAAAGATAAAGAGAAGGGGTGGGCTACTCTTCATTTAAACTATGTTTACTGTAGTTTGTACAGTGTTAGGACATTATTGTCTTTTTCCTTTGCTCTCCCCCATTTATGGTGATGGGCTTTTAGGTCCTTTCACTCTTTGGCGTTTTAGGTCCTTCTCTGATTGCTTTGTTTCCGCTGCCTCTTCCACTCCTTTTCTTTCTTCAGATTTTGCTCTTAGATTTGTTGTTTTTTGCTTGCTCCTACTTCTTATTTCATTCTGGTCTTTCCAATCGTTTTGGTCCACGCTTCTTTTGTTCGTCCTTGTTGTGTGGAAAAATGTGATGAAGACGTGGACCAACAAAATCACGACACATGGCCATATTCGCTCTTCGCCAAACACACAACCCTCGACGCTTCAATCCCTCAACGTCAGCTGCAGAGCCTGAAGCCAAAGTCCGAAGTAGGGCGACGATCCCATGTGGCGTCAACAGATACTAACTGCCTAAATTAAGGCGTTACGATCCCTCGACTGCAGAGAAGGTTGCTCAAAAGGACGGAGGCTAAGGCCGCACTAGGCGACGAGGGAAGCCTTCCGTCGAGAGATGGCGGATTGCGTGCGAAGATAAGAGACCACTGACAGCATTAATGGTAAGTTTACAAACCGCCCTCTAGGGGACAGGAAAGCATTACGGAGACTCACAGAGCCGTAATAGAAGACTAATCAGTTGAGTGAACAGCACTGATTAGTGGGCTATGACTGGGCCTAAAAAGGAGAAGCACTTGAGTGCACCTACCTATGGAGGAAAACCCCCTGCGAAGGAAGGCCAAGTATATAAGGGGAAAGACCCAATGAAGAAGCGGTCCAGAACTTTTCCAAGAAGAAGAAAAGAAAGAAACAAGAGAGTTTTTTATACTCTGTAAAGCTCCTCAAGATATATAACATAAACAGTGGATGTAACTCTGATTCCATAGAGTGAACCACTATAAAATTTCCTTTGTGTTTATTCAATACAGTTCACCAAATCACCAATTCTACCTTAAAATACATCAATCAGCCGGTAATCTAAAGGGTAACCTAAGGTAATATGGCTGGTTTATTGTTGGCGAATTTCTACCGTCAACAATTGGCGACTCCGCTGGGGACCGAAAGCGTTCGACCCCCAAGAATACAAGCTGCAAACAGCCATCCACCTAAGGAGGAGCAGGATGGAAGGAGATTTGCGCCCAGACGGAAATGGAGTCCCCCCTCCTGACGCACCCCGGCCAGATCCAATGCAGATGCAAGCCTAACTAGCCGCTTTGACTGAGCTAGTGCGTGGGCTAGTGACCGTAGTGGAGCGACTGGACGGAAGGAACTCCATGCCGCCATTAGAAGATGCCCCGAGGCCACAAGGACCCGCCGTAATGGAGAGTCCAAATCACAGTGACTACCCACATGTCCAAGAAGGAACCGGGGAGAGCGAGAACCGCCAAGGCCCTTCCAGGCCTTGGCCCACCCACTCCTCTGGCAGCCAATTAAGAACCGTTGGAATCCGAGCCATCGAGGAACTGCCTCAAAATCCCGAAGGAAACTTGCCGGGAGACTCAGGTTCAGTACAGGCGGGCGGCCAGGTCAGGGGTGGGCCCATCATTTAAAGGCCGGAAGCACCGGGATTAGCTGGTTCGGCAGTCTCAACCGAAGAAGCGCGGGCCCTCATGGAACGCATGACCAACCTGGAAAGAAGATTGACCGGGGATGTTGTGGGACTGAAAAAGAACATTGGACGAGTGGCCGAAGTGGTAAACGTCAACATTACGCCCAGCCGCACTCACGATCACCCATTCATTGCGGAGATAATGGCACTCCCCCTCCCCGATAAATACAGGTCGCCGTCGATTCCACCCTATGATGGACGAGGGGATCCCGACGATCATTTAGAAATGTATACGGGGCACATGCTCTTACACGGATACGCCGAGGAGATCATGTGCCGAGCCTTCCGGAACCACCTAACTGACTCCGCCTGACGATGGTTCCGGACGCTAAAGCCAAACTCTATCTCCAGCTGGGATGAGTTGAAGGAGGCATTTTCCCTCCAGTTCGTCGGGGTTAAGAAGTACATACCCCCGAAACAGAACCTGACGACGATATATCAAAAGCCAAACGAGACGTTGAGAGATTGGCTTGCTAGATACGGCGAGGCCGTCACCGCTACAATGGATATTACGGACAGAGAAGCCCTGATGGGGGCGATGTAGAGTATAAAGAAGATGACTCCTTTTAAAAGGGAGCTAAACCGGAAGCCTCCGTCCAGCTACAAAGAGTTCCTTGCACGGGCACAAGGATTCATCAACGCTGAAGAGGCGGATGCCAACGACCCCGATCACAGGTCCAATAAGGGCAAAGGGGTCGAGCAAGGGTCGGCACCATTAAGACAAGACGGGAAGAAGCGTCGAGGAGGAGGAAGCGGTGACAAGCAACCAACCCCGACACAAGGAGTACCGGAGGCCAAGAAGCCGAGACAGGAGGATCCCCGCAGGCCTCGGCTGTTCCAAAAATACGACACCTACCATGAACTAACGGTAAGCGTCGAGGAAATCTTTAACCAGATAGGCCGAGGAAACATGTTACGCCGACCTGAGCCAATGAAGTCGGATCCTAGCCGAAGGAACCAGAAAAAATCCTGTAGGTTCCATGGCGAAGTCGGCCACCACACCAATGACTGCGCCGATCTCAAGGACGAAGTCGAGATAATAATCCGCGAAGGAAGGCTGCAGGAATTCAGGGCCGATCGAAGACATCGCAACGACGGCCACGGCGGACAAAATGATGGTCAATGTCGAGGGGAAAATTACCGACCTGAAGATCGAGAACCTGTCAGCGTCCTTCGAACGGTCCTCAGTGGCCCCTATATAGGAGGAGACACCTGAGGTCGCAAAAGGATTACACCCATGAGGCCAAGGGGGTTTACCAAGAACGGTTCTAGAGTGTCTCCGCCGCGAAAGCCCCGAGATACAGCCACACTGACGTGGCCTTCAATGAGGATGACGCCAGTGGGGTTCACTTTCCCCACAACAATGCACTGGTGGTTGAAGCCGTGATCGGAAATCACACCGTGTGTCGAATTTTGGTGGATAACGGAAGGTCGGTGGACCTCCTGTATTCCGACTGCTTAGACAAAATGGGGATCCCCAAGGAGCAGTTAGAAAGAACTACCAGGCCACTGTATGGGTTCACTGGAGATTCCATTATTCCGTAAGGAACCATCCGGCTACCGATAACCGCTGGAGAAAAGCCCCAGCAGGCAACAACGATGGCCAACTTCGTGGTCATCAAAGGAGGCTCCTAATACAACGCTATAATCGGGAGACCAACCCTCCAAGCACTAAGGGCGGTAACCTCCGTCTACCACCAGAAGGTCAAATTCCCCACCCCAATTGGTGTAGGGGAAATTAAGAGCAACCAATATGAAGCCAGAGTTGCGTACTCCGATGCCTTGTGTGGGTATGACTAGCCAGGAAGACGGGAAATGAGGATGGTCCTACAATGCCCCAAAGAAGATATAGACCCCAGGGTTTAAGAGGAAGTTACCTGGTCTCAGCCTATTGAGCAGTTGGAGGAAATTAAAATTGATCAAAACGGGGTCACCAGAATACTAAAGATAGGTTTAGACCTGACTCCACCTCTCAAAGGTGAGATTGAGAAATTCCTTAGGCAGAACCTGGATGTCTTCGCTTGGAGCCATTCCGACATGGAAGGGATCGACGCCAAAGTAATGTGCCACTCCTTACACGTCGACCCTACATATCCACCCAAGCGCCAAAAACGTCGACCAATGAACCCCGAAAGATATGAAGCATTGAAGGAAGAAGTCGACAAGCTAATCAACAATGGGTTCATCAGGGAGGCGCATTATCCACACTAGATATCCAATCCTGTTCTGGTAATTAAACCCAATGGGAATTGGAGAACTTGCGTCGACTTCAGCGACCTCAACAAAGTGTGCCCAAAAGATGGCTTCCCACTTCCTCGGGTAGATCAAATGGTTGATGCCACGGCGGGACACGAAATACTAAGCTTCATGGACGCATACTCCGGATACAATCAAATCCCCATGAATCCAGCCGACGAGGAGCACACGTCTTTCATAACCGATAGGGGCCTCTACTGCTACAAGGTGATGCCATTCGGCCTAAAAAATGCAGGGGCGACCTATCAAAGGCTGGTAAATAAGATGTTCGCTCAACAAATCGGCAAAATGATGGAGGTCTACGTCGACGACATGCTCGTAAAAAGCGCCAAAGCTAGCCATCACGTCGACCATTTGGGAGAGATGTTCGGTATATTGAGAAAATACCACATGAAGCTTAATCCCCAAAAATGTGCCTTCGGAGTCGGATTGGGTAAGTTCCTCGGTTTCATGGTCAGTAGCCGAGGGATCGAGGCAACCCCAGAAAAGATCAAAGCCTTGCAGAATATGCAGTCGCCAACCAAACCAAAAGAAGTGCTGAGGTTAACAGGTTGCATCGCCGCCCTGAATAGGTTCATATCAAAAGCTACCGACAAATGTGTCCCTTTCTTCGACGCTTTAAAATGAAACAAACACTTCGAATGGACACCACAATGCGAGGAGGCTTTTCAGAGGCTAAAAGAGCACTTGGGCAAACCTCCAATCTTGTCAAAGCCAAACGCCGACGAAGAGCTCAGCCTATATCTCTCCGTGTCCCAGCACGCTGTGAGCTCTGTATTGATAAGGGAGGAAGGGAAGGTACAATTACCAATCTACTATGAGCAAAAGGCTCATCGACGCCGAGTCAAGATACAGCGAAATGGAGCGACTAGCCCTCGCCTTGATGATAGCCTCGAGGAAGCTCCAGCATTACTTCCAGTCCCACACAATACAAGTCCTCACAAATCACCCACTGAGACAAGCCTTACAAAAACCGGAAACCTCCGGACAACTCCTCAAATGGTCGGTAGAACTGAGCCAGTTTGATATAAAGTACATGCTGAGAACATCGATTAAAGGTCAAGCTCTCACTGACTTCCTGGCTGAATTCTCTCACAGGCCGGCTTCCACTTCATCTGAAGACACCAAGGGTACAACATGGAAGCTTTACGTAGATGGGGCATCGAGCGAAAGTGGGTCAAGAGCTGGAATCTTACTGATCAGTCCCGAAGGCCACCAGATTACCTCGGCGGTACGGTTTAAATTCAAGGCTTCAAATAATGAAGCGGAATATGAAGCCCTAATAGCTGGATTATGCTTAGCCAGCCACTTAAAAGCCGAGAGGATCAATGTCTACAGCGACTCCCAGTTAGTCGTCGCACAAGTCAGGGAAGAATACCAAGCGCGCGGTGAAAAGATGGGGGCCTATCTAAGGAAGGTAAAGGAGGAACTCGTCAAGTATAAAAACTACGAGATATTCCAAATCCCTCGGGCCGAGAATGCAAACGCAGACGCGCTAGCAAAACTAGCATCGTCGAGGGATGCTGACACACTAGGCGTCGTGCCCATTGAAGAATTAGAACGGCCGACCATCGAGGAACACGCAAAGGCACTCAATATCCGAGAAGGAGAAAATTGGATGACTCCCCTTATTCGATACCTAATGGATGCACAACTACCGAATGATAAAGATGAGGCCCGATGAATCAGGTATAGAGCCGCCAAGTATTTATTATATGATGGCCTGCTCTACCGACGAGGCTATTCAACACCTCTACAACGATGCCTGGATAATGACGAAGCTCAGAAGGTTCTCCAAGAAATACATGAAGGGGTCTGTAGCAATCATACCGGGGGACAATCTTTAGCACTAAAGTTTTTGAGGCAAGGATACTACTGGCCCACGCTAAAAAAGGGCACCTTTCAGTACGCCCGACGATGCGATAAGTGCCAGAGGTACGCCACAATTCCTAAAGCACCCCCGGAAAAACTAACCTCCATTCTCAGTCCATGGCCCTTCGCTAAATGGGGGATCGATTTAATCGGACCATTGCACCCTGCACCAGGGGGTTGAGGTTTGCAATCGTTGCGGTAGACTATTACACGAAATGGGCCGAGGCTAAGGCCTTGACCACAACAACCGAAGCAGCCTGCACTAAATTCCTATGGGACCACATTATGTTTAGGTTTGGGGTGCCCCACTCAATAGTCTCCGACAACAGAAAATAGTTTGACAACGCCGCGACGCGCAGATTCTGTGAAGGTTTGGGCATCCCAAAAGACTTCTCGGTGCCGATCCATCCACAGTCAAATGGGCAGGTTGAAGCAGTCAACAAAATACTCAAGTACACTCTCAAGAAGAAACTCGATGACCTAAAAGGGAGATGGGCTGAGGAGCTTCCCAAAGTTTTGTGGGCATATAGAACAACAAGCCGAACTACAACAGGGGAAACCCCTTTCTGTTGGTTCCCGAATCGAATTCGGATGCGGAAGCGCAGCGGAATAGCGGATCGTGTATAACAAAAATTTTCATAAAACTTTTGAGATACTCTATAGATTATATTAATTTATGCACCAATAAATTAATCTCATTAATTTATAAGATTCAAGGATCACGAAAAAAAAAAATACCTTGTAGCCGACTCGGATGATATCTTGATTTTCTTTGACCACGAACAGTCCTAGCTCCAAGCTTTTGTGTTTAGAACACCAAAGTCTTCCACGTCAATTCCTTGATTCCACGTAGACGTGTGTGTGGGCACACGTGAGACAAAACGGTTTCTAAAAAACACTCGAATTTCCACAAACACCAACGCATGCACGATGTGGAATTTTTGGAGAGAAAACTTTTCACTCTCTTTTTTGCTACATGAGAATTCCGGCCACCTCTTTCTCTAGGGCTGAAAAGTGTTTCAAAATTGTCTCACAATTTTTCATTTATCTCATATTTAAAGAGAAGAAGTCAAACTTCAAAATAGGATCAAATCCTTATCTCCAATTTTGAATTTGGAACAAAAAAAAATCCTTCCCATTATCCTCTTAATGGCCGGCCACCCTAGGGTTTTATCCTTTGTGTGTGGCACCTAAATAAGATAAGGAAGGAAGATATTTTATCAATTATCTAGTAGTCCAATTTTTAATTGATTCAAATTGAATTTAAGTCAAACTTAAATTAATTTGAATTCTAAATTAAACAACTTATCAAATAAGTTTAAATGGATAAATCTAGATATCTTCAAATTCAAATTTAAATAATCTCATTATTTAAATAATAATTAATTCAGAATTAATTATTCTTGAGTATTTAATTTTTAGAATTTCGTAATTCTAAAATTCCCATTTTACCCTTTTTGTGTCGGTAGAATTACAAGGACGACGCGGGGACTAATGGACCTATAATTACGAGCTCCAATAAAATTAATAATTAATTAAACACTTTAATTAATTAATTAATTCTATTAATTCCAATAGTTACTCCACTATAAACTTGGAATTGCACTCTCGGAATTATAGACATTAATTACTTCTAAACCGTGAAGTGTCCATTTGATATAGTCATTGCATATAGATCGATCCTCCATAAATAATTCATAATTAGAGTCGGGTAGAATCCGTTAACCTCTCTAATTACATCTTTATCCTTGAGTACCATTGATTCTCTAATGGATAGTGATTCATAAAACACATTCATGAACCGAGCGCTCTTACTAATCCAAGTACCGAATCAACACTCAAGAGAATTATTTATCGCTTCTTTCTCAAGAAGGAATGGATTCCATCTCGTATAATAACATTCCCGACTACCTATTTCATTATGTCTCCAAAATACAAGGAATAGGATTCGAGTCTCGAATCTGCATCGAGTAAATCAAAAGACATAAATCCATAAATAGGAGTTTGTTAAGAACTCGGGATTAAGATCATTCTATATATGACCATCGGTAGACTCAATTAGAATTTCTATGCTTAACGGAAATTATTAGAAATTCATATTGTGTCTCAAGCGTCCATGTTCCACATAATCTCATTATGCGAAATATACTCATTCAATATCTCGCCATATTAACAGTGCGGATAACACCGTTCCATTCTAAATGGGAATGACATGTATTAATAATGTTTTAATTAAAGATTCCGAACTTTAATTAAATTCATTATGAACAATTATTTTTTATTATTATCCTTAAACATTATCCTCTCGTATATAACACTTATATACCATGTTTAAGGTTACATAAATAATCAAGGAATTTTATTTGATATTCATAAAATATTCATAAATATATGCACATAAAATGATGAATAAACTATTTTATTAAATAAATAATAAATATCCTTTTTTACATCTCATGCTTTCGGACACTATTCCCAACAATCTCCCACTTGTCCTAAAGCAGGTGTGTCATGTCTCTAATCCCAAATCCATCTAAATGCCGATCAAAAACGCGTTCAATGGCAATGTCTTGGTGAACGGGTCGACAAGGTTGTCCTCGACGCGATCTTTAGAACCGCTACATCGCCTCTATCCACAATGTCTCGATCGGGTGATACTTCCTTTCTATATGTTTCGCACTCTTATGGCTTCTAGGTTCTTTTGAATTAGCCAACGCTCCTTCGTTGTCACAATAGAGCTTAATTGGCTTATCCATATCTGGAACAACTTCCAGATCAGTTAAGAACTTCCTGAGCCATGTAGCTTCTTTTGCGGCTTCACAAGCTGCAACATATTCAGCTTCCATGGTAAAGTCTGCAACACACTTTTGCTTTATACTTCTCCATACCACGGCTCCTCCATTAAGAGTGAACACAGATCCAGATGTTGACCGTCGACTATCTCTATCTGATTGGAAATTAGATTCTGTATATCCGGTGAGAGACAGATCTTCTCCGGAATATACTAACATATAGTTTCTCATTCTCCTAAGATACTTGAGAATACACTTCACTGCAACCCAATGATCCAATCCTGGGTTGGATTGGTAGTGACTGACTACTCCCACTGCATAGCAGATATCTGGTCTTGTACACAACATGGCATACATAAGGCTTCCCACGGCCGAAGCGTAGGGATACCTTCTCATATCTTCTTCCTGCTGTGCTCCTTAGAAAGATGAATACCATGCCTAGAAGGCAAATTCCCTTTCTTGGAGTTTTGCATCGAATACCTAGACAACACTTTGTCTATATAAAATGCTTGTGATAACGCCAAAAGCTTTTTCTTGTGATCTCGAATAATCTTGATCCCAAGAACATAGCTTGCCTCTCCTAGATCTTTCATTTGGAATTGGCTGGCTAACCACTCCTTTACATCTGTCATCATTCCCACATGATTCCCTATGAGTAGGATGTCATCGACGTAAAGAATTAAGAAGACCACTTTCTTTTCTTTCTTGTACTTGTAGACGCATGGTTCATCAATGTTTTGATCAAATCCATAAGACTTTATAGCCTCATCAAACCTGATGTTCCATGATCTAGAAGCCTGCTTCGGTCCATAAATGGACCTTTGCGGTTTGCGAGACTTTTCTTTTGTTGGCCTTCCACTATGTAACCCTCTGGCTGATCCATATAGATGGTTTCATCAAGATAGCCATTCGGAAAAGGCTGTCTTGACGTCCATCCGCCATATCTCATAGTCAAAATATTTGCAATGGCCGGGAGTATCCGGATGGACTTAAGCATGGCTACCGGCAGAAAGTTTCCTCATAGTCAACTCCCTCCTTTTGGGTATAACCCTTAGCCACTAGCCTTGCTTTAAAAGTCTCTACTTTTCCATCCGCTCCTCTCTTTCTCTTGAAGATCCACTTGCATCCAATGGGTTTTACCCCTTCGGGTAGATCTACAAGTTGCCGGATCGAGTTAGAGTGCATAGACTCCATCTCGAGTTTCATAGTCGCTTGCCATTCTTCCTTATCGTAATCATCCATCGCATCCCCAAAGGTCGATGGATCCTCCTCACCGCCATCAGAAGTGACGATTTGGGCTTCCCCGGTATAACGGTCGGGTAACTGCTTACCCTCCCACTACGACGAGGTGCCATAGGAGTCCGATCGGGGAGCGTGGTCTTTTCTCCGAGTGGTCCGACAACTCTTGTCGAATGTGGTCCGATCTCATCGGCAAGTAACTCTTCTAATACTATCTTACTTCTGGGCTTGAAATCTATCATATAGTCATGCTCCAGAAATGTGGCATTTGTAGATACAAACACCTTTTGATCTGCTTGACTATAAAACAATCCTCCTCTTGTCCCTTGTGGGTATCCCACAAAGATGCATACTTCTGACCTTGGTTCCAACTTCCCGGTCTTTTGCCTCAGCACGTGTGCTGGACTCCCCCATATGCGAATGTGTCTCAAACTAGGTTTTTACAACTCTAGGGGTGTCTTAGGTATAGATTTAGATGGAACTAGATTCAGAATATACATAGCGCTTTTTAGGGCATAACCCCAAAAAGAAGTAGGCAGTGAAGAATAACTCAACATTGATCTTATCATGTCGAGCAAAGTCCGATTTCTCCTTTCGGCCACACCATTTCTCTTTGTGGTGTACCGGGTGCACTCAATTGGGATACCACACCTTCTTCAATCAAGAAATCTCGGAACTCTTGGTCCGGTATTCACCCCTCGATCCGATCGAAGTGTCTTGATTGGTTTACCTAATTATTTTTCAACTTCGCCGGAATTCTCTAAACTTTCCAAAAGTTTTGATTTTCGTTGCATCGTGTAAACATAACCATATCTTGAATAGTCATCAATAAAGGTGACGTAATATTCGTAACCTCCTCTAGCTTGGACGTTTAACGGTCCACATACATCTGAATGTATCATTTGTAGGGGTTTCGTAGCTCTTACTCCTTTTTTTGTCAAAAGGTCTCTTGGTCATTTTACCTTCCAAACAAGATTCACAGATCGAAGCTCGCCAACTTTTAGCTCACATAAAGGACCATCCTTTACCGTCTTTCAATCCTATTTAGGTTAATGTGACCAAGTCTAAGGTGCCATGAGATATGTGTTATTTTCGTGAGAAATCTTTTGCTTTTTATTCTTAGGTTCGGCAACTCTGAACATTTCAGTGTTAAGCAATGAATTAGGGATTGGTTTTATACAATATAAACCATCATCCAGACGTCGAACAAATATTTAAACCATTTCGAGAAATATGAACAAATTCATTATCAAAATAAACTTTAAATAATTGTTCAAATAATTTGGCCACAATAAATCAAATTTGCGAATGTCCGGAATAAAATAAACATTGTTCAAAACTAAAAATTTATTTTCCCTAAAATGAAGTCTAACTTCTCCCAACGCTTTTCTTTGAAACTCTTGCGCCATTGCCTACTTTCATCGTGTAGTCCCCATCGGCTAACTCAAGATAACAACTAAGACTTTGCAAAGAAAAACAAACATGATTAGTTGCTCTCGAATCAATTATCCAGGCCGAGGTATCACCCTCTACTAAACATGTTTCAAGAACTAGTAAATCTGATTTACCTTGTTCCTTTTTCTCTTCGCTTTTCCCGGTTCGGTTTTTCCTTTTGTTTTTATCGAACTTCCTGCAACTACAACATTTGCTTCTCCTCCCCTTCTTTTGTTAGTGGATTCAAGTTTTGCAGGTGATTCATGAGTTGGTGAGATTGCACTTCTTTTTGTTCATAACAAAGTTGTTCACGAACTCATGAAAGTCAAGGATAGGCTTTCCAGGATGATGCCAACTTGGGTGGCTTCATCGATTCGCACCATTGAGCTCCGCATCGTGGAGGTGATCAATCATGTTCAAAACATGTGCCTTGATCAAGAACCTTTCTTCATCTTATCGTTCATGAAAGCCCTTACGGCATCCAAACGAGCCTTTTTCGGAAGGAGCGTCGAACATGGCTTCTAGAGACTCCATTATCTCATAAGCGGTCTCCATCTCCTCATGCTTCTTATGGGTTAATATCGCTCATCTTGGCAAAGATAAAGCACTTTGCTTTATCGTTGGCCTTGATCCAGCGATCAAAAGGCTCCCTTGCGGTTTTGGATGCATTAGCCGTGGGTTCGGGAGGACATTCCTCCGCTAGGACAAACTTATAGTCTTCGCAGACCAATAGTATGTTCATGTTACTTTTCCACTTAGCATAATTATCACGGTCTAATTTTTTGATCGCTACTAGTGTGATTATGGGATTCGACATATTCTTTGGGAATAAATAGAATATTCATCTAATCAATTTATGTGCATGAATATCAAGGCATGTTAATTTTGGCACAATTAAATATGATGCATGATGCACATGAAAATACATAAATCATGTTTTAATTTTGGGTGCCAACGATAATTCAATTTACCACGAATATAGTGCCGCCGTAGGGTAGGTCAAAATATCGCAAATTGAACCGAGACCTTCTCAATTAATAAATATAATCAAAATATCTCATATTTTCATATTTATCAACTACCGTTAATTTTGGTCAAAAATATAATCAACAATTTGATTATATCTCCATGAGTGTAACCCATCATTTTGATTCTCTGATTTAACTCCGAGTGCCGCCGTAGGGTAGGTCAAACCGAAATACATCCTTGAATCCTATCGCTAGGAAGTCAACCTTGTTATTGATCCGAAAGAACACTTTCCGTAGGGAGTGCGGAATCGGTGCCGCCCAAGCCCCTTTCGAATCTCACGGTGTTGAACTAATGATGGAGACCAGTGGGTCGTATTGTCATACAACCCTCTCCCACTCATTATTTTGCAAACATGTATTTTGTTTGAAAAACATCTCATGATTTTCAAATCGAAAAATAAACAATTTATTTTTCGGATATGTGAAATTCAAAAATTTAACTTTTAAATTCAATTTCACATGTAACATTATTTTGCAAATCAATTTTGCAACTTGAATCAATTTAATCACATTAAATCGATTTTCAGCGCATGGTTCTTATTTTATTTTATTTTTCTAAAACACTTTTATAATAAATAAAATAAATAGTAACGAATGCGCATGTATGCATGGCATGTTATAAAAACATATGAGTAGGCACATTATATCTACATGGCATGTTATATGCATGGACATATATAATATATAATTATCAACATAAAATATAAATATATGCAATCAACTATTGAGATGGATTTGACCGGGTCCCATGGAAAAATAAATTACAACTCAATCGAATCGAATAAATAAATAATTACAATAATTATATTCTTCCGTTACATCAACGGGTCTTCGATTCTTAAATTCTTTATTCTTGGCTTTATTCTTTGTCTCGGGTTGGATTTCACCTTCCTTGGGATCCGGAACTTTTCCGGGCTCGTCGGCACGCTTTTACGAGGGTTTTAGAAACCTTGGGCCCGTTCGGGATCAAATCCGAACTTGGGCCGCCAGGCTGGGGCTGGGGGCCTGGCCTTGGACACACCTGGGCCGCATCCGGCCGCGCTGGGGCGTCCGGGAAATTCTCAGGCGTTTTCTGGGCTTCTTAAGGCTTCAAACATGATCTTCATGGCCTCCTTCTTGATTCAAAAACCCTAATTCTACCCAAATCCTAGAATTACAATAATTCTAATCCCGAATTAAATTACAAATAATTTATTAACGAATGAATATAACCGATCCATAGAACCATATAATTAACGACCACATCCATCATCCATACATTCATCATCATGAATAAAAATAAACATTCATAAATGCAAGTGCCTACTCATCACATACATACATAATTAAATATCACATATTTAATATCAATTATGATTATCAATAATCGAAGCATAAATTAATATCGTCTATAGACCGCTCTGATACCAATTGTTGGTTGCCGAATCGAATTCGGCGGCGAAAACGCAGCGGAAAGGCGGATCGTGTATAACAAAAATTTTCATAAAACTTTTGAGATACTCTATAGATTATATTAATTTATGCACTAATAAATTAATCTCATTAATTTATAAGATTCAAGGATCAACCGAAAAAATACCTTGTAGCCGACTCGGATGATATCTTGATTTTCTTTGACCACGAACAGTCCTAGCTCCAAGCTTTTGTGTTTAGAACACCAAAGTCTTCCACGTCAATTCCTTGATTCCACGTAGACGTGTGTGTGGGCACACGTGAGACAAAACGGTTTCTAAAAAACACTCGAATTTCCACAAACACCAACGCATGCACGATGTGGAATTTTTGGAGAGAAAACTTTTCACTCTCTTTTTTGCTACATGAGAATTCCGGCCACCTCTTTCTCTAGGGCTGAAAAGTGTTTTAAAATTGTCTCACAATTTTTCATTTATCTCATATTTAAAGAGAAGAAGTCAAACTTCAAAATAGGATCAAATCCTTATCTCCAATTTTGAATTTGGAACAAAAAAAATCCCTTCCCATTATCCTCTTAATGGCCGGCCACCCTAGGGTTTTATCCCTTTGTGTGTGGCACCTAAATAAGATAAGGAAGGAAGATATTTTATCAATTATCTAGTAGTCCAATTTTAATTCAGATTCAAATTCGAATTTAAGTCAAACTTAAATTAATTTGAATTCTAAATTAAACAACTTATCAAATAAGTTTAAATGGATAAATCTAGATATCTTCAAATTCAAATTTAAATAATCTCATTATTTAAATAATAATTAATTCAGAATTAATTATTCTTCGAGTATTTAATTTTTAGAATTTCGTAATTCTAAAATTCCCATTTTACCCTTTGTGTCTGGTAGAATTACAAGGACGACGCGGGGACTAATGGACCTATAATTCTGAGCTCCAATAAAATTAATAATTAATTAAACACTTTAATTAATTAATTAATTCTATTAATTCCAATAGTTACTCCACTATAAACTTGGAATTGCACTCTCGGAATTATAGACATTAATTACTTCTAAACTGTGAAGTGTCCATTTGATATAGTCATTGCATATAGATCGATCCTCCATAAATAATTCATAATTAGAGTCGTAGAATCTGTTAACCTCTCTAATTACATCTTTATCCTTGAGTACCATTGATTCTCTAATGGATAGTGATTCATAAAACACATTCATGAACCAGAGCGCTCTTACTAATCCAAGTACCGAATCAACACTCAAGAGAATTATTTATCTGCTTCTTTCTCAAGAAGGAATGGATTCCATCTCGTATAATAACATTCCCAGCTACCTATTTCACTATGTCTCCAAAATACAAGGAATAGGATTCAGAGTCTCGGAATCCGTACCGAGTAAATCAAAAGACATAAATCCATAAATAGGAGTTTGTTAAGAACTCAGGATTAAAATCATTCTTAACGGAAATTATTAGAAATTCATATTGTGTCTGCATCCATGTTCCACATAATCTCATTATGCGAAATACACTCATTCAATATCTCGCCATATTAACGGTCACGGATAACACTGTTCCATTCTAAATAGGAATGACATGTATTAATAATGTTTTAATTAAAGATTCCAAACTTTAATTAAATTCATTATGAACGATTATTTTTGATTATTATCCTTAAACATTATCCTTTTGTATATAACACTTATATACCATGTTTAAGGTTACATAAATAATCAAGGAATTTTATTTGATATTCATAAAATATTCATAAATATATGCACATAAAATGATGAATAAACTATTTTATTAAATAAATAATAAATATCCTTTTACATCTCATGCTTTCAGGACACTATTCCCAACACTTTCTCCATGACATATGGCGTTGAGGCTGTGCTTCCTATAGAAATCGAGACGCCGACCCTAAGGACCGTTGTTCACAGCGACGAGGGTAATGCAGAGGGCTTGAGCGGAGGACTCGATTTGTTGGAAGAGAAACGACTCGACTCCCAACTACGTCTCGCCGCTTACTAGCAACGAACAGCGCGATACTACAACAAGAAAGTTCGGCAAAGGAGATTCATCCCAAGAGACCTAGTATTAAGAAGGGTAACATAAAGCACGAAACCCAAGAATACTGGTCCCCTGGGCCCAACTTGGGAAGGACCCTACCGCATAAGGGAGGCACTACGACCTGGCACCTACATTCTAGAAAACCTCGACGGCAAAAAGGTTCAGCATCCATGGAACTCCGAGCAGCTAAGGCTATACTACCAATAGTGTATGAAGTTGTTTACACATTTTAAATTGTATATTCCTTACAAATGAAGTAAATTGATGTGTTTACAACATGAAATAGATTGACCCCCTAATAACGTGTCTGATTAAAAGAAAACCTAAGGGTGCATTTAATCAACACAGGGGGAATGGAGAGGCGCTCGACGTCAAAACCCCCCAAGGAGGAAAGGTGCAACACTTAGTAAAATTCTAAGGAATTTCCTAAGACGACGACCCCAAGGGGTTAGCTCGACGTCAAAACCCTCCAAGGAGGAAAGGTGCCACACTTATCGAAATTCTAAGGAAATTCTAAGGAATTTCTTAAGGGGTTAGCTCGATGTCAAAACCCCCAAGGAGGAAAGGGTCTTAGCGAAATTCGAATTTCAAAACCCCCTCACCTCGACGTCAAAAAGGAGGAAAGGTGCAATACTTAGCGAAGTTATAAGGAATTTCCTAAGACGACGACCCCAAGGGGTTAGCTCGACGTCAAAATCCTCCAAGGAGGAAAGGCGCAACACTTAGCAAAATTCCAAGGAATTTCCTAAGATGATTAGCTCACAGGGTAAGCTCGGCGTCAGATCCTCCAAAAAGGAAAGACAACCATTGATAAGTTCTAAGGAATTTTTCTAAAAAGACAGAAAGAAAACAGCAATGACTGGATATCAAGGTATAAACACAAAACCATTACCATTATATATATAAAAATATATTAAAATGTCAGTCAACACGAGAATTGTCTGAAAAGAAGTATTTAGTTACAAAAATAAATGAAAAAGCCAAAAAAGGGGCAAAGGATGGCTCTTCAAGCCTCGTCGCCGCCAGCCGCTGGCTTATCGCCGCCACCTACGGAGGGTACGTTCTCCGCCTCATCAGCAGGAGGAAGCATCTCCTCATCGGCGGCCGGAGTAGGGGAGTTGAAAAGAAAGCCCAAGTCCCACTCAGGACACTCCTTCTTGATCAGATCAACAATTTGTTGAACCGCCAACTAGAAGTCCCTATTGCGGATCTGTGAGGCCTTGAACTCCTTAAGCATCTCCGCCCATCTGGCGTCGAAAGCTACTTCAGCCTCCACTTTCCCGTCGACTTTACCTTCAGCATAGCGGTTCTCGACGTCAACAAGGGCTGCAGCCAGTTTCTTCTCAGACAAGTCTGCTCGCCAAGTAAGATTGTCAACTTTGGTCTTCAGCTTGGCAAACTCACCTTCCAAACTTGACAACTTAGCCACCGCCAAGTCCCTCTCTTCGATGGCGTCATCCCTACTCTTCCGGGCCTCGTTGACAAGAGAATTGAGCTCGGCCTCCAAGTTATCCATGTTGGAAAAATAATGGCATCAAGTGCGCAGCGGAATTTAAAAATTTTAATCAACGTCAAAGCCAAACAAGAACATGTTCATGATGCTATATAACATAAATACTAAATATCTAAATCATACCTTTTGAGATTTCAGGAAACAACACGTCTGACAGATCAAAGCGTTCCAAACAGCAACCGGAAGAGCCTCAACCAACTGGTCTTCTTTGCTATTCTCGTTTCCACGATCGGTGTGCGGGTGGGCACACTTCATTTAATCTCCTCTTGGTATTCTTAATCTCCTTCCAATCATAAGAGAGCCAAAGAAAAAATTGTTCTTGATAATTAAACAATTTTTCCTCTTGGAATCTCTTATCAATAGCCTCCAAAAAGTCTCTCAAGTGATCTTCTGAGTAATGTGACTTAATGGACTATTTATACTGTTTAGGAAGTCATACTTCCATAACAATTAGGTTTCCCAAAGATTTAATCGCACCCAGAGTCGATTTTGCCACATCAGCACGCGTTACGCGTTACAACCAGTCGACCGGTGACAGAGACGTTATAACTCACCGGTCGACCTGTCCTTCACAAACCGGTCTACCCACCGGTCGACCTATCCGGTCGACCTGTGACCGGTCTACCCACCGGTCAACCTGTCTGCACTGACGAAAGTTGTTTTCCTAGTTCTTCAACATGGGAAACTTGCATAGAGCCTCAGTTTTGATTCAAGCAACCCAATAGAGAAATTGCCTGATCAAAACAGTCATATAATAGTCTTCCCATATTAAACAACTCTTAAAACAATAATTCAACCAATTTATCTAGAATCAATTTATCAATTAATTCACCCGATAAATCACTCATGAATTAACTTTGAACCTCTTTTACAGAAATAACACAAGTTACCAATATGTAGGAAATACACCGTATCGTTACAGGAAATTATGTGAGCTAGCAAAGGGACCCGACGGACATATATAGATCAAGCTCCTATAATCACAACGCTACTTGTAAACCAACAAGTCCGTCTCATGATTATAAAACTCTAGTGCTATTCCACTAAAAGCCTAGAGCTGCACTCTCGATTTATATAGCGTATTTACAAAGCTCTGATTAGCTCTAGTCCATGACTCAATATATTAGTATATCATCCCCATAGGATATCCATAATCGACTTGAGGTCAAGTTCTGTTTTACCTTCCCGATTACATTTATCTTATGTTCCATTATCAAACAATTGGAAAAATACTATTCATACTATTACAAACAGTAAACCATTAGATAACACATAGTAGTCTAATGGTCGAGCGCTCGTATTTTCCAATCCACTGATAATGCATAAGAGGATATCATTGACTCTTTATAGGAGCTATGGATTCCACTATCTATGAATAATGAATCTACGCATACACGAGTCATACCCCCAATGCACCGGCAAGCGTACCTTTACATAATGTAAGGATGTCTCCCTTTAGTACATCAAAGGATACAAGTCAAGTATACGGGTTCATCATCCATCTCAGGATTAAGATGACAACATATAATTCGTCAAAAGTGAATTGTTTTATTCAAACAGAATTATTAATTAAAACAATTCATCTTTGGTCCGATCCAATATAGATTTCACCATTAGAAACTATATCAATGTCTCTACCCATGGAGTCCCACCTCCGATGACCAAGACAAGCCGTCTCCGTTAGGACGTAGACAACATAACAATCTTAACATGAATAAAGCGCCCAACTTTATTCCCTCGATTGTGGATCATAAGATTTAGACTATCATCTTTAGATTCTTATCTTCCGCATGTTCTTCACATTACATGCATGATCTAAAGATTTAGAATGACAGTCTCAGACTTTCAGTTTGCTTATCATACATTCAACTATTATGAACATAAAGAGGACAATACATAGATATATGAAATAAACAAATCTTTATTAATAGTCAAAATGTCTCGAAGAAAATTGTTACATTTATTCCTAAGGGCATAAACGCTAACAATCCATCTCTCCCTGACGCTCCTCAACCTTAACAATGTCAAGAAGGTTAAGGAGAGAGAGGACAAGGCTCTGGAAGATTGCAAAAAGTCAGGGCAGAACGCCAAACAACATATCTTAAAAAAAAAACTTACGTGGATTTGAAAAGAGATCTGCTTCCACTGGCGGTCGACCATGGAGGACTGAGACGCAGCGACCCAGTGCGGCTCGAGGAATGACTCATAAAATGCCTGGAAGACGAGAGAGAAATGGGAGGGAGCTTTAGCATCGCCCCAATCTCGGCGTCAGAGATATCTGAGACCTGGAAATTCCCATCCATCACCTTCCCCCCGAGGATCAAAACGCATTCTCTCGGCCCCGAAGGAACAGGGACATCTGGAATGGGTACCACTGGCGTCCAGTCCTTACCAATCGACGTATGCACAGGCGCTGAATCTTCGGACGCTGACCCTTCGGTGCGCTTTCTCTTATTCTTCCTCTTTTTGCCCTTCGACACATGGCGGGAAGGGCTAGCTTTCTCTTTCCCCTTAGCCGACGGCTGTTGGCTCGGCGGGGGCTGCGGGGCAGGCGACGACTGTTGGCTCGGCGCTAGAGATGGGCTCGGCGGTGGCCATTGGCCCCTGGGAAGCTGGATCCTCAGAGACGACATCTCTGACGACGAGGAGAAGATACCATCAGTGCAAGAAAAAATGAATCATAAAAACCACAAGACGTCGAAAGAAGTAGTTACCTTCGTCGCTCAAGTGAAAATATTCGCGTACGGCGTCGAGATCTGAGGGGTCAGGAAGATCAAGGATGAGGCCGGTCTCACGGAGGTTCTTTCTGGTCAGAAGTGTGTCAATATGACGAACCTCCGACAGAAAGGAACAAGCTTCCCGATCCTCTCCAAACTGTTGCCCGAGAACTTTGGACGGTCGTGGGTTACTGCATAGTAAAAGACTTGTTGTTAGTATAAAAGAAAAAGAAAGGAAAGAAAGGGGCCAAGTCAGATAGAAACAGAGTTGACGGGCTTACTCATGTTCCCAAACGCCGCTGCGCCAGCCTTCGGTGGGGCCGGCGGTCGTTGGGATGAAAGTTAAACGGCCCCCAAATCATAAAAAACATGGGCTTCCACCCATGTGACGAGGAGGGAATGCCCAGAATGAGCTTCCCAAACCTTGGCTGGGCCCTCCCGTGGCCGCTCAGAAAGTACCACCCATTGCACTTGGCGACATAACACAACTTATACATAAAAGGGAATTCATCCAACGGGAGCTCCATGTCAAACTTCTGGTTTCACAGGATCCAGGCCCCTGCGAAGCAATACCAGAAATTCGGTGCCAACTGGGCGGGAGAAATGCCATAAAAATGACAGTATTCTTTGACGAAGGGATGAATCGGGAGTGTCATCCCCGCAGTTACCGCTCTTGTATAGACCGGAAGGTATCCGATAGGCAGCATGCTAGTCCTAAAATGCTTATCAGGAAGGAGGTACTCGAACCACCTCCCGTCGATGCTTCCCTCCTTCACAGCCCGGATAATGTCCTTATTTCGGACCCTCGACGCTACGTCGTCGGCTGTGAAGGAAGGTCTATCTGGGTCTCCGCTCATTGCCGCCAAAGGGATGTTCACCGCCGCGGCAGCCACCACACTAATGCTGCCCCCCGTGAAAGGAATCTGCTCGACCCTCAGGTCTACCAGCTGCTCGAATCTGGCAAATTTGCTTCTAAAATCGTCGATCGGCTCGAAACTGCCTTCGACGTCTCCAATATTACTAAGCATAGAGCTGACACTAGACGACAAAGGGGTCCCTGAGATCTCCACCATCGAAGGTGGGTCAAAGCGGACAACGGAAGAAGAATCCTCTCGACTGGGAGAACTTTGGGCCATTTTTCTGACAATACAAAGGACAAAAAGCTAAGTTAAAACCCTAACGTCAAGAGGAGTAAACGACGACTGGTTAAGCATCGACCATTCATGTCAAAATGGAAACGATGAGTGTTCATGGGAACCCCAGGTTCCCCGGAACCTAGAAAACAAAGACACACGAACAGAAAACTACACGCGCATAAAAACCAGGTTATCCAGTGCGACAGAAAAGTAAGTTTCCCTAAACTAAACATACGTTTCCATTTTCTATATATGCACATTCTCACGTTCCAAAAAAGAAATCCCGCAAGTATACCAAACAAATAAGAAGAGGTTCCAAAAACTCACCGGAGAAAGAAGTGAAGCCGGTTCTGTGACAAAATACACCGTGAAGAGTGGGAAGAATAACGTCGGAAGTTCAGCAAGTGGAGTTCCGGCACTGCGCAAAAGTCTTGACAGCAAGGCAGCGGGAGTTTGAAGTTTTAAAAATGAAAAAAAATGGCTTTCGGGTTTTCGAAGGGTATTTATAGAAAGACGTCATCGACCCCAGCCGTCGGATGAAAACTTCAAAATCCAACGGCAAGGGATTTCTGTCCAGATCTAACGGCCGTGAAATAGGGTGGGAAATCAAAGGGACGCAGATCTAATGGTCAAGGATCGACCTCTCAAAAAATGGATATCCATCATTACGCTAAAGTAATCGACGCGACGGTTACGTTCCTGAAGCACCCAGGCACTCATTGCGGATGGAGGCTCGGGGCCGGTTTCCCACACCCGAAGCACGGAAGGATAAAACCGAACCTAGAGGTCGAGGCCACCTAGAAAAGGAACCCTCGACCTGGGGGGTAGCTGTTGTGTGGGAAAATGTGATGAAGATGTGGACCAACAAAATCACGACACATGGCCATATTCGCTCTTCGCCAAACACACAACCCTCGACGCTTCAATCCCTCAACGTCAGCTGCAGAGCCTGAAGCCAAAGTCCGAATTAGGGCGACGATCCCATGTGGCGTCGACAGATGCTAACTGCCTAAATTAAGGCGTTACGATCCCTCGACTGCAGAGAAGGTCGCTCAAAAAGATGAAAGAGGCTAAGGCCGCACTAGGCGACGAGGGAAGCCTTCCGTCGAGACATGGCGGATTGTGTGCGAAGATAAGAGACCACTGACAACATTAATGGTAAGTTTACAAACCACCCTCTGGGGGACAGGAAAGCATTACGGAGACTCACAGGGCCGTAATAGAAGACTAATCAGTTGAGTGAACAGTACTGATTAGTGGGCTATGACTGGGCCTAAAAAGGAGAAGCACTTGAGTGCACCTACCTATGGAGGAAAACCCCCTGCAAAGGAAGGCCAAGTATATAAGGGGAAATACCCCAATGAAGAAGCGGTCCAGAACTTTTCCAAGAAGAAGAAAAGAAAGAAACGAGAGAGTTTTTTGTACTCTGTAAAGCTCCACAAGATATATAACATAAACAGTGGATGTAACTCTGATTCCATAGAGTGAACCACTATAAAATTTCCTTTGTGTTTATTCAATACAGTTCACCAAATCACCAATTCTACCTTAAAATACATCAATCAGCCGGTAATCCAAAGGGCAACCTAAGGTAACCTGGCTGGTTTATTGTTGGCGAATTTCTACCGTCAACAGTCCTCATTCACAATTTGCTGCTTTGATTAAGGATTTTGCCTGAGCTTTCTATGTCCTTTTCGCCTTTTTTTCCAGTTCTTTTCCTCTCTTGGTTGTTCTCATTTGGGATTTTAGATGTGTTTTTTCCTCTATTTTTGCTGTTTCGTGTAGGGATTTCGGCAGTGAATTTCATGTGTTTTTCCCCCTTTTTCCCTTTTTATTTTATTTCATTTATTTTTCTCCCTTCATGGGTTCCTTTTATTTTAATTGCCATTGTTTCTTTGCTTTTTCGGTTGTTCTCATTTGAGATTTTGTATGCGTTTGTCCCTCTATTTTTGCCAGAATGGATGTTTTGGGTTGTATGCAGTTTTTTTGTTTTTCGTTTTTTGTTTTTTGTTTTTTGTTTTTTTAAAATGGCCGTTTTTTAAAATAGAATAACTCTAAAATGGCCTAAGGTCTCAAAACAAGTTCTCCCATAACCTTATTTAAAGTGTAGTAGTAACAATAATAACAGAGCAAAAAAAAAAAAAAAAAAAAAAAAAAGCTCTCTCCAAGTAATTGTCTTACTATTAATCCCTAAAATTATTTCTAAACATCATTGTAGAACAAATGACGTTATTGCACTAAATGTCAGGCTCAGGTTAGCAGTGATGCGGCCCCCATCTTCATCAAGGCCAAGAAACAAGTAGAGGAAGTCATCATCTAGTCTTAAATGTGGCGAAGCTCTCCTATGGGTTGTATAAGAGGTTAGTGGTGGCATACTAACACGTCAGTTGTGAACGAAATGGAGAAAGTTTAGACCCTTAACCATTGCACCGGTAGAACCAGTCAATTCCTATAATAGGGACTGAGCGGGCGTGAGGACACGAGTAATATCCATTTTTTAACTTGCAAAAAAATAAAAATAAATAAAAATAGAGGAAGTCATCAATGTGAAATTCAATTTCAAATACTCTCACCCTTATGACACCCTCACTTTGAAGTGTGTTATTTTGACCCTCTAGACTAGATTGTGAGAAGCCAAATTTTGAACAAAATTGGACACGTATGAACTTATTTTGGAGATTTTTTTCAATATAAAATGAAAACCTCCGAGAAATATTTTGAAAGAAATTCCACCATACACTCTTGACTCTTCCACTACTTTGCTATATATGTTATACAAACGGAAATTATTCTAAATTACACGCTCACTAATGACTAAACAAATGAATAACAATCAAACCCAATGGCAATATTTTCCTGGTAATGTGCCACAACCTTCGTTTTCTTCTGCTTTTGCAGTTGGTTTAACCTTCTCAACCCCACAATAGCAGGCAATCCTTTTTAGGTCTTTTTCTTCATTATAAACTAAGAACCAGCTCAAAATTTTACAACGTTAAATCTATCAGAAAAAAAAAAGATGAAAATAATGTTTTTTAAAGTTTGAGAAATATACTAAGAACTGACAATGCATAATTTGGGAGGGATATAATGTAATTTTGTTTATAACAAAAGCATTACAGCGTAACAGAAAAAGTTTATGTATGTATATATGTATCTATACAGTATTGCAATTCGCAACCCACAATTTTATGTTCTCAATTAAAGTTGTGGCCTCACAAAAATTCCACTAATTGCTTAACTAATTAAAGATTGCCACAACATTTGTATAGGTGAATTTCGAAATCGATAATAAACTGAAATTAATTAAAAAAGTGGTGTGATAATCAACCAGTGGTGACACAAAATAGCATCACTCTAATATTCGAAACAATTATATCTCATTATAAGATCAGATCCCAGCATTGGATAAATTAACCTAAGGAGGATTCTCAACTATTCACTAAATAATAGAAGCTAAATTCTCTCCCCACTAAAAGCTCAAGCTAAAACTTTGAACTTTTTAAAGGCGTCTAACTAAACTTGGCCGATAAACCTTAACTACATATAAGAAATAAGGCAAGATATATATATACATATACATATATATATATATATATGTATATATATCTTCCATCTTTTATGATCATATGATATGCACACCAAATAGCCAAAAACCTGAATTCCCAGCCTTGGGAATAATTGGCTTTGCTTTCACCGGTACTTCTTTCTCTCCTTCAACCTCTATTCCATCCTTGTGATGATCATAGTTTGAGGACTGCAGCATCCCAAGATTCAAATCCAAATGCAGCCCAAGAGTTTGTTTCTTGTCCTTATTTTCCTCAACCAACCCACCATTGATGTTTTCAACCTTGAAAACATCGATGGCGGTGAACGTGCGAACCGCCCTCTCCCCTTCTTGACAGTACTCGCACAAGTAGAACGTGATGGTGTCGTTTTCCCTCAGCTGTTTCTCCTTCACGAATCGGGTCCAGCCCCTTGTGAAGACGAAGCTCTGGCTGCGCCTCCAGTAGCAGTACCGGAACTTCCACAATCTCATTGTCCTGTCATGAAACTCCAACTCCACGTCGTTATCTGAACCTTCCTCAATGCGTGGAAAATACTTGACAGCGTATTTCTTCGGAATGACGAGCCTGTTCAGCTTGCCTACATCGCTCGGCGTGAGCTCCTTTTGGAAGAGTTGCTTAAACACTAGCCCTTTGGTCTGAACCATAGTCAAGTCAAGACGGCCAATGTCTGTTCCCAAATTTTCATAGCGCGCCATGAGATATTCAACGAATTTCGAAGGGTATGAACCGTCCTTGATCATGCCAAGGAGAGCGTCAGTGGTGTATGCCTCTTGGAACTTTGGCTCTTTTAGAGTAACACTAGTCCAGGGGAAGTTCCGGTGGGAGTCTGCACTCCGAAGCCTGATTGCTGCACTGTCATACGCCATGGCTGCTTCCTTGTCTGACTTGAATGTGCCAAGCCAAATCCGCTGGTGGTTGGCGTAGATTTGGGCGCCCCAGTGCCCACTCTGCTGAGGCACAAGGCCTTTGAATTTCAGCGGGGAAGCCCTAAAGCCGCTGTGGCTCGCACGCTTGTTCGGGGGAGGAAGCAAGTGTGCGCAGCTGTTGGAGTCAATGGCTTCCGGAGTTGCATTGCCGCCTCCGTTCAAAACAGTGCTCGACATGTCCTCTTCCATGGTGGCTCTAAAATAAGCAAAAAAACAAAGGGGAAATTTTTAGCATCATACCATATAAAAGTAAAGTAATAACAAGTGCTAATGACACAAAGTTAAACAAAACGTCACAAAGTAAAGAAGAATATAGTGAAATTCCCTCAATAAGCTTATCTGTAATGACGTCTAAATACATTTTAGTTCTCATTGCATATCTCAACTGTCATGAAAGACGAAAATGAATCAGCTCACTAAAGAGCGAAAAAGATCAGAAAGAAGTTGTGCTCTTTTTTCTTTTTCCCCTGAACGTTGATCAGACTTGTACACATTTTGAACGCATAAAATTACTATTATGAGCTTGAAGCAACAGAGATAAGCACTAAAATAATCACTATCTTGGCACTTTGTACTTGTAAAACTTTGAATAAAAAACCAGTTTCCCCAATACAGATGTTTGCAAAAATAAGAGGGCAATAGAAATTAAACTAGTTCTACCAAACTCAACAGTGAACAAGAAAATTTTGCATAATTCATAACTCCATTTTATATTAGGCTATCCAATACCATCTGTGTTTTTTGAGTTAACCATGTCCCACTCTTTTGTGCTCAACATAGTAATAAAAGAAAATTGGATAATGTAAGAATAAAAAGGTGCACGTAAGGATATAGCTATGTGAGACATAATGAAACAGGATGTGATACGATACGAAGTACGTACAAAGTCCCTAAATATAGAAAATAGAGTGTTTGGCGGCCACAAATAATTAATGCAACTGGAATGGCATATATTCGACATACAACTAAACATATAATATAATAATAGGTATGGTGGTATATTTACACAGTTCATTTAGTTTCTATTGAAGAAATTAACAAGTTACTATAAATCTAGAAGAAGACAGTCATTGGTTATTTCATTAATTTACAAAGTACAAAAAACATAAATCGAACTATCATTTCTTCAATTCAAGCTCAGATTGAATTCTACTTGTTAGCAACTCATGGCCCTCACCTTTTTTGTCGTTACAAAAAGAAAATGCTTGCATTCGATAAAGTTGATAGCAGGATTAAGAAATTTACATGGTTTCCTTCAAACTATATGACGACACATATATCAATAAGTTTTATAGAATTTGAAAAGAAGTGCGTACGTACCTACCATTGAGGGAAACAGGGAAATTATATAACTATTAAAACTAAATAGAACCTTTTATTCTATGTATAAGATATAAGAAGCAATAACTTAATTTTTAACACTTCAACGCAAATGCATGTCTTATTCGAAAAGATATTTCAATGTAAAACTGTTTCAACATTAGACAAGGGCATGCAAGAAAGTTCCCATGACATAGGCCAGCAATAATGGATCTAAAGAATGAATAGAAGGGGGAAAAAGAAAATGAAATGGTTGTTTGACAATATTTTTCCCTACATAACCCAAGACCTTCAAACCAAAACCAATACTTTCAACCATCAAGGGCTCGAGTTTGTTCAATACCTACATACACCAAATTACCTATTTCTGTGTCAAGTTAGCATGTAGCATAATAAAACTGAGCCAAGGATCATTGTAGTGGTAAGAAAACAGAAACTGAATCTCCATATGCCGGATTTAAATCCTAATAATTTGATGTGAAAAAAAGATATCCACTTTGAGATTTCAAGTTAGTTGATTGACAGTACCAAACAGCTCAGGATGTGTAGTATGAGGAGCTCCTACATGTATTGAACATATCTAATTTGGTCTTTTAACCTCCTGATTTTAAGATCAATTTAATCACAAAAAAAAAAAAAAAAAGAAGTTGAATGATCCAGAATCAAAAAAAAGGAATTGATTTGGGAACCGAATTGATAGGACACGATTCCTATCACTAGTAAGTCCACAAGGAATGCTCATGTAGAACACCAGGTGTCACTAAACATTATATTCAAACTAGGAACACGTGAAGAAGATGATAGTATAATGCGAAACAAGTCCTAAATGAATTAATAGTTGCACTAGTATAATGTTATGTTAAAGAATATCCTTTTCTAGTGACCAAACAGAATACAACAATATAATGACTTGAAAACAAAAGTTAAGCAACTTTTATCTTGTGAAAACACATTTATTCAAAAAAATCAACATAAATGCTTGTAAATTTATCATAAAATCAGAGAAAGACCCTGCTACTAACGATTAGTTTTTCTTCCAAAAAAATCAACATACTTCTGGCCTTCTTGATGCGTTTCCTCTCAAACAAGGTAATTATTATTGGATCCAAATAAAAATTAATAATACTAAAAACCACAAAAAAAAAAAAAAATCAAAAGATAACTCAAAAGGGTTCTTCCAAAACGGCTAATATGTTCATGAATCAATCCACATACAAAAGTGGTACTTGAGAGTTTAGAAAAAAAGGATAAACATAATTATATATACTAATTCATAATTCTAATTATCAGTTTCATAAACTCATTATTTTCTAGAAAAAAACACTTCACCTTCTGAACATAAAGACCATTAAAAGCAACACATAAAACCAGAAATAAAACAAAACTGTTATAAACAATAAATCACAAAGATTAAACGGGATACCTGGATTTTTAATCTCCTGCAAATAGAAGCAGAAAAATGTTGCTGCTTCCCTACGCCAAACAATAACATGCAATGTGCTATAAAAGCAAATATATTTATCAGTGTATAAATAAATAATCCGTTTGAATTTTTCTGCTTAAGTAATTGAACCTTTTGAGGGTAGAGAAAGAAAGATGAGAGAGAGAGATCATCAACACACCCGAAAAGGGAAACTGAATCAAAGAATCGAGTAAAATTTGGTAATAAAATCAAATCATAATTAATATACCTTCATGAGGAAAGAATTTCCTCTTTGACGACTTTAGGATAGTCATGGCATTAGAGAATCGGAAAGCAGCCCAGAATAGGAAACAAGAAATTCTTTCCATATTTATCACCGAGCTTAAGCGTTGGCCCACTTTCAAAACAGGAAACTAAAACGAAATCGCAAATAATTAAAAAAAAAAAAAAAGATTAGTGGATTTTTTTTTTGGTTTTAGAGAGAGAGAGAGAGAGAGAGAGAGAGAGAGAGAGAGTCCCGGGGCCGGCGGGCCGGATCGTCGCCTATCCCTTGGCCTCCGATCTTCGTCCAGAGCTCGGTAGGAAAAGAAAGAAAAGAAAAAAAAAACCAATAAGGGTTTTTGAAATATCGATTTTGGCAGCCACTTGGAGAACCCAATTGAGGGGGTTTCTTTTTACGTTAGATTTCTACAGTGAAAGTGGCGTACTTCTTGTACCCTCTTTGGTTTCTTGAAGAATGAAGAGGAAGGAGTGGTACCATAAAAAGTACCGCTTCCAAACTCCATCACAATTAAAAAAAAAAAAATCACAATTAATATATTTGTCAAAATAATAATAATATAATATATTAACCCAATCGAGATGATAAAATAACAATTTTATATCAAAAAGTATATACAATATACATGTACAAATTACAAGGGAAATTATATATAATTCAAGAAAGTTGTGTATCATAGCATTCAGCCAAAAAAAAAAAAAAGCATAAAACAAAACAAAACAGAACAATATGTGTATCATTAGCTAGTAATTACAGTCTTCTATGTCAAACATTTATAATATTCATTTAAATATTTTTTATAATTTCTAAAGATATTTCTTTTTTCAACAAATTGAAACTTTCAGCTCAAAAATATTCCATAAATTAGGATCTCATGTTGTATATATATTCTTTAAAACCCTCGAAACGATTTCTGATAGTACACACTTCTTCGCATCTCAACTCTAAATTTCATTTCATGCACTTTATTTGATCTAATTATTAGAGAGAGGAGGGGGAACAACTAAAACTTCATGTCCTTACATGTCCTTACACAGCTAAGGGGTAGAATTATTTGATCTAAAAATACTACCTCTCTAATAATTAGATCAAATAAAGTATTTTTATTTTTCTTTTCTTTTTGGTTTTAGAGCAATTATTATTATTATTATTATTATTATTATGATGTAGGAAAATAAAAATACTACCTATGAGAGTGAGGGGTATAATTCTAAAAATTATTTGATCTAAAAATACTACCTATGAGAGTGAGGGGCATAATTCTAAAAATTCATCTCCTTACACAGCTAAACATCTAGATATGTACAAACACAATTCTACCAAATACATACATTTGTTATATATATACATCTATAAATATATAGATATATATGTTTAAAAACAATAACAGGAGAAAAAAATAATGAAAACAAAAAACTTTTTTCCTATCGATCTATGTGCAAGTTTCATGGGGAATCAAAAGATGGATATTAAGCATACAGAAACATTCCGTTTGGTTTTAAATTCACCCCTTAATTTAAATTATAATTTATAATTTATTATAATATTTTTTTTATAAAAAATATATATAAATTAAAAATAATTCAAATCATATAATTTAAATGCACGAATTAAACGAATTTATTTCAAAAGCTGCAAAAATATCGATGTGTCAATAATCTGGCCTGCTATGCGTTTGCCTTGAAAGGAGATAGACCGCATATATAAATCATTGTTTCTTTCTGATCTCCTGGCCTTATGAAGCAGCGGAAACGACACCAAAAATTAAAACCAAACGGCATAGCGACATCTGGACTGGAGATATGGTATATATCATATATTATTATCAAACTCAGCTGGGAAAGAAAAATTTTTTTTTTTTTTTTTTTTTTTTTAAAAGAAGGTTACTTCGATGAATGAAAGAAAAAACCAAGCAAACAAAACAAGGAACTGTAGAGAGAGAGGGGGAAGAAAAGGGATCAAAGAAATTGGGGCGTTAGAGAGAAAAAGAGAGGAGAGAGAGAGAGGAGGAGGAAGAGGCAAACACAAAAGGAAGCACACCAAACCGGCGAACCAGGAGCTGACAGAAAGAGCAGTGAGCACGCACCACACGAGTGTACGCTTTCATACAATTGTCAGTGTGTGCTCACTCTCTTCTGTCAGCATCAAGAATGGCTTCCCTTCAAATTTGCTCCCAAAAAAAAAAAACCAAAAAATACCCATTTCGATTCTTGAATCTGCAGATCTGAAACTCTTAACCCAAACCCAGATAACCATTATTATTATTATTATTATTATTATTATTATTATTATTATTATTATTGGCCAAAACTCGTGTTTTTCTGATCTCTACATTGCCGGCCCTCATGCTCATCAAGATTTAGGGTTTTCACTTTCTCTCACTAACCGGCCATCTCCTGAGAAAAAAAAAAAAAAAAAAAAAAAAACCCCAGCTTATTTTCTTTCTCTCTCTCTCCTCTTTTCTTTTCTCTCGCTTTTCTTGCAAACACCTGAGATGGATATATATATATATATATATATATATATATATATACGAGAATTAGGGAATTCATGATCGTACAGTACCTGCGGAAAGAGACAGTGAAGAAAAAAGGAAAGAGCAAACAAACAAAAGAGAGGAGGGGGAGGGCAACGACTTGATGTGCTCATCATTCATTAAAGGCTAAAACTACTACTTCTTTTGTTTATTTATTATTTAATTATCGTTTTCTTTTGTTTATATTATTAATTTTCTTTCGTTTTGTTTTGTTTTGTTTTGTTTTTTTTTTTTTCTGCAACTCAATGAGGTTAAAACTTTAAACACCATGGCTGATATGCCATTGGAGTTTGGAAGACTTCCAATGCTCCTAGATCTTTTAAAATCATATAATTACTGCCTTGTTTTCTTTTCTTTCTTTTTTATTATTATTTTTTTTTCTCTTTTTCTTTATTCATGGCACGGTCCAATACCTTTTATCCTTGAGATTAATAATGTTGTTGTCAAATATAAAAAATATAGTTGAGTGATTTAGCTAGTCTCGTGTCTTGTCATATGTCCATTATCATGGGGAGAAAAGATATTTTGTTTCTATTATCATAGAGAAGCAGAATGACAGGCCCAGTAGAAAGATTTGTAGTATTTGCAATTAACCGGATATATGGTACTTTTCTTTTCTTTTTTTTTTTTTTTTTTCATTTTTTCGTTTTTTCTTTTTTTCTTTTCTTTTTCTTACTTGGAGACAAATGCAATTGATAGTGTATCATGATCTTTTTTTTTTTTTCTCCCAAAAAAAAAAAAAAAAAAAAAAAAAACGAACCCTTACTTTTTCCTTGGCTTTGTGTTTTCTACTTTTAACAAGTTCTTCGCTTTTATGAATTAATTCATTAGAAAATGACCGGTCAAATCCACTCTAGGGCAAATTATAAATGTACTTCTTTCAAGGAGAAATTATAAAATATAGTTACAAGAATAGAATATAACATTATATTATATGGCTATTTCTTATTGAAATGTTGATGTGAATATACTATTATGACATCATCGTGCTTCAATTTTGACAGCAACAATGTATGAGACTTGTTTTATCGTAATAGTTATGGTGCTTTGATACAACTTTTAATTTTTGACGCCAAGTTTTTTCAAAAATACATCAAAGCACATATTGTTATCATGACAATTAAAATGCATATCAAAACACCAACCGTGTACCACGTTATAAGGTGCATTTGATTATGTTTTGCAGTCATACTTAGCATATGTGTAAATATCAAGTATAGCAACATTAAAAATTAAAAAGGATGACATAGTCCTATTTATTCTCTACACACACTTTCTAAATATATATACTCACAAAAAATTTTCAATGGTTATCCACTCATATTTTTTCAAAATTGCCCCTTGCTATATCTATAAACTATTAATTCATAACAACTTCGATATTCTTTTGACACCAACCATTTTATTTTAGTTTATACTAAAAAATTCTTATTTCTCCATCTCTTTATTAACTTGAGCAAATATGCGCAAAACGACTTAAAATTTATCTTCGGGGTGTTACAAGCATTTGGTTTCTTCATTTGGTAATTTTTGCTTGGATTTGAGAGATATTTGCTTACGCTAAATCTGTCTATTTTGATAAATATGGGGGGTTTTCCAAAAGTAACAGAGGCGTTCCTTAATCATAGTATCGTAGCTTATAAATGACCGCTTTCTTTGCTTTGAAAAATTGAATGAGCTATGAGAAACTTTCTTCGGATAGGTAAATTAATAAAAAAGAAAAGTGTTGCTTGAAAAAGTTTGTCTTCCTATGGGAGGAAGGGGTCTTGATATTCATTATCTGGAGGTACTATCCTTGGAAAATAATAATCGACAATTCTATGGTTTTGACTTTGTGGGGCAAATATATTAAAGATTTTTGACATCCTAAGACTGTTCACGGATTAGAATCCGCGGATTGACCTCTGTAATCCGATACAAAACTATCGGACTGGAAAAATCTAATCCGTGTACATTATAAGAAACATGGTTGTTAGTGATGATGAAAAGTTGTTGCAAAAAACCCGAAGTTGTTGCAAATATTATTTTTACGACAACAAGTCATCACAAATATGTCGTCACAATTTGTCACAAAAAGTTTTTTTGGGACAACAAGTCATCGTCGTAATTACGTTTGTGAGGACAAATCGTCACAAATGAGTCACTACAATTATTTCGTCAGTTGTATCATCAAGATGACATGTCATTAATTATTTGCGACAACAATTCACAAATTGCGTCACCGCAAATAATGTTGAATTAGCTGACATGGCATCAATTTTTTGTGACAACATTTGTCATCGTAAATATTATTTAATTTTTTATTTATTTGCCATCAATAGGGTGTAATTTGTATCAAAACTCCATCGATGTATGTGTGCTTTTACTGTTTCTGGTAACAGCATTTCATGATTTCTACACTTAATACACAAACAACTAATACTCCCGGTTGAATTTCATAATTTTTTTCAACCTCAATAAAAGCACATAAACCATCCCAGTATTCATTAGACAACTAGTTCCTTAACTATATCTAACTCTTTTCTATAGGCATCTCCACTATGAAGAATTTATGAAGTTTATCCAATTTTATGAAAACTAACACAAATTATTTTGTAATAAGTCTTTAACATTCTTTTAACTATTTTATAATTTTTATTTTTAATTTTTATTATTATTAATATAATACTAATTAAAATTTCCATCTAAATTCTTTAATCATCATATATATAATTCATTATTTTTAACTTAACATTTCCATAGGTCGCCTATTTTTTAATCATCATCACATAATCATCATTAAATAAATTTCATACAAATTTCAATTAATTCCACAAATTTCAATTTCAATTCTAATTTACAATTCATAATTCTAAATCCAAAACCACAAATAAATTCAAAATCCAAAACAAACCCACAACCAAAATACCAAAATCAATTTACAAAATACCAAAATATTAACTCACAAAATCCAAACCCACAAACACCGGGGGTTGGAAAACGGTAAGGCAACAGGGCTGGAAGAGCGATGGGGTCTGGAAAGTGATGACGAAGGCCGAAAAAACAGATGGCGATGGTAAGGTGAAAAGATATGAAGAGAGATTGATATATTTGAGCTTTTTTCAGAGTTTTTGGACAGTATGTAGCGATTTTGGACGGACAGGAGGGAGAAAACTGAGAGACAGTCGAAAAAAATGGAGGAAAGAGTTCTACGATTGCGTTTATACAAGCAGTTTTTTGCGACGACATATTATCGTCGCAAAAAATATTACATAGTCGTCTCGATTAATTACAAAATGACGTCATTCTTCTGTACCTCATTAATACTTTTGAGCATATTCTTGGGAATATACTCCCACTTATTTTTTGTGACAAGTTCATTAAAAAATCATCGCAAATAGTTTTTGGGAAACCGCCAAAATTTTCCACCTTTTTTCGTGAGAAATTAAGTTCGATTCATATTTGCGATGACAATTGACACATGTCATCACAATAAGTAGTCGTGCTTGATAGAATTTTCTGGAACCATTATTTGTGGCGACAGTTCTTAAATGTCATCGCATATATGTTTTGGGAAACTGCCAAAATTTTCTGTCTTTTTTTGGGGATATTAAATTCCATCAGTACTTACAATGACAATGGACAAGTGTCGCTACAAAAAGTAGTCGTGCTTGGAAGAATATTCTAGAACTATTATTTGCGACAGCGTTTCATTATGTTGTTGCAAATAATGAAGAATTTTCTTAAATTTATTTTTCAGGAAACCACTTTTGCCTTTTTTTGGCCACATCACTGTGAGCTGTAAAATTCAATAGTAGCAACGACATGTCGTCATAAATAATGGACAAACTGGCTCCAAACATGTTGGCGCCAGACTTGTCTTGGCGCCAATAAATATTAGCGACGACATGTGGTTGCCAATACCTTTTGAGGCTTTAGTGACGACATGTCGTTGCAAATATATGAGTTTGTGAGACGACAAGTCGTCGCATATGTGAAATGCAACGACAAGTCGTTCAAAAACTTTATTTCCTTTATTACAATGACATATCGTCGTAAATATAATACTATTAGTAACGACATTTGTCATCGCTAATAATGTCACCACTAATAACCCCTTTTGTCGTAGTGTGTCCAAAAAAAAAAAAAAAAAAAAATTCCAACTCAATCCAAAACCTATCAAATTTTGCAAATTAAATTCACAGATTCCACATATTAACACTTTTAAAGTTAATAAGTATGTTAAACATCCGTACAAAATAAACACAAAATAAAGTCTTCATTATTTATCAATATTACTTTAAAATTCAAAAGTAAACATTTATACAAATCTATCAAATTTTGTGGATTGGATTCACAATTTAAATTGGTCCTTTGATTAGTAGTTTTATTTTCAATAATATAAATGTGTTCTTCTCCAATGCCTTATAATGCTTTCCTTCTATTGCTAGAGATATTGATAAGGTCATTATTTCATTGGAAGGTTGATAGAACTAGTGCACTGTGGCAGTCAATTAAAACGGCTTCCACGAGACAGATGAGTATATAACTCTTTAATTTGTGGATTTCCGAAATTGATTCAGCTAGCTATATGGACCCAAGTTTTTGTTACTCTAAGCTTATAGTATAGGAGTTCCATCCCAAAAAAAAAAAAAAAAAAAAAAAAAAAAAAAAAAAAAAAAAATTCATTAGACAGCGTACCTGTTGGCAGTTTAGAAATTGTTGCCTTATAATGTGACACCAATTATCAGAATATGTTGTTATTATTATTATTATTATTATTATTATTATTATTATTATTATTATTATTGATATATATATCTATTACATAATAAAAATGTGTAATAAAAATGTGATGAAGTAAACAACTGTCGACCAATTTTTTTTTTTTTTTTTTTTTTTTTTTTGTTTATGTCTGTCGTACATTTCACTTGTTATTTACTATTTTATCTCACTAAGAGTTTAAGAAAAAAAAAACATCTAATTTTTGTTTACGTTTATATCTTTTATACTATTTTGTTATCTTCTTATTTAGGGCTCAAAAAAATGCGGTTTAATTTTTATTTTTATTTATACCCTTCACCTTTTTCTATTTTTTACTTACTTATTATCTATTCTTTTATACTATTTGCCTTTAGTACTTTTTACTTTCTTATTATCTACTATTTTTTCTTATTTATAGCTTAAGAAAAAAACGTTTTATTTTTTTATGTTTCCAACCCATCACCTTTTGTACTTTTTCCTTACTTGATCCTCCAACTCACCTCGTCGTGAGCTTCTCGTTGGTGGTAGCGGTGTACGGTGTAACGACCCTACTTAGTGGCCGTCACTATTACTAACTTTAACATATCCTTTCTGAAACTCTCAAAATTTGAGACTTTTTTTTTAAACGTTGTATAGAATGCCATAGCTTTTTTATTTTTTTTAATGCTATATAGAATGTTGCAGCATTTTGTTATAACTTAAATAAAATGTTATACGAATGTTGTAACATTCTGAAACAAATTGCTACAGCAAATGCTGTAACATTCTGGCATAAGTTTCTTTTTAAAAAAAAAAAAAAAAAAAAAAAAACACTATATCTTTAATTTTTTTTATGTAGAATGTTGTATCATTATTTTAAACTTACTGTAACGACATAAATTTTGATTTCCATTTTTGAACATAGCAAAGTGTTTATACTTCAAAACCAATTCCTTTTCTAAAGCATAAATTTACACATAGGTATATTTTTGCTTCTCAAAATTCTGTTAGCTTACACAACTTAACAATCATACTACAAACTCCCAAAACATAAGTTCATACACATATTCAACAAAATCTTTTTAAAATTTAAAGTATTACGGAAATAATTACGCGTGATATCCATTCCCCGACCTCCGCTCTACTCGTCCGCTACCTCGCCATCAGTCTATCAGATATTATGTGTAGGTTACTTACCTACAGTATAAATACTCTAAAATGAGCTTTCGCTCAACAAGTAGGAACTATTACTCGCAAAATAACTAAAAGTTCACATGAATGGTATGCATGAACTGCTTATGCTAATTTATGATGTCTTATCAAAGTTTTACTGGCTGTGTTTTACTATCTAAACTTATCTTACTTATTGATGGGCCCGAGTCCTAGTACCGTTTGCACACAATCATCATGACGTAAGGGTTTGCAAGGTCCCTAACGACACTGTGATTTAAAGGGAACTGACTGCCTCCCTTATGAAGGACCCTTTTTTTCCTTTATTTCCCTTGCGGAGTCTAATTACCTCCCTTGCGGAGGTTGGTACAGCACTCAACTGATTTTCTTCTTATATGTTCCTTTTGACTTATAAAGGTGCATGCAATATGACACGTCATCTTTTATACTTTTTTCTTACTTGATATATATATATATATATATATATAGTTTTCTTTTATTTAGAACTTAAGAAAAAAGTGTTTAAATTAAATAATAATTGTATTATGTGTCAAAGGTGACTTCTGAACCATCACCTATCAAAAACTGCGTAAGGTCTTATTAGCTTATTTACTTTTTTCTCTTACTTAGGGCTACGAGAAAATGATCAAATTAAATATTAATGTTTATATTAAATGATAAAATGATCAATTTATCATTTTATTTAGATTAAAATGACATATTAATAAGAAATTTAAAATTTATTTGCATCAAGTTTCTGTTTCATAACTTGTTTTTAATGATATAGATGCATTTTATGTAGATCTTTTTCTTGTGCTATATTTTTTAAATAACAATAAAATATTCCCCAGTATTTATAACTTCTTAAAGTTATTATATTCCCTCTTCGTAACTCTCTATATCTATTAAGTCATAATTAAGAGAGTGTGACAATTATTTTGAATTTGTTTGTCTATCCTATAAAATTTTTTTCTAATAAACAATGATGAAGTAGGTAGTTATCGACTAATTTTTTCCGTTGATGCCCTTCACCTTTTATACTTTTTACTTACTTGTTATTTACTCTTTTCTCTTAGGGCTTAAGTAAAAGCAATTATTTTGTATTTTCATTTATACCCTTCACCTTTTATACTATTTACTTATTTGTTATCTACTCTTTTATCTTACTTAGGGCTCAAAAAAATCCTGTTTAATTTTTATTTATATTTATACCCTTCACTGTTTTTATTTTTTACTTACTTATTATCTATTCTTTTATACTATTTGCCTTTAGTACTTTTTACTTTCTTATTATCTGCATTCTCTTATTTATAGCTTAAGAAAAAATGATTTACTTTTTCCTTACACACTACAACAAAAAACCTTATTTGTGACGATGGACTATCGTCGCAAATATTTTATTTTTGACGACGCGTTGTCGTAAAAAAACCTAATGCAAATAATATATTTACGATGACATAGTTTTTAAATGTCGTCGCTAATATACTAGCCACGACAGTCATCGCGAATAAGTCGTTACAAATGGTCCGTTGAATATGTCATTGATGATGGCGTATCCTAACTTATTTACGATGACTACGCGTCATTGCAAATGTATTTTAAACCTTTTGCAGCCATAGGCTTTAAAGTGTCGTCGCTAGTAATATAGACTATTTGCAACAACAATTTAGATATGTCTTTGCAAATATTTTTTTTTTCTTTTTTTCCGTACTTTACTAATAATATTAATTATTGAATATATAAATTAGAAGAAAATTTAATAAAAAAATAGAATAATAAAATTGATATTTATTAATAAAACTTGATATAAAATAGTCAACAAAATAGTAAGATCAATTATAAAAAGTAAATTAATCAATAAATACTAAAAAATGTTGGTAATAAAAAAACAAAAATAGATATTTTAATCCTCTAAATTAGCAGCATTGTCGTCCTCATCCTCGTCTTCTTCATTTGGCTCAAGCGGCGGAGGAACCAACAGTTGGAGACAGTTAATTGGCAAGAAGTTGATGTTTGGATTCATTGAGCGCATGACTTCCATCATGATTTGCTGGTTGTCGAACATGTTGCATTGCTCGATGTAGAGGTTGGTCAGCCAGTTTTAGACATACTGGGGTAAATTAACCGAAGACGACCCGTCCGATTGTGAACCAGATGATGAGGTGGAAGTGCTTGAACAATTCCTCCGTGGTAGTGTCGGTCTCACTCCCCTAGTGTGTCTTATGCGCTTGCCCAAGACTTGGGACATAATCCCCTCCTCATCGACCGCCGTGGCAGATGAACCTTCGTCAGCAGGCTGTGTCATCTGTGTGGTTCTTTCTCCCTCCATCCAAGCTTGCAAAAATAAATGAAATAAAAATGAATAAAAATAGTATAATATGTTATATTAAATATGAAAAAAGAAATAAATTTAAAATTTACTTACAAATGCATGTTCAGCGTTCAGATTGACAAAATTTTGCCCATGATGGTGCATGTCACGCCAATTGTCAATTAATGATCTTAGCTGCTGGGTCTCGGGATTTGCCTAATCAAGTTGATTGTGTTAGAATAATTATTAAGCCAAAGTGGGAAAAACTTAACAAGTATGCAAATTAGTGTTACCTTGTTGAAATGATGCTGGGAGTATGACTTTCTACCATGCAAGCTAGACCACTTTTGACTTCCACGGTTTTGTTGATTTGTCGCAGATTTTTTCTAGTGATGATTATAGATGAATTAGTAACATACTTAATAATTAAAAAAATTAATAAAAAAGAATATATAATGAAATTGAACCTGAAAAATAGGGGACATAAAACACTCGCAACAAAGTCCCCATTGCTCTTTTCTCCTCAAGTTTTTGGAGGATTTTTCCTGACAAAATCCTCTTTTTTTGCCCCTCCCATCTTCTGGAAGTGTATGTACAAGGTAGTCTTCCAGTCCTTGTAACATTTATTGGCTTCACGATCGACTACATCTCTAACGATATCGTTGTTGTGGTTGTAGTCGAGGTTAAACCAATTCTTTGACACATTAAAAAATCAACAAATAAATTTTATATATTGTATTTAAATAAATATTTAGAACAAGTTTTATTTCAAATAAATATCAGCATGCGATTCTGAATCCTCCTTTTGTACTCTTCAAGCACATCCTTCCAGGCATTGTAGTGTGGGTCACAAATATCTCTAGTATGCGAGCCGACAATACTGTCAAGATATGGGCCATTTTCGCCAATCGCTTTCCACATACCGGCCTCATCAAACAAAACAAAAAGCTTCCCTTCTCTCTGTACCTTCTCTACTATATCTCAACCTAAAGCTACCCCTTGACTAGGTTGACATCGAGGTGTCATCTTTGGAACTGTAAAAAAGTAAAAAATAATAAAATTTGATTATATAGAGTTTGAGGAATAAAAAATATTGTTCCTGTGTTATAACATATAATACCTGACTGACAATACACCAGGAGTATCCAACTCTTATCCATTGACATCTTAACTATAAAAACAGTAACACATCCAGTCATTTCAGTCATTCATATCAATGTATGCATGCATTTCTATAAATCACCTTTACTCTAACCCTACAAGGTAAGGCCCTATCCCATTCAGTATTGTAATTTACGTATTATGCCACGCATCCCACAACACTTCTTTCTGTAGAAATTTTGGCAGCATCTTCCCTTAGTTCTTCAAAGTGTGCTATCAAATACGCACACCCAATGAATAAAGGAAAACACACCAAAATATCTACCAAAGACGCAAGTGAAATTGAATGACAAACACATAAACGACAATACCAAACTGTCCAAATAGGACAATTAATTCAAGCACCGGTACTACACATGGATCCTCGAATAGGTCTAAGGTTATTTCATGTATGAACGTGCTAATTAAAAGCAACACAAATAAACTTATATAAATTAATATAAATTTTCCTTATCATTTTTTAAGTTGTAATATTTATAATTAATTTTAATTTACTTTATATTAATGTAATTAAATCTTATTAATGAAATTCTTAAAATTAACAAGTTTTAATACAATTTTTGTAGCATGACGACTTATTTTTTTTATTATATAAAAATTCAAAACTGTAAAAAAAATAATTTTAAAAAATTTCAACAAAACATAACTGAAAGATGTGCCACCCAGAACAATCATCAAAATTTTTAATCTTCACCTAAATCAAATTACAAGTAGATTTCATAAAATAACACCCTAAAAGTTTCACAAACACTTATACCAAAACTCAACAACCTCAAAATTCATAATCCAAAATTCAAAATCTATAATCCAAAATTCAAATTATATACTAATTCTAAAATCTATAAATCAAAAATCTATAATCCAAAATTCAAACAACAAAAAACCCAAACATTTTAAACTAAAAAATACAATAAATATGCAAAAAACTTACAAAGTTCAAAACCCACTAAAATGGTGGCTGAAAACGGCGAAATTAAATAGGAGGAATAGGGCAAACGACGACGATAGTGGCGACAGCAGCAGAATTTGGCGGCGAGGGCATGGAGCTTGTATTTTATACTTCTTTTGGTGAAAAAACAATAAAAATGATTTAAACTTATGATAAATGCTGATTTGGTGAGGATTTAGAAGGGAATAGGGGGAGGTTTTGGGGGTTTGGGGTCAAAAACTGGGGAGAGGTCGAGAGAGAGAGAGAGAGAGAGAGAGAGAGAGAGAGAGAGAGAGAGAGAGAGAGAGAGAGAGAGAGAGAGAGAGAGAGAGAGAGAGTGATCGAAAAAAATGGAGATGGAGGCTCTGGTCACAGGTATATAGACAGACTTTTTTGCGACGACATTGTAACAACTATTTGCAACGGCATTATGCACTTTTTTCGCAGAGGAATTTATTTGCAACGACAGTAATTCATTGTCATCGCAAATAATCTAATTAATTAAACTTAACTATTTATTATTTATGACGAATGCTCTGGAATTATTATTTGCGACGATATCATGCACTATCGTCGCAATTAGTTTTTGGGAACCGCCCAATTTCACTGCCCTTTATTTTCGCTAAGGTCTACAAAATCAACATTTGCGACGGCACATATTTGTGTCGTCTCAAATAATTTTTGGGAACCGCAAAATTGATAGCCTTTTTACTTGAGGAACAATAAATGAATGAATTATAATTAGCGACGACACATGTCATTACAAATAATTCTTTATTTGCGATGATATTTCGTCACAAATAATGTTATTTTGACGGCAAACGTTGGCGCTAGACAACATTTGCTACCAACAACATATTTGCGACGAGTAGTGAATTATTAGCGACGACATCATTTTCTTGTTAAACGATAAGTAATTGGAACGTTATTTCATTGCAAAAAATTAATTATTACTTATCGTCACAAATTGGGCAAACTGTAATAGTGATGATATATACAGTTTTCTTTTATTTAGAACTTAAGAAAAGTTGTTAAATTAAATAATAATGTTGCTAGCTATTACATGATAAAATGATCATTTTATCATTTTATTTAGACTAAAACCTCATATTAATAAGAATTTAAAATTATTTCCATCAAGTTTCTGATTCATAGCTTGTTTTAATGATATAGATATGCATTTTATGTAGAACATTGTCATACAAATTAATTATCTTTTTCTTGTTTTATATTTTTCAAATAACAAATAAAATATTCACCATTATTTACAACCTTTTAAAATTATTATACTTCTTTTTAGTAACTCTCTATATTTTTTAAGCTATAATTAATAGAGTCCGGAGATTATTTAGAACTTATTTGTCTACCTTATAAAATTATTTTTCTAATAAACAATAAATATAATGGTTAAGTTCTTGTCCTATCATAACTAGCGCGTGCATTGCAAGTGCTTCTAGAAATTGTGGGCTTGTCTAATTTGAGTTTTGACATATATTAATATGGGACCTTTTTCGGTACGTTAATATACCGGTAAGTTAATCTTTTTGTCTATCGGATTTACATAAAATCACACAAATGTTAAAAAATATACAAATCTAACAGTTAAAAAAACGTAACATACAGCACGCCAGACGTACCAAAAAATCTCCCTATTAATATACATGTAGCTCTATGTATTCGGCTTTTCCTTTTAAGAAGCCCATTATCTTTTTTTTTTTTTTTTTTTTTTTTTTTTTTCCTCTCTCGTCTACATTCGCCAATCCCCCATCTCTTATTCATTTTCCTTCCTAACGTGTACAGTCAATCTTGATATATATGCTCTTCCATTATATAACAAAGTCATATATCCAATTATTCACGATTTACATTTATGTTCTACATGTTCAGCTTTGAGTTGATTGTAAGGTTAATGGGTTTATGGGTGATCTTATACATATTTATACTTTGTTGTTGATTTCCCTTTATCATACTGTGATTTATATATGTATTTATGATCTGAGAGTTTTTCTAGCCAGGGAATTCAATAATGAGTTACATAGGTGTGGTTTTAATAATTATTTTAATATCCATTAATAGGGATAGTTGTTTTAAGCATTAAATGTTTATCTGGTGGTAGTAATGAATTAGATAGTTGGTCAATAAACTTTATAATAATTAATAAAATTATATTCTTATCACGCTATATCATTAAAAATTATTTATTTAACGTGTAACCACCACGAGAATTTAACGTGTAACCACCACGACAATTTAACTAATAAAATTTTTTCCATATATATAAATGATATATGTATGTATGTATGATTTATATATGTCTATCTATAATCAATTTTCCAGACTTGTGCACACTATTTTATGGATTATAGTAATCCAAGTATTCAATTAGGTTATAATGAATTACTTGAGAAGTATACATATGGGAGAGATAAGTTTCTCTTATTGTTTTAGCAATTAAAGTGATCTATTATGTATATTTACATGAAAATCATCAAGTTGAATAAGCCATCTATTCGTGAGTAGTAACAATTCTAAGATTTATGTTTTAGGCGTATAGATAGCAAGTCATTAACTCTTCAAGTATATTATTTATCGTGAGTTGAGGTAAATCGAAACTCTCAAATTGCGTCACAAGAATAATCTTATGTGTGTGATATTTATGTCAGAATTAATTTTATTGATGTGTCCTAAACTTTAAAGTCATTCTCACTTTACTTTTTAAACTTTGAAATCTCTCATTTTACTTTCTGCATTTTGAATTTCTGCCATTTAAGTTCTTTTATAAGAATTTCTGCTAAAACAAAAGAAAAAAAAGAAAATTAAGTATATTGACGTGATTTTTATTTTTTTTATTTTTAATAAAAATTCAAATAAAAAAATCACGTGACTGTATTTGTGAACTCTGAATAATGAAAAGAGACAGAAAGAAAATTTATTGGACGTAAGGATGAGAAGTAGAGTATAGTACGAGTACTCCCTTCTATTATTGGAAGGAGTACTCGTCTTATCCTTATGTCTGATTACTATTATAGAAAGTTGGAATACCTCATAACACAAAAGGCCAACAACAAAATCTTAAGAGCTCTTCCTAGCGAATCCAAAAAAATATTGAATTCTGAATGTTAAATTGTAGTGATACTAGTACATATTTATTTGTGTTACTTTCAATATTGTACATTAAGGACTATGTCTCTCTTTCTCTCCTAAATTACTTTTAAATGTCACGTTTTTATTCAGTGAAATGTGTGTATCATATCATTTTATTTATGTAGTATACCGGTCAAATGAACTTATACCAGTTACACACTTTTTTATATCAACTTTTTATATTTATATTTCTCTTCCTTAATGTGTATAGCCTTAATTGTTGAGTCAAAATTACCATAATTATTCTTCCTAATTTCCTTATTTTCATCAATTAACTTTAAACTTTTATTTTTATTTTTACCTAAGTCATTTACCTAATTTTCTCATTACTTTTATTTAAGTTCCTACTTCGTTTTTTTTTCCCTTGACGTGGTATATGCTGATTTTTTTTTTTTTTTTGAACTTAAGTTGCTATTTTCTTTTTTATAATACTATTATTTTTTTTTATAAATATATCCCTAGCAATTTATCATTGAGAACGTAAAGAAAAAAATAGTATCCGAATGGGAATGAAACAAAATTATATTTAACTCAATTTGAGTTTGACAAAAAAAAAAAAAAAAAAAAAAGTAACATAATATTAAAGATACATATTAATGCGCTTTTTGAGTCTCACTCTCAACATCATTAATACCGCTTATTGACAGTTGTTTCCTTCTTGAATTTTGTTTTACGCTTCTCAAAATTTCTTCACGTAAGCTTTAATTTCTTCATTTTAGTTTTGTAAATTTATTTTGAGTTTATTTATTCTTATTACTCGTACATCATCTTGCTTATAACACAATTCTATGTAAACAAGAAAAAACAAAGAAGTGAATTACCCTACTCTTCCTCCTGTTAATTTAACTCCTGAGGGACAAGATACAAGTTTATATGGTCAGTGGCTACTACCAGAATATATGTATACTTGAAAGTTTTAATAAGTAATTAGTATGAAAATCAATTTCGTCATATTATATATACTTGATATTATTAATTGTACTTAAGTTCAAAAAAAAAATAATAATAATAGCTGGGACGTGTACAAAATAATAGAACTGGAAAAAAAAAAAAAAAGCAACTTAAGTTCAAAATAAAAAAGGTTCAGCATGTAGCATTTTAAGTTAAGGAAAAAAAAAAAAAAGAACAACAACATAAACAAATATAATAAGGAAATTAGAAGAGGAATTAGACGGAAAAAAATAATTTAAAAATTTAATTGATTAAAATAAGAGAATTAGGAAGAAAAATTATGGTAGTTTTAATTCCATAATCAATGCGATATACATTATGAAAGAGAATATAAATATAAAAAGTTGACATAAACAAAGTGTGCAAATGGTACAACTTCATTGAACGGGTGTACCACACAAGCGAAATGACAATATGGTACACCTGGTCCACTGAATATTTCCTCTTATAAACGTTACACTGTCAGTCCATCCGTGACGGAAGCCTTAAAAATGGATGGAATAAGCATGTGAACAATTCAAGATGGGTCTCTCTAGACTGATTTTCTCCTTCAAATCGTTGTTCCAACAATCGTTCTTCAACATTGTTGTGGGGCAAGACGAAATTTTGGTCTGCTCTCCTTCTTCCCTCAACAATGTAATTTGAGGATTTAGGGATTTTGTCTCCATATTAGATACTTTAGACCAAGAGAATTATCAAGGGCGCTTTTACAATCCCACCCGCATCATAAGCGTCTCATATGCTCAGTCCGTTATTAATGGTTTAATCATGGAGAAACCAATAGTACAACGTGACAGTAATGTGACAATTGAAAAATATAAAGGGTAAAGTAGACAATGAGTATTTTGAAGGGCTTATTAAAATTAACCATATATATTTTTAATTTTTAGATTTAGAAGTAAACTTAACAAAATAAAACACTACAAATCCTTTTAGTATATGAGTTTAAATTAGGGTTTAAACCGGTAATTTTGATTATGACTTTTAAAATTTAAATAATTTTGTAAAAAAAAAAAGGAAATAGTAAAAATATAAGTCAATATAAAAAGCTTAAGAAAACATATAGGTTAATTTTTAGTTATAGAAATTAATAGGTCATAACTTGTCAAATTATGGTTCATAATCAGACAAATTATGATTCATAACTAGACAAATTATAAACAAAAATAATAATTTAATTTATTTATTAACTTATATAAATTATTAATATATTAATTTTAATTTATTTTAAGTCTTAACTTATTTCTCTATTTTTTCACTCAACACAAGACAGACTGAAAAATTGTAGGTTTAAACTAAAGAACTCATTTACCAAATACACTTTTCTATAATTATACCTTTTCCATTTCTTGGTAGTTGGTACTCTATAATTACACTTTTTTTTTTTTTTTTGGAGAATAAAAACCCATTAGAAGCACCAAAGGCTAATGGAAAACACACGGCCCGCCTCAAAAAAAAAAAAAAGAAAAAGAAAAAAAAGAAAGATAAGCCCCTACTAGCCTAAACTAGCTAGCTAGCTAGCTAGCAGGTTCAAATGAATATAGCCTCGCAACCAAACAACAATTCACTGACTGGAGCCAAAAGGACCCGCCAACGAAATCTATGAACTAAAATATTCTGTACAAGGAAAAGTCTCCAAAGGATTTTGCGGAGCACTACTTTTTTGTGAAAAGTCCTTAGTACAAATAGCAAGCAAACAAGAAATGAGACGTAATGGTGCAAGAAATCTAGTGATGAAAAGTTGGACCAACCCAAGAGCAAATATTTTAAGAGAGAATTATGAAATGAAAATTGTAGTACATAACCGCTTTTTGAAAATAATTATAACAAATGACGATTTAAAAGTAATTTATTTTGTTATTTGCTTGAGAAAAAAAAAAAAAAAAAAAAAAAAAACTAGAAACCGCAGCGAGTAGGATTATTTTAGAAACACTAGCCATGACGCACGTCCCTTAATAAGCGTGATCTTTAGAAAATAAAATTAGTTTACAATATTATCAAGCAGAAATTATATTCTTCTAGTGTAATAATAAATTTTATATATCCTTTGAAAAAACCTGAGCATTACCTCTGTTTTGAAAACGATAAATAATAGAAAAATTAAATTTGTGGATAATTTTTTTTCTTGGAATGTTCAGTGGTAAAGTATAAAATTTCTTTCAATGACCTACTTTAAAACAATTAAATATTTTCTACTCAATATAATATCTATTTTAATTATTTAGTGAGGCACTATTATATATATATATATATATATATATATATATATATATATACACACACACACACACACACACACACGACTTACTTGGTTGTGGCTTCACCACTATGGATGTTCACCTTAAATTTGATATAATATTTTTCATTAGTATTTCAAAAAGACAATTGTAACCTCTAAAATGAAAAATTAGAAAAATAACTTTGATGCATCAATTATTTTAACTTTCCTACTCTCTTATCAAATAACTTAAAAGATTGTTGAGCAATGCTATTCGTCCAAACGGGAATTTCTTCTTTTTACTCACATTCATTGGGCTCACCACATGGGTTCCACATGACTCGCACCGGTTGGGGCCCACTGAATGTGACTCTTGGAGAGAAATCCCCCATCTTAAATTAAAAGTGTTTTTCAACATTGAACATCTATAATCTTCTACATCAATCACATTCCTTATTAGTATATCCAACTCTTTCTATTTTTCTTACACTCCATTACTCTAACCAAACAAAAATTGATATGACATAATTCAATCTTTTATCAAATTTTATTAAATTGTCATATGATTTTAATTTCTTCTTTTTTTTCCCCCTGAATTACTTTTGTTACAAGTCATGGTTTCTCAAGTTTAGAAATACTTTCAATCACGGATATTAAGATCTCACGTCAAATCACTCGCCACATCGCAAATAACATTATTTTTGTCGTGTTCCTCTCTCTATGGCCATAGCATTATACTAGGTATCTGCCTTGAGATATTGCTACTATATCTATATGTAAGTACATCTTTGGATCATCCACAATATAAACACAATTATTTGCTAGCTTGGCTCTTGTTACACCATGGTCGAGATTTTTGACACATTCCTCTAAACCAAGTCGTCGAGAGTTCCCAAAGTTAGGATTGAGTCTAGCCATTGAGAGTTATCGGTTAAAGAAATATTTCTGTTGTTACACCATGGCCGAGACATAGACCACTCTCTCGAACGACAGACACCAAGGACTCCCTGGGGAGCATCGGCCGCTGGCGTCGAGGGAATGACATAGCTAACGTGTCCTCTACATCGAGAGACCATTCGTGGAAAGAGGCGCCAGGAGCAATGGCTCAACCTTCGGAGGCCGCGGCGTCGAGGCAGCACTATCGGTCTTCTCTACCAGCAGTCTTGTCAACTCGAGGAAGGAAGTATTGATCAGACTGCTACTGCAGGAGTCAGGAAATCAGGCGACAGACAGGAAGGATAAGCCGCGTTTCCCAGAACAGTCATCATGAACACTCACCTACCCTCACGCAGATCGAGGACAGAAGATGGCTTCCTCCTTGGGAACGAAGAATGCATATTCACATGTAAAGGCCTATAAATAGAGCCAAGAAAACCCAGAAAAGGGTTAGACACCATTTCATTACTGAGAGAAAGCTTGTAAATGCCAAAAAGATTAGTCATACACAAGTGGATTAGGCAAAGAGTTATTACTGAACCACTATAAAATTATTGTCTCATTTACATTATTTTCCAGTTTTTCTTCTTAATCACATCTTGAGTATCACCGTGAGTGTTTTTGGAGAGGTAATTACGAGTTGTCAGAAAAACACCGTCAACAATTAGTGCTAGAATGAGGGCCATAAGCCCAGAGATTTAATCCAGTTTATAACTAAAAGAAACAACAGCCATGCCTCCCAGGAATATTCGCTTGCTATCGGCTAACCCAAGAAGCCAGGCAACCCAAAATATCACCACCGCAGGGACCTCAACGGATTCGCTCCCACCGGCCGCCGCGAATCCCCCAGACCGTATTGACCAGCTCCAAAAGCCAGGCAACCCAAAATATCACCACCGCAGTGGAAAGAATGGCTACGGCCCTTGCTGGGTGGGACAAGGGGCAAAATCCAATGCCCGCGCTGGAGGATGCGCCAATGAACCCGATGAACGCCGCTGTTAGGGGCCAAGGGATCGACGACCAATGTGGTGATGCCAAGGATGTCGGTGATAGTCGAGCAAATGATCCCTACCCGACTAAGTCGAATAGATCTGTGGGGAGCAGACAACGCGCGACACAGAGGAGAGTGTGGAAGGCTACGGCGCAAGCTGTGCACAACAGGGATGCGTCCCCTCGACCGCGACAGGATGCGAATAGGAGGAACCCCGTCCTTGTGGAAACTTCATCTGTACACGGTGGAGACCTTAGGACAAGGCTCGACACAGGAAAACCGTGCAGTTGACGAGAGAAGAGGAGCTCGCAGCAGACAATAAGGCTCTGGCCGAGAAGATGGCCAGGCTGGAAAAGAAGATTGGGAGTCGACTAAACAACTTCGAGCAAGTTGTGGGGAAGGTAGTCGAGGCGGTCAATGTCGACGCCAAGATGTACACGTCGCACGACCACCCGTTCACAGAAAATATTATAAACTCCATCACCAGCGAGGATGATTTGAAGAATGCCTTTTTGACTTAGTTCATAGGTGTCAAAAAATACATCCTGCCAAAACAGAACCTCTCAAGGGTGTACCAGGGACCTAATGAGTCCCTGAAGGACTGGATCCACTGAGGGAATTTCTGATGAGGTGGCCTTGATGGGGACACTGTCAAGTATGAAGAAGGGCATACCTTACAACACAGACCTCGATCAGAGACCGCCCCATACCTACCAGGAATTCCTGACAAGGGCACAGGGCTTTATTGATATGCGAAAAAAATATAAACTTTGCTTAGAATAGCGTATGTGCTCGCAAGTATACGAATCGCGAAGTAATAATGATCCGAAGATCGAGTATCGTCCTCTGGGATTGTTAACTAGGAAAGAGCTAAGTATTGCTATTAATCTAAATCAATTTTATCTAGACAATATAGAATAAGAGAATTACAACTAAATTGAACAACTTAACTAACTAAAATATGCAAAAAACGGATGCCAAAATGAATTGGATTGAAGGGATCTCTATGATAAAATGAGTTGGGAGGGGATTTGACTTCACCTAATTATGCTATATTTATCTAAATCTGTCACTTATTGATGTGTTACATCCAATCTTAAATCATGCGTACTAAGATAATCTCACTCCCTCTCCCGAGTGATAAGTGAAATAGTATGCTAAATTAATTAAACTAATATCCCTATTAATTTAACCAATTATGCATTCATCAAGTTTAGCCCATATTCGATCTCCTAAGGTTATACTAGCCTCCTGACTCAATATCTCCTTAGGTTGTGTCTCTTAATTCTCAATATGCAATTAACTCTCCTGAGCCTAATTTCATACATCTAAGGTCTCTAATCTAATGGGTAATTAAATTAGAAATTAAGCACAAGAGATGCAAAAGATTAGAGTATAAAACATTCAATAAGCAAACAGATTCTTAAAATACAGCTTTCATTAAATTAGATCAAACCCTCCCCCCCCCCTAACGTGAGGAGCTTAGCTATCCATGCTCAATCTCAAATACACAATTACAAAATACAAAAGATCAATAGTTCAAGGAGATAATTAAATAACAATTCAAGAAATACAAAGGGAGAAAGTAATGAAAAACTCTTGTTGGAAAATCTCCTCCGAAGCCTTCAAACTGCCTTGAATCCCTTTGAAAATCTCCATAAAAGTCCTTGGTTCCAGCTGCTTTCCTTTGGTTATAGGGTTCTTGCCGTGTCTCTGCTTCAATCTTCCATCCTCCTCTTTTCTAGCAGCTTTCTTTTCCTTTTATATGATGCATAACTCTCCAAATTCGAGAAAGGCACGCTGCAACCCAGGGGTGTGCGCTGCAGCGCGCGTCAACGAGGAGATAGGGTTTCAAGGCGCGCGCCTAAGCGCACGGACGTGCGCTGCAATGCGCGCCTCAATGGCTCTGGGATGCGTACCTAAGCGCGCCTTGAGCTACGCCTAAGCGTGCGTGGCCGCTGGCAGGCGCACTGCAGCGCCCGTTGGTGCGCTGCAGCCTGTAGCTCAACTACTCTCTGGAATGTTCTCTGGAAGTCGCAGGCTGTAGCTTGCTTCTCATGCGCTGTAGCGCGCACAAATTGGAGATTTTCGTTGACTTCTTTATCTTTTTCACTTGATTTTCTCCACTTTGCAAATCCTACAAAATAGATTAACGCAAACGTAAAACTAGTGACAAATTAACTAAAATATGCTCAAAAACTACAATATATGACGGGGATAAATTGATGAAAAATCAACTTATCAAATACCCCCAAGCAAAACAATGTAAACAAATGAACGAAAATAACTAAAACACAAAAGGCTATGCTAACAAATCTAAACCTAACACAAAATAAAATATACAAAACAAAACACAAATAAAGAGTGAGTGTTCCACATATCCCGATGATCATTCTTTGGTCCTCAACATCCCCTAAAATCTCGAGTTTTTATGCAAGGCGATCCCTTGTGATGTTCTAGAATTTCAACATGTTGGATGCACACAAAAACACTCAAGTCTCCCGCCTCACACTTACCATCCGGAACCCGGATTCACTTATTCAACTACATGATTAAGTAACTCACAGCTTAGGATTCCATAGGCCCAACTCAGTTCCGCTCTCCACTAATGTAGGCTAAACGAGTCTTGGAGATCAAAAGGACTTTACAAGTTTGTAATGTTCGTCTAGGGCTAAAGGTGGTTGAGAAATGGACTTTTCGGCTCAAAAACCCTAGGCATATAGCTTTCCGACCTCAAGCTCACAATTGGAGTTCCCAACACCCCCACACTTGAATTATTCTCACAATAAGCACTCATGTACAAGCACCAAAACGAAGAACTTAATAGAAACAAATTAAATTTTTTTTTCTTTTTTTTCATTTTTTTAATTTATTTTTATTTTTATTTTTTTTAAGCAAACAAAAAAATGAATACATTTACACAGTTTTTCCCCTAAGCAAAATCACCCCTTAGGTTTGTAGCATATGAGGAAGCTCCGTGCTCCTTCACCTCAAATGTAGACCAAAACTCAAGTTAACTTACTAGACTATCAACCTAGCAAGCTATCTCAAAGGGCGTGCACAAAGTTCTTTTTCCACAGCAGCATTACCTAAATGTGCCCTCTGATGGCCAGGGTTCCAACTGAATATGCCTAGAGTCAAGGGGAAGGGAAAATGATATTTATTGTAGTAGGTGAGTGTTGTATAAATGTGGGTAAAGCAAAAATCAGGCTAAGGCTCAAAGGCGACATTCAAGGGATATAATCCAAAAGGTAGGCATAGAAAGGCTCAATCGATCTAAAAGAATGCCTAAATCATTTCTCTGCTGACTAGCTAGCCTAGGATTTCGCCTCGAGTTTTCCTAAGTTGAGTTCTAGAATCCTTAATGTACCATGAACTTGATAATTGAATAATTTTCGTCTAGGTCCCTAAATGGTTAGTGATAAGGTCTTTTCTTGCGAGAACTGGAGTGTTTCATGCTCACCAATTGTCAAGCACACAGAATTCACAAACGACACATTGCACAAAAACTCAGGGAAATCAAGAGATAATGTTATCATTGGTTCATTGATCACCAGGAACAGAAAAACAACTCACTAAAAAAAAAAAAAAAAAAACTAACAACACAAACTAAATAACAAGTATTGATGCAATCCAATAGTTCCCCCTACACTTACATATTACATTGTCCTCAATGTTAGTAAAATAGAAACAAACAATGAATATGTAATTGAAGAATACCTGGGAGGCAAGATATGAGTCTCGCCTCCTAAGGGTGGTCGTCATCCATGTCGTGTGGAGGTGGTGGTAGTTGGAAGGTGGTCTGCTGCTGTGGATTGCTGGACTGCTATTGCTGTTGGAAGTCCGGCCAATAAGTCCTTTGAATGTGCTCAGGAAAATGAGGGACATGGGAATAGCTGCCGACGCCGAGACCCGCATCAATGCGAGTTTGGGCCAGTGCTTGCTCCAGTGATGCCAAGCAAGTGGTGTGGTGCTCTGCCAACTCAATGATTAGCTTCCTAGCCAAGGCGGACTAACTCTGGAGATCGGCAATCTGCTCCTCATGCCGATCAACCCAGCTAGCTAAGGGCTCGCGAGACGTAGCAGCTACCCGCTTCCGCTTTGGCTGCGGGGCCTGCGATGATCCTGCACCTCCATCATGCTCTGAGACCGCCCGGCCGGAAGCTATCCGCATGATGCTGTTGAGATCAAAAGCTCGAATGGGCTTCTCAAGGTGTGCATCCAGCAGGGCCACTCCAGCGGCCATAAAAAGCTCCGTCAGCAACGACGGGAATGGGAGGCTAATGTCATTTTTCCGCAGGGCATGATGAATACCGCTGTTGATGATGGCCCCCACATTCAAGGGCTCTCCCCTCTGAATTGCCAGTACAACCAAGGCCCTATCTTTTGTAACCTCCGAGATGTGAGTCGAAGGAATAAGCCTTGTGCAAACAAAATGGAACCACACCTTGGTGTAGTTTGCCAAATATCGAGCCTCAAAGGTGGATTCAGTGTTTTGCTTTATTGTCCACCTCGCAGGCCCGTCGCAAAGGGCTTCCAAAATTTCCTGCAGATCTTGGTCCGGCAAGTCTTGTTGCTGATTAGAACTGAGGGTGGCAAGTCTTGGTGTAGAGGAGGCACTGCTGGGGCAGGGGATTCTAAAGTGGCAGGGGCAGGTGGGCGGTTACTGGAACTCGCCCCAAACTTAATCCGGTTTGCAGTTGTCTTTCGTGGCATTTTTTTTTACCGGCAGCCCAAAGTTTACTAAACAAACACCCCTCAGGTTTCACTCGAAATTCTTTTTTTATTTAACTTGAAAGCCCACACTCCAAAAAGAAAAATAAATCTCCAACACACGATAGTTTTCTGGAAAATTCGGCAGAGTTTCCCCTAAAAATCTAGTGTTTTTCGTGCTCAGAAATGTAAGTTTCATAAGTGCTCGAACTCCCTAGAGAGTTCGAGGTCCAGACAAATCAAAATCTGAGGAAAAACATAGAAAAACCAACTTACTTGATGCCGTGAAGAATTGAGAAAGATTCAGACGAAAAACATCAAGATCTTCACTAGATTCGCTGCCAAAGTGAAAGTATTGGGTGATTTAAGATGAAGAGTGAGAGCTTGGGAGGATTTGAGAGAATTTCAGAGGATTTTGGCTAAGAAAAGTTGGGTGTTGGCTGAAAATTTTTAGAAGGAGGCGGAAATGGGGGCTAGGGCTTTTGCTGGGAAAATCATGAGTCGGCTGCAGCGTGGACACGCACTACAGCGTGATGTTCTTTGCGCTCCAGCGCGCAAAAAGCGGAGCTTCTGGCGAATGCGCGCTTAGGCGCGATATTTTTCACGCTGCAGCGCGCGTCTTGGAAATGAGAGATGCGCGCTACAGCGCATGAATACGCACTGCAGCCTGCGTCTTTTTCTTTCTCGGGTTTTTTTATGATACGTGTTGCAGCACATGAATGAGTGCGCTTAGGCGTGCGATTTATGATTCTGAGACTCCATTTTTTTTATGACATGTGCTGCAGCACATGAATGAGTGCGCTTAGGCGCGTTGGTCACGTTCCCTCTTAACACAGGTCTGAATCAACACTTGCCCCTGGAAATTTGTCTCTGGAAATTTTCTAACCTCCAATGACCTGCAATCAACCACAAATATATTTTTTTTAACAACACTTGTTATAAAATTGTACTAGAAAAAAAAAACTAATAACACCCAAACATCAACAAAATAACTCAATGTTAAACAAGTCAAACAAAATTAAACTAAAATAAAAAATAAATAAAGGGGGTAGAAACTTGGGTTGCCTCCCAAGATGCGCTTGATTTAACGTCCCTAGCTGGACATGAACTCGACTTCATCCTCCTGGTTCTAGCTCGATGGTACCGAATAAAGACACTCGCTTGATCTTAAATGGTCCAGACCATCTTGACTCCACTTTTTTGGGGGAGAGCTTCAATTGAGAGTTGAAAAGAAGGACGCGTTGGCCCGGAGTGAGATCTTGCCACGAGGTTCGCTGGTCATGCTTCTTCTTGACTTTCTTTTTGGCCACCACTTTTTCATTGTTCATCGGGGTGGCAGTGCCTTCGACCCTCGTAACAACATACTCACCCGCATCATCTTTCTTGGAACAATGTTCATTGCTCAACTTTTTCAGGGTTAGGGAATTGGTAGGACCATTCCTAAAAGAATCTTTCGGCACAACTTCTTGAGTGAACTCCTTGATACAATATTTCACTTCCTCCACTCGGTTGCAAGTTGGTTTTTCATATGGAGACCGCTTGGGATTTAAGATGTTGAAGATGGCTTTCTCCTCATTGACCCTTAGAGTCAAGTTCCCACTGTGCACATCTATTAAAGCCATTCCGGTAGCTAGGAAAGGCCTTCCATGGATAATGGGGATTTCTTGATCTTCTTCCATGTCCAAAACAACAAAATCAACCGGGAAGATGAACTTATCCACCTTTACCAATACATCTTCTATGATTCCCCATAGGTAGGTAATGGACCTATCCGCCATTTGCAGCGATATGGTTGTAGGGGTGACCTCTCCAAGCCCAAGTTTTTGGAACACTGACAAAGGCATGAGGTTTATGCTTGCCCCTAGGTCGCAAAGAGCTCTCTCAAAAGTTTACCCTCCAATTGTACATGGAATGGTGAAACTACCGGGGTCTTTGAGCTTTTGCGGTAGCTTCCGTTGGAGGATTGCACTACACTCCTCTGTGAGTTTGACTGTCTCATAGTCCTCCAATTTTTGCTTCCTTGCCATTATATCCTTCATGAATTTTGCGTAGTTCGGCATTTGCTTAAGGGCATCCGCAAATGGAATATTAATTTGGATCATTTTGAAGATATCCAAAAACTTTGAAAATTGATCATCCATCTTCTTCTTTTGGAATCTTTGGGGGAATGAGAGCTTTGGTTGAATGGTAGGAGGATTGTCCGGAAAAAAAATTGACCCTGGATTCACATTAGGTGCTTCCTCCTTTTTCTCCTCATCACTATTCTTCTTCACAAGCTCTTCTACCGGTGTGGTGTTCTCTTCAATAACTTTCTTATTTGAGGAATGGGGCTTTCTACTTCCCTTCCACTTCTCAAGGTGACTGCGTTACATTGCTCCTTGGGGTTTTTAACAGTGTCACTAGGGAAGTTCCCAGATGATAGGCACTTCATTGAGTCGGCTAGTTGGCCAATCTATGTCCCCATAGTCTTCATAGTAGTGCTCATGTTTGTGCAATGAGTCTCGATACTATCAAGTCTAGCCTCATCTTTGTTGAACTGCCCCATGGTTTCTACAATGAATGTGCTCAAAAGGTCTTCTATCGATGGCTTGCTCTAAGATAACGGCTGGCTATACCCTGGAGGAGGTTGCAATACATTCTTGTTGTTGCCATATGAAACGTTTTCATGGTTCCGGAGCCTTGGGTGGTAATGAGTTGGCAGGTTGCTCGACATGTTATTGCTTCGGTAGTTGAAGTTTCTGTTGTTCACATATTGCACCTGTTCAGTATCATTGCTTTCACCCTTATAGGACGTACCTATGACCACAGCTGCTGCCTTACTACATGATGCGTCCCTCATGGTCAGCTCAGATATCTTGTTAGTTAGTGCTGATACTTATGCTGAAAGGGCTACCAACGAATCAACCTCATGCATACCTGCAGCTCTCTTCACACTTGACCGCTCACTCGGCCATTGGGCATTGTTGGAGGCCATCTCCTCTAGTAATAATTCAGCCCCCTCGTAGGTCTTGGACAACATCGTCCCACCTGATGCCGCATCAACAATCGTCCTAGTTTGTCCATTCAGACCATTATAGAATATCCGGATTTGGAACTAGTCCTGGTATCCATGTTGTGGGCATTTTTTGATCAACTCCTTAGAATGTTCCCATGCCTCGTAGAGAGGCTCAAAGTCCAGCTGTCTAAACTATGCAATCTCGCTCCTCAGATGAGCGGTCTTTGATGGAGGAATGCACCAAATCTTCCCACGTGTCTATACTACCCACTTGAACTGATTGGAGCCAACCCCTCACCTTGTCCCTAAGTGAGAAAGGGAACAGGTGCATTCTGATAATGCCTGGTCCACACCATTCATCTTAATGGTGTCACAGATCTCCAGGAACATTGCTAGAAGCACATTGGGGTCTTCACACGGCAACCCCCCATATTGATTCTACTGAACCATATTTATGTTGGAAATGTGTCCATAAAGTGGGATGTAATTTGTTATTTGTGAAATGACAAATGTCAGACATTATGTTTTTTTGTTGATTTTATAAAATAAACTAAAGTTATGTTTTGACACATACTCAAGAGTGTTAGTGATATTGCTTAGTCCATAGACTGTTATCAATGAAAGAAGAGTCAGGGAAACCCTGCTGAATAAACTCTTCTGATATAGTTTAAAATAGATATTCGCAGTCTTAGGATCGATTGGGCAATCGAATCCGATTATGACTATTAGATCAAACCATATGATGCTGGTCTCGGAGCATGGGAGTTGGACTCTGTAGTTGATCTAGACATGCTTGCAACATGTTGAATAGACCATGTGACTGATTAGGTTAGAATAAAAACTGTTTACAGAATTCTAAACCTAATTGTCACAACTTAAGTATATTTGTATAATTATCTTAATCCTGAAGTGAATGCATAACTCGACTTATTTTCTCATGATCTTTGATTCACCAATGAGATTAGTTCGCAGTTTTTGAACAACATCTCAGCTATTAGGATCATGACATAATTGAGTTGGAGTTATGTGATTCACAGATATGGAATTCGTAAGAAATAATATCACCTCATGCTTTATTGATGGGTGTGTGAATAAATAAACCAGGCCTGGTATTCAATGATGGTATTCATTGATTAAGACATCGTGACATGTGCGAGACATCTTACGAACATATGTCTTTCTTATTCACAGTCATATAAAGGAGTTGAGGAAATAATGATTGGAATGGTAAAACGGTAATATTCTATACCATTCTGATCACTGATATTTACAAAGGATAATAATGCATTTACATAGTGGACAGTGTGATACATTGTATCAACACCATCAGAAAAAATAGCGCACATGAATCGAGAGATTATTCCGCATCAAACTTTTAGTGGAGTTGTGCGATGTCGGAATTAAATATGTCGATAGCTTATCGGGATAAGTTAGTCGAATATTGTAATTCCATAGCTTTGTTCATGTGGGTCCATTCGGTCTCAAGGCTAGCTCTAATAAGTGGGAAAATAGAAACTAATATTTTGTTATATAATTATGTTTAAAAATTCATTATGTTATTTTTCATTTATTTGATAATTGAAAAATAAAAGGAATGAATTTGAATTTTGAAATTAATAGTGATTAATTTAAAATTCAAAATAAAATTTAAACATGATTTTATTTGGCAACTAAAGGAGAGAGAAAGTTGATATTATTTTGGGAAAATTCGGAAATCCGTTGCCATATGGGGATTTTGAATTTTTCTCCAAAAGAGAGAAGGGAAAATTCAGAAATCCCTAGCCATGTGGGGTTTTTCGGATTTTAATCCTAAGGTGAAGGGGAAATTCGAAAATCCCATCTAGGGTTTGAGTTTTTAAATTTCCTCCTATATAAGGATATTATTGAAAACCCTAGCGATGAAGTTTTTTAAGAGAAGAAAATATCACACACTTTTCTTTCCTAGGGTGGCCGGATTTTTGAGACAAAATAGAAGGAAAAATTGTTTCCTTAGGTTTTTGAAAAAGAGCCCACTCTCTCATCCCAAATCACTTAGAGTCATAGTCTTGAATCAACGAGTGGTTTTTGGTGTGATCGTATCGATAGATCAACGATCTTGTTTTACAACAATTCTCCATCTCAGAACGTGAGATAGTGAGACAAGATCCTTGCGGTCATTTTGATTCAATCATCACAAAGGTATGATTGTTATTTTATTCCTTTGTCTATAAACATATATCATGCATCAATCTCTCGTTGTGGTTTACGTTTAATTTGGAATTAAATGGATATGATAAAATTTTTGAAATTCCGCCTACAAGTTTGTTGTTGTTCAAATGATTTTTCATTATTAGTCACAACAAGATCCTACAATTTATTAATGCAGGCTTCAGTTCAAAATTGTTCGCATTAATCGTCTGTCGCCTCATGCCCGAATAATTTTCATTAACCATAGCCCTGAAGTAATCTCTCAAAGCCCTTTGTTGGTTGTTGTTATCACCCTCTACCATTACTTGGTTTCTGTTAAGATGTTCCCTTCTTAATCTTGAAATAGTTCTCTCAATTTCAGGGTCCAAAGGGACAGTCTCCAAGCTACGGACTCGGCGCATAAATTGCAACCAAAAGGATAAGTGAGAGAAATTTAATTAACAAAAATTAAATCAATAAAATACAAAAAAAATCTAAATTAAAATCAATATATTTCACATCAATATTAACTTAAATCCTAAATTCCCAATCCCTGGCAATGGCGCCAAAAACTTGATACGAAAAAAATATAAACTTTGCTTAGAATAGCGTATGTGCTTGCAAGTATACGAATCGTGATGTAATAATGATCCGAAGATCGAGTATCGTTCTCTGGGATTGTTAACTAGGAAAGAGCTAAGTATTGCTATTAATCTAAATTAATTTTATCTAGACAATATAGAATAAGAGAATTAAAACTAAATTGAACAACTTAACTAACTAAAATATGCAAACAATGGATCCCAAAATGAATTGGATTGAAGGGATCTCTGTGATAAAATGAGTTAGGAGGGGATTTGACTTCACCTAATTATGCTATATTTATCTAAATCTATCACTTTTTGATGTGTTACATCCAATCTTAAATCATGGGTACTAAGATAATCTCACTCCCTCTCCCAAGTGCTAAGTGAAATAATATGCTAAATTAATTAAACTAATATCCCTATTAATTTAACCAATTATGCATTCATCAAGTTTTGCCCATATTCGATCTCCTAAGGTTATACTAGCCTCCCGACTCAATATCTCCTTAGGTTGCGTCTCTTAATTCTCAACGTATGTAATTAACTCTCCCGAGCCTAATTTCATACATCTAAGGTCTCTAATCTAATGGGTAATTAAATTAGAAATTAAGCACAAGAGATGCAAAAGATTAGAGTATAAAACATTCAATAAGCAAACAGATTCTTAAAATACAACTTTCATTAAATTTGATCAAACCCCCTAACGTAAGGAGTTTAGCTGTCCATGCTCAATCTCAAATACACAATTACAAAATACCAAAGATCCATAGTTCAAGCAGATAATTAAATAACAATTCAAGAAATACAAAGGGATAAAGTAATGAAAAACTCCTGTTTGAAAATCTCCTCTGAAGCCTTCAAACTGCCTTGAATCCCCTTGAAAATCTCCAGAAAAGTCCTTGGTTCCAGCTACTTTCCTTTGGTTCTAGGGTTCTTGTCGTGTCTCTGCTTCAATCTTCCATCCTCCTATTTTCTAGCAGCTTTCTTTTCTTTTTATATGATGCACAACTCTCCAAATTCGAGAAAGGCGCGCTATAGCCCAGGGGTGTGCGCTGCAGCGTGCGTCAACGAGGAGATAGGGTTTCCAGGTGCGCGCCTAAACGCACGGACGTGCGCTGCAGTGCGTCCCTCAATGGCTCTGGGATGCGCGCTTAAGCGCGCATTGAGCTGCGCCTAAGCGCGCGCGGCCGTTGGCAGGCGCGCTGCAGCCTGTAGCTCAATTGCTCTCTAGAATGTTCTCTGGAAGTGGCAGGCTGTAGCTTACTTCTCATGCGCTGCAGCGCGCACAAATTGGAGATTTTCGCGGACTTCTTTATCTTTTTCACTTGATTTTCTCCACTTTGCAAATCCTACAAAATAGATTAACACAAACGTAAAACTAGTGACAAATTAACTGAAATATGCTCAAAAACTACAATATATGACGAGGATAAATTGATGAAAAATCAACTTATCATTTATCAACGCCGAGGAGGCTAAGAAGGCCTTGAAGAGCAAGGTGGCGACCCCTGCCAAGGAAGAAGTAGGGCAAGCGAGCAGCCAAAATAATGGTAAGAAGCGCCAAGGTCCCCCTCAGGTGCAAGCTTAGCAGAGGTACAACCCGGATCAGAGCAGTAAGGGCGGCAATGCCTCGACGAGCCAGGGGGAAAACAAGCGGCCAAAGCAGCAATGATACGACGCCTACACACCCCTGACTATGGGGATTGAGGACATCTACCACAAGATCAGTCATCTCTAGGTTCTGCATTGACTACCACTGCTAAAGTCTGACCTAGCACACATAAACTAGAACAAATACTGTCAGTTTCACGGTGAGAGTGGCACACCATGGCCGAGTGCTATGACCTAAGAGATGAGGTTGAGAGGTTGATCCGAGAGGGGAGGCTTAGTGAATACCGAGCCAGCTGTCGGAACAATAACAACATACGCAACAACAACCGACGGGATGAGCAGAGGCATGACAACCCACCCAAACCAGTTGGCGTAATGAGAACAATCTTCGGGGGACCATACCTCGGTGGTGCCTCTCAACGCTCACAAAAGGAGTATGCTCTAGAGGAAAAAGAGAAGTTTAGCTAGAGGATCATGAATATCTCCGGACGCGAGGCTAAGGCTACGCGATATGAGGATGTCGATATCACTTTCTCAGAGGCCAACGCGAGGGGGGTCCATTTCCCGCACAATGACGCCTTAGTTGTCGAGGCCATGATCGGTAACCATACGGTTTGCCACATCCTGGTTGATAATGGCAGTTCCGTGGACATCTTGTACTCAGACTGCCTCGACAAGATAGGGATCCCCTGCGCGAGGCTGTAGAACAATGTCAAGCCCCTGTACGGTTTCACAGGGGACAGCGTCATTCCAAAAGGGGCTATAGAGCTGCCCATGACCATTGGAGACTGACCACACACCTCGATTGTCATGTCAAAGTTCCTTGTGGTGAAGGGAGGCGACCAATACAATGCGGTCATAGGACGCTCGACGTTGAGGGCCTTGAGGGCAGTAACATCAATCTACCACTAGATGATGAAGTTTCTAACCCCCAATGGGATTGACAAGGCCTGAGGAAACCAATACGAGACGAGGCTTACGTACTCAAAGACAGTTCGCCACTACGCTGAGCCGGCATAGGTTCGAAATGAGCTAAGAGTGGTCGAGACCAAGGCGGACGAATAGGACTTGGATCCAAGGTTCCCAGGAGAAGAGCCCAGAATGGGACCGGTCGAGGAGTTAACCGAGGTCCCCATTGATAAAAAGGACCCAATGAGAACACTATGGGTGGGCTCAAAACTGGGAGCACAGGCCTGCGAAAGACTGGTCAAGTTTCTCATGGGAAGCCTCGACGTGTTCGCCTGGACCCACGAAGACATGGAAGGGATAAGCCTCGACATCATGTGCCACAGGCCTAATATCGATGAGAAGTTTTAGCCTAAGAGACAGAAGCGTCGACCCATGAATGCCGAGAGATCCGAGGCTCTACGGGAAGAGGTCGACAAACTGATCAGAAACAACTTCATCTGAGAAGTCTTGTACCCCAAATGGGTGTCGAATCTCGTACTGGTGAGAAAGCCAAACAGGGTGTGGCAAACATGCGTCAACCTCAGCGACCTGAACAAAGCATATCCCAAGGATAGCTTCCCACTACCCCGAATCAACCAGCTAGTCAACACCACGGCAGGACATGAACTACTGAGTTTTATGGACTCGTACTCTGGGTACAACCAAATACTAATGCTCGACCGCGGCGAAGAGCACATGGCGTTTGTTACCGATAGGGGACTCTATTGTTACAAAGTGATGCCCTTCAGTCTCAAAAACACTGGAGTGACCTATCAACACCTTGTCAACAAGATGTTCGCTGGGCAGATAGGAAAGTCAATAGAGGTTTATGTTGACAACATGCTGGTGAAGAGCATGAAAACTGAGGACCATGTGGAAGACCTCAGGAGAATGTTCGGCGTCCTCAAAACGTACAAAATGAAGCTAAACCTCTGTAAGTGTGCCTTCGGCATCGCTTCAGGAAAATTCTTGGGTTTCATGGTGAGCAGTCGAGGAATCAAGGCTAATCCGCAGAAGATTCAGGCCCTCCTCGACATGGCATTGCCAAGGATGCCTAAGGAGGTTCAGAAGCTGACAGGCTCTGTGGCCGCACTTAACAGGTTTATCTCTAAATCTACGGACAAGTGCATACCGTTCTTTGACACCCTGAGGGAAGCAAGCCATTCCTATGGACGGAAGAGTGTGAACATGCGTTCCAACAACTGAAGAAACACCTTGGGAAACCCCCTCTGCTGTCCAAACCTGTGACTGGAGAGGTGTTGAGCCTTTACCTGGCGATTTCAGAACACGTCGTTAGTTCAGTGATAATCTGTGAAGAGAAGAAGGTGCAGCTGCCGATGTATTACACTAGCAAGCACCTCCTCGACATGGAGACGAGGTATCCCTAGATGGAAAAGCTTGCCCTTGCACTAGTCGTGACAGCGAGGAAGTTGCGGCACTACTTCCAAGCCCATAACGTTCATGTATTGACCAACCACCCAGTCAAGCAGGTGCTACGAAAGCTTGACACCTCCGATCGACTCGTAAAATGGTCCATAGAGCTCAGCCAGTTCGACATTGACTACAAACCATGGGCTGCTATCAAGGGCCAAGCCCTAGCAAACTTCGTGGCAGAATTCACAGGGTTACCAGCCGAGGTCGAAGAAGCTGACGAACAACTGTGATGGAAGCTCTACATTGACGGGAGCTCCAATGACAACGACAACGGGGCAGGACTGGTGTTACACACCCCAGAGGGACACAAGATCACCTCAGGGATCACGTTTGAATTCCCCGTGTCTAATAACGAAGCAGAGTATGAGGCGCTGCTTGTCAGACTCAAGTTGGCGGAGCACATAAAAGCGGGGAACCTAGACATCTTCAGTGATTCACAGCTCATTGTGAATCAAGTGAAGGGCTAGTACCAAACCAGGGATGAGAAGATGGTTGCGTATCTAAAGAAGGTGAAAGAAGCCTTGGGGAGGTTCACAGCCTATGACATACAGCAGGTGCCAAGAGCAGAAAATAGCAACGCCGAAGCCCTCACCAAGTTGGCGATGTCGAGAGATGCCGAGCTCTTGAACTTGGTGCCCGTAGAGGTCTTGAAAATCCCAACCACAGAAAAGAGGCTTGAGGTCGTGCCGATGGATTATCAGCCAAGCTGGATGGACCCAATCATCAGGTACTTGGTCGACGGCGAACTCCCTGAGGATAGACAGCAGGCCAAAAAGATGAAGTATCAAGCGACGAGGTATACAATGCATGACAATCTCCTCTACCGCAGAGGGTACTCGATGCCCTTGCTCAGCTGCCTTGGTGTAGAAGATGCAAAGAGAGTGCTATCCGAAGTGCACGACGGGATATGTGGGAACCACGTGGGTGGACAGTCCTTAGCCTACAAAATACTACGACAAGGGTATTACTGGCCAAGTCTCAAGAAAGATGCAGCTGAGTATGCGAAAAGGTGCGAGAGCTGCTAGAGGTATGCTCCCACTCCTCGACTGCACTCAGAGGACCTGACATCCATAGTGTCTCCCTGGCCCTTCGCTAAATGGGGGATCAAACTTATTGGACCCCTCCACAAAACCCCAGGGGGTACAAGTTCGCTACTGTCGCCGTCAACTACTTTACGAAGTGGGTTGAAGCCGAGCCATTGACGACCATCTCGGAGGAAAAATGTACAAACTTCATATGGAACAACATAGTTTGCAGGTTTCGTGTGCCCCACTCTCTCATGTTCGACAACGGGAAGCAGTTCAACAACAACAACACCAGCCAGTTTTGTGAGCTACTGGGGATCCACAAGAATTTTTCCTCCGTTGTATACCCCCAGTCCAACGGGCAGGTCGAAGCAGTCAATAAAATAATCAAAGTCACACTCAAACGACGCATCGACGCCGACAAAGGGAAATGGGCCGACGAGTTACTGAAAGTACTGTAGGCCTACAGAACCACGAGTAGGACTACAACGGGGGAGACCCCATTCTCGATGGCTTACGGGGTCGAGGCGGTCCTTCCAGTCGAGGTGTCCATTCCAACCAACCGGGTAGCTCAGTACGAGGAGGATAGGAACACCGAGATGATGGACTTAGAGCTTGACCTCCTGAAAGAACAGCGCACAGAGGCACAGCTAAGGCTCGCCGCCTACCAGGCAAGAACCGCAAGGTATTATAATAAGAAGATCAAGCAAAAGTGCTTCGGGGTCGGGGACCTAGTTTTACCGGTGGTAACCCTTAATACCAAACCCAAGAACTCCGGGGCCTTAGGGCCGACCTGGGAAAGGCCCTACAGAATAAAAGAGGTCGTGGCTAATGGGTTGTACCAATTGGCAGAGCTCGACGGCCGAAGCATCAAGCACACTTGGAATGCGAACTAGTTGAAGGTCTACTACCAATAGTCACGAAAAGCATCGACCTAATGGAGCAGACTTTGTTTTTTAGTTGAGTTCTGTTTCATTTCCAGTTTCTGCCAGGCCGAAAAGCCAACTTGTAAATTCTACATGAATAAAAGGCCACGTGCATTGCACGCTTAATCGACAAATCCTAACAATTGATTCTTCTTGCGCGGGTACGATCATCTACTACTAATGTCGTTACGTCGACCAAAAATTTTTGATACGTCAACCAAAAATCATCGACACGTCGACAAAAATGCGCCAGAAACAAGTCCAAGACTCTATTTTTGATGAGGGGGCAATGAGGCCCCCGGGAACTTGCAAAGGCGGTAGGGCTCTAGCCCAACCACACTTAGGCAAACACGCAGATTTTCTACACTCAACATTCTACCATCTACGTTGAAGCGTTTACAATGATACGCCAAAGCCAAGCCCTGAAACTCAACTTAGGCGAGGAGGTATTAAGGACTAAGGCCCGATAATAAGGCCCCACAAAAAAAAAACACAACACTTTTTCGACTCACAAGAGGTAGTCAAGCCTACACTTAGCAAAAAAGAGTCTATAAACATCCACACAAGCAGTGAGCAAAAGTAAGCATGAGTATTATATAGAAAAGAAATGAAAGCTTGTCTCAACCTTATGGTCATTACAAATTATCAAATGTATATTGTCTGGGCCTCACAGCCCTATGAAAGGAAAAGAAAAAAGTTGCAAAAATAATAATCTCTCGGGGGAAGTCCCCTCGCTGCTCGCCGTCGCCACCCGCGGTCTGCTCGGCATCGCTCTGTGCTTGCTCGACATCATCGGCCCCCTGCACCGGCTTGACCCCCTCCACGTCCTCACTGTCGAACTCATCTAGGAACGATAGGTCGACGTCTGGACGCTTCCTGTGGAAGCGGTCGAGGATTTGCTCCCCTCTAGACTGCATCAAGGATAGTTGGAGCTCTTCAAACTCGGCCGAAGACTAGTAGGCCTTGAGCCTTTGGTTGACGAGCTTCTCGAAGGCCTTAGAGGATTTGAATTGTTGTACTTGACCCTCGACCAAGTCCCTGAGCTCCTGGGACTCCTTGAATGCTTCCAACCTGGCGTGGACCAGGCGATGGAAGTCCTCAGAGGCCAGGAAGTCCCAGATGGCTTTAGAAGTTGCCTCCTTCTGCTGCTGTTGGAACAATGGGGATGAGAGGTATGTCTCGACCCCTTTAGAGCTCCCCTCCTAAAAGTCTGCCTTGAAACTGCTGGACTTTTCAGTGGAGATCCTCTCCTCGAGGGACCGCACATTGCCCTTCTCGACCTCCAAGTTTGTTGAGAGCTCGTCCCGGACAGAGCGGAGAACGCTAATCTCCTTTTTGGCGGCCACCGATGTCGTCTCCCTCTTGAGAAGGGTCTCCAACTTCACATAATTTTGGAGAGCAAGCTCGAGGGCCTGAACTCCAAAAGGAGGAAAGAACATGGTCAAGATGGAGAAGCCCAACCTAAAAAAAACTGCTACATACAAGCAAATGAAAAATAGTGATAACAGTCGAGGTCGAGACTTACCGAGAATTGACGCTTTACGGTCAGGCACTGCCGATCCAGGATACTCTCCCCAGCATATACATCCTAGGTCTCCTCATGGAAAAAGGTGTATATGGCCTGCAGAGGATGGCTGAAGTGAGGGGGAGACGCAGAGCGTGAGTGAAGTCAAGGTCAACAACGTTGCGCACAAGGAACTTAGGGTCGTCAACCTTCAACCCAAGTAAAATGACAGGCTCAGGGGGAGGGGGCGGAACCGCGAAGTTTGCAGCGACCTCGACGCCTTTGTTTTTCTCAAGGCGTCGACCCTGACCAGAAAATCCCTCGACCACGTGAGGGACTCGTGGCTCGTTCACCCTTTGCCTCTTTGAGGGGGGTTCAATCACGACCACCCCCCTTTTAAGGGTCACAGTGATGCTGGGGGAGGTGACAATCTCGACTGTGGGCTGGCTCGACGTCCTGCTCGATTCTGCCCCGATCTTGCTCTTCCTCAATTTGGCAGGGATGGAGTACTTCATCTCGGATGGCACGGCTACACGAAAAGGGGAGATCAATTTAGGGACATCTCAACTACACCCCCTAGCATTTGCTAAAAGAGATTGAAGGGAAAGAGCCAACTTACCATTGAGAACATCTGCAGGAGGAACTACGGGTCGACGCAGAGGAGGAAGATCTACGAACAGGTCACACAACAGGCAGTTCTTCTGTGTGTTGAGGAGCAAGGCACATCGACGATCGGGGGAAAGAGACAATATCTTCTCGACGTGAGCAAGAGCAGCTGAAGATAGCCTTGGTCGCTCAACTTCTTCACCTACAAGTAGGAAACAACAAATGTTAGAAGGCTCGACAACAACACATAAATCTTAAAAAAAAAAAAAGAGAAGAAAAGGGGGGAAACCTATAGTATTTGCTGAATACTATTTGAGTCCCTAACGGTCGCTCACTGTCGAGGGGATAAGAGTTGAAATTCCCCCCGAGGAAGAAAAATTAGGGCTTCCACCCATGAGCGCTGGTAGTCTTCCCAACGACCATGGGTGGGATAGGAGGCTTGGACTTTGAGTGGGAGACTATAACAAAGAATCCCCTTTGATTGGGAGAGGCCCTGATGGAGTAGCAATACGAGAATTCCTCGACGGTTTAGTCGAGGCTCAAGAACTTCCTCCATAATATTATCATGGAGTTTATTGTCACCTAACAATTAGTTGACAACTGTGTGGGAGAGATCCTATGGAGGCTGTAGAGGGCCTTCACGAATGGATGGAAGGGCAGAGTTAGCCCAAAGGTGAATGCCCGGGTGTACACGATCATGTGACCAGGGGGAGGGTTGTGAGCCCTGTTATTGGCAGTCAGCATGATCAAATAGAAGTGCAAGGGGTCGAGCCCTGCACCGGTGAATGCCCTGCTAGTGGTGAGGGCTTAATCTTTGACGGGTCAAGGTCTATAGCCAGCCCCGAAAGGGTGCTTGTCGACGCTGCCCCATACCCTCGATCCTCGGGGGAACCGGCATCTGCGTCAATACCCTCTTTGTCGAGGACTATGAGTGCATCCTACTGAGAAGCTGAGGTTGACACCTCAGCATACTCATCCACTTGATGAAGCAAGGAATCCCCGTTTCCACCCGAAGATGTGCTCGATGTTGCGACATCTTCAGGATCCTCCCTGACCCTGTGCTCAAAGACTTCTCGACCTCTAGTCTACTTCGACGATATGTTCTGGAAAAAGGCAAACAAGGGGGCGAGTTAGCTCCTAGTGGTCGAGAGGTCAAAAGCGCAGAGCAAGAAGAAAAACAAAATGCACTGTGAGTCAGGGAGGCATAGAGCCATGCCCGAGGGCCTGAGCAGCACCCAAATGGGTTAGGCAGTGTAGGTTCAACCATCGGCGCAAGGCCGGCGGCATCAGGGAAGTACACTTCCCCTCCTTACAGTGCGTTTTGGCATAACTGTCGCAGACAATGCAACCGGACCCACGGGAAGAACAGAGGGAATGAAGACTTACCGGATTCAGAGAAAGCTCGAGTTTGAGGACAAAAGACGGTCCAAATGCAGAAGGATGCACAGAGGTAAAAGCTTGGGTGAAAATCCGGCAGAGTAACGGCGTCCTAAAAGCTCGGTGGTCAGAAAGATGAAGGCATGGGAATATATATACTTGCCAGAGAAGAAGTCCAAGGGTCCTCAAGGAGTGCAAAGAGCTCCAGATCTCGACCGTAGAATCTGATTCGGTCCTATCCAACGGTGGATCCGAGAAGGCATGATCGAACGGTCGGGGAGAGAGCAACAGAAAAGGACTCAATCTAATGGCGATGATTCATCCCTCAAGTTCCACATGGCGTTAGGGAAATGGCGACGTGACGGTTGATGCAATCAACGTGACTACCCCACTGCCCAAGAAACTGCTGGTTGCCGAATCGAATTCGGCGGCGAAAACGCAGCGGAAAGGCGGATCGTGTATAACAAAAATTTTCATAAAACTTTTGAGATACTCTATAGATTATATTAATTTATGCACCAATAAATTAATCTCATTAATTTATAAGATTCAAGGATCAACGAAAAAAAAAATACCTTGTAGCCGACTCGGGATGATATCTTGATTTTCTTTGACCACGAACAGTCCAAGCTCCAAGCTTTGTGTTTAGAACACCAAAGTCTTCCACGTCAATTCCTTGATTCCACGTAGACGTGTGTGTGGGCACACGTGAGACAAAATAGGTTTCTGAAACACTCGAATTTCCACAAACACCAACGCATGCACGATGTGGAATTTTTTGGAGAAAAATATTTTCTCTCTCTTTGCTATGAGGAATTTCGGCCACACTAGGAAACTAGGGCTGAAAAGTGTTTTTAAGATTGTCGCACAATCTTTCATTTATCTCATATTTAAAGAGAAGAAGTCAATCTTCAAAATAGGATCAAATCCTTATCTCCAATTTTGAATTTGGAACAAAAAATCCCTTCCCCTTATCCCTTAGTTGGCCGGCCACCCTAGGGTTTTATCCCTTTGTGTGTGGCACCTAAATAAGATAAGGAAGGAAGATATTTTATCCATTATCCAGTAGTTCAATTTTAATTGATTCAAATTGAATTTAAGTCAAACTTAAATTAATTTGAATTCTAAATTAAACAACTTATCAAATAAGTTTAAATGGATAAATCTAGATATGTTCAAATTCAAATTTAAATAATCTCATTATTTAAATAATAATTAATTCTCAATTAATTATTCTTCGAGTATTTAATTTTAGAATTCCGTAATTCTAAAATTCCCATTTTGCCCTTTGTGTCGGTAGAATTACAAGGACGACGGGGACTAATGGACCTATAATTCGAGCTCCAATAAAATTAATAATTAATTAAACACTTTAATTAATTAATTAATTCTATTAATTCAATAGTTACTCCACTATAAACTTGGAATTGCACTCTCGGAATTATAGACATTAATTACTTCTAAACTGTGAAGTGTCCATTTGATATAGTCATTGCATATAGATCGATCCTCCATAAATAATTCATAATTAGAGTCGTAGAATCCGTTAACCTCTCTAATTACATCTTTATCCTTGAGTACCATTGATTCTCTAATGGATAGTGATTCATAAAACAAATTCATGAACCCAGGGCGCTCTTACTAATCCAAGTACCGAATCAACACTCAAGAGAATTATTTATCTCGCTTCTTTCTCAAGAAGGAATGGATTCCATCTCGTATAATAACATTCCCAACTACCTATTTCATTATGTCTCCAAAATACAAGGAATAGGATTCAGGGTCTCGGAATCTGCATCGAGTAAATCAAAAGACATAAATCCATAAATAGGAGTTTGTTAAGAACTCGGGATTAAGATCATTCTGTATATGACCATCGGTAGACTCAATTAGAATTTCTATGCTTAACGGAAATTATTAGAAATTCATATTGTGTCTGGTCCATGTTCCACATAATCTCATTATGCGAAATACACTCATTCAATATCTCGCCATATTAACGGTCAGCGGATAACACCGTTCCATTCTAAATGGGAATGACATGTATTAATAATGTTTTAATTAAAGATTTCGAACTTTAATTAAATTCATTATGAACGATTATTTTTGATTATTATCCTTAAACATTATCCTCTTGTATATAACACTTATATACCATGTTTAAGGTTACATAAATAATCAAGGAATTTTATTTGATATTCATAAAATATTCATAAATATATGCACATAAAATGATGAATAAACTATTTTATTAAATAAATAATAAATATCCTTTTACATCTCATGCTTTCAGGACACTATTCCCAACAATCTCCCACTTGTCCTAAAGTAGGTGTGTCATGTCTCTAATCCCAAATCCATCTAAGTGCCGATCAAAAACATTCAATGGCAATGTCTTGGTGAACGGGTGACAAGGTTTGACCGATCTTGAACCAAGTACATCGCCTCTATCCACAATGTCTCGATCGGGTGATATTTTTTCTATATGTTTGGCACTCTTATGGCTTCTAGGTTCTTTTTGATTAGCCACCGCTCCTTTGTTGTCAAAGAGAGCTTAATTGGCTTATCCATATCCGGAACAACTTCCGGATCGATTAAGAACTTCCCCGAGCCATGTAGCTTCTTTTGGGGCTTCTTCACTCCTTCCATGGTAGAGTCAAGAACACACTTTTGCTTTATACTTCTCCATACCACGGCTCCTGGATCCGGATGATGTCGACTATCTCTATCTCGATTGGAAATCGGGGTATCCGGTGAGACAGATCTTCTCCGGAATATACTAACATATAGTTCTCGTTCTCCTAAGATACTTGAGAATACACTTCACCGCAACCCAATGATCTAATCACGGGTTGGACCGGTAGTATGACCGACTACTCCCACTGCGCACAGCGGATATCTGGTCTTGTACACAACATGGCATACATAAGGCTTCCCACGGCCAAAAGCGTAGGGATACCTTCTCATATCTTCTTCCCCTGCTTGGGGTCTTTGGACATTGCTCCTTAGAAAGATGAATACCATGCCTAGAAGGCCAATTCCCTTTCTTGGAGTTTTGCATGAATACCTAGACAACACTTTGTCTATATAAGATGCTTGTGATAACGCTAAAAGCTTTTTCTTGCGATCTCGAATAATCTTGATCCCAAGAACATAGCTTGCCTCTCCTAAATCTTTCATTTGGAATTGGTGGCTAACCACTCCTTTACATACATCATCATTCCCACATCATTCCCTATGAGTAGGATGTCATCGACGTAAAGAATTAAGAAGACCACTTTTTCTTCTTTCTTATACTTGTAGACGCATGGTTCATCAATGTTTTGATCAAATCCATAAGACTTTACAGCCTCATCAAACACGATGTTCCATGATCTAGAAGCTCGCTTGGTCCATAAATGGACCTTTGCGGAGACTTTCTTTGTTGGCCTTCCACTATGTAACCCTCTGGCTGATCCATATAGATGGTTTCATCAAGATAGCCATTCAGAAAAAGTCATCTTGACGTCCATCCGCCATATCTCATAGTCAAAATATCTTTGCAATGGCGGGAGTATCCGGATGGACTTAAGCATGGCTCTTGGCGAGAAAGTTTCCTCATAGTCAACTCCCTCCTTTTGGGTATAACCCTTAGCCACTAGCCTTGCTTTAAAAGTCTCTACTTTTCCATCCGCTCCTCTCTTTCTCTTGAAGATCCACTTGCATCCAATGGGTTTTACCCCTTCGGGTAGATCTACAAGTTGCGGGCCGAGTTAGAGTGCATAGACTCCATCTCGAGTTTCATAGTCGCTTGCCATTCTTCCTTATCGTAATCATCCATTGCATCCTTAAAGGTCGATGGATCCTCCTTACCGTCATCAGCAGTGACGATTTGGGCTTCCCGGTATAACGGTCGGGTAACGGCTTACCTTCCCACTACGACGAGGTGGTCACCGGAGTCCGATTAGGAACCGTGGTCTTTTCTCCGAGTGGTCCGACAACTCTTGTCGATTGTGGTCCAATCTCACCGGAAAGTAATTCTTCTAATACTATCTTACTTACGGGCTTGAAATCTATCATATAGTCATGCTCGTAAATGTGGCATTTGTCGATACAAACACCTTTTGATCCGCTTTGGGTCCTCCTCTTGTCCCTTGTGGGTATCCCACAAAGGGACCTTGGTTCCAACTTCCCGGTCTTTTGCCCTCAAGACGTGTCTTTGGACTCCCCATATCGAATGTGTCTCAAACTAGGTTTTGACCATTCCACAACTCTAGGGGTGTCTTAGGTATAGATTTAGATGGAACTAGATTCTAATATACATAGCGTTTTTAGGCATAACCCCAAAAAAAGTAAGTAGGGTGAAGAATAACTCAACATTGATCTTATCATGTCGAGCAAAGTCCGATTTCTCCTTTCGGCCACACCATTCTCTTTGTGTGGTGTACCGGTGCGATCAATTGGGATACCACACCTTCTTCAATCAAGAAAAAAGGTATTCACCCTCGATCCGATCGAAGTGTCTTGATTGGTTTACCTAATTGTTTTTCAACAACCGCTCGGAATTCTCTAAACTTTCCAAAAGTTTGCCTGCATTGTAAACATAACCATATCTCGAATAGTCGTCAATAAAGGTGACGTAATATTCGTAACCTCCTCTAGCTTGGACGCGTTTAACGGTCCACATACATCTGAATGTATCATTTGTAGGGGTTCTCGTAGCTCTTACCCTTTTGTGTAAAGGTCTCTTGGTCATTTTACCTTCCAAACAAGATTTGGAAGCTCGCCAACTTTTTAGCTCACGCAAAGGACCATCCTTCGGGGTCTTTCAATCCTATTTAGGTTAATGTGACCAAGTCTAAGGTGCCCAGAGATATGTGTTATTTTCGTGAGAAATCTTTTGCTTTTTATTCTTAGGTTCGGCAACTCGAACATTTGGGTTGTTAAGGTGAATTAGGGATTGGTTTTATACAATATAAACCATCATCCAGACGTCCAGAACAAATATTTAAACCATTTCGAGAAATATGAACAAATTCATTATCAAAATAAACTTTAAATAATTGTTCAAATAATTTGGCCACAGAAATCAAATTTCTGCGAATGTCTGGAATAAAATAAACATTGTTCAAAACTAAAAATTTATTTTCCCTAAAACGAAGTCTAACTTCTCCCACTGCTTTTGCCGAAACACTTGCGCCATTGCCTACTTTTTCATCGTGTAGTCCCCATCGGCTAACTCAATTATAACAACTAAGACTTTGCAAAGAAAAACAAACATGATTAGTTGCTCCCGAATCAATTATCCAGGCTGAGGTATCACCTCTACTAAACATGTTTCAAGAACTAGTAAATCTGATTTACCTTGTTCCTTTTCTCCTTCGCTTTTCCACAGTTCTGGTTTTTCCTTTTGTTTTTATCAGAACTTCCTGCCAACTTCTAACATTTGCTTCTCCTCCCCTTCTTTTGTTAGTGGATTCGAAGTTTTGCAGGTCATTCATGAGTTCGGTGAGATTGCACTTCCTTTTGTTCATAACAAAGTTGTTCACGAACTCATGAAAGTCGGGGATAGGCTTTTCGGGATGATGCCAATTTCGGTGGCTTCATCGATTTCGCACCATTGAGCTCCGCATCGTGGAGGTGATCTATCATGTTCGAGAACATGTGCCTTGGTTGAAGAACCTTTCTTCATCTTGTCGTTCATGAAAGCCCTTACGGCATCCAAACGAGGAAGGAGCGCCGAACATGGCTTCTAGAGACTCCATTATCTCATAAGCGGTCTCCATCTCCTCATGCTTCTATTGGCTTTATCGCTCATCTTGTCACAAAGATAAAGCACTTTGCTTTATTGTTGGCCTTGATCCAGCGATCAAAAGGCTCCCCTTGCGGTTTTGGATGCATTTGCGGGTTGAGGAGGACATTCCTCCACTAGGACAAACTTATAGTCTTCGCGGACCAATAGTATGTTCATGTTACTTTTCCACTTAGCATAATTATCACCGTCTAATTTTTCAGTCGCTAGTAGTGTGATAATGGGATTCGACATATTCTTTGGGAATAAATAGAATATTCATCTAATCAATTTATGTGCATGAATATCAAGGCATGTTAATTTTGGCACAATAAAATATGATGCATGATGCACATGAAAATACATAAATCATGTTTTAATTTTTGGTGCCAACGATAATTCAATTTACCACGAATATAGTGCCGCCGTAGGGTAGGTCAAAATATCGCAAATTGAACCGAGACCTTCTCAATTAATAAATATAATCAAAATATCTCATATTTTCATATTTATCAACTACCGTTTATTTTGGTCAAAAAATATAATCAACAATTTGATTATATCTCCATGAGTGTAACCCATCATTTTAGATTCTACAGACTTAACTCCGGGAGTGCCGCCGTAGGGGTAGGTCAAACCGGAAATACATCCTTGAATCCTATCGCTAGGAAGTCAACCTTGTTATTGATCCGAAAGAACACTTTCCGTAGGGGAGTGCGGAATCGGTGCCGCCATGAAGCCCCTTTCGAATCTCACGGTGTTGAACTAATGATGGAGACCAGTGGGTCGTATTGTCATACAACCCTCTCCCACTCATTATTTTTGCAAACATGTATTTTGTTTGAAAAACATCTCATGATTTTCAAATCGAAAAATAAACAATTTATTTTTTTCGGATATGTGAAATTCAAAAATTTAACTTTTAAATTTAATTTCACATGTAACATTATTTTGCAAATCAATTTTGCAACTTAAATCAATTTAATCATATTAAATCAATTTTCACAAGATGGTTCTTATTTTATTTTATTTTTCTAAAACCCTTTTATAATAAATAAAATAAATAATAACAATTTGCGTGTATGCATGGCATGTTATAAAAAACATATGAGTAGGCACATTATATCTACATGGCATGTTATATGCATGGACATATATAATATATAATTATCAACATAAAATATAAATATATGCAATCAACTATTGAGATGGATTTGACCGGGTCCCATGGAAAAATAAATTACAACTCAATCGAATCGAATAAATAAATAATTACAATAATTATATTCTTCCGTTACATCAACGGGACTTGATTCTTGAATTCTTCATTCTTGGCTTCATTCTTTGTCTCGGGTTGGATTTCACCTTCCTTGGGATCCGGAACTTTTCCGGGCTCGTCGGGCACGCTTTTACGAGGGTTTTGGAAACCGGGCCCATTCGGGATCAAATCGAACTTGGGCCGCCAGCGTGTTGGCCGCGGCCTTGCCCGGGCGCGCCTGACACGCTGGCCGCGGGCTGACGGCTGGGCTGGTGGGCGCGTCTGGCGGCGCTGGGCGCGTCCGGGGGCAGCGCTGGGCGGCGTCTGGCCGGCGCTGGGCAGCGTCCGGGCGCGACGCTGGGCCGCGATTTCCAAATTTTTCAGGCGGTTCTGGGCTTCTTTGAAGGCTTCAAATATGATCTTCAAGGCCTCCTTCTTGATTCAAAATCTTAAACCCTAATTCTACCCAAATCCTAGAATTACAATAATTCTAATCCGAATTAAATTACAAATAATTTTATTAACGAATGAATATGACCGATCCATGGAACCATATAATTAACGACCAAATCCATCATCCATACATTCATCATCATGAATAAAAATAAACATCCATAAATGCAAGTGCCTACTCATCACATACATACATATTCAATTATCAAATAATCGAAGCATAAATTAATATCGTCTATAGACCGCCTCGATACCAATTGTTGGTTGTCGAATCGACCAATGGTAGGAAAACATAATGGAAAGGCGGATCGTGTATAACAAAAATTTTCATAAAACTTTTGAGATACTCTATAGATTATATTAATTTATGCACCAATAAATTAATCTCATTAATTTATAAGATTCAAGGATCAACCTAAAAAAAAATACCTTGTAGCCGACTCGGATGATATCTTGATTTTCTTTGACCACGAACAGTCCAAGCTCCAAGCTTTGTGTTTAGAACACCAAAGTCTTCCACGTCAATTCCTTGATTCCACGTAGAGCGTGTGTGTGGGCACACGTGAGACAAAATAGGTTTCGAAACACTCGAATTTCCACAAACACCAACGCATGCACGATGTGGAATTTTTGAGAAAAATATTTTCTCTCTCTTTGCTATGAGGAATTTCGGCCACACTAGGAAACTAGGGCTGAAAAGTGTTTTTAAGATTGTCGCACAATCTTTCATTTATCTCATATTTAAAGAGAAGAAGTCAATCTTCAAAATAGGATCAAATCCTTATCTCCAATTTTGAATTTGGAACAAAAATCCCTTCCCTTATCCCTTAGTTGGCCGGCCACCCTAGGGTTTTATCCTTTGTGTGTGGCACCTAAATAAGATAAGGAAGGAAGATATTTTATCCATTATCCAAGTAGTTCAATTTTAATTGATTCAAATTTAATTTAAGTCAAACTTAAATTAATTTGAATTCTAAATTAAACAACTTATCAAATAAGTTTAAATGGATAAATCTAGATATGTTCAAATTCAAATTTAAATAATCTCATTATTTAAATAATAATTAATTCTCAATTAATTATTCTTGAGTATTTAATTTTAGAATTCCGTAATTCTAAAATTCCCATTTGCCCTTTGTGTCCGGTAGAATTACAAGGACGACGCGGGGACTAATGGACCTATAATTACGAGCTCCAATAAAATTAATAATTAATTAAACACTTTAATTAATTAATTAATTCTATTAATTCAATAGTTACTCCACTATAAACTTGGAATTGCACTCTCGGAATTATAGACATTAATTACTTCTAAACTGTGAAGTGTCCATTTGATATAGTCATTGCATATAGATCGATCCTCCATAAATAATTCATAATTAGAGTCGGGTAGAATCCGTTAACCTCTCTAATTACATCTTTATCCTTGAGTACCATTGATTCTCTAATGGATAGTGATTCATAAAACAAATTCATGAACCGAGCGCTCTTACTAATCCAAGTACCGAATCAACACTCAAGAGAATTATTTATCTGCTTCTTTCTCAAGAAGGAATGGATTCCATCTCGTATAATAACATTCCCACTACCTATTTCATTATGTCTCCAAAATACAAGGAATAGGATTCAGGGTCTCGGAATCCGTGCCGAGTAAATCAAAAGACATAAATCCATAAATAGGAGTTTGTTAAGAACTCGGGATTAAGATCATTACGTATATGACCATCGGTAGACTCAATTAGAATTTCTATGCTTAACGGAAATTATTAGAAATTCATATTGTGTCTGCGTCCATGTTCCACATAATCTCATTATGCGAAATACACTCATTCAATATCTCGCCGCCATATTAACGGTCACGGATAACACCGTTCCATTCTAAATGGGAATGACATGTATTAATAATGTTTTAATTAAAGATTCCGAACTTTAATTAAATTCATTATGAACGATTACTTTTTGATTATTATCCTTAAACATTATCCTCTTGTATATAACACTTATATACCATGTTTAAGGTTACATAAATAATCAAGGAATTTTATTTGATATTCATAAAATATTCATAAATATATGCACATAAAATGATGAATAAACTATTTTATTAAATAAATAATAAATATCCTTTTACATCTCATGCTTTCAGGACACTATTCCCAACAGAAACCAACCGGTATGATGCACTGTACCTGTGAACAACTGCCCTTACTCACAAAAAGGCCTTTTTTCCACGTGGCATCCTCAACATCGTATAGCCAGGAAAGTTGCACCTCGACGTTCCGGTCTAAGGGCTAATTGTTATACCATGGCTGAGACATCGACCACTCTCTCGAACGACAGACGCCGAGGACTCCCCGCGGAGCATCGGCTGCTGGCGCCGAGGGAACGGCGTAGCTAACGTGCCCTCTATGTCGAGAGCCCATACGTGGAAAGAGGCACCAGGAGTAATGGCTCAACCTTCGGAGGCCGCGGCACCAAGGCAGCACTGTTGGTCTTCTCTACCAGCAGTTTTGTCAACTCGAGGAGGGAAGTATTAAACCGACTGCTACTGCAGGAGTCAGGAAATTAGGCGGCAAACAAGAAGGATCAGCTACGTTTCCCGGAACAGTCATCATGAAAACTCACTTACTCTCACGCAAATCGAGGATAAAAGATGGCTTCCTCCTTGGGAATGGAGAATGCATATTCACATGTAAAAACCTATAAATAGGGTCAAGAAAACCCAGAAAAGGGTTAGACACCATTTCATTACTGAGAGAAAGCTTGTAAACGCCAAAAAGATTAGTGCATATACAAGTGGATTAGGTAAAGAGTTATTGCCGAACCACTATAAAATTATTGTCTCATTTACATTATTTTCCAGTTTTTGTTCTTAATCACATCTTGAGTATCACCGTGAGTGTTTTTGGAGAGGTAATTACGAGTTGTAAGAAAAACACCGTCAACACCTGTGTTAAGGAACATTTATGCAGTTGAGTGATCGCGGTCGAGAAGTCTAAAAAAGGTAATGAAAATATCTGTGTAGAGAAGTCGACAAGTTCAGGATAAGACAAAGATCAATCAAAAGCCTGCCAAATTAAGAGAGGATAATCCTCATCTCGAATTAAAATTTAAAAGAAGATTAGATATGGATTATCATATACAACCATATATATAAATAATTAAATATAAAGATAAAGTTAGGAAAATCCCTATGTAGGGATGAGATAGGAAGCTTATCTCGTAATATAATTTAAAGATAAGAGATATCTTGTGAATGAGAACCTATAAATTTTACAAAAAGTAGAATTAAAATTGATGTAAGTAGCATTATTAAATCATAAATACATAATAAGGAATGTCTTTAGTTTGACAACTGTATCAATCTGACAAATGTAATATTTTTTGTTCAGTAATGTAACAACATTTGCGTGTTCGTGTAACATTTTTTCTAAGTTTAATACTCAATAAAATTGTAATCTACCACCATGTTAAATGTAACTTTTTCGTACCATATTACATTAAAAATATTATACTTACTAGACCGCATGGCCGTTGAAAATAAGACTATATATATGGGTATAGTTTTAATAGTTACTTCAATGTTTATACATTTATGGATATTATCATTTTAAATATGTGATATTAATCACTAATTAAACAGTTATGATAAATTGGATAGTTGAAAAAAAAAAATGTATGATAATTTTTTATATGTAATAGGTAGTAATCACTCATAAAAGCACAATTATTGAGAACTGGTCTAGGTATATATCAGTCGACTAAACTCCATATATACATTTATATGTGTGTAAGTTGAGATTGTGTGAAGAAGCGGTATCCGCGTGTGTTTGTACGTGTGCCTTTTATATAATAGAATAGACAAACATTTCTTGCATGACACACATATATGTATATAGAGAGAGAATGTTTCTGAAAAATCAAATTACATAATCTTCTTTTTTTATTATTTTAAGTGAAGATAGAAGACAACTGGTATCTTGTAAGGTTAAAATATCTCATCTAAGTTGACAGCTAATAGCAGACGCATCTTGTGCTAAGCCTCCCACCAAATTACATAAATTTTGACAAGAGTTTCAAGGTAAGCAGATATTCATAAACATCCAATAACAGTAAACGTCCAGAGAAATTATTTAGTGGATCAGGTGTATTATTTTATTTCGCATATATAGTACACATGTTTAATGATAATTTAATATTTAGGTGTTCTTTCTGTGCTCGCTTTTTATATTTATGTTTCTATCTTTTGATGTATATTCCATTAATTGTTGAGTCAAATAATCATTATTACTCTACTCAATTTTTTTATTTTATTAAATTAAATTTAATTTTTATTTTTGAAATTTTATTATATTTTTATTTGTTAAAACTTAAAACAATACGTTTGCTATTTATTTCTTGTGAACTCAAATTATTCGTAAAAAAGCTCCATAAAAAAGTAATCCGTAAGAGAGCAAATAAAAACGTCAAGCATTAATTTTTTTTATTATAATATAATTAAAATACAATAAATAAGGAAAAAAAATATAAACCAATTGACAACAAATATTGTTGACGGTCAAATTTCGCTAATAAAAACCGGCCGGGTTACCTCTTGGTTTCTCTTTAGATTACCGGCTCGTGTGTGTAGTGAACGTGTGAAGATTTGTAGAATATATGTGTTTTTGTGTTAACTAAACTGTATATAAACAAATACAAAGAATTTTATAGTGGTTCACTCGATAAAATTATTGCTACATCCACTGTGATTTTGTATTTCTTTTGAGATGACAACAATTTGTAACCATTGCTCTCACTGTCCCTCTTTTCCTTTTCCTCGAGTCTCCGAACCCCTCCCTTAGTAGGGGTCTTCCTCCTTTTATATTGGGCTTCCTTTGCTTGGTGGGTTTCCTTCATAGGGAGAAGCACTCAAGTGCTCTCCCTTCGTAGGCCTAGACATAGCCCACTAATCAGCACTATTCACTCAGCCAATTTAGTCTTCTATTACGGCTCCGTGCTTCCCCGTAACACTTTCCTGTCCCCTGTGGGGCAGTTTGAGAGCTTGTAATTAATGCCGGCAGACATCTTCCACTTTCGCACGCAACTTGCCACGCCTTCGAAAGAACGTTCCCCTCGTCGTCAGCGCTGTTTAGCCCAATCGTCCTCTTTGGCGGTCCTTTCTGCAGTTGAGGGATCTCCGTGCCTTAATCTCGATGGCACGATCCGTCGAAGCCATAAGGAGTCGTCACCCTAATCTGGACTCCGTTCTCAGGCTTTGCAGCTGAGTAGGAGGGAGCCGTAGACGTCGAGGGTTGTTACTTGGCGGAGAGTAGTCAAGGCGACGTGTCGCATTATCGTTCGTCCATGTGTCCACCACATTTTCCCACACAACAGTTACCCCCCAGGTTGAGGGCTCCTTTTAGGCGGTCTCAAGCTTAAGTTCGATTGTCCTTTCATGCTTCGGGTGTGGGAAACCGGTCCCGAGCTTTCGCCCGCAATGATGGCCTGGGCGCTTCGAATTTCCTTTGGGGGACGTAACCGTCGTGTTGATTGATCTCTCGTAATGATGCACAGCCGTATTTTGAAAGGATGAATATGGACCCTTGGATCGCGACCTCTCGGTTTCCCGCCCTACTTTATCACCGTCAGATCTGGGCAGAATTCTCTTGCCATTGGATTTTGAAATCTTCATCCAACGGTCAGGGTCGAGGATGTCCGTCCCTTTAAATATGCTCTTTGAACCCGAGAGCCATTTTTTCAGAACTTCAAACTCTTTTCAAACTTCCTTCGCATTTTTGTTGAACCGCTGCCTACTTCACCGGAATCTCTCTCGTTGGACCTCCGACTTCGTACTTCTAGCTCTTCATGGTGCATTGCGAAGCCGTCCTCACTTCAAGACTTTCCCAAAAATCCTTCTTCATCGGTAAGCCTTTTGATCCTCCATTTGCTTTGCATACTCATAGGGTCCCCCCCCTTTGTTTACTTGGACCATGTGTATATATATGCATAACGTACGGAATGTAGAAGTTAAGGAGGCTTACTCCATTTTGTTCTCTCGCATTGGATGGCTCGGTCCCTATCTCTTTGTTGTTTGTGTGTTTCTGGTTTATGGGTTTTGGGGAACCTGGAATTCTATGAGCACTCGCCGTGACCATTCTCACATGAATGGTCGACGTCAAGTCGAGGCGTTTGAGTAGTCAGTGTTTAGAATAGTCATCTTTTCTTCCTCTCAACGTTAGGGTTTTAACTTAGCTTCCTGTCTTTTTAATCACCAGAATAATGGCCCAAAGTTCCCCCAGTCGAGAGGATTCTTCTATCGTCCGTTCGGACCCCCCTTCAGTGGTGGAGATCTCATGGTCTTCTTCGTCTTCCGGCGTCAGCTCCGTGCTGAGGGACATTGAAGATGTCGAGGAAAGATAAGAACCAGGCAATGACTTCAGAAGCGAATTTGGTAGCATTGAGCGGTTTTTGGATGAAATAGTCGAGCGGATCCCCTTTACGGGGGGCAGTGTAAGCGGGGTGGCTGCCGCGATAGTGGATGCCCCCTAGCTGCCACGAGTGGTGACCCGGATAGGCCTATCTTCACAGCTGACATTGTGCGTCGAGGGTCCAAAACAAAGATATTATCCGGGCTGTGAAGGAAGGATGCATCGATGGGAGGTGGTTTGAGTACCTTCTCCCGAACATGCATTTTAGAACCAGCATGCCGCCGACCGGATACCTTTCGGCCTATACTAGAGCAGTTACGGTGGGGATGACCCTCCCAGTTCATCCCTTTGTAAAGGACTACTGCCATTTTTATGGCATTTCCCCTACTCAGCTGGCACTGAACTTCTGGTACTGCTTCGCTGGTGCTTGGATTTTATGGCACCAGAAATTTGATATGGAACTCTCATTGAACGAGTTCTAATTTATGTATAAGCTATGCCACGTCGCCAAGTGTGAGGGGTTGTATTTTTTGAGTGATAACGGGAAGGCTCAGCCCAGATTTGGCAAGCTTATGCTGGGCAATTCTCTCGTCGTCACATGGGTGGAAGCCCATGTTCTTCATGATTCGGGGGCGATTCAACTTTCACCCCAACGACCGCCTGCGCCGTCGAAGGCAGGTGCAGGCCGCGCTCGGGAATATGGGTAAGTCTCTTGGCTTTCTTTTATCTAACTCTGCTCTTTCTTCATATGCTGATAATCTTTTATCCTGCAACTAACCAGGACCGGCCGGAGTTCTCTAGTAATAGTTTGGCAAGGATTGAGCATGCTTTCTCCTTTTCATCAGAGGTTCGTCATATCGAAATGCTTCTGACCAAGGAGAACCTTCGCGCCGCCGGTTTAATCCTTGATCTCCCCAACCCTTCAGACCTAGACGCTGTTCGCGGATACTTCCATTACAGTTCTTGTTTTTCTAACGCTGATCATGTCTCTGTCTCGTCGTTTTTGCAGAGATGGCATCACTGAGAATTCAACTTCCTGGCAGCCAGCAATCTGGGCCAAGCCAATAGCCACCGTCGGACCAGCAGCCTCCGTCGAGCCAACAGCTCTCGTCAAAGGGAAAAGACAAAGCCAGCTCTTCTTCTCCTGCACCAAAGAGCAAGAAGGTCAAGGGTCCTTCGATACCGAGGGGCAAGCATACACATAAGAAGAGGCGCACTGAGAGGATGCCAGCCGCCGAGGCTTGGACACCGGTGGTTCCTATTCCTGACGTCAGTGCTCCCCCGGCGCCGAGGGAACGTGTGCTGATTCCTGGGGGAAAGATCATGGACGGGAATTTCCAAGTCCCAGATGTTTCTAATGCCGAGATCGGGGCAATGTTGAAACTTCCCCCTCCCTTCTCCCTCGTCTTCCAGGCCCTTTATGAGTATTTCCTTGAGCCCCAGCCTTTCGGTCTTCTTTGGTTGATCGTTAGCGCAAACAGATCTCCTTTTAGATCCACATAAGATTTGGTCGATTTTTTTTTTTTTTAGTTCATCTTTTCTGATTTTTCAACCTTTCCAGAGCCTTGTTCTTTCCATCCTTAACCTCCTCGACCTAGTCAAGGTTGAGGAGCATAAAAGTGAGATGGACAATGTAGAGGCCAAGCTTAATGATGCCAAGAAAAAGATGGACGATGTCGTCGAGGAGAGAGACCTGGTTGTCACCAAACTGACGAGTCTAGAAGGGGATCTGGCCGAGTTGAAGGCTAAAGTTGAGGATCTCACACAGCGAGCAGCTTTGTCCGATAAAAAGTTGGCCAAGGCAACCAAGGCAGCGGAGAAGTGTTTCGCTGAGGGAAAGGTCGAGGGGAAGAAGGAAGCAGAAGCCGAGGTTGCCATAATCTTTGACGCCAAGCGGGTGGAGATTATTAAGGACTTCAAGACTTCTTTAGAGCTCATAGATATCTGCAACAAGGATTTTCAGTCGACGGGTCAGCAAATCGTTGACCTGATCAAGAAGGAGCGTCCTAAGTGGGACTTGAGCTTCCTCTACCATTCCCTTCCTCCTACTGGCGATGACAGCATTTCCCCTCTTAGCGATGGTGAAGACAACGCTTCCCCTCCTAGCGATGGCGAAGAGTTGGCAGCTAGCAGCGAAGCCTAGGGATTTTTTTCTTTGTTTTTCCTTCTTTCTGTTTCTTTTGGTGCTTTGTAACTTAATATTTGTTTTGAACAACTTTTTATTTTACCTACACTTTATATATACAAAAGACAACAGATTTTGCTTATACCTTGATTTACAATTGCCATTTTTTTAGAAAATTCCTTAGAATTTTACTAAGTGTTTGTCTTTCCTCCTTGGAGGATCTGACATCGATTGTACCCCTTGGCGTCGTCGTCTTAGAAAACTCTTTAGAAGTTTGCTAAGTCTTTATCTTTCCTCCTTGGAGGATCTGTTGTCGAGTTTTTCCCCTTGGGTTGTCGTCTTAGAAAATTCCTTAGAATTTTGCTAAGTCTTTATCTCTCCTCCTTGGAGGATCTGTCATCGAGTTTTACCCCTTGGGGTCGTCGTCTTAGAAAATTCCTTAGAATTTTGCTAAGTCTTTATCTTTCCTCCTTGGAGGATCTGACATCGAGTTTACCCCTTGGGGTCGTCATGTCATTTTTTAGTGATCCGTGGACTTTGTCCCCCCATGTATGTTTAATATAACATTGGTTTTTTAAGCAGACATGTTATTAAGGGGTAAATTCCTTTCTTTCTGCAAAAATATCAATTTATTCAATTTGTAGAGAATGTACAATTAAGATACGTAAGAATTTCATATACTATTGGTAGTACAACCTTAGCTGCTCTGCATTCCATGGGTGTTGAATCCTTTTGCCGCCGAGGCTTTCCAAAATGTAAGTTTCGGGGTATAGCACTTCCCTTATACGGTAGGGCCCTTCCCAAGTTGGGCCCAGTGGGCCAGTACTTTTAGGTTTCATGTTCTGCATTACCCTTTTTAATACTAGGTCTCCTAGGACGAACCTTCTCTGCCGAACTTTCTTATTGTAGTATCGCGCTGTTCATCGTTGATAGGCGGCAAGACGTAGTTGGGAGTCGAGCCTTTTTTCTTCTAATAAGTCGAGTTCTCCATTCATGCCTTCTGCGTTGTCATTGTCGTTATGGACAACGGTTCTTAGAGTCAGCGTTTCGATTTCTATGGGGAGCACAACCTCGACGCCATACATCATGGAGAAGGGTGTTTCACCCGTTGTAGTTCGGCTCGTCATCCTGTTTGCCCATAAGACCTTGGGAAGTTTCTCGGCCCATCTCCATTTCAAGTCGTTGAGTCTCTTTTTGAGGGTATATTTTAGTATTTTATTGACCACCTCGACTTGTGCATTTGATTGCGGATGGATCGGCGTCGAGAAATCTTTTCGGATGCCCAAGCTGTCGCAGAATCTGCATGTTGAGGCGTTGTCAAACTGCTTTCCGTTGTTGAATACTATTGAGTAGGGAACCCTGAACCTGCACACGATGTTATCTCACATGAATTTGGTGCAAGCTTCTTCCGTGGTGGTAGTTAGAGCCTTGGCCTCTGCCCACTTTGTGTAGTAGTCTACCGCAACGATTGCAAAATTAAATCCCTCGAGTGCAAGATGGAATGGCCCGATCAGGTCAACCCCCCATTTGGCAAAAGGCCATGGACTGAGAATGGAAGTTAAATTTTCTGGGGGTGCTCTAGGAATTGTGGCATACCTTTTGCATTTATCGCAACGTCGGGCGTATTGAAAAGCGTCCTTTTTTAGCATGGGCCAGTAGTATCCTTGCCTCAAAACATTTAGAGCTGAGATTGTCCCTCAGTATGGTTACCACAGACTCCTTCATGGATTTCTTGTAGGACCTTTTGGGCTTCGGCATCATCCAGACACCGCTGTAGAGGTGTTGAGTAGCCTCGTCGATAGAGTAGGTCGTCGTACAGTAAGTACTTGGCAGCTCTATACCGGATCCGTCTGGCTTCGTCTTTATTATCTGGCAGTTGTGTGTCAATTAGATATTGGATGAGCGGCGTCATCCAATTTTCACCTGCTTGGACGCTTAATGCCTTGGCTTGTTCCTCAATGGTCGGCCGCTCCAGTTCTTCGATGGGAACGACCCCCAATGTATCAGAATCCCTTGAAGATGCCAGCTTTGCCAGGGCGTCTGCGTTCCCATTTTCAGCTCGTGGTATCTGGAGTATTTCGTAATTTTTGAACTTAATGAGTTCTTCCTTTACTTTTCTCAAGTATGCTCCCATCTTCTCGCAGCGCGCTTGGTATTCTTCCCTTACTTGCACGATGACTAATTGGGAATCGCTATAGACGCTGAGCCTTTCGACCTTCAGGTGGCTGGCTAAACGTAGTCCGGCAATTAGTGCTTCATATTCTGCCTCATTGTTCGACGCCTTGAATTTAAATCGTACTGCCGAGGTAATCTTGTGGCCTTCGGGGCTTATTAAGAAGACGCCGGCTCCTAACCCATTTTTGCTTGACGCCCCATCCACGTAAAGCTTCCATTTTGTAACCTCGACTTATTCAGATGGGGCAGGCACTGGTCTATGAGAGAATTCAGCCAGAAAGTCGGCAAGCGCTTGGCCCTTGATCGCAGTTCTTGGTACATACTTTATGTCGAACTGGCTTAGTTCTACTGACCATTTGAGGAGTCGACTGGAAGTTTCGGGCTTTTGTAGAGCCTGTTTCAGCGGGTGGTTTGTGAGAACCCGTATTGTGTGAGATTGGAAGTAGTGTCGAAGCTTCCTTGAAGCTACCATTAGGGCGAGGGCGAGGCGCTCCATTTTGTTATTTCTCGACTCGGCATTGAGGACCCTTTTGCTCACATAGTAGATCAGCAATTGCACCCTCTCTTCTTCCCTCACTAATACGGAGCTTACGATGTGTTGGGACACAGAGAGGTATAAGCTAAGCTCCTCATCGACGTTTGGTTTTGACAAAATTGGGGACTTGCCCAAATGCTCCTTCAATTTTTGTAAGGCCTCCTCACATTGTGGTGTCCATTCAAAGTGCTTGCTCCCTTTCAAAGAGTCAAAGAAAGTGACGCATTTATCGGTTGCTTTTGATATGAATCTGTTTAGGGCGGTGACATATCCCGTCAATCTTTACACCTCCTTCGGCTTTGTTGGGGACCGCATGTCCTGTAGGGCTTTGATTTTCTCGGGGTTAGATTCAATCCCACGGCTGCTGACCATAAAACTGAGAAATTTTCCCGACCCAACTCCAAAGGCACATTTCTGGGGATTGACTTTCATGTGGTACTTTCTTAATACACCAAATATTTCTCCCAGGTGATTGACGTGATGGCTGGCCTTAGTGTTCTTTACAAGCATATCATCGACGTAGACCTCTATTGTTTTGCCGAGCTGTTGAGTGAACATTTTATTTACAAGCCTCTGGTAGGTAGTCCCTGCATTTTTCAAGCCGAAAGACATCACAATGTAGCAGTAGAGGCCCCTGTCAGTTATGAAGGATGTGTACTCCTCGTCGGCTGGATGCATGGGGATCTGGTTATAACCTGAGTAGGCGTCCATGAAGCTTAGCATTTCATGTCCCGCCGTGGCGTCAACCATTTGGTCTATTCGAGGGAGTGGAAACCCATCATTTGGGCAAGCCTTGTTGAGATCGCTGAAGTCGACGCATGTCCTCCAGTTTCCATTGGGCTCGATCACCATAACGGGGTTTGATACCCAACGTGGGTAATGGGCCTCCCTGATGAACCCGTTGTTGATCAGTTTGTCGACCTCCTCTTTCAGCGCTTCGTACCACTCGGGGTTCGTCAGTCGACATTTCTGGCGCTTGGGCGGATATGCGGGGTCGACATTTAGGGAATGACATATTACCTCGGCGTCGATCCCTTCCATGTCAGAGTGATTCCAGGCAAAGACATCGAAGTTCCACCTGAGGAAGTCTTCGATCTCAATCTTGAGTGGTGGGGCTAAGCCTGAACCCATTCTTAGCACTTTGGTGGACTTGCCTTCATCAATTTGGACTTCCACCAACTGCTCGATGGGTTGAGACCATGCGATTTCCTCTTGGATCCTGAGGTCTATGTCCTCAACAAGGCTATGGTGAACCATCCTTGCCTCCTGTCTTCCTAGCTGGTCATATCCGCGTAGGGCGTCAGAGTATGCAACCCTAGCTTCACACTGGTTGCTCTTCATTTTCCCTATGCCATTTGGGGTGGGGAACTTAACCTTCTGGTGGTAGACGGAGGTTATTGCCCTCAATGCCTAGAGGGTTGGTCTCTCGATTACCGCGTTGCACTGGGAGCCTCCTTTTATGACCACAAAATTGGCCATTGTCGTTGCCTTTCGGGGCTTCTTTCCGGCGGTTATGGGTAGCCAGATAGTCCCTTGAAGGATGACGGAGTCTCTAGTGAACCCATTTAGTGGCCTAGAGGTCCTTTCCAATTGCCCCTTTTGGATCCCTATTTTTTCCAAGCAATCAGAATATAGGAGGTCTACCGAACTCTCATTGTCCACCACAATTCGGTACATGATGTGGTTCCCAATCATGGCTTCCACCTCCAGTGCGTCGTTGTGGGGGAAGTGAACTCCACTGGCGTCGTCCTCGTTAAAGGCCACGTCAGTGTGGCCGTACCTTTGGGTTTTTGCAACGGAGATGTTCCAGAATTGTTCCTGGTAAACCCCCTTGGCCTCATGGGTGTAGTCCTTCTATGACCTCCGCGTGTCTCCTCCTATGTAGGGACCACCGAGGACAGTCCGTATGACGCAGATAGGTTCTCGGTCTTCTGGGCGCTGGTTCTTCTCTCGGCACTGACCATCATTTTGCCCATCGTGGCCTTTGTTGCAGGGTCTTCGCTCGGCCCTGAACTCCTACAGCCTTCCCTCGCGAATTACTCTTTCGATGTCATCCTTGAGGTCGGCGTAATCGTTAGTGTGGTGGCCGACATCGCTGTGGAACCTACAAAATTTCTTTGGGTTCCTTCGGCTGGGATCCGACTTCATTGGTTCTGGTTGGCGCAGCAAGTTTCCATGGCCGACCTAGTTAAAGACCTCCTCGATGCCTACCGTCAACTCATGGTAGGAGTCGTACTTCTGGAACAGCCGAGGCCTGTAGGCATCCTCCTACCTTGGCTTTTTGGCCTCTGGTGCGCCTAACATCGTGGTCGGTTGCTTGTCTCCACTTCCTCCACCTCGTCGCTTTTTCTCGTCTTGTTTTACTGGTGCCGACCCCTGCTCGGCCCCTTTACCCTTGTTGGACCTATGCTCGGGGTCATTGGCGTCTACCTCCTCGGTATTGATGTACCCTTGCGCTTATGGAAGAAACTCCTTATAGCTGGACGGGGGTTTTTGGTTTAGCTCCCTTTTGAAGGGGTTATTTTCTTCATGCTAGACAACGCCCCCATCAAGGCTTTTCTGTCCGTTATGTCCATCGTGGCGGTGATAGCTTCGCCATATTTTGCGAGCCACTCCCTTAATGACTCGTTTGGCTTTTGGTATATCGCCGTCAGATTCTACTTCAGGGGACGTATTTGTTAACCCCTATGAACTGGAGGGAGAATGCTTCCTTCAACTCATCCCAGCTTGAGATAGAGTTTTGCCTCAGCGTCCGGAACCATCTTCGGGTAGAGTCTGTCAAGTGGTTCTGAAAGGTTCGGCACATGATCTCCTCTGCGTATCCGTGCAAGAGCATGTGTCCTGTATACATCTCCAGATGGTTGTCAAGATCCCCTCGCCCATCATATGGTGGGATCGACGACGACCTGTATTTGTCGGGGAGAGGGGGTACCATTATCTCTGCGGTAAACAGATGGTCATGTGGGCGGCTGGGCGTGATGTCGACATTTAACACTTCAGCCACTCGCCCAATATTTTTCTTCAGGCCTGCCACGTCCCCTGTCAGCTTTCGTTCCAAGCTGGTCATGCGTTCCATGAGGGTGCGTGCTTCTTCTGTTGAAACGGCCGAGCCAGTTACTCTCGGTGCCTCTACCCTCTGAGCATTGGGTCTGTCTCTGGCCTAGCCGCCAGCCTGTATTGACCCCGAGTCTGCTGGTTGGTTCCCTCCTGGATTCTAGGGTAGTACCTCGAGAGCTCAGAGTACGGCGGCCCTTAAACGGCTGCCGGAGAAGTGAGAAGGCCGAGGCCTATGAGGGCCTCGGTGATTCTCGATGTCCCCAATTCCCTCTTAGATATGTGGGTGGTCACCGCGGTTCAGATTTCCCTCCATGGCAGGTCCCTGCGGCCTTAGGGCATTTTCTAATGGTGGCATGGAGTTCCTCCCAGCTAAGCGCTCAACCACGGTCATCAGCCCGCGTACTAGTTCAGTTAGAGTGGTTAGTTGGGCCTACATCTGTACTGGATCCGGCTATGGTGCTTCTGGAGGCGGGACTTCATTCCCGACCGAGCATAGATCTTCTTCCATCCCGCTATTCCCTAGATAGACGGCGGTTTATAACTGTGTTGTTAGGGGTCGAACGCTTTCAGTCCCCAGCGGAGTCGCCAATTGTTGACAGTCAAATTTCGCCAACAAAAATCGGCCAGGTTACCTCTTGGTTTCCCTTTAGATTACCGGCCCGTGTGTGTAGTGAACATGTGAAGATTTGTTGAATATATGTGTTTTTATGTTAACTAAACTATATATAAACAAACACGAGGAATTTTATAGTGGTTCACTATATAAAATTAGAGCTACATCCACTGTGATTTTGTATTTCTTTTGCGAGGACAACAATTTGCAACCATTGCTCTCACTGTCCCTCTTTTCCTTTTCTTGGAGTCTCCGAACCCCTCCCTTAGTGGGGGTCTTCCTCCTTTTATATTGGGCTTCCTTTGCTTGGTGGGTTTCCTTCATAGGTAGAAGCACTCAAATGCTCTCCCTTGGTAGGCCCAAACGTAGCCCACTAATCAGCACTATTCACTCAGCCAATTTAGACTTTTATTACAGCTCTGTGCTTCCCCGTTATACTTTCCTGTCTCCTGTGGGGTGGTTTGAGAGCTTGTAATTAATGCCGGTAGACATCTTCCACTTTCGCACACAACCTGCCACGTCTTAGAAAGAATGTTCCCCTCGTCGTCAGTGCTTTTAGCCCAATCGTCCTCTTTGGTTGTCCTTTCTGCAGTCGAGGGATCTCCGTGCCTTAATCTCGACGGCACGATCCGTCAACGCCATAAAGAGTCATCACCCTAATCTAGACTCCATTCTCGGGCTTTACAGCTAAGTAGGAGGGAGCCGTAGACGTCGAGGGTTGTTACTTGGCGGAGAGTAGTCAAGGCGACGTGTCGCATTATCGTTCGTCCATGTGTCCATCACATTTTCCCACACAACAAATATATATGTATAAACTGTGCAAAAAGAATGTAACCAAGTTGCACGAAGTGGTTTAAAAGAAATGTCATGAAAAAAAAAAAAAATGAAAACCTTTATATAAACCTTCAATAGATAATACAAGTATAAAATATAATTTTCAATTTCTATATTGCTGGGTACTAAATAAAAACGTCTTTGTTGTCTTCCCTTAAGCAGAAAAACGCTAAAATTACAAGCCCGAATAGAGACATACAAGGCGTATTGATAAAATATAGGCTGGGCAAAATATTTGGCACTTTACAATAACACTACAACTTTAGAGTTAGATTGATATATGTCGGAGGACATAAATTGTTGTAGTGAATGTCACAATCACGTCATCACAATAAATTTAAAATATTAAATGTACCCTTAGGATATAGTTGGTATCCAACTACAATACCAGTATCCAACTGAGATACTTATCAATACCCAACGGAGAACTGCCAGTGTTGGCGGTAGTAATTGGAGGATAACTATTGGTAACCTTGACTGTTGTGATTTCGGTCAGTTACCAATAGGTAATTATCAGTATCCACCTAGATATTGATTTCCAGTATTGATACTGCCGAGTATCCAAGATGATACCCACAGCACCACAACCGTTCTCATCGCCAGAACACTTGAAAATCACAAAAAAAAAATCACAAAACAAATCAGAGAAAACAAAAACCGTAAGATATCGATCGATATCCACATTGGTAACTATCGACCGCTGTGATTCCAGCAATTACAGATCGGTACCCACGGTATCCATCTAGATATCGACCGATTACCAAACAATAACTGTTGGTATCCACCTAGATACCGGCACCCAGCCATGATACCAGCCAGTATTCACCACAAGTACCGGTCTATAACAACCAATATCGGGGGCACCACGACCGTTCCTGGTGCCAAAACAATTTAAATCACTTCACAACATGACACAAAAAAAATCAGAAACAGATAAAAAAAAGTGACAAATAGATCAACAACAAAAAAAAGTCCTCATGGCCGCGGTGACAGGAAATCGGATGGGAGATCTCAAATCGCTTGGACTCCACCATTAGAGATCTCATATCTCTATTCATCATCACAAAGGGAGATCTCCGCCAAAAGGAGGAGCACGACAACACGGCACGAGGGAAGACGTATAAATCTCCCTTACCGATCTCCCTCGTGAAGAGGAGATTGTTGAGGATCTACTGTGCTGCTATCACTTGTGAAGGAAATTTGCAGCGTCTACGAGATAGGGAGGAGCAACTGGAAAGGCAGCTGCACAACGAAATGGCGATGACCAATTGCATGGTGAGATGGCAAGGACTGCTTGCGTGAACATGTCGCAGAGGAAGGGCATGATGGAGCTTGGTGATGATGAAAGAGAAGGAGAGCAAGAGAGACGGAAGGAAAGAGGGAAGATGAAGAGTGTGGAAAGAAACCCTGTCAGAAAAAAAGAGCTCTAATCTATTTGAGAGTAGCTTGGTCTTCTGACATCAAAACCTAATGTGCCACAAGGTAGAAAAACTAAGGGTGCGTTTGAAATTCGTTCAAAAATAATTTTGTTTTTTCTATGAAAATGGAAATGAAAACGTTTTTATTTCCATTTTGGAATCATTTCTGAAAATTTGTTTAGTACTTTTATTCAGAGATTGTTTTCAGTCTAAAAAAATTGAAAATGCGTTTGGTGGTTTAATTTTTGAAAACATGTAATAATATTTAAGATAATCATATATTAAATAAATAATAATTGAGTCCTAAATAAAAACACTAATAATTATAATAATTTAAATTCCATTAAGTGTAAAACGACATTGCTAATGTTGTCGGTTGGTAAAAACGCCATTGCGTTTTTTTGTCCCTCGTATGAATTTTTCCTTTTCTCATCATTCCCAGCCAAGACCAGAGTGACTGGGTTTTCTCTGGAAGACCCACATGAAGAAGATGATCATTTCAGTTATAATCTAAGCTGAATTTCTCCTTCCCAGTTCCACCATACCTCCAACTGTCGAAACTCCTCCGACTCCACTATCCACTCCAATGGCGACAATGCTCAACCTCACTAACTCGAAGGAGCCGCTCCGAGCAGAAACTCGGTCCTTTGCAACAGCAGTAACGGCAAGAGCATGCCACGTCCCGGAATGACTTAGCCTTCAAGGAAAGGAAGCGCGTCTCCGTCAACTATGACTGCGAAATGCATGATGTCTCCACTCGCCTGTTGGTCTCCGAATCGAATTCGAATGTGGAAGCGTGGGGAAGGCGGATCGTGTATAACAAAAATTTTCATAAAACGTGTGAGTTACTCCATAGATTATATTAATTTATGCACGAATAAATTAATCATATTAATTTATTTATTAAGAACTCAATTTGGAATTATACCTGGCGGCCGATTAGAATGATAACTTGAGTTCTTTGACCTCAAACAATCCTTGCTCCAAAGCTTTGTGTTTAGAAAACCAATGCCTTCCACATCAATTCCTAGAATCCACGGAGACGTGTGTGTGGGCACACCTGAGAAAAAACGAGTTACAATAAACATCCATACATGCACGATGTGGACTTTTTTGGAGAAAAATTTTCTATCTCACTCTATGAGAATTTCGGCCACCCTCTAAAATTAGGGCAAAAAAATTGTTTCAAAAATTGTCCCTCGCAATTTTCTATTATTCTCTTATTTATAGAGTAGAAGTGAAACTTCTATAACGAATCTAATCTTTATCTTCAAGATAAAGATTATTAATTATCTCCTATTTGAATTTGGAAAAAAAATATCCTCTTTTCCCTTATCCATTATGGCCAGCCAAGATAGGGGATTCTCATCCCTTTGTAGGAGCCAATATCAGATAGGGAAGGAAGAGAAAATCATCATTTATCCTGTAGTCCAATTTTGACTCAAATTCAAATTCCAATTTAAGTCAAACTTAAATTAATTTGAATTCTAAATTGAACAACTTATTAAATAAGTTTAAACGGATAAATCTAGATGTGTTCAAATTCAAATTTAAATAATCTCATTATTTAAATTATAATTAATTTAATTATTTTTTAGTGTTTAATTTTAGAATTCCGTAATTCTAAAATTTCCATTTTGCCCTTTGTGTCTGGTAGAATTACTAGGACGATGCGGGAACTAATGGACCTATAATCCCTAGCTCTAATAAAATTAATAATTAATTAAACACTTTAATTAATTAATTAATTCTATTAATTTCAATAGTTACTCCACTATAAACTTGGAATTGCACTCTCGAAATTATAGATATAAATTACTTCTAAACTGTGAAGTGTCCATTTGATATAGTCACTGCATATAGATCGATCATCCATAAATAATTCATAATTAGTGCTAGGAAAAATCCGTTAACCTCTGTAATTATATCTTTATCCTTGAGTACCATTAATTCTCTAATGGACAGTGATTCATAAAACACATTCATGAATCGGAGCTCCTACTGGTCCAAGTACCGAATCAACCCTCAAAAGAATTATTTATCTACTTCTTTCTCAAAAAGGAATGGATTCCATCTCATATAATAACATTCCCGGCTACCTACTTCATTATGTCTCCAAAATACAAGGAATGGGATTTAGGATCTCAGAATCCATACCGAGTAAATTAAAGACACAAATCCATAAATATGAGTCTGTTCAGGATTAATATCATTCTATATATGACCATCGGTAGAATCAATTAGAATTTCTATACTTAACAGAAATTATTACAAATTCATATTGTGTATGTGTCCTTGTTCCACATAATCTCATTATGTGAAATACACTCATTCAATATCTCACCATATTAATAGTGCGGATAACACCGTTCCATTCTAAATGAGAATGACATGCATTAATAATGTTTTGATTAAAGATTACAAACTTTAATTAAATTCATTATGAACAATATTTTTTATTATTATCCTTAAACATTATCCTCTCGTATATAACACTTATATACACTGTTTAAGGTCACATAAATAATCATGGAATTTTCATTGATATTAATAAAATATTCACAAATATATAGACATAAAAATGATGAATAAACTCTTTTATTAAATAAATAATAAATATCCTATTACATCTTATACTTCTAGGACACCATTCCCAACATCGCCTTCCCGGCCTCCCCAAGGCCGACATCCACAAATGGCACCACTTGTAGGTCCAAAACAACCGCTTCCAAAAGGACTGGACCATCTCTGAGGTCACCGACCGGGTTTTTGACCTTTGCCAGTGGGACGACGTCGACGGATTGCTCAATTGCTAGATTGGACTGTTCGCCAGGAAGAGAATGGGAAGAAGGAGAAATATGAGAAAATGAAAAGAGAAAAATGAAAACGACTTGAGAGCGTTTTTAGAAACATTTAACTTTTTAGGACAAATACAAAATTGTTTTCATTTTTCATTTTTGTACGGTTTCCTCCAAACACAATCTTCACGGTATTTTTATTTTTCTCTTCTTGGAAAACATGAAAAACATTTTCAAAAATGAAAACAAACAGGCCCTGAGTGTTTTGTCCCCTATGGTACATGTTGATCCACACCAAAGCTCTGTGGCACACTCCCTAAATATCTCCAAAATGTATCCTCTGCCCATGTTGTTAGAATAGTAGGTTTTTATTTTAATTTTAGAATCAGAATTATGATTATTGGTTTGAATTTGGGGTCCAAACCATAGTTCTATAACCAGAATCAGAACTAAGAATTTGAACCATCTAAAACCAAGGGAGCGGGTGGTTTAGGTTGCGTTTGGTATGACGGTTCTAGAATTGTAGTCCATGATTCTAGTTCCAACCTCTGTTTGTTTGCAAAAAAAAAAAAAAAAAAAAAAAAAAAAAAAAAAAAAACCTTCTTGAAAGCCAGTGTTTGGTTTGAATGGTTTTGATTCAAGGTTTGGATCTTGATGTCATGTTTTAAACCAAAACCACCCTAAAAAATAAAACTACCCCCCTCTTGGTTTTGGATGATTCAAACCCCTAGTTCTGATTCCTGTTCCAGAACCATAGTTTGGACCACATGTTCAAATTATAAATCATGGTTCTGGTTCTAAAATCAAAACCACCTTGATTTGAACCCTCATACAAAATGCAATCTTATTTTTGTTGGTTTTTAAACCGATTTTGGATGCAAAACCGTATGAGTAGCGGATCGTGTATAACAAAAATTTTCATAAAACCTTTTAGACACTCTAGATTATATTAATTTATGCACGAATAAATTAATCACAATAATTTATTTACCAAGAACCGGATTAGGAATTATACCTAGCAAACGATTAGGATGATAACTTGGGTTCTTTGATCTCAAACGTTCCTCTCTCCAATGCTAGTTTAGAAAACATGAATCTTCCTCGTCAATACCTTGAATCTACAAAGTCGTGTCATGGGCACACCTAAAACAAAACGGGATTAGCAAGAACACTCAAGATTTCTACGAATACCAACACATGCACAACGTGAAATTTTTTAGAGAAAATTTCCCTCTTCCTCACTCTATAAAATTTGGCTACTTTAGCTTTTAGAGAGCAAAAAATTGTGTCTCACAATTTTCTACAATCTCTTATTTTATAGAGTAACAATAACACTCCCAGAATGAGTCTTATCTTTATCTCAAAGATAAAGCTTGTTAATTATCTCTCACTTCAAATTTGATTTTGATTCAAAATCTTCTTTCCCTTAGCTAATAGGGTCGCCACCGGTAAGGGATATCCTCCCTGTGGTAGGCACAATTTTACAGAAAAAGACTAGGGAAAGATTTTATCTTACACTCTAATTTTTAACTTAAATTCAAATTCCAATTTAAGTCAATTAAATCAATTTGAATTTCAAATTGAACAACTTATCAAATAAGTTAATTGCATAACTATGACGAGCAAGCAATTTCAATTCCAAAAGGGATTCACACTATGATGTGCGTTCACACTATGTGAACATCTTCACATGTGTGTGTGTGTCAAAATTCAAACTTAAACTTAAATAATCACATTATTTAATTTATGCTTAATTCAATTAATTATCCTTGAGTGTTTTATTTTAGAATTTCATAATTCTAAAATTCTCATTTTGCCCTTTGTGTCTTGTAGGATTACAAGGACGACGCGGGGACTCATGGACCTATAATTTCGAGTTCAATAAAATTAATAATTAATTAAACACTTTAATTAATTAATTAATTCTATTAAGTCCAATAGTTACTCCACTATAAACTTAGAATTGTACTCTGGTAATTATAGACATAAATTACTTCTAAATTGTGAAGTGTCCATTTGATATAGTTATTGCATATAAATCAATCCTCTATAAATAATTCATAATTAGAGCTAGCTAAAATCCGTTAACCTCTCTAATTACATCTTCATCCTTGAGTACCATTGATTCTCTAATGCACAATGATTCATAAAACAAATTTATGAATCGGAGCTCGTACTAGTCCAAGTACCGAATCAACCCTCAAAAAAATTATTTATCTTCTTCTTTCTCAAGAAGGAATGGATTCCATCTCATATAATAATATTCTCGGCTACCTACTTCATCATGTCTTCAAAATACAAGGAATAGGATTCAGGATCTCAGAATCTGTACTAAGTAAATTAAAAGACACAAATCCATAAATAAGAGTCTGCTAAGAACTCAGGATGAAGATCGTTCCATATATGACCATCGGTAGACTCAATAAGAATTTATATACTTAACGAAAATTATCAAAAATTCATATTGTGTCTGTGTCCCTATTCCACATAACTTTATTATGCGTAATACACTCATTCAATATCTTGTCATTCTAACAGTGCAAATAACACCGTTCCATTCTAAATAGGAATGACATGTATTAGTAATGTTTTAATTAAAGATTATGAACTTTAATTAAATTCATTACGAACATTGTTTTGATTATTATATTTAAATATTATCCTCTCGCATATAATACTTATATACAATATTTAAGGTCACATAAATAATCATGAAATTTTTACTGATATTTATAAAATATTCATTAATATATGCACACAAAATAATAAATAAACTCTTTTATAAAGTAAATAATAAATATCTTATTACATATTATGTTTGTAGGACATCATTCTTAATAAATTTTTGAGATGATTTTAGTTTAAAATCTCATATCATAATTTAAAATCTTGAACCACAACTATTAAACTAAACACTGATTTTTACGAATCATTTTTTACTTTTTGTAAACAAAGAGAAGTTTAAAACGGGATAGTGGTTCCGGTTCGACTTTAATACTTTATCTAAAATTGTCTGTTTATATATGGTTAGCTATTCTTTGAAATGAATCCGTAGTGAGACTGCAGGAAACAAATCAGCCATGATAGAGTTTCGATCTAAAAAAAAAAAAAAAAAAAAAAAAAAAAAAAAAGAAGAAGAAGAAGAAAAAAAAAGAGCTTCTCCACTGTACTTTTCAGTTACCCATAGTTATTTTGCTATTTAATCATTCGATTAGGATTTTAATTTTAATATTTTGATATGTGAATGTTTACATTAAAAATTTATAACGTACAAATAAAACTCTTATAATTATAAATTAAAAGGTGAAAATTTTAATCTAACAGGTAAAATAAAAATAATTATAGGAATTAAAAATGTTAGGTCCTATCAAAAAAAAAAAAAAATTTTAAAAAAGTTGCTTTTGATTTTATTGGCAACCACAGTTGGGGTAAAAGAAATTTTAGTTAGCGAGTAACAACACTTGCATGATGATTATCTTTCAACATTAATCTGAGCTGTGAATTTGGTTCTTTCGGATTTCAAGTCCTCGAGGAAGAAGACGAAGCAAAAAAAAAAAATCGAAAAATAAAAAACAAAAAGAACATCATGTTTCTTGTATATTCAAAGAGAGAGTGGAATAGTAGTCCGTACGTAGAGTTGTCACATTTTAGTGAGCTGAAAATCCGTGACCATTCATACGCAATGTTGTCGTACGTTACTGCAGGAAAATTGGATCAGGCCAGGTTAGGTCAACGAGCTTATAATTTGGACTATGGGATAAGATATGAGATTAATTACAAAAATAAAAAATTCTCCTAGAATTATTGATTCGTATAACATTGTTTTATCCCTAATCTTCAGAACTAACATTCATTTCCTTCAAATTATGAATCATTAACACAATTGCTCCTTCAATTAGTGTTTATAAGTCACACAAATTTTAATTGTTGCTAACCAATTTAGAATAGAGTTACTCTTCTACTTACTTATGATTCTTAAAATTATATTTTTTAAAATATATATTTTAATTTTTATTTAATATGATAATAAATACAACAAAACAATTAAACAAAAGTTTCATTTTAGTCTTCTGATTAATTAATTAAATAAAATTAATTAGAAAGCTTTATTTTTTAATTTTTTTAAAACATACAAGATTACTAGAATACCCTCCATTTTTAGCCAATTTTCTATTAAAAACATCAATAGAAGGAGTATTTTTGTTAACGAGTCATAGTTTAAGGGGAACAGATGCCACGTTTTAATAATTCAGAGAGTAAAGTGTTACAGGAATTAATTCAAGGTGAATTTTTGTATTTAATTCTTTTAAATTTGATCTCAGAAAAAAAGGGATTGTCTTACCTTGCAATTTTAGTACCTCTCAGAATGAAACATCAAATTCAATATTTTAAAAATTTTAATTGTTACATGACTTGTTAATTATAAAAAGCAATATAAAAGGGCGATGGCGATGGTGATGCGGGGTCGCTAGTAAAAGACGAGATGCCACAAAGAGTTAAAATAAGGAAAATTTTGTGATTAAAAAAAAAACTGAGTTTAAAGTATACTTGTTTAAGTTTATTATATAGCCCTTTATCAAGTAATCATGTGATCTTCATCTAGTTAAAACTATTAAAATTGATGTCTTTATAACGAAAGTACTAAAATTACAAAACTAATTTTTAAAAGAAGTAATTACATAAAATGTAAATGTCTATTATGAAAGTCTTGAATCTAATATTACAAAACTATCTATTTATGTTTAATAAGGCATATTTCATTCCGAGTATGCCCTTATTACTTATTTTGAGCATGTTCTCTATATATGGTAATTTTTTATTCTTGTCTATTGATTTTTTCTGATAGCATATTACATCTTGATTTTCTCTTTCAATCCTAATTAATATTCTGTAATCCATTATTTAATTTAACGTTGACCCTTTTTTTTTAATATAGGCGTTGCTTTTTTTTTTTTTTTTGAATGTTATTGTGGAAACACAAAAGATGGGTTGTGTTGTGTTGGAGACCAGACGCGAGGTTTTTTTTTTTTTTTTTTTTTTTTTAATTGTCAATCGTTTTTATTCTATTTAAACGCCTATGTCTTTCTTAAAACATTTTAAAAAAGTATGTAACTGATTTTTTATTTCATTCTAAATATGACAGTTTCATTATTATAAAGAAAGTGGCGTTATAGTAAAGAATTGAGAAGTATACTGAACTTATCAATGGTTTCATCAACATAATGAAACCTTAATTAGTATAAATAATAAAGAGCATTTATCTTTTTTGTAATGGTGGTAATACTAACCTCACAATATTTAAAATTCACTTGTCCAACCCCGTTCATTTCACTGGTTCGAGTTTAGAATTTGAGTTTTGCTACAGTAAAAAACTCTTAGAAACAGTCATACATCTAACTTTTTTACTACAGTAAAAAACTCTCACATAAAATTACATCTTAATTCGAATTAAAAACTCAAATCAACGAACTAAACGGGGGGTGTTGGATATTTTGGACTCTAAACAGTGCTTGTTGCTTATTATTTGCATGATGTCCAATGTGATTCTTTTAGCAAAGGTACCTGTAAACGTCAAATATTTATACTGTGAATAAACATCTTTATTATAATTCAAACCTCTAACAGGTAATGAAAATATTTATAAAATGTGTATACGGATGTAGAATTGAAAGTACGTTTCACATTTTTCATGTATTTTTGCAAATGAAAAACAACTCTGTTGACAAAACAAATTCCCACTACCCCAACTATCTGGTTGGCGACAAGGAAAAGATAAAACAAAAACAACCTATTTTCATTACGAGGAAGAATCCGTTTCTGTGATAATGAAAGCAAAATTGAAATATCAACCAAATTTCAATACCATTCTATCTTGTAATTGTTTTTTTATTTTTCATTATGATCAACAATCGGTTGTTATCACAACAAAGACATAACTGAAATTACGATCCAATTTAATTTTCATCAATCATCCCCTCTTATCAGTCCAATTTTGAGATACCAAATTCAGCAAACCATCACTAAATTGCCAATTTGTAAAGAACAAAATGAAATTACAACATATTTTCACTATCATAAAGAAACTGTTTCTATCAGAATTAATACATAATTGAAATTTCAACCAAATTCCATTTACATTAAGAATCCATTTTCAATGAGAATGAAATTAAAATTGAAATTACAATCTAATACAATTTTCGCTAAGAATTCGTTTTAATCAGTAAAAAAAAAAAAAAAAAAAAAATCCATCAGAGCAATATGATAATGAAAGCCCACATGAAAGAACCAATAATTTTAATAGACCATTTTACCCAAAAAAAAAAAAAAAAAGCATCATCGAATTGGCAATTTAAAAGGAACAAAAAAAAAATTACAACATAGTTTCATTACCATCAAGAAACTGTTTTCATCAATATGAAAACATAATTGAAATTTCAGGCTAATTTCGTTTGCATGGATTTTATTAGAATGAAATCATAACTTGAATTACAATTTGTCATTAGGAATCTATTAGAGCACTATGATAATGAAAGCCCATGTGACAACACACATAAAGAACAAATACGAATTGATAAAGAACAAAATCTGAACTGATAAAGAACAAATTTCATGAAGAACAAAATCCAAACTAACAAAGAACATATTTCATAAAGAACAAAATCTGAACTAGTAAAAAAAAAAAAATGATAAGGAACTTTTTCCTTCTTAAAATGATAAGGTATCATTAAATTAAATAATTTGGCTTTCACATTTAAATTGTGAGTATAAAATTTCGGATTTTAATTTTTTTTTTTTCTATTTTGATCCTTCATTATTTTTTCCATTTTCATGACATAAGGACTTAAAGGTCTTTATACGTACGGTAGCTATATTTTTGTAAATAAATAAATTAGTAGACATTTTTAGATTCAAGGTGCTCTAAATATACGTTTATGTGTAATGTAATCTTCATAAATACTCATTAAAAGTGCATGGGTGAAGATTATTACTATTTATTCTTGATTCATAACATTTTTAGTCAAATAATTACATTAACAAAATGATATTTATCAAAATTTCAAAAAATCCAATCTCACTATGCTCCCCTCCATTTTTGATTTTTCACTTTTAGCTTATAGTTTTTTCAAAAAAATTTCACATATGCCCCTCTATTAACAAAAATTTCAAATATATTTTCACATAATCCAATCTCAATTATTATTTTTTCGTTGTTGCTTTTTTCTTTTCTTGTTGTTCTTTTGGTATTTTCCTATTAAATCTTATGAATTCAAAGGTACCAAAGTGATATTTTCTTCTAATTTACTCTTATGAAAACTTTTTTCTTTCAAAATGGTCCATTTTAAAATAAATTTCATATAATCTTTATTATATTAAAAGTGAGCCTTATAGAAAAAAGTTTTAAATGACCCACTAAAATGATATTTCTCAAATGTGTCCCTAATATGGTTTTTTTTTATTTTATTTTTTAAAATAACCTTCTCAATTATTATTTTGTCATAAACATAGTTTCTGTAATTTGACCTTGTTGAAGTTATATAAATATATTTTTTAATTATGTTCCTGCATACTTAAACATCTTTTTTTTTCCTTGTGTCACTCTCAACTAGTATTTTTTAATATGTATTATCTACCCCTTAAATAATTTTTTTATCCAATTTACTTGCTAAAATCTTTGTTCAAATATATTTTACTTGTCTATGCATATACACTATTCATCCAAACACATAATTTGTTTGAAACATGCATTTTAGTCCATTTTATTAAAATATAATTTTTTTATTAAACTAACTCTTAAGAGAGTAATAAATTCAAAATAAAAAAAAAAATAAACTGTTCAAAATTTGAATTCACACATCAAGAAGTTTAATAAACTTATCAAATGCACGCGTATAACAAGTTTCTAACTAGTTGAATTTATTAGAAGTTGAATTTATTACACTTTTAACATTTTTAACATTTTTAGTTTATGCTTCCTGACTACCGGTAGTCTCTTATTTTTCAGCCATCAGATTTGTATCAGAATCTCTCTGTTCTGCATACATTTTTAATATGATGTGATTTTGACAAGATCTAATGGTCAAAAATTGAGACTACCGATAGAGAGAACTACCAGAAAAACTCTCGCAAAAAAATTTAACATACACACTTTGCTTCTTTTTAAAAAAAAAAAAAAAAAAAAAAAAAATGAATAAAAGGTTGTTTATCAAACAAGCTCATTGAACAACATGGTAGTGACAATGGTGCCTACCACATGAGCAACAGTAGTGTTTGGTGGAAGAGTAAATTATTGAATCTTTAATTAATGTCAATTAAAGGAGTTATGTCTATGTCTTTTTATATATATGCTCGTTAAAAACACTCTCTTTACTTGACTCAATTAAAACAATGGTTATATAAATTATTGAGGAAAAAAGTAAGGAACAAAAATGGATAAAAAAAATAAAAGACAAAAAACTTTAAAGAAAAACTTGTGTGAAATATTACGCACACTTTATTAGTGTGTAAAATGTTTCGCAACTAAAGTTAAAATTTATAAGAATTACAAACAAAAAATGTTTATGTAGACACATAATTTGAGAATAAATTTATTTAGCAATGTAATTTAAAAAATATTTTAAATAACTATAGAAAAGTATTTAAAAGATTAAAATATGCAATAAGAAAAATATAAAGTAGGAAAAAGAAGGGAAGCAAAAGAAAAAAACTTTAAAAAGCCTAAAAAGAAAAGAAAAAAAAAAAGAAACTTAAAAAAGGGGAACGTTTCATCACCCACACCCTCCCCAAAATGCATTTTTAGTAGATATAGATATATAGATGAGTCTTTAATAGTTATGAATCTAAAGTGGTTATCTCTTAAATATAAAAATTCGATGATTTGGCTTGATAACAATCCAATTTGATTAATTGCCATAAATTTTGTAGTCAACTATTTAATTTATTATACTCATCAAATCAATATCTCACGGTTAAAATAACAATATCTAGTGGCAGAGTTAGGATTTTGATTCAGGAGGCGTAAACTAAACACGTGAAAAATGCTAATAAAATCAACTCCTAATATTTTTGGATGAATAGTATATATGTATAAATTATTGAATATATTTGAGTAATGAAGACTTTAGTAAGTAAATTAGATAGAAAAAATTATTAAGGAGGTACATAATACGTATGAGATACTAGTAGCTGTGAGTGCCAAAAGTGAAAAAATCTTTTGAGTAATAGGCCACATTTGAATAAATACATACTATTTCAACAAGGGCAAATTAGAGAAAATGTGTGAGAAAATGGTAATTGAGGGAGTTTTTTGAAAAAAAAAAAAAAAAAAAAAATCTTAATTAGGGACACATTTGAGAAAAGATATTTTAATGGGTCATTTTTAATATAGTTTAAATTATAAAAGGACCAATTTGAATGAAAAGCTGTTTACATAAAATTAAATTAGAGAAAAAAAATTCAATTAGATAACTTAAAAGTATAAAATTTAATAGGAAAAGAACAATAGAAAGAAAAAATAATTTGAGATTGAATTTGTAGGGATATATTTAAAATTTTTATTGATAAAGAGGCACATAAGAAAACGTCTTAGAGAAATAAAAAATTTAAGGGGGCATATGCTGCTCCGGTCCTTACTTCCGTCCGCAACTTATTGATTAATAAATATTAATCATTAAAATCACTATGTATAGATATGGGCGATGGGCCGAATAATTATTGGGCCAATGGGCCTCTACCACAAAGCCCATAGGAGGCCCATTACTTCATCTTCAAGCTCGAATCTGCAAAAACGAAAAGCACAGTATCTACTGAACTCTCGGAGATTTCAGAGCTTCTCTCCTTCTCTTCTCTTTTATTTGGTAGCTAAGAAAAAGCCATGTCTAAGGAAACTTACGCCTCACGAAACCCCACTGAGGTCCACACTGACGTCCTCTCCGAAGCCAGACAAGCTTGCTATAAGGTCTTTCTTTTTCCTTGATTTCTACTCTCTTCTTTATTTCCATTTTCATGGCCTTTTTGAAATACTCTTCGATGAATTAAATCTGGATTTTTTTTCTTGAATTTTGCAATTTGAATTTTGTTCCCTTCCCTTAAGGCTCGCGATGCTTTCTACGCTTGTTTGGAGAAGGAATCGGTCAAGAAACCCACCGAAATCACGCCGGTGGGGCTCTTATACCCATCGGAATGCAATGCTTCGAGGGCTGAATATGTAAAACTTTGCCGTTCCTCTTGGGTAAAATTGAATCCCATTCTTGATTTTCTTATTTGGGTTTTAATTCTTTTGCTCTGATTTTTTTTTTTTTTTACGTTTATGGTTTTGGGTTATTTTTTTTTTTTTTTTTTTTTTTTTTTTGGGTGCTATTGGGTTTGAATTCTTTTGGTCTGAAATGTTTGTGGTTTTGGCTTATGGGATTTTGTTGTTGTAATTGGTAGGTGAACCATTTCGATAGACAGTACTGTAGGAACAGAAGGGTTCAGAGGCTTCTGGATGATAGAGACACGAGAAGAGGTCCGTTGCTTCTTCCACAGCCTTATACTTTCAAGCCCACCAATACTTGATCTGTTTTCATTCGACTATTCGAATTTCTGCGTCAGCTTGGAAATTGAATAACGCTTTTTCTTAAAACTTTTTTTGAAGTTCTTTTGATGAACTTGAAGTTGTGCATTGATTACCACATAGTAGTAGTTGATACAACATTTATATACACAAACACACAAAGAATAATAGGGATTTTCTTTTTTCGGTTTCTAATTGTTGGTTTCATGGTTGCAAGGTTTTGGTTGCCTATATGAAATATGCATTCACTGATTCCTGCAGCATCTAGCTAGGTTTTCGTTGAATTAGCTTATTTATTTAACAATCTTTGCAATATGAAGCTAAAAAAGAAACACGCATTTTTCTTGGTAGTAGGAGTGAGGAATTTGGTGCAAGAACTTGTTTTTGGATTATTTGAAGTGAATGTTACTTGTCTCATTACTTTTGAAGTTCTTTGATGAATTCATGAACTTGATATTGTATATTGATGATTGTTGACGGTAAAAATTAGTCAACAAATTAATAACAAGTTTTTGTGATTTGTGCACGGATTAAATGACTCTAAACGTGAATAAGAAGAACTTAATTAAGATCAACATGGAGGATTTATAGTGGTTCGCTCCAATATAAAGCTATGTCCACTGTGAGAGTTTTTTACTATTCTGGGTAGAATTACAAGTTTTGGGGAGAGAGGTGTTCATGAATCCGAACCCCTCTCAGGCCATTCTCCCTGCATATATACATCATGTCGTTTCTGCCAATTATCAATTATTTAATCAAATCTCATGATATCTTCACCATACTCTGGAATAGTAGTATTTGATTACTGAGATTTCAGTCAGTCTGCCTGACTTTCTCTACCGGCTTCACTACTTACTTTGTATGCATTTAATGCACGTCAAATCTTGGCACAGTTATACTTCAGTCTAGACGTGGGTGGGTTCGTCGCCTTTAGCTCTTTGGAAGCGATCTTCGTCCATGGCCAATGAAGCATTTGTCTCCATGGTGTGACCTTTGTTACCCCTTCACCGGGGTTGTTTGATCGTTAAGGGTTGACGTCCATGAAATGCGCTCTATTGTCACTCCATACTTTTATGTCTCGATTATTTTATACTTTAATCATGCCACGTGGCACCCAACCATTGTCTCGTGTGGGGTTTAAGGGTTTAAGGTTTTACCCCCCAAGTCGAGGCCACCTCTCAGGTTGCGACAACCTTCACAAGCAATCCATGCTTGAAGCCTTCGCACGGATGATGACCTGTCAAAGGTGGTGCCAGTCTGGCACCCCTAGGCAATAATGTCTGACATTAAGGCAGCTTCTTGGGAAGGCTAACAGTCACGTCGATTCAGCTCTTAATTTCGCTGACGTTTCCCATTTTGAATAGGGAATTCTGAACCGTCAGATCGCGTCTCTCCAATTTCCTGCCCTTGTTTCTACCGTTCGATCTCGACTATTCGCCTCTACTATTGGATTCACTAGGATTCCATCAAATGGTTAGGAGTCGAGGGTTTGTTCGCCTTTATAAGGCCGTTTCAACCCAAAACCATTTCCATCCAAAGTTTTGAAAGCTGTCGTTTCTCTGCCTAGATTTTCCCAGAACCCTCCATTCCATTTCTTTCTTTTTCTTTGGTGTTTCGCGAGGTCCTCTCCAGTTAAGCTTTAGATTTTGTCATCTTTTAAGCCTCCGGTAAGTCTCCTCATTGTAATCTCGTTTCTGTGTAGTTCTTCTCTGTGTATTTTTGGCTTTCCTTGCTTGGTTCATGTTGGATTATTGCATGATTTAGGCTTGAAATAGACACCTGGGAAGTTAAAAACTTACTTCATGTATATCTGGACTCTTATAGGCTAGTTTTCTCGGTTACTGGCCGACTGTAGAGAGTTTTAGGTTCTGGGTTTGGAGTGTTTAACTGGGAAATTTGGGTTCAGTTTGAACTTTGTCGTTCTTTTTCTTGTGAATGATCGACGGCTTGATGAGCCGTCGGCGCTCACATGCCTTTGGTAGTAACTGGTGATCTTAAATGATCGTCGTCTTCTTGTTTCCCCTTACCCTCTCGAGTTAGGATTTTAACTTAATTCCTCATTTTCCTTCTCTTTTTTGTTATACCAGAGCAATGGCTCTCAAACCATCTAGTCGTCGAGAGGGTCCTTCTTCATCTACTGTGAGGCTGGACTCTCCTTCCGCCGCCGAACCTTCGTGGACCTCTACCTCATCAGGCGATGACTCCATCTTAACGGAGGTTGACGGCTATACGGCCAGTCCAAGGGATGATGCTGACAGCGTTGACCGCATAGTTGAAGGTGATGACAATGAGGAAGTTCCTTTGGAAGGGGGAACACTGCATGGGGTCATCGACTCCCTCGTTGACGCTCCTTTGGCCGTCATGAGCGGGGACCCAAACATGCCTTCATGTACTGCTAACATGACAGCGTCGAAGACACGGAACGAAGGCATTGTTCGGGCGTTCAGAGACGGGCGCATAGACGGGAGATGGTTTAAGTACCTTCTCTCGGATAAGAACTTTGGGCCTAGCCTTCCCCCTCCCGGGTATCTTTCAATATATACTTGGGCCTTTACTGCAGGGATGACATTACTAGTACATCCCTTTGTGAAGGATTTTTACCACTACCATGGCATCTCCCATGCCCAGTTAGCGCTGAACTTTTGATACTGCTTCGCCGGTGCATGGTCCTGTGGATCTAGCTGTTCGATGTGGAGCTGCCTCTGGACAAGTTTATGTATATATACAAGTTAAGCCACGTCGCGGAGTGCGAAAGGTGGTTCGTTTTGGGTAGTCACGGGCGATCGAAACCTGTTTTAGAAAAATTGATGCAGGGCATTTCTTCTTCTTCCCACGGCTGGAAGCCTATGTTTTTCATGGTCAGGGTACCCTTTAATTTTCATCCCGACGACCGTATGCTACAACTCTAGAGAGTGCAAACGCCGTTTGGGAGATTAAATGAGAACTATATGTTATAGTAAAAAATTTTCTTCTCCTCTCTCTTCCCTTTTTATAACGCTAAATATTATCTCAATGTGCAGTCTCTCACGACCTGTCAAAGCTATAGGAATAGGCGGGCAAGGGTTCTTGTAGCCTTTGAAATTCTCAAGAATGAACGCCATACTAGCGTTCTCTTAACCGAAGCCAACCTTAGGGAGTCGGGGCTGCTAATTTCCCTTCTTGATCTTGCAAATCTCCAAGCCATCTATTAATTTTTTCACCTTAACGCAGAAGGTAAATCTTTTGGACTCGATCTCCTACTTGCTATGATGCTTGGTCGACCCCCCCCTTCCTTTTTGTTTTTGCTAACTTCTTTTGTTGTGTATAGAAATGACTTCTTTAAACCTCCAGCTCCCTTCTAGCGGCTGATAGTCGAAGGGGAATGCCAGCGCTTGTACTTCCCCTTCGGCCTCGTCTCTGGTTCCACGTCAGGGACATCATCGCAGAAGAAGGTCTGCCAGGAAGAGGTGCAGGTGACCGGGGGAACTTGGACGCTGGTGGTTCCCATCCCCGACGTGTACGAGGTTCCTCCACCCTCCAAGGATCGCCTCATTCTTCTGGCGGCAAGGGTTATGGACCCAAACTTCCAGGTCCAGGATGTCTCCGACACCCAGGTTGAGGTGATGCTGGACCTCCCTCCCTGCTCTTCCTTAGTCTTTCAAGTTCTTTACGAGTCATTTTTTAACAAACATTGGGTCGCCACCACCCGATCGTTTCTGGTCGAACGTCAGTGCAAGCAAATATATTTCCAAATCCACGTAAGCACCGACTGTTTATTTTCTATCTAATGTATGTTTGCCGTTCATTTTTAACTTTTGATCTTCTATTTTCAGGGTCTTGTCATTGCCGTCCTCAACCTTATAGACTTGGTCAAGGTTGAGGAACGTGGCAACGAGATGGACCGCATTGAGGCGAGTCTCACATCTCTCATCGACGCTGAAAAGTCCAAGTGCTCGACTCTCACCGAGGAGAAGGACGTGGCCATGGAAAAATTGGCGAGCCTCCAGGAGGAACTGGATGGTAAAGGTTCACGCCGAAGAGGCTACCAAACGCGCAGAGGGTGCTGAGAAACAGGTGGCCGAGGTCAAGGAAAAGTATCTCACCGAGGGGAAGACCGAAGGCTACGAGAGGGGGAAGAGAGAAGCTGAGCTCGCGGCGGCTGAGAATACCTGAACTCAGAAGAATTTGCCGCCAAGCACGAAGAAATAGTCGACGAGTTCATAGTTTCTGAGGAGCTTTCTGAAATTAGAACCAAGGATCTTCAGTCCATCGGGGCACAAATAGTGGAGCAGATCAAACAGCATCACCTTGAGTGAGACTTTTGCTTCCTATATGCTCCTCTTCCTCCTATTGACGGCGATGGTTTTTCTCAAGCTCGCAACGAAGATGGTTCAGCTGGTGGCGGCGAGGATTGAGAGCCTTCTCCTTGTATATATTTGTGTTTTTGTTTTTTTTTTTTTTTGTTTTGAGACAATGAGTTCTTAGTCCACCAGTTTGTATATTTTTCATTATTAATATAATGTAAACCTATTTCTCTTATCTTGAGATCTGTCATCTGCCTTTAGTGCCCTTTAGGGCTTGTATTTTAGTAGATTTCTTAAAATCTATCAAGTACTTGCCTCTTCTCTTTGGAGATGTTGGCGTTTTAAATACCCATTAGGGCTAACGCTTTAGCAGATTTCTTAAAATCTGTCAAGCGATCGCCTCTTCTCCTTAGAGAAGTTGACATTTTAAATGCCCCTTAGGGTTAACACTTTGGTAGATTCTTTAAAATTTGCTTAGTGATCGCCTCTTCTCCTTAGAGAGGTTGACGTTTAACATTTTTTTTTGTGGTCCGTAGACCCTTCTTGCCCCCTATGTCTGGCTGAAAACTTTAGTTTTTAGGCAGACATGTTATCAAGGGGTCGATCTCTTCGTGGTCTCTTTGAACACAAGTAACTCTGTTATGAATAAGCTTTAACTCTTCATTCATCCTATCGAAATGCCAAAGTAATACAGTTAAATGCGTAAGAGTTGTCATACATTATTGGTAGTAGAATTTTAGTTGCTTTGCATTCCATGGATGTTGAATCTTCCTGCCGGCGAGACTTTCTAAAATGTAGGTTCCTGGGCGTAGTATTTCTCTTATGCAGTAGAGTCCCTCCCATGTTGGGCCTAGAAGGCCAATATTTTTAAGTTTAGTGCTTTGAGTGACCCTTTTCAATACAAAGTCTTTCGGGGCGAACTTTTTTCGTTTGACCTTCTTGTTGTAGTATCAGGTTGTCCTTTGTTGGTAAGCGGCGAGTCGTAGTTGGGAGTCGAGCCTTTTTCTTCCAACAGATCAAGTTCCCCGTTTATTGCTTCGACGTTTGCATCGTCCTCACAGGCAACTGTCCTTAATGTCAGCGTCTCAATTTTCACGGGGAGCACTGTCTCGACTCCATATATTATAAAAAAAGGTGTTTCGTCTGTTGTAGTTCGACTAGTCGTTCTATATGCCCATAAGACCTTCGGGAGTTCTTCAGCCCATTTCCTTTTCAAGTCATCAAGAAATTTTTTTTCAGGGCATATTTTAGGGTTTTGTTGACAGCTTCAACCTGGCCGTTGGACTGCAAATGTTCAGCGCTCAGAAGTCTTTCTGAATGCCCAAATTGTCTCAAAATTTCTACCACATGACATTGTCAAACTGTTTACTGTTGTCAGACACGATCGAATGCGGAACCTTAAATCTGCACACAATGTTGTTCCAAATGAAGTTCGTGCAAGTGGCCTCTATGGTTGTAGTAAGAGCTTTCGCCTCGGCCAATTTAGTGTAGTAGTCTATGGTGACAATGGCAAATTTAAAGCCTCCTGGTGCGATGTGCAAAGGCTGATCAGGTCGACTCCCCATTTGCCAAAAGGCGAGGGGCTGAGAATGAAAATTAGGTTTTCTGGAGGTGCTCTAGGAATCGCGGCATATCGTTGGCATTTATCGCAACGTCGAGTGTATTGATACGCATCCTTTCTAAGCGTAGACTAATAGTACTTATGCCTCAAAACCTTTAGAGCTAAAGATTGCCCCCCAGTATGATTACTACACTCCTTCATAGATCTCCTGGAGGACCTCTTGTGCCTTATTGTTGTTCAGGCACTGTTGTAAGGGTGTTGAATAGCATCGTTTGTATAGGAGACCATCATACAATAAGTACTTAGCAGCTCTATATTTGACTCTTCTGGCCTCATTCTTGTCGTTGGGTAGCTCTGCATCCATTAAGTATTAGATGATTGGTGTCATCCAATTTTCCGTCCCTTAGGTCATCAAGACCTCTTCTGCTTTTTCATCAATTGATGGTCGTTCTAGTCATTCGATGGGGACGACCCCTAGCATATCCAAATTCTTTGACGACGCTGGCTGGGCTAAAGCATCGGCATTTGCGTTTTCAGCTCTTGGTACCTGTAGTATCTCATAACTTTTAAACTTAGGGAGCTCTTCTTACACCTTTCTCAACTATGCCCCCATCCTCTCGACACGTGCTTGATACTCTTCTTTCACTTGTCCAACCACTAGCTGAGAGTTACTAAAAATGATAATGCTTTCAATCTTCAAATGACTCGCCAATCGTAATCCTGCAATCAGTGCCTCGTATTCAGCTTTATTGTTCGACGCTGTGAATTTGAACCGTACCGTTAAGGTAATTTTGTAACCGTTTGGACTCATCAACATGACGCCCGCTCTTGATCTAGTTTCATTTGCTCTATCCATAGAGTTTCCACTCTATTTCTTTGTTAGTCCATTCATCATCAGCTATCGCCGGCCTATAGGAAAATTCCGTCACAAAATTAGCCAATGCTTGCCCCTTGATTGCGATTCTTGGCAGGTACTCAATATCGAATTGGCTTAATTCTATTGACCATTTCAAGAACCGACCAAACGTCTCAGGCTTTTGCAATACCTACCTCAATGGGTGGTTTGTCAAAACTCCGTATTGTGTGTGCCTGGAAATAGCACCGAAGCTTTCTTGAGGTCACCATCAAGGCTAGGGCTAATTTTTCCATTTCAATGTATCTTGACTCGACGTCTAAGAGCCTCTTACTCACCTAGTAAACCGGCAACTGGATTCTTCCTTCTCTAATCAACACTGAACTTACGGCATGCATCGAAATAGAGAGATATAGTCTTAGCCCCTCGCCTGGAATGAGTTTTGACAGGATATGGGGTTTGCTCAAATGCTCTTTCAACCTTTGAAAGGCTTCTTCACACTGTAACGTCCTCTCAAACTGTTTATTACCCTTTAGTGCGTCAAAGAAGGGCACACACTTGTCCGTCGCGTTAGATATGAACCTATGAGAGTGGCGATACACCCCGTTAGCTTCTATACCTCCTTTGACTTTGTGGGGGACCTTATGTCCTGCTAGGTCTTTGTTTTTTCTGGGTTGGCCTCTATCCCTCTATTACTGACCATGGACTCAAGAAATTTTTCTAACGCCAAAAGCACACTTCAGGGGATTTAGCTTCATGCAGTATTTTCTCAACATATCAAACATCTCCCCTAAGTGTGCAACGTGCTGCCTAGCCTTCATGCTTTTTACCAACATGTCATCAACATAAACCTCTATCGTCTTCCCAATCTGGCCAGTAAACATTTTGTTTACCAACCTTTGGTATGTTGCCCCTGCATTTTTCAAACCAAAGGGCATCACCTTGTAGCAATAGATGCCTTTATCCGTGATGAACGATATATGCTCTTCATCAGCTGGGTGCATGGGAATTTGTTTATAACTGAAGTAGGCATCCATGAAGCTTAACAGCTCGTGCCCGACAGTAGCATCGACCAGCTGATCAATTCTGGGGAGAGAGAAACCATCTTTCGGATAGGCTTTATTTAGGTCACTGAAATCAGTACACGTTCTCCACTTCCCGTTAGGCATGATTACCAGGATAGGGTTTAAGACTCATCTAGGATAATGAGCATCCTTGATGAAACCGTTCTTAATCAACTTGTCGACTTTTTCCTTCAACGGTTCGTATCTTTCCAGATTTATCAGTCGACGTTTTTAATGCTCCGGAGGATAAGAGAGATCGACGTTTAAAGCGTGACACATAACTTCGGAGTCGATTCCTACCATGTTAGCGTGAGTCCAGGCAAATGCATTCAGATTTTTCTTTAGAAAATTTTCTACTTTGACTTTTAAGTGTCGGAGGTAAATCTGAGCCTATTTTCTGTACCCTCGTCGGCTCTTTGTCATCTACCCAGATCTCCTCCAATTGAATAACTAGTTGGGACCACGTAGTTTCTTCTTCGATCCTGAGATCTATATCATCTTCAACGGGCCCCTGATGCACCATTTTTACTTCTTGCCTCCTTGGCTGATCGTATCCACGCATAGCATCTGAGTATGTGACCCTGGAATCATATTGATTGCTCCTTATTTCTTCCACGCCATTGGGGGTTGGGAACTTAACCTTTTTTATGGTAGATGAAAGTGTTTGCTCTGAGCACCTGAAGGGTCAACCTCCCAATCACGGCATTATACTGCGAACCCCCTTTGATTACCATGAAATTCATCATCACAGTTGTCTGTCTAGGCTTTTCTCCCGCAGTTACAGGCAACCTAATTGTTCATTTTGGGATGACCGAATCCCGATAATCCCATATAGTGGCCGAGATGTATTCTCTAGTTGTTCCTTTCGAATTCCCATCTTTTTCAGGCAGTCAGAGTATAGGATGTCAACTGAGCTCCCGTTATCTATGAGGATTCTGCAGACTGTGTGGTTCCCGACCATTGCCTCTACCACCAGGGTATCGTTGTGGGAAAAGTGGACCTCATTCGCATCTTCTTCGGAAAAATCTACTCCAGTGACGCCGAACTTTGCTGTCTTCGTTGGCCTGGTAGTTGTGAGATTCCAAAACCTTTCTTGATACATCTGTCTTGCCTCGTGAGCGTAGTTCTTCTAGGATCTTCTTGAGTCCCCCTAAGGTATGAACCCCCGTGAATGGTTCTTATAACACTGACAGGCTCACGGTTTTCTACCCGTCAATTATCCTCACGGCACCGACCGTCGTTTCCCTGGCCATGACTTCTCTTATCAACCCTAAATTCTTGCAGCCTTCTCTCACGAATTAGTCTTTTTATTTCATCCTTCAAGTCGGTGCAGTCATTGGTGTTATGGTCGATGTCTCTGTGGATCCTGCAATATTTGTTTTGATTCCTCCAATTTCGGTCTGACTTCATAAATTTCGGTCGGCGCAATAAATTTTCTCGGCTGACCTGATTAAATACTTTTTCAACCACTACAGTCAGCTCATGATAGGAATCATACCGTTGGAATGGGCGAGGCCTCTGATTTTCCTCTTGCCTCGTCTTCTTCGTTTCGGCATGGCCCGACGTCGATGCGACCTGTTTATCTCCATTTTCCCCACCTCGTCGTTTCTGATTGTCTTTGCTTTCCCAACGTCGACCCTTGCTCAGTTCCTTTGTTCTTGTTGGATCTGTGCTCGGGATCATTTGCTTCAGCTTCTTTGGCATTGATGTATCCCTTCGCCCTTGCCAAGAACTATTTGTAGGTGGTAGGAGCATTTCGGTTCAGGTCGCGCTTAAATGTGGTGTTCTTTTTCATACTAGATAGTGCCCCCATCGAAACCTCCCGATTCGTCATATCTATTATAGCGGCGACTGCTTCACCATACATCGCCAGCCATTCTTTCAATGACTCATTTGGTTTTTGATAAACCATTGTCAAATTTTGCTTCGGTGGAATATACTTCTTTACCCCGATGAATTGGATGGAGAAGGCTCCCTTCAATTCTTTTCAGCTGGAGATGGAGTTTGGTTTGAGTGTCTGGAACCATCTACAGGCAGAATCTGTCAAGCGATTCCGGAACGCTTGGCACATTATCTCCTCTGCGTATCTATGCAGAAACATGTGCCCTGTGTACATTTCTAGATAGTCGTCAAGGTCTCCTCTACCGTCATATAGCGGGATCGACGGGGACTTGTACTTATCTGGAAGAGGTGGTGCCATGATTTCTGCGGTAAAAGGGTGGTCATGGACTCGACTGAGAGCAATGTCGACATTAACCACTTCCGCCACATATCTTATGTTCTTTTGTAGGTGACTCAACTGGCTTTTCACGTCATTTTTTAAACTGGTGACGTCACCTATGAGCTTTTTTTCTATGCTTGCCATGCGTTTCATAATGGTCTTTGCCTCCTCTGTTGAGATTGTAGAGTTGACCCTTTTTGAGGCTTCTGCCTTAGGGAACTTCGAGGTGGCGCCTTAGGTAACTTCTCTAGGTCCCTAGCTGCTCCTTTCTCCTGGGCTCGTCGTTTGGCGGCCTTTTGTCTGCTGTTGAGGGATTTGGACGGTCAAGGCCTCGGGTTATTTCCCCTGGTATTTTTCTTTCTCCGATCCATTCCGGGGCATCATGCTGGTCACCAACATTCTGGTTCCCGGCCACGGCGGCGCTCGGTGGTCTCGGGGCGTCCTTCAGAGGAGGCATAGAGCTTCTCCCGTCCATACGCTCGATGGTGGTCACTAGCCCTCGAACTAAGTCGGCCAGAGCATTCAACTGGACATGCATTTGTGTCAGATCAAGCTGTGGCATACTCGGGGTCAGAGTTTCATTCCTCACCGGGGATTGATTCCCCTGATTAGGTTGATCTCCTCTGCTCCGACTGTTGGCCAGATAGGCCGGATGCGTGGTGTTCTTCTCCGTTTGGCTGCCTTGATTCGCGGCACCACTCTTTCCTCTTAATGGAGGCATGATTGTTGATTATCTCTTGGTAGTTTTGGATTCTTGACACACACTCGAACCAGAGATTCTGGGTTCGGTCCCCAGTGGAGTTGCCAATTGTTGACGGTAAAAATTAGTCAACAGATTAATAATAAATTTTTGTGATTTGTGCACGGATTAAATGACTCTAAACGTGAATAAGAAGATTTTAAATAAGATCAACACATAAGATTTATAGTGGTTCACTCTAATATTGAGCTGCGTCCACTGAGAGAGTTTTACTATTCTAGATAGAAATTACAACTTTTGGGGAGAGAGGTGTTTATGAATCCAAACCCCCATTAGGCAATTCTCCCTACATATATACATCATATCGTTTCTGCTAATTCTCAATTATTTAATTAAATCCCGTGATATCTTCACCATACTCCGGAACATTAGTCTCTGATCACCGAGATTTCAGTAAGTCTTCTTGACTTTCTCCACCGGCTTCACCACCTACTCTGTATGCATTTAATGCACGTCAAATCTTGACACAGTTGTACTTCAGTCTGGACGTGGGTAGGTTTGTCGCCTTCAGCTCTTTGGAAGCGATCTTCCTTCATGGCCAGTGAAGCATTCATCTCCGTGGCGTGACCTTTGTTCCTTCTAGTCGACCCGTTTAGCGGGTTTGTTTGATCGTTAAGGGTTGACGTCCATGAAGTGCGCTCTACTGCCACTCCGTATCTTTATGTCTCGATTATTTTATGTTTTAATCGCGCCACGTGACGCCCAGCTATTGTCTCGTGTGGGGTTTAAGGTTTTACCCCACAACAATGACTATAGAATTTGCTGACGCGGAAAGAGTGAAGAATGGCTAAACATATGTATGTGCACATGCTAAAACACGGGAGTAGACATTTTTGGTTTCTGATTCTTAGATTCAGATTGAATTATCCAACTAATCTTAATTAGAGTTGGTAATTAATGTCTAAAAAACTACTTACCCGTAATGTTAAGTCCGAGGTGCCTTCGCTGTAAATTATAGGAGTAATTATGTGTTCTTGGCACATTTGGATTGCTTGGCTCATGAGGTCGGGTTTATTTGTTTCAGCAGGGATATGATGCTCCACTTGGCCCCTGAGGAAGGTGGAAGCAGATCATCTCGATTAGTTAGTGGTTTAATGAGATGTTGCATACCCTAGTCAAGTCAGAGAAAGGTCTGATTGAATGATTCCAAGACTTGCTGCAACATTCCTGCATTTGAAAGCTGTCAAATTTCCTTGGTGTTCATCCATGTAATGTTGTGTTATGATCTAGACTAACCCAAAAAAGATGGTGCATCTGAGTTTGACTATGTAATGCATGAAAAATCAATTTTCTGTTACTTTGATATTTAGTATGCTTCCTAAAATTAGTCTCTTGAAGGTCTTCTTACAGTTATAATGTCTATATTTATGTGTTTTGATAGGCCAAAACTTGAGTAGCAATTGCAAAAGTTGGAAGTACACGTTGATATTCTAACCGCATTTAGCTGTGGAGCTTGTTCTGAAGTTTTTCGTTTCCCTTCTCTCTCTCCGAAAATGCATCATTCATTAACACTCCAAAGGTAAAAGGGATGCCACAACGGGGGCAACCTCCCCATCAGATAAACTACCGGGCATGCCTCAGAATAAAGCTGATGCAGGACCAGGTAGAATAGAAGAACAAGATGGAATTTAGAGAGAGAACAAAACCACTAAGGAGAGAGAAGAGTAATCAAGAGAGAAATAGAAATTCAAGAAGAACAAGAACTCAAAAGGGAGAACTAATCTATTTATAGAGTATAAAATCTTAATCCTGTTCCAAAAAGGAGATAAATATAAATAGACTTAAAATAATAAAAGATAAACATAATCCTAAATTGAATTTAAATATTAAAATAATCCTAATCTAATTCGTCATCATTTTCAGGTTGAAGAAATTCTATCGGTGAGTTTTAAATTGGAAAGAATTATGAAGCAACAATCTAAAGCAACAAAAAAATTTCTCGGCCTTAATACTGGATTTTGAAATGAGCCATCGTCGATATTTGCAAGTTGACTGTGAAGACATTCTAACTATAGAGAAAACATTAAGAGCACTGGATGGTTAGAAAATAATTCTACCTCATTAAAAATTAGTTCCATAATCAAATTAGAACGAAATTTAAATAAACATGCATAAGATCCACTTTCAACAACCAATTGCGAGGAAGAGGATTCAATGGTTTTTAGAGGAGGTGGCCCATCAACAATAGGCTTGGGACAAGGAGTGTCAATAAATATTTTTTTGCCACAATCTCGTTATTTGCATCAATACTCTCAATAGATGGGTTTGGCTCATTATAAACTGGGGAATGGATAATAGGCTTAGAAACATAGGCTTTTTCTTTTAGTTTAGCAGGTTTTAAAATCAAAGTTTTCCCATCATGTCTAAAAACATATTGATTCCCTTCAGCATATCTGACATCATGATCATCAACCTGAGGAAGTCCTAATAAAATATTAGTAACATCCATAGAAAGGACATCACAATAAACATATTGCTCATAAAGACCAAATTTAAGAGGTAATAGACATCTTTTGGTGATTGCAAAATAACTTCTTATCTTCCTAATATAACCAAAACGGTTTAGGGTGAGGTTCAGTTTGAAGATTTAAATTGTTGACAAATTTAGTTGACACAACATTAATCTCATTACTCTCATCAATAACAAGTTTGCAATGTATATCATTAACCGAGATATAAGTGTGAAAATAAACAGTGTAATTTATAACTCGCACATAATCTTCCGTTTGTTGATAGTAATCTTCAAGTGTATAGGTGAATTGTCCATTATAATAAGAGTCGTAGCAGCGGTAATATGGTTGAAAATTGATTTTTTTTTTTTATTTCTGTTTAAATGAATCCAATACACATAATTAATTACCAACTAATAAAATTATAGAAAAAGTTTTCAAATGGTAAGAATTTACCTTAACCAAGAAATAAATGCCCGTGGCAGAAGGCAAAAGTACAAAGTCTTGAGCATTTGCTTTCTTCTGCAACTTATGGGTCGACAAACTCTTTTCAATAAGCCCAATAGCAATAACACCCCACCAGACAATCCTAGTTCAGAGATTCGGCAAAGCAAAACGTTGCAGCTATGGAGGGTGGCTACCACCGGATTTGTTTTTTTATTTTTTTTTGTAGGTTTATGTAAAACAAAAAAAAAAAAAAAAAGGATAATTTTTGGTCAAAGGAAACGACTTCTTCACTCTGATACCAATTGATACAGGACTGGGTAGAATAGAAGAATAAAGATATAATTTAAAAAATAAACATAATCTTAAATTAAATTTGAAGATCAAAATAATCGTAATCTAATTTGTCATCAAAGGCCCATTTAGCATGCTAATGGGGAACTCTATTACAACATCTGGGAATCCACTAACACTCAACAGACATATAAAGGACTTTAGACAGCGATAAAACATGTTCAAACTCTGGAATGAGAGAGCACTCAGGAATGGCAAAAACGTCGACCAACCCCTGGATGGCTTGTTTGCAATCTCCTTCCAATTCGACCTCCAGAAACATTGCCAAGATGAGCCTCTAGAACAGAACATTGCTCTATTATATTAGTTCTCACTGTCAAGATCTTTCCTCGGTCATCACCCACAATTGCCGCTAATGAAACTCCTCTAGCCTGGCCGTGTTTTTGGTCCGCCAAACTTGCTCACAGACACTAACTGCAAAGAATCGAAATTCATTGCAGTCTTTCTGAGGAATTAAGGCGAACTGCGCAGGGTCCAGGATCCAAGAAACAAAAGCCTTTATTTTTTATTTTTTATTTGTGAATGCAAAGTAATGGAATATTTTCCACAATATTGCCAATAATTCGAGTCATGAAGAAACGATTTTGTTGGACAAGAAAACTGGTGCAATGGGTCATCTCTTTGAATTAGGAGACGTTTGATTTATAAATTAAAATTATAATATTAAAATTATTTTTAATTTATGTATATTTTAAAAAATTATTTTAATAAATTATTAATTATAATTTAAATTATGGTATAAATTTTCTTATAAAACATAGATTTCCATAGTATTACAACTCAAAAGCCTCTTTAGGCCCAAGATTTAGCCCTACAGAAAGGTTGATGGATTTCAGAAGCAAATCATAGATAATGGATTTTAGTGAGGCACATTTATAAAAATAATTACATTTAAAGGGAAAAAAAATAAAGGGAAAAAAAGGGAAAAGGAGGAACAATTTCTAGATTGCAGGTGACGACCACAAACTGCATCAACATGATTGCACTTGACGACCACAAAACTTTTATCCAGACTTCGAATATTGTATTATGAATAATATATGTTATAATAACTTTCTTTAAAAAAAACATAATTTAGTAGAGAAAATTTACTTATGAGTATATATAATAAAATGATATTTTAGAGGACAATAAAAAAAGACGTTTAAATAAGATATACGCATTTATATGTCTCATTAAAAAAATAATTATAATACTTTGAGTACTATAGGAAAAATTATTTAAGAAGGACATATTTGAAAAAGTTATTTCAATCGGGAATATTAGAAGAATTAATATAAAAAAAGCATATTAAAAACATTAAGAATTATTTTAAAAAAAACATAGTAGATGTACTAACAAGCATTGTTTAAATAAAAACGTGTGTTTCAATTGAATATTATATATATTAATAAAGAATATTTAGGAGAAAAGGATTTTGATTGGGATAAATCAATTAAAAAAGTTAAGCGGGATAAGAATTTGACAAAAAAATATACCATTATAGACAAATTAACAAAAAGAAAAAGTATTTTAATAAATATATTTTGAAATGTCAAGTTTTAAGAAGAAAAAGGTTAAAAAAAAAAAGTAAAAGAAAGTAAAAAAAGAAAAGGACAAAATAACTTAAGAATACAAATGAATAGTCAGAAGAGGAACTCCCACTAAGCATATAAAAAAAAAAAAAAAAAGGATTTTCATTGGGACAAATCAATTAAAAAATTAAGCTCAATGTATTTGAGAAATATTATTTCAATGTGAGTAAATTAGTATATAAAGAAATATAAAATTTCAAAAAGAAAAGGCTAAAAAATTTAAAAGAAACTACAAAAGAAAAGGGCATTAAAGGACAAAAGACTTAACCCAGTGAATAGGGAAAAAGCGGACTTCCTGATTTTATATATGTAATCAATAGGTAGATAAATAGATAATGACACTATAAGAAAAAGTGGTTTTATGGTCGCAAAAACTCACATGTCATCACAAATAATAGTATTTATGATGATATATTGTTATAAATGTGCCGCCGTAAAAAAATAGTCGCAAATACTTTATTTGTGACGATAGAGTATCGTCGCAAATGACATTTATATTTTGCGACGACTGTCGTCGCAAATAATTCGTTGGTTAATTTGTCGTGATTTAAAATTATTTGCGACGACTTTTTTCAAAACGTCGTCGCAAAAAATTCAAATTTTTTTGCGACGACAAGTTAAAATGTCGTCGCAAAAGGTCGTCGCAAATAGTCAATTTTTTTGCGACGACATTTATAATGATGTCGTCGCAAAAACAGAAATAATTTTTTTTTCAATTTTTTTAAAAATGGCAATTAAATAATTTTAATTAATTTTAATTAAACATTATTATATTACATACTAAATATAATTTATTAAGATACATTAAAAGTAAAATATAAATTAATATTAAAAACAATAAATCTAAATAAATTTATAAAATATGTTATGAATACTACATAAAGTGCATATATAATGTTCAACAAAATATAAAAGTCTAAATAAAGTGAAAAATCATACAAAACTATTCCTCTAAGTTTGCAAGATCGCCATGCAGCGTCATCATCGGAATTTGTCATCATCTGAAGGAGGCAGAGGAGCGTCTAGGTTAACTGGTTCTAGACGAGAAATCATAGGTAATTGGATGTTAGGCTGCAATCTAGACCACAACTCTAACATCTTTACCTGATTGTCATAAATCTTCATTTGTTCCTGATACGATTTCTTTAAATAACGATCCATACGCGCAGCCTCAGGTTGAGCTGATGATGTTGCGTCCAAGAATGAACCAGCGGATGAAGGAGAAGCCCCAAAGTAATGCTTTTGGGAGAGCATCGGACCCACTCCTTTCTTATGTCCTCTACGCGTGCCAAGAACTTGCTCCAAAACCCTATGCTCATCAAGGGGAGATCTAGTCGCGCTTGAAGTAGTCTGTGTTCTATGTCTCTCCTCCTCTAGAGTGTTCTACATAATAAGACATTATAAGTATTTTTACGTGATATAAAACCACTATTTAAATATAAAAAAATTTAACAAGAAAAGTAAAAATGCTTACGAAAGTCTGTTTCAGATCGGTATTAACCCAAGAGTCCCCATGACGATGCATGTCCCCTAATTGTCTATAGCAGACATCGGCTCTTGGGTCTCTGTACTGGCCTATAAAATAAATTACACAGATTTATATTCTTAAATTCTAACTAAATTTCGGCAACATAACGACTTATTTTTCATATAATCCAAAAATCAAAACCTGTAAAAAAAATAACTTTAAAAGATTTCAGCACACCATAACTGCAAGATGTGCCACCCAGAACAAGAATCATAAACATATAAATACGATAATGATCAAAAAATAAATGTACTAACCTTCTTACTGCGATGCTGCGAGTATGATAAACGGCCATGTAGGCTTGGATACCTTAGGTTGCTGCGATTACTTCTATTTGTCTCTGATATTTTATGTTTATGATTAACTATAATAAGTAATAGTTACTTCAAATTATGTATAAAAAATCATAAAGTTCTAACATATCTATAATTACTTGAAATTTGTCGCCGGAGAACCTATCGCAACAACGATTCCAATGAGCTTGATTTCTCATATTAGCCGAGAAAGTTTCTCTACCGTACCGTTTGTAGTAGCGGTGCAAGGAACTTTTTCAGTCCTTGTAGCACTTTGCTGCCTCCCTATCAACAACGGACCTCAGAATGCCGTTCTTGTAGTTATAGTCCATGTTAAACCAATCCTTACAAAACAGTTTCACATCATTAAAACGCATTGTTACCTATAGTATAAACTATACAAAATGTACCATAAAAAAATACTAGCATCCGGTCCTGAATTGTCCTCTTGTCCACGTCGCTAACGTCCTTCCAAGCATCATGGAAGGACTCGCATATGTCCCTGGTATGAATACCAACCGCACTTTCAAACCAGGCACCATATTTACCAAGCGCCTTCCAAGTACCTCCCGCCTCATCAAATTCAACTGTGATCTTCCCGTCTTGAATGACCTTTTGGACAATTTCAAAACCTTTTGCCCCACCTCGACCTCTACGTTGTCGAGGTTCAGGTGTTGTAAGCATTTGAAAGCATTTCAAATCAACATGTACTACTACATTTATTTACTATATGATAGAACGAGGAAAAAAGTCAGAATAACATAACAGACTCACAGTAGGCGGGGACTCTGTGAGGACCGGGAGGTGGCTCCGCTCCCCCTAAAGATCCAGCACAGGTCGCTAAAGTTCCAGCCATCAATATCTATGACAATATTAAAAGAAAATCACAATATTAATAACAACATTTATAAATTCAATGAAAATAACAATATTAAAACGAAATCAGAGAAAAGGACAAAGATTACTCTACTGTAGTTCTACTCATCGTCGCTACTACATTGTTGATTCTCGACATCATCATTTATGTCATCATCGTCTTCAGATTCGATGACTTCATCTTCAACGTACTCCTCTAAAGTTTCATCGTCTTCATCATTAATAAAGTCATCACCTACGGGAGACTTATCTTTCATAATTGCATCAACATCGGAAGTGACAACATTAGACGATCCATCATCTCGATTCAATACAAATGAGTCAATCTCTCGTAGTTCTACTACTAACTCAATATTTGTAGATTCTGTATCCTGAGCTATCATCACGTCATCAATGTCAGGTTCTGAAATGTCCTAAATACGTAAAAAACTTGTTCTGCTTGTGATGCAAGTATGAAAGGTTCGTTCTCATACCACATCTCTTTAACAAAAACACTTATTCTATTTTTGTAGTGTTGAATCCTTTTTTTTCTCGGACGAGTGTCAAACCATAGACATTTAAAAAGCGTAACAGAATTGTCATTCAAGTGCGACAGCTCATAAATGTCCTCCAAAACTCCATAAAACATTTGGTTATCAGGTCCGCGAACACAAACACCACTATTTTGAGTGCTTCGATTCATATCCCGATTGCGTGTCAGAAACTTTACACCGTTGACCACACAAGCAGGATAACTTCAACATGAGAAGCTTGAACCACTTGAAAGCGAAAATATTTGATCATTTGCTTCTGGATCATTCTGCTTTCAAATATTGAAAATCTGCAAGGAGACATGAATATTTTATAAAACATCACTTTTTAATGACTTAACAATGTTAATGCAAATTAATTATAAACGTACCTTATTCTTAAACCATTTTGGAAACTTTTTCGATTGAATTTCATCCAATGGTATGATTCGACCGTCGATATCAATCTCTTTCCTATGGTCACTGTTTAAAAGAGAATGAAAATAAATGACATAATTGTATATGATGCGACACAATCTATATCATAGATAATGGATTTTAGTGAGGCACATTTATAAAAATAATTACATTTAAAGGGAAAAAAAATAAAGGGAAAAAAAGGGAAAAGGAGGAACAATTTCTAGATTGCAGGTGACGACCACAAACTGCATCAACATGATTGCACTTGACGACCACAAAACTTTTATCCAGACTTCGAATATTGTATTATGAATAATATATGTTATAATAACTTTCTTTAAAAAAAAATAATTTAGTAGAGAAAATTTACTTATGAGTATATATAATAAAATGATATTTTAGAGGACAATAAAAAAAGACGTTTAAATAAGATATACGCATTTATATGTCTCATTAAAAAAATAATTATAATACTTTGAGTACTATAGGAAAAATTATTTAAGAAGGACATATTTGAAAAAGTTATTTCAATCGGGAATATTAGAAGAATTAATATAAAAAAAGCATATTAAAAACATTAAGAATTATTTTAAAAAAAACATAGTAGATGTACTAACAAGCATTGTTTAAATAAAAACGTGTGTTTCAATTGAATATTATATATATTAATAAAGAATATTTAGGAGAAAAGGATTTTGATTGGGATAAATCAATTAAAAAAGTTAAGCGGGATAAGAATTTGACAAAAAAATATACCATTATAGACAAATTAACAAAAAGAAAAAGTATTTTAATAAATATATTTTGAAATGTCAAGTTTTAAGAAGAAAAAAAAAAAAAAAAAGTAAAAGAAAGTAAAAAAGAAAAGGACAAAATAACTTAAGAATACAAATGAATAGTCAGAAGACCCACTAAGCATAAAAAAAAAAAAAAAAAAAAAAGGATTTTCATTGGGACAAATCAATTAAAAAATTAAGCTCAATGTATTTGAGAAATATTATTTCAATGTGAGTAAATTAGTATATAAAGAAATATAAAATTTCAAAAAGAAAAGGCTAAAAAATTTAAAAGAAAATACAAAAGAAAAGGGCATTCTTAACCCAGTGAACGGACTTCCTTCTTTTATATATGTAATCAATAGCTAGATAAATAGATAATGAAAACAAAGATAGAAAAAGAAAAACAATGGGCAAATATGTTTTTAAATACTTTTGTTTTGATAGATTCACTGCATGTCCAGGGTCAAACTTCCTTATAGTTAGCGGTCATTTGTGATGATTATTAAGATTTCATTTAGAAAGTATACTCAAATCATAATTTGGATTTATTAGTAGGAACTTCATGAGAGAGAAAATTTTAGAATTTAAACTAATTTTGAAATTCTAACCCTTTGTGAGATAAAAAATACTGTAACGAAATCATAATTTGGGTTTAAGTACATCTTCTAAATGACCCCTCAGTATGTAATTTGTTTATTTTTGAATGAAATTTTCCCTTTAAAAAATAGTTTAGTTTTGAATATGAAATTTAGTTACTTTTTTAATAAATTGTTTTAAATATAAGAAAATAGTGAAACTGTGTTTAGATATATTTTTGAATATGTATAGTAAGTTAAACATGTCTTAAAAATGAAAGAAAAAATGTGAAAATAATTTTTAATTATTTTTCATTTTCTTAGCGAAATTATTATCATCATTTTTTGTATCACTTTCATTTCCAAGACATTTGCTAACCATACGCAACTTAAAGAACATTTTCATTTTCATACCTTAAAAGACTGGTAAAAATATCTCTAAAAACGAGCAAAAATAAAAGGAAAAAGGATAAAAATATCCCCTTAAATTACACGGGTCTTGACTTTAACAATTTACTTTTGATTAATATTATTTTTAATTAATACTGTATTAGTCAAAATAGTATGAATCAAAAATAAAGAGTAAAAATTTAAACTCGTGCATTTTTAACATTAATGTTAAGTTCAATAATTTTTTCAAAACAAAATCAAGCACCCTTAATATGGTCCTAATTATAGAGCTATTAACTTTAAAAGAAAGTACGGTAATTTTTAGAATTGTAATTTTTGAATATCAAATAATTAATTTAAAAAATCACAAAACTCGTTTTAATCTCTCTTAATCGGGAGATATTGTATAAACACAAGATGATGGTTTCATCGAAAGGTAATCGAGAAAAAGACTACGGTCTTTGTACAATGTTGTGCCTAATCCACTTGTGCATGCACTATATCCCGAGTTTTTCTCTATCGATACAAATGGTGTCTAACCCCCTTCCGGGTTCTTTTACTTTTTCCGGTCAATGTCAAGAATTGATTCCCCAATAAACCATCTCCATACCTCGGGTCTCCGTGAGGGTCCAGAACTCATGATATATATATGAGTCTACTCTCCTTTGATTTTCGACTCAAAAGAGGGACAATTAGGTGACTTAAATAGAGATTCCGTCTATCTCTCAACGTCGGCTCATGTGCCTCACCGGTGCCCCTTCATTTAAAACACGAGAGGCGGAAAGATCAAGATTCTCGGCCATCCATGGGAGAGGAAGGACGCGTTCTAGAGGAGAGAGTTGGGTGGGGTTTATTTTTTTTTGCAAGAGACGTGGATAAATGTAAAACAATGCTTTCGGGGTCTTAGGTTCCAACGGGCAAAATATAAAAAGGGAATCATTTAATTGATACCCATTCTTATTAGTTATGGGGTTTAAATGATCCAAGAACTTCTCATGTCCCATCATCGAGCATTCAAACTCAATTGTGTTTAATGAATGAGAATTTCTTGTCTCGATAGTTGCTTTTGAATCATAATTTATAGGAAAAGGGAAGCCTCTGAATTCCTTCATGTTTGTTCTGTAAACAAAAAAAGGAGGTTGCATTTAACTTGTTTCACTAGCATTTAATTTCTTGAAATCATGATTCTAAATTCATGAACTAAACGTATTTTAGACTTCCAAACATGGATTTTGTTGTGGACCTAGAATTAAAATCACCCAATCCACGTACCAAATGTCCACTAATAGAATTAAAAATTTCGTATATTGGTCAATTGAGTCAACCAATAGCAATATTCTCCTCTACTTCTGTGTTCAAACAGTAATGTTCTCGTTGCAATGGAGAAGGTAATTGACTGATTTGCTTTGTAGTTTTTAGTTCTCCACCTTCCAAGTTCCAAGTCAACTTATGAACCTATCTATTGATATATATTTGTTCTCTCCCTAGAAGGCAGAATAGGCTTTTGGTGTCGTAAATATTCACCCGTTTCAGTTTTCCGTAATCAATTTTTTTTTTTTTTTTTTTTTTTTAAACGTTACTTTTTAGTTTTCTTCCCTTTCCTCCCTTATCTTTTTATGCATCTTCTAACCTTTGATTTCAATATATTTTCAAATATAACTTTTTAAAATGTGTTTTTACCGCTATTTAAAATATATATTTTTTAATTACTCTGTCAAATTAATTTATTATTAAATGTGTCTCTATATAAATATATTTTACCTGTAATCTTCATAAATTTCAACTTTCAGTTAAAAACATTTCGCACAAATTGTTTTCTTAAGTTTTTTTTTTATGTCTTTTTTCATATATTTTTTCCATTTTTATCTTTATTTCATTTATCATTTCTTTTTTCTTCATTTTTTTAGACTTCGACAATGGATTTTGTTGTGGACGTTATTTTAAATGAGTCAAGCCTACCAAATGTCCAAGCGGTTTTTTACTAGTATATATAAACAAAACAAAACAAAAAATTTATATTCCTTTTTTCTAATCATGTCTACGTCATGTGTACTAGAAATATATTTAATAAATATTAGTTTTTAGTTCTCCACCTTCCAAGTTTACGTTTGATTCTGATGTGGAATGGTAATAGGAATGATATTGGAAATGGTAATGGAATGGAATTGAAATGTCTTTGGAATCATTTTTTTTTTTTTTTTTTTGATTGGAGTTATGGAATCAATTTTTCTCGAATGAGAATTATATTGTTTTTTTTTTTTTTGGAATGAAAATATTCCTCCTTTGTATTTTGACAAAAATACCCTTGATTAATAATCTAAAATAATTTAATATTTTTTTAATTGTTTAGTAAACAAAATAATTTAATTATTAAAAAATTTTTATTTCAAAGAATAATAATTTAAAAACTATATTTCAATTATAAAAATATAATATTTAATATTTTAATAATATTAAATATATTAAAAAACATTTATTAAATATATTAAATAATTTTTTTAAATATATTTTTAAATAATAATTTTAAATATTTTAAATAATAATATTTAAATTTCTTTTTTTCTTTTTTTTTTAATATGAACAATTATGTAAAACCATTATTTTAAATGAATGGCCATTCACTCAAAAGCTTTTTTACGGAAAGTATATCTAATAAAAAAACAAAACAAAAATTTAAAATTTTTTCTAAATGTCTTTTCATTTCCATAGAAATATATTTAATAAATATTAGTCAGCCCTTAGGGCCTTTATGAAACATATTTCTCCAGTTTTTTTCAAATTTTTTTTTTAAGAAAACACAAGTAATGAGATATAATTTTTTTCCATCTCCTTTTACCCCAATCACACAGAAAAATATATATATCTCGATAGAAATAAAACCTCATACTCATAAAATAATGTGTTTCATTAACATGAGTTACACTTGACATTTAATGAGACCCACTTCATATGAATAGTGGGTTTAAACCTTATCGGGATGAATATTGAATGCTCAATCACACTATCCTCGTTCTCAATTCACCAAGAACGGACAACAGCCATAAATTCCTAAAATTAAACGTACAAAACGTAAACCACACCTTTCATTGGTCAACAAAATGCGGGGTAGGGAAAAAAAATAAAAAAAATAAAACAATTATTTCGTGTCATACGAAACCAATTGTCCAATGTTCACCCACATTTCTTTGTTTTGTTTCCAAAAATAAAGAAAAGAATGCGACATGCCTTTTGACTTCTAACCTAATCCAACATAGCATATTGGAACATTTGTTTTCCAAAGACACTTCCAAACAAACCGAGTTAGAAAAAGTCCTTTTCAATCAAAAACAAGAAAAGAAAAAAAGGCCAAAACAATACAACCCGGAAAGGAAATTAAAATCTGCCACTCCTTTTCACATATAGACTTTTCCTTACTCTTATTATAAAATAAAGATAAAGAAAATTAACACATCAAAGTCCCGAAATTATAGGCTACTACCAAATTAGAGCATTACAGAGTACAAACCCAAATTTCAATTAAAAAACAACAACAACAACAATAATAATAATAATAATAAAAGAAACCCAAAAAGAAAAATAAGATTTATAGGGAATTTTCTTTTGGTGCGTATTTTGGTGTGGTTGAGATGGGGTTAGATTCACCCAAAGTCTACGTAAATACGGCGTCCTTTAGAGCCCCTACGAGGCCTTATTTCCGTAGACTTTAGTAATATTACTTTTTTTTTTTTTTTTTTTTTTTCCTAATCTTAGCTTCTCTTTTCGTTTAGTCATCATTTACTCAACGAGTCAACGCCGCTATCACGGCTTGGAGACGGAGGCAGCATCCTTAACGGAACCGTCAGCAGCCGCAGCGCCATTACCGGTCGTGGCGGACTGGACGGTGAGGACGGACATGCTGGGTGAGGAGGGTCCCTCGCCGTTGGATCCGATGGCAGGGTGGTGATGGTTGCTGTTGATCATGGGGTTCCTGGTGTGACACGTGGCGGTGGAGATGGCGGTGGCGAGTGAGATGGGCATGAGGCAGAGGCCTTTGCCTTGGAGATACTGCATGGCTGAGCCCATGTCCTCTTCCATGAGCTTGGCGACTTGGTGCTCCGTCACCGTCATGGTGTCGTTGGACGACGCTGTTTGGTTGTTGTTGGTGTTGCCGTTTGAGGTTCTCCCGTGGGTCCCACCGTTAGAGTTGGCCTGGATGCAGTCACCACCGTTTCCCTACAGAGACAAAAAGTTGTGTTGTAATGTTGTACTGATTTGTTTGGTCTCTCGCAGAAAGAAAAAGAAATGGGCATAGCAAGAAAAGCCAAATAAGGAAAAAAAAAAAAAAAAAAAAAAAAAAGGTGTTTGGCTGTGAAAAAAGCTAGGGGGAAGAGAGAGAGAGAGAGAGAGGAATCTGAGAAAGTGGGCACGCGTGCTACTTTTGTTTTTGTCGTTTTGTTGTGATAGGAAAATTGGGGAGTGAGTTTTTGATTAGGAGGTGACGCTGACGGGGTTTGGTTAAAGCTGAGTTTTCATTTGGGTTAGGTGAAGTTGGGTTCGTGTCCTTGTTGGGGTTTTGCAATTTTCCTCCAGATTTCTTTCTTTCATTTAAGTCCTTGTGAGAAAATAGGATATTTAGCACACCTGTTCCCCTAGACTTTGTATATCATTCGCAAATTTTCTTCTAACCTTTCAATTTTAGTAAATTATTTTATGAATTTAACAAAATATGGTAAAATACTTTCAAAATCGATAATCACAGTTAAATTTTAGATAAAAACGTCTTCATGCATTTTGAGAGGGGAAAAGAAGGATTGTGTCGCTCGCACATGAAGGCTTTTGCTTTACAAATTTTAACATTTGGTAGGCTTTTCTGATTTCGCAATGTTTTATTAAATTTGAGTATTTTGTCACAATTACCAATTCAGTGAGAAAAAAAGGGGGGAAAAACCCCCAAAAAAATACGAATAACTGACGTATCCTAGCAAACTAATTGCTTGTATACAAAATTAAAAATTTGTTAAACAACTTAATATTGATAGTATTATTTTTCTCTCATCCTAATTCTCAGATCTCAAATAAACAAAATAGATTCCCAAGAAACCAAAAAAGGGTCTTATAATATATATATATATATATATATTAAATGAGTTGTATAACTTTTATCATATTTTGTAATTGCATTAGGCTCAGATATTTTTGTTTACCTCGGGGGACATATCAGCCACAAGAGGAGCAACAGCAGCTGCACCGCCCAACCTGCTCATACTCAGAACCTGTCCTACCCAGCAAAAAAAAAAAAAGCCCAAACATGAATGCATGATTATACTAGTAGATACTAAATTATCATATCTTATAGACAATGTCAACAATGTGATTCCTTCTAATTCTTTTATTAGTAATTTACACCCAAGTACAGAACAGAACAGATTGAGAAAAAGCGATTAAGTCCTGATCAGAATTAGAAAAATAATATATATAAATAAATATATATATATATATATATATATATATATATATATATATATAGTTGTGAGAAAAAAGTGGGAACCTTCACCTTGACTTGCAGTTGTAGGAATTTCACATAGTCGATGATCTCATCAAGCATTGAAGCTTTATCTGTCTGCCACCATTAATTCCAAAGCCCCAATTTAGAATTCACATTTCACACGTTACAATTGAAACGACACCAAACGAAACCAAGCTCTTTTTGAGCATTATTATTATTATTATTATTATTTTCATATTCTTATCTTATCTTATACTATACTAAATAAAACACTAATTAAAAAAGAAGACTTAAGATAATACACAATTAAGTACCGTTCAAGGACCCTTTTTTGCTGTTTATATCCTAATCCAAGTACGAACGGAAGGCTATCATTACAGCACGGTGACCTAAGAAAAACAACCTCAATTAACAATTACACGTGTCCTTACGATGATGCTATGCCGTCGTCATTGATCATTCCTAGTCGTTCACACGCACAATGACACGGCCCATAGAAAGCGAGACATATATAATGACGAAAATGGCCTGGGGAATATCAGGATTTACACATCCATCTGATCGGCAATTACAATCTACGATTAGACTACCAAGCCAACCAGTGAGGCAACTGTGAAGCTTCATTAAAAATCCTTATTTTAAGGCCGTTAATAATAGTGAAAATTTAAAGGGAAATAGTAAAAAATAGACCAATATAAAAAATTTAAGAAAAAAAATAAGTCAATTTTTAGTTATAGAAATTAATAAGTCATAATTTGTCAAGTTATGTTTAATAACTAGATAAGTTATGGATAAATTTATCAAGTTATAGTTCATAACCGGACAAGTTATGGATAATTATGAATAATAACTTGTCAAGTTATGGTTCATAACCAGACAAGTTATGGACGAAAATAATAATTTAGCCTATTTATTAACTTATGTAAACTATTAACCTATTAATTTTAATTCATCTTAAATTTTAACCTATTTTTCTCCTTCTCCCAAATTTAAATTAAATTCAAGTTATTTTCATTTATACTTTTTTATTTTATTCTTAAAAAGGAAGAATTTGGGTCAGTTTACCTTGTTGGCATTGGGAACCAGCTCTTGCAGAGCTTTCATTCTCTCTGCGATTCTCTCTCTCCGTAACTGCAAACGAAAGGACAAAAATCAAAAGATTTAAAAAAAAAAAAAAAAAAAAAGAAGCCCCACAAATGCATTTTCAGAAAGGAATGGAAGCAGAAAACCCTAATGAACTCTCCTGTTTGGTTTCCCAGAAAACGGAAGAACACACAGACGAAACACACAATTGGTAAAAACAGAAACGAATATTCTCCCCACTTTCCCCACAGTTTTCCCTCGAACCAAACAGATAATGATAGACTGAAAAAAGAAAAAAGAAAAAAATTAAAAGTGTTTCATCTCATAAACGTACTCTTTCAGCGATACTGTGCGGATCGGTGGCTTGGCCACGCCGAGCCCTAACCCTAGGTCTGGGCTGAGCCGGTTGAGCTCCAGACGAACCGCTCGGCGCCGGTGTCTGGTTCATCGCCGGCCCCGAAGCTCCGTAGTTCTGTTGCGCCGCCATCGAACCTCCCTAATCAAATCAAAAACCAAAACAGAAAGTAAAATTAGAACAAAAAATAAAAGAAAAGAAAATCCCAATCGTAAAACCTAGAAAAATATCAACGAAATGAATGACATGCCTGATGATGGTGAAACTGGTTCGGCGCCTGACCAGCGCCGGCCAAAGATCCGGCACCGAATCCATTGTACAGTGCTTGAACCGCAGCGTCACATCCCTGCCCAAAAAAGAAAAATCTCAATATTTTTTTCCTTTGTTTTTTCTCTTTCTTCACAAAGAAGAAAAGAAGAAACTCACAGAAGTCGGAGATTTAAACGACGAAGAGCCATCAACGACGTCGTTTTGAGACCGGTCAAACTCGCCGTTACTGAGAGACAACGGCATCGGTACAAGACCGGCTTCTCCGGCGCCGGATGCGCCACCTCCGCGAGCCATCATGAGCTGATGCTGGAGCATCATGGCCGCTGCCGCAGCAGCAGCTGATTTTGAGCCGCCGCCGCCGCTGATCTGGTGGTTGCGAAACTTGGAGGCCAAGTTAGCGGACTCGTCAAAGGGGAAAGCCGGGACGTTGTCCGGCGTTTCGTCGTCTCTGAGCTTGTTGTTTGGGCCGTTGCCGTCGGGAACGGTGGTGGTGGTGGTGTCCCATGGGACCTTCCCCGGTGGGCCGCCGAGGTCGGCCCAGGAAGGCGGGCCCAGAGTAGAGAGCATTTGCTCGAGGAAGTCGTCGTGGGAAGGAGGGGGCTCATAGTGGGAAGCGTGAATCTGGTGAATCTGAGAGCCTTGGATAGACGACGACGACTGAGACTGTTGTTGTTGAAGGTCTTCGAGAGAGATTTGAGACGACGATGCGTTTAATAGAGAGCTCATCCCTTGCATTTCTCTGCTACAAGGCTGCATCTTTTTTTTTTTTTTTTCTCTCTCTCAAATTCTCAAATTCGGATTCTAGAGAGAGAGAGGGAGAGAGAGAGGAGTTGTTGTTATTGACTTGAACGAGAGAGGTTTTGGCCTTTTGGGGTTTGGGAGTTAGATTGGGAAAAGCATTGCAGTATTTTTTTTTTTTTTTTTTTTTATTTTTTTTATTTTTTTGTATGTATGTATTGATTGAATGGTGAATTTGTTATGTGCTGAAGAAAGGAAAGGAGAGAAGAAAGCTCCCTTAGGGACCGTTTGTTCTGTTCGCTTTTATAAGTCTTCTGCGTGTGAGAAAATAAACTAGCAAAAGTAGAGCTAGCTTTGGGTGTAATAGGCGGGTCTGAGTTATTTGTCAATACACAAGGGCTATGTTCGTCCTTGAACATAGGATGCCTATATCCATTTCTTCCATACGCGCGTGAGCTTTCTAATTTCTGTTTTTTTTTTTTTTCCGTTCTTTTTTTTTTATATATTGAGTAAGAAGATTTATGTCATGATTGAAATCATTATTTATAACTCATAATAATAATTTTTTTTATAAAAAATATACGTAAATAAAAAATATTTTTAAATTATAATTCTAAATTCATAAACAAAACGTCCACATACTGATATTTTTTAATTATAGCTAGTAATTATTTTTTTATTATTGAGATTTTTTTTAATAAGCCTCTTCTATTAGTTTGTGGCTATTAAATCAAATTAAAATCATCTCAAATTAAAAAAATATGCATAATAAATAGTTTAAATACAAATATAACAGTTAAAGAGTAAAAAATTACTAATAATTTATATTAGTTAAATAATAAATAGAACCTCATTTTATTAGTTAAATAAAATTTTGAACGGGTTAATTTGTAATTAGAATAATTTCTTATTGAGTTACAAATTTATAATGTGAACACTCACATATAATTGTTAAAAACTTAGGGTTCGTTTATTTCTCTCATTTGAGTTTTTAATTTGAGTTGAGATGAGACTTTAGCAAAAAAAGTTAGATGTGACTGTTCCTGAGAGTTTTTTACTGTAGCAAAACTCGAATCGGTGAAATGAACAAACTCTTAATCTAGCAAATAACAACTATCTTGTTTTAGGCTTTTTTCTTAAACCCGGTTTAGGGTCCCCTTTTTTAATGCTTCAATGAATAAGTACTCAAAAAAAAAATTGAATGAATAGTCTTGTTTTGATGGGATGAATGAATAATCTTTGATATTTGTTAGAGTATGTAAATTTGAGATAGAAAAATGTTACACCATGGTCGAGGGATCGACCATCCCTCTAGATGACAAGTGCCGAGGACTTTCTGTTAAGGACCGGTCGCTGACGCCGAGGGAACCAGTGTGTCCAGAGTGCCCTTTAGACGTCGATAAGTCACGTGCGCTGACGTTCGTCGAGGGCCCAACCCATTGGTGAGGACTCGACATCAAGACATCAACCTGGTCAAATCCGCTGTCAGTCCTGGAGAAAATACACTGTATCACCTACCGCCATTGTTGGAGTCAGGAAATCAAACATTGGGTAAATAGTGGTTAACCTGACTGGGAAGCAATAATCAGGGAAATCCAACTGCCAAATCCCTAAATTAAGGGATAGAGGCTGATTTTCTCAAGAAGTGCAGGGGGTTTCTCACATGTATAAGGCCTATAAATAGAGCCATAAAAGTTGATTAAGTTTTTTACACACTCACTAAGAGACTTATACAGAACTTGTAATCTACAACATATTAGTGCATGCACAAGTGGATGTAGGTAAAGAATTTTAGTCGAACCACTATAAACTCTTATCTCATTTACTTATTCAGTACCATTAATTCCTGATTAATATGTGAATGATTAGTGCGAATGTTCTCAAAAAGTTATAATTTCTTGTTGATTAAAATCCACCGTCAACAAAAAATTATAGTTGAAAGAATAATAATCCAAAATGATTGCTTTTTTCTTTTTAAAGTGAGGATCAAGCTTCACAGGTTATTTATGGTTTAACTCTTTATTTATTAAATGATATATTACATTAACTTTTCTATCTTCATCATTCCTAATGAAAAGCATTATGGCTGAAATCTATATTACATCCTGACATCACAATTCAAATTTTGTTTCAAATATATATATATATTTTTTCTCACGGCGTATTAAAAGAGAAATAGGGGACGAAGTATTTCAAATATCTTTATCGGAGGGAAATTAGGGCCAATGGAGACTAGCTCAGTTGGTATATAATGAGTATGTGAGATGCTTTCGATGGTTTAAGTCTAGGAATGGTTCTAGAACTTTACTCTCAATATTAGTCTCTAATTTTTAAAATGTTTCACAGTTAGTTTTTAAAGTTTTATTTTGTTTTATAATTAACTTATATTAAACATTTAATAGAATTTTTAAAAATTAAAGACTAAAATTAGAAACCTATAAAGTTTAGGGACTAAAATAATATAAAAAATTAAAATCTATCTCTACATATAGTTCAAACTTTTAAATGTTTCTAATTTTGTTTCCTAATTTACACAAGTTGTTACAAATTTTACACATCATTAACATAATGACCGAAACTGAAATAAATTCATAGACTAACTGTGAGATGTTTGAAAAGTTAAAGACCAAAATGAAATTTAAGATAAAGCTCAGGAACAATTTGTGAGATTAGCCCTTAAGATAAATAAAAATAAAAGAAAAGGGAGGAAAAACATGGTTAAACTCTTTTTGTCTCCATTTTGTATACTAAATCCCATTTTGATCACTGTTTTTTTTTTTTTTTTTTTTATTAAACTTAGGAGTTAAGGTGAGAGATTTAAACATAAAATCTCAAGATAGAGTTAGCTATAGAATTACCCTTAAGACATGTCTACAACCACTCATCATTGACTTTCAAAACATCTATAAACGAGGTTTTGATCAACTGAATTTCCCAATTAGGTAATTTACTTCCACTAACAACACGATTCTCATGTTCTTTCTCGTCGATATTATAATAATGAATGGACTAAAGGACTAATTTGGAACAATTTCATACATCAGATGCACTTTTTAGAACGTTTTAAAAGTGGTGATCAAAGTGGAATTAAACCAAGATAAACAACAAAACCACAAGATATATGAAATTAGGTCCACGCGCATGATGGTCGCGTGGTAGCGGAAATTGGGGCAGTTCAAGGTGCTTTTGTCACGCATGGTCGGCCTGTCCCTCCAGGTCTCGCTTTCATATTGACGAAAACACCCTCACATGAGAATTCCGAGCTGACGCGCCCACTTCCCAAATTCACCGTTGATTTTTCCTTTTACTCAAAACAGACAAACCGCTCATAATTATTCAAGGGAAAAACTGTTTATTATATTAAGGTCCTATTAGTATTTAGATTTGAAATTTAGGTTTATTGGTTGATTCGAATTATGATTCATAATTTGTTATAGTATTTTTTTTAAAAAAATATAAATAAATTAAAAATAATTCTAATAACATGATTTAAATTTATGAACCATAGTTATCCAAAACGTGTCGCACACATAAAGAGCGAGTGCTGAGGTCTTCCCATTAAATTCATTATCAATCCTGCTTATCCGCATATTTAGCCGTCAAATTTTGGTTTCATCTTTTTTTTTTTTTTTTTTTTTTTTTTTTTTTTTTCGCTGAGTTCATTGGGATCCATCAAAGAACAAACTTTGGATTTCGAAATGCGTGGTTCTGGTACCATTTTTTTATTTTTTATTTATTTTATTCTTTATTTCCTGTGACAAGGGGAGAGTGAGGGAGGGAAATGAAGAAATCTCTCTTTCAAAAGAATTTGCATATTGTTTTATTCATTCAATCCGAATTTTGATTCCAGAATAAGCAACCCATCGAGTCCATGATTACAGTTAGACAAAATAGTTAGTTATCGTACATTTTAAGGACAACCTAAAATGTTTGTTTCAAAGAAAAAAGCAATAAATTTTCCGGCAGAATGATTCAACGTAGTACAATATTCATCATATTTCAACGGAAAAGAAGATACAAAAAATCGTCATAGTTGGGATTAATTCAAGAAACATGTATTAGGTTTTTGCTTTCAAACTCCGCTAGCTAGATAGATAATATTAAATGCACAAATAATTAAAAAATCAGTAATTTAATTATAGTTTATTTATTTATTTAAGTTTTCTTTCCCAATGGATTTTGCTTTTCTTTCTTTTTATTTATTTATTTATTTATTAAACTACGTAGAAGGAGGCTGGGATAGTGGTGAGAAGGGCATTTGTTGTTCGAGGCAAGGTGCCAAATTTTAGAGTGATTGGGGTGGGTGTTTTTGAGGTTTTTGCTTGATCTTTGGTCCACATATTGGGTGATTTCCATTTGTGAAACCCTATTTATTTTATCCACTTTAAGTTTTCATTTCAGTTTACAAGTAGAACTTGTTTTTTGGTATCATGTATCAAGTAACATGTTACATAGGATATGCTAATTAATTATCAACCACTCACTCACAGTTAAGATGCATCTACAATTAACCATCTATTAAAGGAAACATATTCCATTGTGGTTTGTATCTCTATTTTGTAATTCCTTTACAAATTATTTAGATTAGTCGTCCCACTAATTTAGGAATAATCAACATCGCAACCTTGTTAGAATAAGCTGTGCAACTTTATTTACTGGTTATGAACAACTGAATTTTATACTTCAATCCTTAAAATTATATATTCTTGCATACTGTTCTCAATACATAGATAATCAAGGATTACTCTATTAGCATTGGAATATGGAAAGAAGATGAATCTCTACATGACAATTAGCCATAAATTAAATAGCATGTCTTTATTGAAATAAAATGCTAAAAATACTTAAAAAAATAATATTAATTTTTATTAAAAATTGCTTTACAAAGTAGAATTAAAAATCCTAACAATCTCGATCATAATCACATAATTAAAAGTTTGGCAATATCTTTCAGCAGGTAAGCTTCTTTATACTATTGATATAGCCAAATTAACATAATTGGTTTTGATAGTGTGATGATATTATCTCTATATACCTCTCTTTCCTATCTCATTTTAATATTAAAATACAACAACATAAACATAAAATCCAGATATGACTTGTTCAAGATTTAGGATACAACACAATATCTCAGTGGCCATACTGAAGAATCTCTACATATCTAGTTTTATACGATTTTTTAGCTCACTCTTTGGAATTTCGACCGGCCTCGTGGCCAAACTTTTGCTTGCTAAAATGAGGACCAGGAAAGTGTATCTTGATTTTTGTATGTGCATTATTTGGATAAATAATGTGTACTACCCAAATATGCAATGAGATTTATAGTATTACTAATTTGCAGTACTGTTCATGATAAAATAAATATTTATCCAAACCATTAATGCTGTCATTCTCTAGCTAGACCTCTCATTTGGGATGCGATCTTAGTTGTTTAATTGTTTGAAAATTCCATGTTCATTGTATCATTGATTTGTATATAAGGTGAGGAATCTCAGTTAATGAATTAAATATTATGTTTGAAATTCTGCTCCATCAACCAATATAACAGGAAGTAGCTATAGAAAAACATGCCTTGTAACCTCTCCTTCATGTCAATGATTTTACTTGAGAACTTTCCAAGAAAATTGTCTTTGACAAGAATTTGTAAATTGCTTCGGTGTCTACAAAATCAATTAATTAATATTTTATGCGTGTGTGTGTGTGTGTGTGTGTGTGTGTGTGTATTTTGGTAGAAAAATATATATTTACACAGGACACGCAGATAAACTACAGTTTCAGTGTGACTAGCTGAAATCTGTAATTGATTAAATAAAAGAGTTTTGTACATGTTTTCGAGAAAACTATATGCACATGGCGACATTTGCGAGCTATTACATAACCCATGACAACATCGAACTGGTGTTGGAGATTGTGTTACAATCATCAAAGTCATCAGCTACTACAATTCTTTTCTTTCTTTTTTTAATGTGTTTCATACCCATATGTGCATGTCGATTGCAAGCTTATGATTCTTTTCAAGAAATAATTACGAGTCCAAGCCCTCTATTTTAAAGATGTTTATTTCATTAGTATATACTTTTCAGTACTTTACTAACGATCTACTTTTGCTCAAACTTAAATTAATCTGAGTATATGAACAGCATGGTTAACTACTTCACTTGTTTCTTTCTGTTACTACTTCCTATAAAGTTTTTATTTTAACTAATAGAAAAGACACAATTCGAAATATATAAATGTTCTTGAAGATATATAAGTTAGAATTGATACAGTAGACTAATTTCAATCCCATTATTATCACTGAATTACCAGGTGTAGCTTTGATTAGATTATACAATTATGCTCTAATGACTTACCTAACTAGCTAGCTACTGCTCATTTCGCATTTTTTTTCCGTTTAATTAGGTTTTACATACATATATAAAGTAACCCTTGTATTTGGTTTCGTACTCTTCATCGGTTGAAGTTTTCTATTAATTATAGAGGTATTGTTGAAAGCGCCATATGTGTGCTTGGTTGTTTATGTGCCTTTTCAGTTTTTTATCATTAGAATTCAATGCACATTTTATCCGCTTGTACGTTTTATTAGAACCGGTGGAACTAATTTAGGGTTATGATTAATTTCCTTATATTGATTTTTCTTATATAATGCAAGATTATTTGAGTCAATGTTGATGTGTGCATTTCTTTTTATTTGGAATGCAATTTACATTAAAAGTGGGATATTTATATTTGTATACCCTATATTTTAGGTTTTTTAAAAATTTACACATTTAGATTTTGATCTCATCAAATGCATATCATCAAATTTGATTTAATATACCAATCTATCCCTTATCTTGGTCAATAATTAATTTTGACATTTAAAAGACTAAACTATCCTTAAAAAAGCAAAAAAATTTCCAATATTACCATAAATTAAAAATTAATAACACAAAAAAAAAAAACCACTTAATGGTATTTTCTATATTTTTGAGGTCAAAGTTGTAAGTTTAAAGTTTATTTAGGTTCTTTTTTCTTTTTCTATTTTTTATTCAAGGATATTTTATATATTTTTAAGCTTAAAATTGAAAGTTAACTATGGAAATGTATAAATTCAGGTATCAAATCTAATTTAATGAGATAAAAAAACGAAAGACATAATTATGAATAAATTCAAAACACAAAGTATAAAAAAGGTAAATATCCCTGAAAAAAAAAATACATTTGTCACACACGAATATCGTCCTAAACAGCCTTCAAATGGAAAAAAAAAAAAAAAAAAAAAAAGGAACTGCCTCATTTGTCTTGATTTGGCAAACTATTTATCTATGCCAGTATTGGAGAATTATGTGGTTATAAAACGGCCTAGTGTCAAAGAGGATTATACCCTCAAAATTTTGGTGCCCTAAAATATTTTTCTCGTTCTACGCCCTATAGTTTGTTGTTATCAAAAAATATGGCAAATCATTTTTCACGTGGAGATATATATTCTTGAACTTGGTATTTAAACACGCCGATCGATTAAAAGATAAAATCATCATACTACACACGACCAACAAAGAGAGTTTACAACCATGAATTAACGATAAGCGCCATATGTGAAAGCCAACAAGCCAACATGTATTAGGAAACGGCAAAATTGTTCATAAAACAAGGAGCGCACATACGCCCAATATATTTCTTTCTTCAAACCTGTTGAGTCATGTGAGTCGTTTTGGCTCTCTTTTTATGTTTTGGGCTTTGGTTGGCTTAGTTGGGCTTTATGTTTAGATTGTTTATTTTGAAAGTGTCAAGAAAAATCGTACAGCTGTTGTTTGAGTCGTTTTGTTTCTTAAGTAATGGTGTGCGTTTTGACAAAATCTGGAGTTAGTCTTTCGAATTCATTGGGTTCGTTCGAATAGAAGAAGATAAGCTTTTGGGTTCATTCAAATAGAAGAAATCAGCGTCACAGTTTTGAATTAAGATAAAGCTATGAGGATTTCGTGGAAAAGATCAAGATTGTGTTGGTATTTTGATTTAAACCAGGATTTGAAATTGAAACAAATATCTGTTAAAGATTTTGTTTTAGTTTGAATAAAAGGTTTATTAAAACCGTATTTCATGATGAATTCGTTTTGAAGATCAAGATATCATCTAAAAAGAGATTGGAGTGCTGAGAATCTGGGTCAAGGAAACTGAAACTGGAATATGCGAAGCAGATTACGTGTTTTAAATTTTAAACTCATAACTGTCTTATCTGTAACTAAAGATTCTGATTTTGAATTAGATCAATTTATAAAAGGTTACATTAAACATGTCATTCACGTACATACTCCCATGATAGTTAAATAATTAGAGCAAAACTCATAAAATTAAATTCTGAATGGAATTTTTAACGCTGTAATCTTGATTGGAGCGTCAAAATTAGTCAATAAGGTAACTTATGTAAAATTCTATTCTGGGGCTAATCCTTTGATTTTGCCAAAGTTTGGTGTTGAAAATATTATTTTTAAAAAATAAGGTGATCGAAATATGAATTTTAGAAATAGTTGGGCCACTTTTTGAAAACTGATGGGTTTTGAGAACGTTACTGATTTGGTGATTTCTAGTCACCACCCAACACCACCAATAGAAAATTAACCACACTAAAATTTAATTAAAAAAGAAAAAGAAATAAAAATGGGTTATCGCTTAATATCATACTCCATTTGATTTCAGAGTCTAAACCCTGCTCTATTTCATATCTCTCACTCTATTCTTTACCATTCCCATAACTCTCACAAACCCTAACTAGAAATCCACCTCCCACACCCACTACAACAAAAATACCCGTTTGCGACGACTTTTTTTGCGACGACAAGTATTATTTGCGACGACATGTCGTCACAAATAACCCCCCTTTAAAAAAATTACAACGTCGTCGCTAATAATTTTTTTGTCGTCGCAAATAATTTTGCCACGCAAATTTTGATGGCGCGGATTTTTCGCGCGAATTAACCCACGTTTTCCCGACGACAATCCTCATTTTTTGCGACAACATGTCGTCGCAAATAATGATTTCATTATTTGCGACCACATTTTTTCATTGTCGTCGCAAATACTCTATTAGACGAGGGGGAATGGGCGGGAAAAAAAATTATTTGCGACTAAAATCAAGTTTTTTGCGACGACATTGTTGTCGTAAATAATAACTATTTGCGACGACATTTTAATTTTATTTGCGACGACAAATAAGTGCCCTAATTATAACCGCGCCTCCTTCTTCTCCATTTTCTCCCGATTCTCTGCAAAATTTGCCTCCCGCTTCTCTGCCAAAAAAATCAAACTCTCTCTCTCTCTCCTATCCCTCGCCGCCTCCTCTTCCCGTCGCCGTCGCTGCCACCGCCGCTCCCGGCCGTTCTTCTCTTTCTTCCCTTCTCTCTTCCCTTCTTTCTCTCTCTCTTCTTCACCTCTCCTTCCGCCGCCGCCTCCCCCTGCCGCCGGCCGGCCCTCCCCTTCCCTCTCTCCCCTTGTCACTCTTCCGTGTTTTCTCTCTCTTCCCTTCCCTCTCTCTCTTTTTTCCCTTTCCCGTCACTCCCCGTCACCGCCGCCGCCGCACTACCGCCGGCTCCCTCCCGGTGTCTTGGTCCCGCCGCCGTGATCCGGGCGCCCTGCTCCCGCCGCCCCGGTCCCACCTCCCCGGTCCCGCCGCCCCCCCGGTTCCGCCGCCCCATTCAGGTGTGTATGTATATACACAATATTTTTTTTTCTTAAGCATTATTACTTGTTATTATAAGTAGATTATACTTAGAATTTAAAATTATTTCTTAAGCATTATACTTAAAACTAGATGTGTAGAATTTAGAATTAGATGACTAGAGGACAATTCAGGACCGGATGCTGGTATTTTTTTTATGGTATATTTTGTATAGTTTATACTATAGTTAACAATGCGTTTTAACGATGTGAAACTGTTTTGCAAGGATTGGTTTAACATGGACTATAACTACAAGAATGACATTCTGAGGTCCGTTGTTGATAGGGAGGCAGCAAAGTGCTACAAGGACTAGAAAAGTTTCTTGCACCGCTACTACAAACGCTACGGTAGAGAAAGACTCCCGGCTAATATGAGAAATCAAGCTCATTGGGATCGTTGTTGCGATAGGTTCTTCGGCGACAAATTTCAAGTAATTATAGATATGTTAGAACTTTATGATTTTTTATACATAATTTCAAGTAACTATTACTTATTATAGTTAATCATAAACAGAAAATATCAGAGACAAATAGAAGTAATCGCAGCAACCTAAGGTATCCAAGCCTACATGGTCGATTATCATACTCGCAGCATCGTAGTAAGAAGGTTAGTACTTATTTTTTGATCATTATCGTATTTATATGTTTATGATTCTTGTTCTGGGTGGCACATCTTGCAGTTATGGTGTGCCGAAATCTTTTAAAGTTGTTTTTTTACAGGTTTTGATTTTTGGATTATATGAAAAATAAGTCGTTATGCTGCCGAAATTTAGTTAGAATTTAAGAATTTAAATAAATGTAATTTATTTCACAGGCTAGTACAGAGACCCAAGAGCCGATGTCTGCTATAGACAATTCGGCGGACATGCATCGTCGCGGGGACTCTTGGGTTAATACCGATGCAGAACAGACTTTCGTAAGCATTTTTACTTTTCTTATTAAATTTTTTTTATATTTAAATAGTGGTTTTATATCACATAAAAATACTTATAATGACTACTTCAAGCGCGACTAGATCCCCCCTTGATGAGCATAGGGTTTTGGAGCAAGTTCTTGGCACGCGTAGAGGACATAAGAAAGGAGTGAGTCTGATGCTCTCCCAAAAGCATTACTCTGGGGCTTCTCCTTCATCCACTGGTTCATTCTCGGACGCAACATCATCAGCTCAACCTGAGGCTGCGCGTATGGATCATTATTTAAAGAAATCGTATCAGGAACAAATGAAGATTTATGACAATCAGGTAAAGATGTTAGAGTTGGTGTCTAGATTGCAGCCCAACATCCAATTACCTACGATTTCTCGTCCAGAACCAGTTAACCTAGACGCTCCTCTGCCTCCTTCAGATGATGACAGTCCTGATGATGACGCTGTTGGTGATGCTGCAAACTTAGAGGAATAGTTTTGTATGATTTTTCACTTTATTTAGACTTTTATATTTTGTTGAACATTATATATGCACTTTATGTAGTATTCATAACATATTTTATAAATTTATTTAGATTTATTGTTTTTAATATTAATTTATATTTTACTTTTAATGTATCTTAATAAATTATATTTAGTATGTAATATAATAATGTTTAATTAAAATTATTAAAAATTATTTAATTGCCATTTTTAAAAAAATTGGAAAAAAAAATTATTTCCGTTTTTGCGACGACATCATTTTAAATGTCGTCGCAAAAAAATTGACTATTTGCTACTACCTTTTGCGACGACATTTTAACTTGTCGTCGCAAAAAAATTTGAATTTTTTGCGACGACGTTTTGAAAAAAGTCGTTGCAAATAGAATTATTTGCGACGACAGTCGTCGCAAAATATAAATGTCGTCGCAAATGTATTTGCGACGATACTCTGTCGTCGCAAATAAAGTATTTGCGACTACTTTTTTGCAGCGACACATTTGCGACGGCGTGTCGTCGCAAATACTATTATTTGCGACGACATGTGGGTTTTTGCGACGACTTTTTGCCGTCGCAAAAACCACTTTTTCTTGTAGTGAGTACCTCTAAACTTCAAATTTCTTTACTTTTTCTCTTCCTAATCTATAAAGGAACCAAACCCTTACTTCTTTTCTGGTTTTGAGCACGTTTAAAATTCTCCTAGAGTTATTATGAAAGTGGAATCTGAGAAAGAGATTGAAACTTCTTCAATATAGAGCTGGGTTTTGGTAAGGATACTCTCTCAATCACTCTCTAAAAATGTCTTCCTCTATGAGCAACAACTAACCTAGATTTTCTTGTGTTTTTTCTTTCATATTATTCCTCAAAATCATCTAGCTATGACCAGCCATATCATTGTCTTTAAAGTTTTAAGTTGAGCTTCTAGCAATCCAAACTTTTGATTGATCTTCAAGAGTGAGTCTCTCAAACCCTTCTGTGTTTCCATTACTGTGATTAAATGAGTATTCCAATGATCTTAGATTGAGTTTTGTTGATTCAAGTTTGTCAAACTTTAAAAGGGTTGTTGATTTAAGTGTTTGCTGAAACAAACATGTACTAATTCCTCTGGCCAGTTTTAGATTTTTAATTTTTCGGGATTTTTTAGTACTATTTTGTCTTAACCATTATTTTTCCTTAAAACAGACATCCTAAGCTTTAAGTAGGTTTAAGAATCACCTTAAAACGATTTTTGTAGAATTAGTTATGAATTTTACAAGTTGGTATAAAAATCTGTCAATTTCCTGACTAAAATTTTAACTCAGATGTCGGGCTGATTTTGATGAGTTTCATAAATTTGAAATCTGACATGTAATAGCTCTAAAGAAAGATATATGAATCTACTTTCATTTTACGGTGGTTTTGTAATTTTTTGAGTTTCCTACTATTTATTATGAATTTTCTTGTAAAAGAGGTCAAATCTGTCCGTTTGAAAAGTTGCTATGTTGAGACAAATTTGAACTTCAATTCGATATGTGGATCATTGAAAACGAAGACCAGTAAACAAAGTTAACTTTTTAATTGTGTTAAGATTTCTGAAAATTTCTACTTAAAACGAAAAATTTTCAGTCAGGTTTGAAAATGTTTTTACTGACCTTAGCGGAGTTGAAACATGTCATGTAATATATCAAAACGAAGCTCTAGATATCTACTTTAATAAGAGACACGAATCGTAAAATTTTCAATTCCTATTAAATATTTTATGAATTTTTGTGTTATTGTCGACTCACCTTTTTTTTTAGAAAATATGAATGCAGTGAATTGTTTTGATGTGAACGTCATGTGAAAAGAGAGAAATTATTAAGTTTATGAATATCTTGTCAACAAATTTCCTAGCAATGAGAAGATAGTATTATTTGTGAGCCGTTGATATATTTTGTTAGGTTAGGGACAAAATTACTAACCCCCATAAGAGTAGTTTTCTTTTTTTGTTCTTTCCACCCAAACTATGTTCACGCAAAGTCTCCGATCAAGACATATAAAATAAAATAAAACATTTTCTACTCTTAGAAATTCGATAGTAAGTCGAGAGTGCTGTAATACTCTTAAGAGAATTTGTGATGCTCCAATTAACGGGAAAATGTTTGTTAAAAAGAGGTGAACGCTTAATCCACAGTTGTGAACTAAACAAATCAAGGAGGAGCTTACGTTTGGGAACCTAACATTTAAGATAAGTGGAGTATGCACTGTTGGTAACCGAATCGAATTCGGATGCGGAAGCGTGGCGGAAAGGCGTATTGTGTATAACAAAAATTTTCATAAAACTTTTGAGATACTCTATAGATTATATTAATTTATGCATGAATAAATTAATCACATTAATTTATATATATTAAGAACTCAATCAGGAAAAATACCTGGAAGCTGACTCGGATGATGACTTGAGTTCTTTGACCACGAACAGTCCTTGCTCCAATCTTTGTGTTTAGAAAATCAAAGTCTTCTACGTCAATTGCTCGATTCCACGTAGACGTGTGTGTGGGCACAATGAGACAAAATATGTTTATGAAACACTGAAATTTTCACAAACACCAGCGCATGCACGATGTGTAATTTTTTGGAGAAAATTTTTTCCTCTCTTTTCTTTCAATGAGAATTTCGGCCACCAATCAATTAGGGCTGAAAATTGTTTTCAAAAATTATTTTTACAATTTTCTATCATTCTCATATTTAAAGAGTAGAAGTCAAACTTCAAAACATAATCAAATCTCTATCTCCTATTTGAATTTGGAACAACAAAATCTCCTCTCCTTTATCTCTTAAGTGGCCGGCCACCCCTAGGGTTTTCTAACCCTGTGTGTGGCGCCAATTGCAGATAGGGAAGGAAGAGAAAATCATCATTTATCTTGTAGTCCAATTTTAATTCAAATTCAAATTCGAATTTAAGTCAAACTTAAATTAATTTGAATTCTAAATTGAACAACTTATCAAATAAGTTAAAAGGATAAATTTAAATTATGTTCACAATTCAAATTCAAATTTAAATAATCACGTTATTTAAATAATAATTAATTCTCAATTAATTATTTTTTGAGTATTTAATTTTAGAATTCTGTAATTCTAAAATTTTCATTTTGCCCTCTGTGTCTGGTAGAATTACAAAGACGACATGGGGACTAACGGACTTATAATCCCGAGCTCCAATAAAATTAATAATTAATTAAACACTTTAATTAATTAATTAATTCTATTAATTCCAATAGTTACTCCACTATAAACTTGGAATTGAACTCTTGAAATTATAGACATTAATTACTTCTATACTGTGAAGTGTCCATTGATATAGTCATTGCATATAGATCAATCCTCCATTAATAATTCATAATTAGAGTCAGGTAGAATCCGTTAACCTCTCTAATTATATCTTCATCCTTGAGTACCATTGATTCTCTAATGGATAGTGATTCATAAAACACATTCATGAACCAGAGCGCTCTTACTAATCCAAGTACCGAATTAACACTCAAGAGAATTATTTATCTACTTTTTTCTCTATAAGGAATGGATTCCATCTCGTATAATAACATTCTCAGCTACCTATTTCATCATGTCTCCAAAATACAAAGAATAGGATTCAGGGTCTTGGAATTCGTACCAAGTAAGTCAAAAGACATAAATCCATAAATAGAAGTTTGTTAAGAACTCAGAATTAAGATCATTCTATATATGACCATCGGTAGACTCAATTAGAATTTCTATGCTTAACGAAAATTTTTAGAAATTCATATTGTGTCTGTGTCCATGTTCCACACAATCTCATTATGCGAAATACACTCATTCAATATCTCACCATATTAACAGTGCGGATAACACCGTTCCATTCTAAATGGGAATGACATGTATTAGTAATGTTCTAATTAAAGATTCTGAACTTTAATTGGATTTATTACGAACATCACCTTTTGATTATTATCCTTAAACATTATCCTCTCATATACAATACTTATATACCATGTTTAAGGTTACATAAATAATCAAGAAATTTTTATTTGACATTCATAAAATATTCATAAATATATGCACATAAAATGATGAATAAACTCTTTTATTAAATAAATAATAAATATCTTATTACATCTCATGCTTCTAGGACACTATTCTCAACATGCACCTGCAATGCAAGTGATATGTGTTTACCTTATGATTATGCATGTCATAATTTATGATGGTATAAACCTTGATAATTTATGCAAGCATGTCGTGCTCTAAAATCCTTATAATAGTATATGCTATGTTCTCGCTCAATATGTTGAGATAGTATGTTTAAGTTTTGAAGATAGTAAGGTTAAATTGGGGCTTGATTTATTCTAATACGCATGATTTGACATTCATCGATCATCGGTTCTATTATGAGAACGAGATATGTAACTCTTGGAATAATATGAAATTTATATGACATGTTATTTTACTTTTCATATGAGAACTTGGACTATAACATGACATCATAATTGTTCATTGGCATTTTGCGATATGCTAGATTGTAAGTTAGGGTGGGAACTGCAAGTCCTTTAGGGGATCATAAGTTTTTATATATGATAAGAAACGCAATGTTGCTCCTTAATTCCCGGGTAGTAGGTACGGCGGCCTAAGTGGTTGTTAGATCTATGATTAGGTCATGGTGCCAAATTCCTTGAACCTTGACCAGGTAAGAAGGGATAAAGCCCCACAAATACCCACATTACCGTTTATGTGAATGCCAATGGATCATAACTTCGGTGAGATAGCAAGCCACATGTGGTTAGTGGTACACTCCTGAAAGCTGAGTTCGATTTATTAATTGTACGTGAGGTACGTGTGTGTGATTCCTTAGACCCATTGGCCTGGAGTTAAAGACAGCCATACGATTGAGCAATATTTGACATAAGGCAGTCCCACGGGCCCAATAGATAATACGTGCACATTAAGAGGTTAGATCATTAATTATGTAATGAATTATGCACCTAGGTATGACATGTTGATATGGTAATATGATATGATATTTATAAAATGAATAGTTCATGAATTGATATGCTATGAGTTATGCAAATGTTTTAATTATGATCACGTTAAATGGGGGCATGTGATTAATGTATGCTTCATGTTATCATTTTCATTCTCTTATTATTTTGATTGTTGTGATCGCTGAACAAGGAGACAAATTATGGGTATGTCAGACTCGTTAGGATAACTTAGTAATTTTGTATTTTTTTATCTACTATTTGTTTTGACTTTTGTATGAGTGTGTACTTATAGGGGTACACAATTGATTAGATGAGAGTAACAATAGCTTGAAAGTAAGGATACGATAAAAGGGAGGAAAAAAAAGAATGAGAATATGAACGTGGTTGCTTATGAGATTATAACTACTAAACGACGTATATACATAGTATTTTTATAGATTAATGAGTTTGAGGAAACCTTCCTACATTGTATGCATTCAATTATGACCAACTTTTGAATTTTAACTTTTGAAGAAACAAACTTTAAGTTTTTTTTTTTTTTTTTTTTTTTTTTTTTTTTTTTTTTTTTTATGATGGGACCATGTTATTTTTAGGACCTTACTTCTAAACTTCCGCTGATAGTGATGGTCATCTTTATTAAATCTTTTAGGAAACGGTCATATCGTCCAATATGAACCTCGTATCAATTAAAAAAAAATTCACGAAATTTTCACATGCTTATTATAAATGTGGTTTTGTAAACACTTTAAAGGATCAAAATTTTCCACATTTTTATGGTTTGGTAAATACTAACTCAAATCTTTGATTTATCCTTAATGTTCAAGTTAATATGTTATATATGTATTTCCGCGTCGGAACCTTCCTCCGGCTTAAGCTAGTAGCTAAGCAACAGGTCATGACATCATCATCATCATCATATGTATGAACCTCGCATGAATTAAAAAAAAAATTCACAAAATTTCCACATGCTTATTATAAATATGGTTTTGTAAACACTTTAAAGGATCAAAATTTTTCACATTTTTATGGTTTGGTAAATACTAATTCAAATCTTTGATTTTTCCTTAATGTTCAAGTTAATATGTTATATATGTATTTCAGCGTCGTAACCTTCCTCCGGCTTAAGCTAGTAGCTAAGCAACAGGTCATGACATCATCATCATCATCATCATCATCATCATCATCATCATCATATGTATGAACCTCGCATGAATTAAAAAAAAATTTCACGAAATTTCCACATGCTTATTATAAATATGGTTTTGTAAACACTTTAAAGGATCAAACTTTTTCACATTTTTATGGTTTGGTAAATACTAACTCAAATCTTTGACTTATCCTTAATGTTCAAGTTAATATGTTATATATGTATTTCCGCGTTGTAACCAAAACACTTTAAAGGATCAAAATTTTCCACATTTTTATGGTTTGGTAAATACTAACTCAAATCTTTGATTTATCCTTAATGTTCAAGTTAATATGTTATATATGTATTTCCGCGTCGTAACCTTCCTCTGGCTTAAGCTAGTAGCTAGGCAACAGGTCATGACAACATCATCATCATCATCGTCGTCGTCGTCGTCATCATCATCGTCGTCGTCATCATCATCATCATCATCATCCTCATCATCGTCATCGTCATCGTCGTCATCATCGTCATCATCATCATCGTCATCATCGTCATCATCATCGTCATCGTTGTCATCATCATCGTCATCGTAATCATCGTCATCGTTATCGTCATCCTCATCATCATCATCGTCATCATTCATCATTCGTCATCGTCATCATCGTCATCGTCATCGTCGTCATCATCGTCATCGTCATCGTCATCATCATCATCGTCATCGTCATCGTCATCATCATCATCGTCATCATCATCGTCGTCATCATCATTGTCATCGTTGTCATCATCATCGTCATCGTAATCATCGTCATCGTCATCGTCATTGTCATCCTCATCTTCATCATCGTCATCATTCATCATTCGTCATCGTCGTCGTCGTCATCGTCGTCATCATCGTCATCGTCGTCATCGTCATCGTCATCATTCATCATCGTCATCGTCATCATCTTCATCATTATTATTATTATTATTTTGCATTTTTGGTGCATCAGCTAATCTTGTATTTTTAGTACAGTTCATTAGACATGCCAAAGGTATTACATACAGTTGTTAAAAATATCCAGTACAGACTTGTATTTATCCAAGAGTATACCTAATTAACTATAATTTCAAGGTTTAGATATGTAATAGCGATTGTTCCGAACATGGGTAATGATACGGTAGACTAATTAGTTTTCTCATATAGAGTTAAGATTGGTTTCAGGCATATATAATTGTGAATTTCCTACTTGACAAACCAATAGAAGGAATTAGGTATGTATCATTGTTTTTAAGCCAGTCACCTACCCTTCCTATTATATATATAATTTATATGTATGTATATACATTTGTATACGATATATCCAATTCATGCCACCCACTAGCCTGCATCACAAATATGCGCAATTTCAATTACTATAGTTCACAGTACTCCACATATTATATAATATAGTATGATTTTTCGTACTCATGAAAGGGTTTCTTGGTGGGGGAGTACTTATCTATGTATTTTTCATAGCATAAAGAAGACCCGTGTTAGTGATCTAGTCATCCAGATGATGACGAGCTACGACATTGAAAAATGCGAACAAAACGGCTTTATTATGTTGTACTGTACTTTCAAAAACCAAAGATGGCTTTGCCAACATCTTACGTCAAAATTTGGCTGCTAATATAGAAGAATGAATATTATACAAATGCCTTGTGTTGTCCTTGCACTTAAATGGAATATGCCGACCCATTAGCACAAGAGCACGATACGATACGACTTGTGGGTTGAACGCATGGACTATGAGTCTTGTCGGGCATGTCGGGCATAAGTATTGACATAAGGTATAGCAAATGACACGACACGACACGACAGATTAAACATAACATATTTAACATTACTTATACTTGTTTTATTTTTTTTTCTTTAATTTACAAAGAATCTACATCTACAATACTAAATATATGAAAATTGTGTTATTTATAGATTAGAGTTTCAGTCTTGCTAATTGCTATAAAAGAATAGAATAATTTCAAAATAAAATTAATTATATTTCAATAAATTAGAGTTCAAATTTATTTCTATACATTTTTTATTATGTGCATGCAAATCATTCTCACAACAAACTCAAAATAGTCCCTTCAAATTAAGGCAAAAAATTCAAAACAATGAAAACTAATATTAACACTTGATAATCAATTAAACAAGTCAAAATCAGCTTAAAAGATGATAATACGATTAAACACTAGTTTGACACGACATGACACTCTTCGTGCCGAGCCAATAAATCAGGATTTATGAGTTGGCCCGACAGCGACACAAACAAATAAAGGACCACGCCAAACATGGCAAATAGCATGATTAATGTGTCTAATTAAAAGGCACGACCTGTTTGTCTTCTAATTTTTTTCTGTTATTACAAGTTAGTTAATTACCATATTCCTCGTCTGCGACATTGGTATAATTACTGTAATTAGACTTGCAAATTTAGCTTTCTACTACGAATAAAGGAACAACGAAAAACCAATGCAAACGTTTCTCATATAAATGTTCTGACGCATGAATTAATTTATAGTACTTTATTTATATAAAAATTTCAACTAAACATTTATATGGTAAATTTACATGTTTCTTGGATTATCTAAAACCATGATATCCTCTTCCTTTTTCTTTTTGTGATGGATATAAAGCATGCTGAACTTTATTTCTTTTTCCAATGCCTATCGAAATCATAATTCCTATCTTTAAATCAATCAGTCAGCCCAAAAATAATTCTACGCCAACTTTGAGTTGGCAAATATGTGGAATTAGATTTGGGTATCTAGATATCAAATCCAATAATTTGTACATGTATATATGCATCAACTAATTTTTCTTTCCTTTAAATTGATATTGCTGTCTCTCCTTGTTTATTAAGACCTCTTTTTTTTTTTTTTTTTTTTTTTGTTGTTCTTTGGTATTAATTTATGACATTTTCTCCGAACTAGGAATTCAGAGACGTGCGTGCATGTTTGCCATTAAAGAATAAAAGAATGTCTATCAGGTCTAAAGATTAGAGCAAGTAAACTAGAGTACTAAAAAAAAAAAAAAAAAAAAAAAAAAAAAAACTGTTTTCTTTGTTCCAAAAAAAAAAAAAAAGTTTAAATTACAGAAAATATGGTAAAACAACACTATATTAATGAAAGAGAACGAAAATAGTTTATATAGGGAATAGGAATACACTTTCCACCCTTAAGAATTAATGCAGTTTCAAGTTATAAGTATATAGTCTTTTATTAAAAAGAGGGGGGAAAATAATGTATATATGGTTTCTTTATTCAAGTGAAAGGCACACTTTTGGACTTTCAAAGGCATAGTTAACAAGGTCTTGAGACCTATTGTGACTCTCAATTTGTTAGAACTAGGTGTTGATGCCATAATTTCCAGCTAGGGGAGCCTTTGAATATATATTATCGTAAATTATTAAGCGTCTAGTAAATATTCAATGTTAATTGACTCGTATATGATAATATGAAGGTTTTAGCTTAGGTCAATAATTTCCTACTCTAACTAAGACATGGAAAAAAATGTATGATTAATTAAGCAGACCCATTTTTTGTGTGTGTGTGTGTGTGTGTGTGTGTGTGTGTGTGTGTGTATATATATAAAGTTTAGTATTGGGTTTATTTCTCTGAACGCAACAAATTAATTAATCAGGGAGAGTATCTCTAATGACTCTAATCATTCTTCTATAGGTCTAAGCGAAAATTAAGAAAGGAAGGCGAACAAGACCACAAAAATATATTACAACATTCACAAGAATAATATTAATTAACGCTCTACCTAAATTTCCAACATAAAAGTATTAAAGATCTTGTAATTATCGAGAGAGAGAGAGAGAGAGAGAGAGAGAGAGAGAGAGAGAGAGAGAGAGAGAGAGAGAGAGAGAGAGAGAGTTTTTTCATTTGGATATAATATCGTAGTCAACTCTTGGGATGTTTATATTGTTTTTTCATTATGTGTGTGTGTGTGTGTGTGTGTGTGTGTGTGTGTGTGTGTGTGTATATATATATATATTTATATATATGTGTGTGTGTGTTTTCTGTCGTACCAAAGCGGCATATTCCGTAAAGTGACAAATTTTTGTGAGACCCATTGAGAAATTGTTAATGGCCCAATGATCAGTTCAGCCTTTGATCCAAAGTTGCTTAATAAAGCGGAAATATGTCAGACAGATATGAGAAGAAAAGAAAACCTTAGGAAAAAGCTAAGAACTTTATAAGATGTTTAGGAATCATTGAATTAAAAAATGTGCATCTTTTTGGGGTTTTTTTTTGACAGAAAAGATTAAGCACAAAAGCACGCAAGAATCCCCACAATTATGTACTGACTATTCTGCAAAAGAAGGTTACAAAAGTGTGATAAATAAAGCTTGTTATTAATTAATATAAAATAACAAGTTGAGATCCAAGCAGCTTTAGACCAGTAATAGGGATTAGGTAATTGGAGAAGGTCTATTAGCACTTCTTAAATATTGAATTGAAATGTGGAAATGTGGATAAGAGGACTAGCTTTTGTTTGGACTAATTTATGATAAAAGTATTTAACCAATACTGGAGTCTTTAAGTGGGTTTTGTCTGAATAATATTCTATAGTGGTTAAAGTCTGTGTACTTGGACAAGAAGGCTTTGGCGGAAATTAGGTTTCAACTTTGAGATTCACATTCTATAATATAATAATATCAGAGAGTTTTCTAAGAAAACACTAATGGCAATATTATGGTAGATGGTTGTATCAAATAGCAGTAATGGTTTTTCTGCTTTCTAGTTTTTTTTTGTTTCGTTGTTTTCTTTTCATTGTGAGTATGTAATAATAAAGGCACTCCCCATCTTATGTGTACTTGTGGTTTGTTATATGACAACTTTTTTTTGGTTTTGTTAGATTTGCGTTTATGCGAAGTTTCTAGTGGTCTAAGAGCTATGTGTTACTTGCTCTCAAACAATCCGAAGACTCCATTGACTGTAGAGGTTTTGTAAAAACGAGCTTTATGCGTACTTAATTATTAGTGAGTTGAGAAACTTTTTAATTATCGGGTCTCGATGTACGTCTTTATTTTTGAGCTTCGTCATATTTTATTAATGAATCTAGTCTTAATTAAATATTTTGTCTCATGTACCATGAGGTCATTCACATTAGTGTTTATATTTTTTTTTTGTTGAATACAATCCCCTTCAAAAAGAAGTAATTATATTTTTGTTATTAATGACAAGGCAAAGGTGATAAGAGTTTGAATGATTGTGGAACAAAACATGTTTTACACGTAGCAAGGGGGAAAAAAAAAATGTTTAACTCGGCTCACAACACCTTTTTGTATTTGTTTTGTCTTTCTAAATGGCACGCCTGTGCCTCCAACTTGGACTTGGAGGATTAAAGAGATGGATACTTAAGGATTACTCCTAAAATCCTTAAACTTCTTCCTTACACATCATTAAGGGTAATTAACACTAACCCGTATTTTATCAAAATTACAGAGATATCCCTTATTACATGTTCCTAATTTGTAATATCTCAACTATTTGAATGTTTTTTGTGTTTCAATTTTTAACTCTAGAAACAATGTATTTTTGAAAAACTTATAGGACATTGGTGCTTGCACTAAGATTCGAAAGAAACGATAAAAAAATCCAATTATATGTAGGGTTAATCCTTTTGAAAATATGTGAAGTTGTTGCATTTTACTAAGCGCTATTCTTTGCATTTTTATGTTTTATTTTTGTTTGTATAGATTTTAAGCGTCTAGATTTGTTTATGTCATGTGACTTATTATCTGATATTTTTAGTTGTAATTGATTGTGATTTATTAAACTTCATAAACTTTTGGACTTGGAGTTACCTTTGGTGATAAATGAACATAGATGAAATAACACTGATGGGTTTTAGAACTAGAAATATTTTGCTGTAGATGCTTTAGTTTTGTGTTGGATACAGAAATGAGAAAATATACGGGTTATATATATATATATATATATATATATATATATATATATCTTTTAAAACATATTTATAATCTTAATTTGGCATTATGAGAAATAAAGATAATGCATTTAATTATAATTCAAATGAATTGTCTATTCTTATATTTATGGGTAAACATCAAAAGTATCAAATCATATGAATAAATCCTCCAATTATATATATATATATATATATATATATATATATGAGTGTTCATATCAATCTATAATCTGTAATCTATTACAGAAGGGATAATCTATTATAAAAAGGAGAATGAGATTTGATGAGTTTTGTACTTCAACCTTTAAGCCAATGGTTCACATAAATCAACTTTTTTTTTTTTTGCTCTTCTCTTCTAAATGCAATGGTCAAGACTTCTCAACATAGCTTATATAATATATCTATCACACGTCACACTTCAATAATATCTAATAGATATACAAGAAATGAGAATAAGGTTGAACAAATTTTGTACTTCAACCAAAAATCCAATGGTTCATATTAATTATTTTTTTCTTTTATTTTGAATGCAGATATAAATAACCCAAGATTTTTTTTCCACGTAAATAAAGATTTTTTATCATGTAAATCCAATCGTAAATGAAACATTTACATAGTAAACTACTATTTAGTTCAAATAGTTTTTAAAATATGTTATTTACTTCATTTAATTTTAAAAATCTGTTATTTACAATTTCCATTATTTTTGTTTGTTTTTTGCTCTGTCTTCTTTTTCTGGATTCAATGAAAGCTTTTCTACGGTAAAAAAAAAAGCCCCACGAGCAAAATGAACTTAAACCAAAAGTTTTGGATGTGATTAGTGCTAATAATAAGTCCGTCATTCCCACATTTGAAGGAGATCAACCAACTGCTTCCTACCTTATTGATAAATTACTGGGACATGTCTATATTACAAAGAGGAGGAAACTAAAATCAGGGGTGTTCTTTCTAAACCCTAGGTTGATCAAATTTGCTTTCTTTACAACTCATCTTTAGAACCATCACTTCTTGCATGCTGAGTATAAGATGCGTAAGCTTTAATTATAGATTCATAGACTTCGATTCCTTTCAAATATTCATCTTTGTTCAGGAACTGCAACCATGTGGAAAGATCTGGTCAAGTTTACTATTATATAGACATTCTTAAGTTTCAGTTTTAATAATGAAATGCGAAATCAGGATGAAACAGGGAACAATGAAAAGATCTTTTAACCAAAATCTTGATGGATCAAAAACAAAAAGACCAAACTTATAAAGCTGAGCATTTGCAATTATACATGCAGTGGCGGAGCCATCTTATTGAGTGGGGGCAACCTTTTGAAATTTACTTTTTACCCCTACTTTTCTGAAATTTTGATTATATCCCAATTTTATAAGAAAAATTATAACTGTGCCCACGCTCAATAATTGAAATATACAATTATATCCCTATTTAATAGTTAAATTATCGCTAATCTTTTTTAGTACTACTCTCTTCTGAAAAAATGTTTCTTGGCTCCACCACTGTACACGTGCGTATGCAAAGAAAACGTTCCAATGGCATTAAATTACACACTCACCTCGTTGTGATCATGGAGAAGAATAGGAGTATTGGCCATTGGAGAAAATCCAATTGCTGGCAAGCCCAGATCCCGGAAGTAGCGAGCATCTGTGGAAGCAGGAAAGATCTCTGGCTTACCGAGTTTTCCATTAGCTTTTTTGACAGCTTCTTCTAACAGGTTCCACCAGGGGTTTGAACTATCGGTTGCTGTAACGAGTGGCTTCCCAGACTTATCAAGAGAGGAATGCTTCTGTTTGAACTGCCGAAGCTAACAATATACTCAGAGGCTAGAGCAACAGGAAAAAATATCAAAAGTTTCAAGATTCATATAAATTCAATATGGCAGACAATACCATTCAGTTGAAAAATCAAGGAATGGGACATATAAAGGCCGTTAACACTAAGCATCCAAGTAGTAAACTATTGTCCAAAGCCCCATTTCACTTTAGTTTAAATGCTCGTTATTAATGTCCAAAGCTAAACCAGATGGTCAAATAAGTTTCACAATGACAAGCTTTTGTCCTTTTGAATCAAGTAGCAGATATCAAGATACAGTAAGCATCACCCTAAGTGCTTTTCCGATGCCCACAAGTTTAGGAAAAAACGTGAACAGTTCGCCCAAAAAAAAAAAAAAAAAGAGAAAAAGGTATCCTTGTTATATATTGTTCATAAATGGAAAAATCATAATGACTTTGAGATTATTACCTCAAATGTCATATTGCGTGAAGCAGGAGCCCATTCTTCAGCAATCCGTCTCTCCAAAGCATCTGGATCAGCAGTTGGAGGGATCCTAATATCGAAGCCTGCTTCTGCCTCAGATGGTTGCAAGTTCATAACAAAACCCTGATTAACAAGAAGGAAAAACACTTACTGGTGCAACCAAGGAGGTCGTAAGCTTAGAAATAATAGAAATAACGTCGTAAGTTTAAACCAGCTCAACTTCACAAGCGCGTGTTTCAAGACAGACACCAACTGATACTGATACACATTCTTTTTAATTATTTTAACTGCAAACAATTTAATTTTCAAAAACCATGATAAATGCTGATCCACTGCTAGGTCCAAGAACCAATCTGAGCAAAAATGTTTCGTTGACTATCAGTGAGGTTGACTATCAGTGAGAAACAAATAGTATCTGCAAAATTTCACATTCTTGTGTCTACTTACGCACCAAGAACATTATATTGTGCCCATTATGAATTCAAGAATTAAGTTCTTGTTTCAAGGTGAAGCTCAATTCAAAGAATGTGATACGAATTCCAGAATTATAAATTGGAATTCTCAATATCTTATTTGAGTTACCATCCTACCATTAACAAATAGTTGATTTCAACAGCAGGGAAAAAAAATGTCACTATAAGGGCATCTTCATAGTCAAATTGACTCTAATTCCAATTCCTAACAACATTAGTAAACATAATAATGAAATCCTTACATGCAAGTCGTTCCTTCAGTTCCCAATTAAATCCTCAATCTAATTCCAATTACTTTTCACTGGGAATTCGTGAACACGCCATACAAGAAATCCCTCTTTACTTCATTTTGGATCAGCTAAAGGATATCTTTTTAGGCCTTCTCGATAGATTCAAGTTGTCAACAACTAAACTATAAGGAAAACACATTATTTTTAATTTAATAGTCCTTATCTGTTCACAATTTCACACAATAGCTAGATTCTATCAAGGCAAGAAATCCTATACCAAATCAACAACCAACAAGCTTTACAATGCATCACTTACAGTTGGAGATGGGGTGCCAGCTTTGAGAAACACCATGTTAACCGAGACAACCTCGCCTTCAGCCTTCAAACCCGCCTTCACCAAATCAAACTGCGAAGCACGAAACTTCCTGACACTCTCAATGCTCTTCAGCAGATTCTCCATGGCAGTATTATCAAAAAGCTTCGCCCCATGTCCCGGCGCTCCGATAGCCTTAATCACCAACCACCATGGACACCTCTCTGCATAAAAAGCCCTGTAATTCTCACTCGGTGAAGCCAATCCTGCTCAAATTCATCATACACTAATAGCTCAGTAAAACCAATATCAAATATCAATGCAAAACATTTAAACTGTTTTGTGGTGGCTTTCTATGAGAAGTACCACATTGAACACATAAAAAATAATAGCAATATTTGTTCTTGTTGTTTACTAAAAACATTTAGGACGTGTTTACTTTGCATCAATATGGAAAGAGAAAGTGAGGAGTGATTAGAAAGGTAATATTAATCCTTGCACCCCACTTGGTATTGATTCCATGTTAAAGGGAATGAAGCCAACTTTTCAACTTATATACTCTTACTAAGGTACTATGTAGTCAATGATTATATATCTTTTTTTTTTTTTTTTTTTTTTTTTTTTTTTTTTTATGACAAGAAACAAACGACAATTTTATTAAAAAAACAAACACAGAACAAAGAGCACAGAAAGAATAAAGATGGATGAGAGATCCATCCAAAAGGCAAAAAGAAAACCAGAAGAAAAAATTAAAAAACAAGATTACATAACAACAACACCGCCCCTCTCAACTCAGAATGTCCTCCCACCCTAATATTATCAGAGACAATGTAAAGTCCTTAAAGGAAACATCTGTTGCAGCCCACAGAGAAGCAAGGAATTTTGCCTCCTCAAATAAGTCTTCAACAGCCATCTCCTTCTCTTAAAAAATTCAATAATTTCTCCCATTCCAAATTAACCAAAGAACGGTTAAATGCATTGCTCTCCAAATGGTTTGAGCCTTCTTCCCTCTTCCAAAACCCCAAAAATCCTCCACCAGTATAACGCAGTTTTTTGCTGGAAAGCACCACTCCAGTTTAGCTGCTCCAAAAACTTTTCCCCAAAGACTCCGAGCCATCTCGCAGTGCATGAATAGATGATCCTTTGTTTCTGAATTTTCTTTGCACATGGCACACCAATTGGGAGACAAAGCACAATGGGGATTTTTCCTCTGCACTAAGTCACAAGTGCAGAGTTTTCTGTGATAAAATAACCAGGTAAAGCCCTTGATTCTAATAGGATTGTAAGATTTTCCAAATTGTTTTGAAAGGGTCAAAAGAGATTTGGATTTGAGATCAACACTTTGAAAAAAGAGTTGCAGGAAAATCCTTTTGCATCCCCTGCCCAAACTTGAATGTCTACCCTGTGAGGACTAGGGGTAAAAGACCCCAAGAGCTGAATGAAATTTGTACGCTGATCACTCTCTATCATTAAGATTCCTCCGAAAACCAAAGTTCCAGTTGACATTTAAATCATCGATACAAACTACTACATCTTTTATTTTTCTCTCTCTTACCCCGAAGAGAGTATAAAGTCTCAAAAGGTGATTGTAAAAGGTAAATCACCACACCACCCATCTTCCCAAAATCTAATTTGACTTCCATCCTCCACTTCCCATTCACTCTCTCGAGGAAAGAATTCAAACCTTGAGAAACATATTTTCAAGGATTCCTACGAGTGCTTCTACTAACGATGTTAGAATCCCAGCTATTGGCTTGCAAACCATGTTTACTCCTAATTACCATGCCCCAAGACTATCTTGTTCCAAATTGAGGTTTTGTTCATTTAACTAGTTCGAATTACAACTCAAGTTTTTGCTACAGTATTTTCTCTCACAAAAATTCAAATTCAACTTTTTCTAGTCTAGTGTTTTTTCTCACATGAATTTACTTTCTAACTCAAGTTCTCAACTTGAACGAGCGAAACAAACGAGGTTTGAATCTCCATAGCCACTTTCCCAACAATGCCTGATTCTTTTTTAGCAAATTTCCAATGCTCAACTCCCCTTCCACTTTACTGCGAGAGACCACCTTCCAGGCCACCAAATTGTCAATCTTTCCTTTTTCTAGACCGTACCACAAAAACCAACGCTTCAAATTTTCTACTTCCATTGCTACCGCCACCAGCAACTTGAAAAGAGATAAAAAGTAGATTGGCAGACTTGACAACACTGATTGAATCAAAGTTAATCTAGCTCCTCATGATAAACATCCTTTCTTCCACCCTTCCAATCTCTTGGAAACTTTTGCCACCACCGGATTCCAAAAATCTCTAGCCAAGGGAAATCTTCCTAATGGTAGTCCAAGATATTTCATTGGCCAGCAGCCCACCTCAGAACCCACTTCTTGAGCAAAAACTCTAATCTACTCCTTATCTATATTTATTCCATTTAACATGCTTTTGCTCAAGTTTATTTTCAACTGTATCCCTAAGATTTTCTCCCGACGGTTCAAGAAAAAAATAAAGTATCATCGGCAAATTTTAAACGTGATAAATGTATCTGATCTCTTCCAACTCTAAAGCACTTTGCAACATCCAATGCCCCAGCCTTTTTGATTAGTCAGCTTAAACCATCAACAACCAAGGTAAAGAGAAAAGGAGAAAGTGGATTCCCTTGTCTAAGCCCTCTAGAATCCAAATCTGCCCTCTAGAATCCAAATCTGCCCCTCGGTCTACCATTAATCAAAATCGAGAAATTAGGCAAACAAAGACAGCCCTTTATCCAACTAATCCATCTCGACCTGAAACCTTGTCTCTCTAACACCTGATGTGAAAAACTCCAATTAACAAGGTCATAAGCCTTTTCAAAGTCAACCTTGAATACCAAACCTTTTTTTACCTCCAGCTCTATGTTCTTCCACCGCTTCATTTGCAATCAACACTCCATCCAAAATTTGTCTTCCCTTAATGAATGCACTCTGGCTCTTAGAAACTATCTCCCCAATAAATTGTCTCAATCGATTCACCAAAACTTTTGCAATGATCTTGTAAAGGCTCGAGACAAAAGTAAACGGCCTAAAATCCCTTATTTTCCTCGAGTCCTCTTTATATGGAATGAGACATAAAGGGTTTATTTCGTTCAACAACTCAAACTGTGGAGATTTGAACCTTTTTGGTTAGAAGTGTATAATCTGAAATGTAGTGATTCAAACTGTGATCCGAATTGTTGTTTGTATATGTAAATAAATTGTAATTTGAATTAGGAATAAAATCTGAACTGTGTTTGAATATAGTGTTGAAGACTGTCATTAGAGTTTTGTAACAAATCTTATAAAACCTCATTATAAATGACATTAAAAAATATGCAATATGGGTAGGGATTTGTTCCTCTCTTCATTATGAATACATTAAAAAAAAGTCATCTCAATTGGAATTAAACGAAGAAGTTATGACATTTTTAAGATTGAAATTAAAGAGAGAGAAAAAGTAGAATCTAGAACTATTGGACTATTGACAACAATTCGGATTGTTAGAATTTAGGGAGGAGATGAATTCTAAAATTAACAATTTGTGTTGTCCTTGAACCATTGTTAATGGTTTGAATTGTTCTTGAATTTTCCTCTCCCAAACACCAATTTGAATCATGTACTAAGATTTGAATCCTAAACAACAGTTTGAGTTGTTGAAACAAATAAGAGCAAAATGTTTGATTTGTGTTCTTGTTCACCATCACATTCCTGTAAAACTCCTCCAAAAATTTCAATAAATCTCCCTTTACAAACTCCCAACAGTTTTTATAAAAACCCATCGAGAAAGCATCTGGTCCCAGCGACTTCTCCCTATCACAAGACATTACTGCCTCTTTAATTCCCTTTTCCTCAAATGGTCTTTCAATCCAAGCTGCCTTCTCTGCTTCTATTTCATGCCAATCAATTCCTTCTAAATTCTACTGATTTTTATTCTCATCCTTGTAGAGACTATCAAAAAAAGAAACTACTTCCTCCACAATTCCATCAATACTGTCCACTTCCTCTGCATTATCCTTCTCAATTCACAATTCGACTCTTACTTCTCTGATTCCGAACTAAACTATGAAATAGCTTCGAGTTCAAATCTCCCTCTTTCACCCTCCTGGTTTTCATTCTTGGTCTCCAAGAAATCATCTCCTTAAAGATTACTTCCTCAAGTGAATTCCTCAAAGATCTCTGCTCCACTTTTTCTCCCTCCATGTTCTCCTCTCTTCTATCCAGCTGGTCTATTTTCGCTACAATCTCAGTTTTCATCAATCTTGTATCTCCAAAGACTTTTTTATTCCAAACTTTTAAAAAAACCTCTTAACCTTTTCAGCTTCTCAGTAAACTTGCATCCCTTTCCCACCCTCACAATTTCAAATCCGCCCATTTTTCTCTAAAGAATTCTAGAAACCTCGGATGATTAACCACATGTTCGCAAACCTAAATGGACTAGGCCCCCAATCAACCGGATTAGTGTCTAAAATCAGTGGGAAATGATCTGATGTCATTCTGCTTCCCTCTATCCGCCTCACACTTTGAAAGTCTGCCTCCCAATCCGGCGAAAACAAAAACCTAACTAACCTACTCTTCACCTCCATATCTCTGAAATTGCTCCTTATGAATTTTGCATTGGCTAGTGTTATATCTCCCAAGTCTCCCTCTCGGATGAAGTTATCAAAAGTCCTCATACTTTTTCTTTCTCTGGAGCACGGTGATCTCTCATGTGAGAATCTTATCACATTTAAATCCCCTCTCAAAACCACTTATTTCCACAGACCACTTGAAGACCAGCCAACTCCTCCCACAGCCACTTTCTATCCTTGTATGGAACTTTTCCATAAACACCCGATAGCCGCCAAAAATCTACCCCTCTCTGGATTTTAATTGAAACTGAGAAAGACCCAACTAAAGTATCCACAAATCTGATTGATCTAACATCCCACAACACTAAAACTACCATATCCTCCAACAATTCTCTCTTTGTTTCCTGTAAAACTACCATATCTGGATTTATCTTTGTCAAATTCTCTTTAATCATACTTCTCTTTCTCCCCGACACCAAACCTCTTACATTCCATGAGACCATAATCATTTTAACATTTTACCCGCCTGCTCACTCTTCTTTCCACTTTTGGTCTCATACTTCATACCCCATTCCAAAACTGTTAATGTATCTTCTAGGAATTACACTGAAAATATTACTATTCTAAAGTTAGTAAACACTAAAACGTGAATTGTTCCATTACAAGTAAACATAAAAAATGGAATTAATGATCTTTTATTCTTATTTACAATTTGGCCTTAAATTGTCGAATGATGGTTCTCCAACAAACAAACAAACAGAGAATGATAATAGCAATATTTACTTTCGGAGTTTGGTATTGAGTGCTAATCACAACAAAAGAACTTGCAAATAAAAAAGCAGTAAAGTACCTTCGTCAAGCACAATCTCCACATTCAATCTCTGGAAAACATCAGACTCGGCGAACTTCTCGGCGCCACCATGGCCGCCAATCTCCTCGTCAGGAACGAACGAGAGATAAACGGAGCGAATAGGGCGGAACCCCGAGCCCTTAAGGCGGCGAATGGCCTCCAAGTACTGCAAACCGACGCACTTCATGTCCTGGGAGCCCCTGGCGTAGACGTTGCCACGGGAATCGAGGTGGGCGGAGAACGGGGGGTGGGTCCACTTCTCGGGCTCGGCGGGGACGACGTCGGTGTGGGAGTTGAGGAGGATGGAGGCGAGAGAAGGGTCGGAGCCGGGCCATTTGAGGAGGACGAGAGGCTTTCCGTTGACGAACTCGAGAGTTTGGGATTCGAGAGAGAGGGATTTGGCCTGTGCGAGGATGAAATCGGCGGCTTCGGCATAGTCGGGGCTGGGTTGGGCGGTGTTGATTCGGAGGTATTTTTGGAACCTTGATATGATCGCTTCTGGGTTTTCTTCTTCTTCTTCTTCTACGGCTAGTGATAGTTGTGATGAGAAAAGTATAGAGGAGAAGATTAAGCAGAGAAGAAGAAGAGTGGAGCGGAGCTTCATTTTTGTTCTTTCGCGGATTGAGAATTTGAGAGGAGAAAATTTGATAAAAGAGACCGGAGAAAATCAGAATTTGAGGAAATAGGCCGGTTTTTTTTTTTTTTTTTTTATAACAAAAAAAATGATGACGTATATCTTCGTGGTAAAAAATAGGTTCTATTAGTCTTATGTCATTTTTAAAAACTTTCAAAAACTCTCAAACTCTCAAAAATTCTCGACCGACCCCCTCTCTCTTCCTCCCACCCAACTGAATCCTCTCACGACCGACCACCGGTTTTTCTCTTCGATCACCTCTCACTGACTGCTGGCTTTTCTCTCCGATCAGTCACCAACCTCACGACCGACCATCACCGACAGGCCGATCCACCCTTTCCGATCTCTCTCGTCTCGGCCGACCGACCACCTCACAAAACACCGACGGTTACCAAAAACCGACCTCCCTTCCCACTAAAATCGACCAAAAACCGACCTCCCTTCCCACTGAAACCGACCAAAAACTGATCCCGACCACTAAAATCGACCAAAAACCGACCCCGACCACAAAAACCGACTAAAAACCGGCAGCTTTTAGAACTAATGGCATCACAAAACGGATCTTCCTCAACTAAAACGGTCATTTCCTGAACACACGAAGCAACGAAATCTACTGAGGTAATATTCTTATTTTACATTTTCTTATATATTTTTGCAAGAACAAAAACTTAATATAAGCAACATTAGTCTGTTCAAAGTCGGTTTAGGTTCTGGTCTGTTCGCAGTCGGTTCTAGGTCCGTTTAAAGTCATTTCTGGTGGTCGGTTCTTAGTCGGTTCTGGTCGATCATGGTCGGTTCTGGTCGATTTTGGTCGGTTCTGTATGAGGTCAGTTCTTGGTCGGTTCTTGTCAGTTTGGTCAGTTTTGGTTGGTTCTGTTCGGTTTTTGGTCGGTTCTTTCTGCTTGGTCTGTTCCTGTCGGGATTTTAGGTCGGTTCGGTCGTGTCATGGTCGGTTCTGTCATTTTGGTCGATTCTGACCTATGTGTTCTGTCTTCTTTTACAGTATGACCTCCCAAAGTACAACACAGGTGAACTTCTTGGGATCGGACATCTAAAGATGACCATGGATCCTATATAGGAGTATTTCCCAGTGAAAGTGACAATGAAGTCAAAGATTGAGGCTTTGGAGGTAATTAGGCAGAATCTAGACCCCGAGACGGGAATGCCAATTTTCAAGGAGTTTGCTTTTGGACATTTTATTTAAATGTCTGAAAATATGATATATTGTGGGGTGTTGACATACTATCTACTTTTAAGGCAGATAGAAACAAAAAAAAGACATGAGTTGTGGTTCATGGTTAATGGAACCGCAACTAGGTTTGGAATGAGGGAATTTGTGCTAATAACTGGATTGAATTGCGGGGAATCTCCTGAGCCAGACGTGATCTTGAAAGCTTCAAAGAGTAGAAGATTATTAGAGCATTTTAACTCCCCTGTAGTACTTGTTGTAGATTTAAGAAAATTACTCACAGGGGATAAGATAAAAGGTAGCGATAAAGCAAAGATCGCTATCATTTATTTTTTAGCACAAGTACTATTATCTGGGGATGAGAAGAAGACCGTCTCACTGGATTGGCTGTCTTACGTAGACGACTTAGAATTCTTCAACGGCTATCCATGGGGCAGGGTGTCTTTTGAATGCACTCTGCGGGCTCTGAAGAAGAACTTGAGAGACAAATACCAGAAATGGGTTCGGAAAGGACGTAATAAGAGCATCAAGGAAACCTACTCAATATGCGGGTTTCCTTGGGCCTTCCAGGTATGTCATACAGTTATATGCATAATTTTTCTTGCATTATAGTAAATAATACCATAATTGGTTTACTAGACTTAAAAAAATTGGTTTAACGCAGGTTTGGGCATTCGAAACATTTCCAACCATCGGCACCACGTTTGCAAAGATGGTTGAGGGACGTCTTCCCAGAATGCTCAAATGGGAGCAACGCCGGGTTTCATTGGTCGAGGTTAGACAGATAGACGACCTCATGTATAGTGGCAAGGTAAGGGTTCAAATACAATGTTTTTATAGGTGTAAATTTTACAAAATAGGCATATTTGTTTTTTTTTACAATATGTTTCTACCTAAATAATCATTGAATGTATGTTTTTTTAATATACAGGGAATGACCGTACCAATTCTTTATCCCACTGAGGAGGAAATGAATAGTATGTGCATGAGGTTGTATATGCCTTATGCCGACCAAGAAGATCATGAGATTGACCAGCTTGCATCAATTTTGGATTCTGGTGCAAAAATGGTCCATGTCCATCAACAGAAGCCTCCGAAACAATTGGCTCGTCTCCAGCTACTTCCCCAACAACAACAGCAACTTCCTCAACAACAACAACAACAACAGCAACAACAGCAACAACAACAACAACAACAACAACAACAACAACAACAACAACAAAAACAACAACAACAACAACAAAGAATAACAACAACAAAGAATAAAGAAGATGGTATGTCTATTGATCACATAGTTGACATACTCTATCACAAGATGGTAGAGTACAATAGTAGACATTTTGAAGCCATCAATAAGAGGCTAGACTCGCTAGACCAATCCGTTAGGAAAATTAAGGACAATATAGTGTGTCTAGCAAAACAACAGCTACAGCCAGAGCCTGAGGCAGAACTTGACCCTCAGGTTCAGCCAGAGCCTGAGGCAGAACTTGACCTCCCTTAGGTTCAGCCAGAGCCAGAGGCTCAACATGAGCAACAGGTTCAGTCGGAGCCGGAGTCTGAATCGAAGATTGAAAAGCGACTTAAGAGGCCCAGCAAGTATATCACTCACCTTACACAGATCCCCTGCGTAACGTGAGGAAGAAGGTGTGGACCTTTAACGATGCTGTTGAGGCATTCAACAAATGGTTTGCTGATTCTACTATGGACTCTGAGCTGATTGAATGCAGCTTTGGAGATTGGAGGAAGGACTTCTTCCAGGTCCTCTTCAAGCCAGGTGAATGGCTGTTTAATGATGTAAGTAATCACAACATATTTTCTAAATTTAGTCTTATTTTTTATACCATTATCATTATACTGAATTAATTTTTTATGACTTATAGCAAATTGACGAGGCATCGGGTCTTCTATCAATTCGGAGGTCAAGGGCACCTGAAGGGCAGTTCACTAACGATATTATCATCCTAGATGATATATTTTGCCAAAAGTTGAGAGCGCGATACTTCACCAACAAAAAGAAATTGGCAACGTATATATTTGATGATGACCTAGATGAATATGTCCGTGGAGAGAAGCGCTTAATTGGCCAGAAATGGGATGGCGCGCAGGGCTTCACTATGCCTCTTAACATTCAGATGAAGCATTGGGTTGCGCTTTATGTTGATTTATCTGAATTCAACATAAAGGTGTATGACTCAGCTGTTCGATGTACAGAGATTCACAGATGCAAAGACAAGTGGAGCAAATCGCTGTCATGATGCCCATGTTCTTGAAGCACACATGCTTATTCAACCATCTAGGCGATAAACTTAAGTGTGCATGGCCAATCATTCGTGTCAAGGGGTTGGTGCACAACCTTAGATCAGGTGACTGCAGACTTTTCACTTACAAATTTATCGAATACCTTCTCCACAGAATCCCATTACAAGACCTCAAAGAAGAAAAAGTAGAAGCTTACCAGCTTGAACTTGCGGTCGGAATTTGGAGCGAGTACAAGATGAAGAAGCCCTTATGTCTTACTATATGAAATGTTGTTTGTTTTGGTTGTTGTAAAATAGAAACATAACATTGTTTAACATTGTTTTGGTTGTTTTGGTTGTTGGCGTTACAATATGTTTATTATTGGCATTGAGTTGCATTTATAATTTATCATATTCAACAGGTTATTTTGGCTCTGGAGAAGCTTATATTTATGGGGAAATGCTGCCCAAATTTTTGTGTAATAACGTATGTGTTTTTATTTTTTTTTGAAAACTTTGAATAAAAACAGACAGGGGAGGGTGTTGTTTTATAGTTCTGCCTACTGGCAGCAGCCTGCAAAAAACAGACCACTCTGGTCCGGTTTTGCTAGGTCCGCTACAACAAGTTGCAGTGCGCGGCTTTTATCTTGGAGCGCACACTTCCGACAAAAATAGACCATAAAGGTATGTTTTACGCAGGCTACATCGCGTCTCCCGAAGCCGGAAGGTCTGCGGCGCTAAGACATTTCTGTTCGCTGCAGCGCGCAGATGGAGCAAAAAAGACCCAAGAACAGGGGCGCGGGGGCCTCGCCCGGGCGCACGTAAGGGCCATGCCCGGGTGCGCGCAGGGGCCACGCCCGGGCTCCCGCAGGGGCCACGCCGCGCGCAGGGGCCATGCCGGCTCGTGTAGGGCCATGCCCGGCGCGGCGTCAGAGGGCCCAAACGCGCACACAAGGGGGGCACGGTCGACCAGAACCGACTAACATAAAGGAACAGACCAAGAACCGATAAAAATAGCAAAGAACAGACTAGAACCAACCAAGAACAGACCAAGAATCGACCAAAATGGCAAGAACAGACCAGAACTGACCAAGAACAGACCAAGAATCGACCACGAAAAAAATTTGTAAAAATTTATAAAACATAGAGTTTTCGTATGCTTTGGACTTTTTGGCAGAACACCGCTACAGTTGAAATTACTCTTGATGTTTTGAGACACATGCCATGTGCAACAACCGTGATGTGCTAATGAATAAATTGTAGACAATGCATTACTTATACTTTGATTCCTATCAGAAATAAAAACTAATTCCTCAGAATCAGTGATAATCACCTTCAAGTTCGAGAAGAACCATGTCCAAGATGCATCATTCTCTGAGTCTATAATGGCCCATGCGATGGGATAACAATGATGTTCACTATCTTGTGTAGTGGCAACTAACAACGTACCTCTGAATTTTCCCTTCAACCACGTTCCATCAACACTGATAACATTCCTCATGCAACCAAAACCTCGTATACAAGGTTCATATGCTAGGAAAGATACATAAAACGGTTCTATTCATCAAAATGAATATTGGTGATGCTGCCGTGATTAGTAAGAGACACCATATGAAAGTATGATGGGAGCTTAGTGAAGCTTTCTTCGGCCGTACCTCTTACGAGTTGAAGTGCATGCTCATGAGCCTTCCATCCTTTGTAATAACTGAAGGCCGTCCCGAATTCGTCACGGGCATATTTCTGAATTGATTTCGGAACCAGACCCTATTTGACGCATATAAATTTGTTTTTCATGCAACTTCCAATAACGGAGTACGTTGCTTGCCTGTGCTTCGCTGAACGCTTTTCTAACGAGCAAGAGTGAACACCATTATACTTGCGGATTACAAACGTGTTCGACAGTCTCAATTTGCAGGCTCGGATACGCCACACACATTTCGAATCCACACACTCTACTACAAGCACGTCTTTATTTGATTTTGTTGTTCGAAACTCAAACTTCCCTTTCAAAGCGATTAAATGTAGCTTTTCCTTCAAATCATTCTTACTTGTAAAGTACTGACCAACTTCTAAACTAGATCCGTCACTGAAGGTAGATCCATGAGATGATCAAAACTCAGTCTTGTCCATACAAACTAAAGGACCAGCAACTTCTACTTCATTTAAAATGGTAAGCGGTTGTGGCTCTAGCTGTGGCTGTGACTCTGGTTGTGGTTGTGATTGTGGTGGAATATCATTACGAGTCGAAAACTCATCTGTAGCTACATTACCCATAAAATCACGATAAAAAAATCATCATGCAAAGGATTTCTCCTAATTTTTACTCCATCAATATGTTCTTCGGGATTGATAAACTTCCCATCCACTATCACGTGTAGTGGTACCTCGTGGGCTATATCCCTGAAGAATAACAAATCATCATTGTCTTTTATTACAATGGGCAACGATTTCTGTTTCAAATTCGGTACCCAGGATAGTTGCAAAGAATGTTTTTGTCCATCAATTCTGCATTTTCTACAAAGCTTATCAACAAAGGTTTCGAGAGTATCATTCTCATCCATATATATGCCAATTAAATTACAATCTATATGCCACACCCAACAACTTTCAGTCTCATCCCATTTTCCTCCAATGTCAAAAAAATCCTCCACTGAGCCATTATTTAGATTTTAAAACTGCAAAAATTTAATCAGGATAATAATGCGTCATTAAACCATACCATATAATGAGAACAAACCAAGAACATACCATATAATAAGAACAACCCAAGAACAGATCAAGAACAGACTAAGAACCGATTGTGCAATAAGAACAGACTAAAAACTGATCGTGCAATAAGAACAGACCAAGAACAGACCATGAACAAACTAGAACCGACTGTGCAATACGAACAGACGAAGAACAGACCACGAACCGACCATGTTATAAGAACAGACCAAGAACAGACCACGAACCGACCACGAACCGACCATGTTATAAGAATAGACCAAGAACATACTAAGAACAGACCACGAGCCGACCATGTTATAAGAACAGACCAAGAACAGACCACGAATCGACCATGTTATAAGAACAGACCACGAACCACGAACCACGAACCGACCATCCTTTTGTTGTTCTAAACCCAGCAGATCTTCATCATATCAGACAATGTAAACTAGTCTTTTAACTTGTAAAATTACTATTTTAATGGATTTTTAACATTTTTAACTACATTCTCATCTTAAAAGCATATGAACAACAACGAAAAACACCACAAAAGATATAGAAAATGAAAGACTTACTTACTAGCTCTTCTTCAAACTTCGTTTTGGACGAGAAAAAAACGTTGAATGGGCAAGATAATAATGTTAATGAGGTTATGCGATGACGATGACTTAAGAAGAAGATAGGAGAAATTGAAGGCGGCTGGGAGAACAAAATGGCGCGAAATGGAAGGGGAGGAAAAGAAAGAAAACCCTAAAAGCATAATTGATGACGTGGAATGCTGATGTGTAAGTTAGGTTATTTACTCAATTTTTTTTTTGGGGTTTATTTACTTAAAAACACATTTTACTTAGACTATTTATACAAAGGGCCCATTTTGAGAGAGAGAGAGAGAGAGAGAGATTACTGGGAAGATACGATATGCCTATGGTGGAGAAAATTTGACAAAAGAGACCGGAGAAAATCAGAATTTGAGGAAATAAGTCAGTTTTTTTTATAATAAAAAAATGATGACGTGTATTTAACGTGGCAAAAAATGGGTCTTATTAGTCCTAAGTATATGGGTCATTTTTAAAAACTCTCTCCTCACAAAACCGACCGCTCGACCATCTCTTCCCCACGAAACCGACCGCTCGACACTCTCTCCTCCCGACTGAGCTCTCTCACGACCGACCACCAGTTTTTCTCTCCGATAACCTCTCACCGATCGCCGGCTTTTCTCTCCGATCATGTAACACCCTAAAGAATTAATTGGGATTAATTAAGGTAATTGAGATTATTAGTGTGCCTAATCTGATTTAATTAATTGAGTTTAAATAATTCCAAGGTATTTAAATTATTCACAGTAATTTATTTTAATCCAGAAGTGTGTATGAGCACATTTCTGGACTGTTATATTTTACACATGTTATTTTCTTTTATTTTTCTTTTTCTTTTCTTTTTTTTTCTTTTTCCTTTCTTTTCTTTCCCTCTTTTTCCTTTTCCCGTGCATCTCCTCTCTCTCTCCCTCTCTTCACTCCCGCTCATTCTCTCTCTCTCTCTCCGGTTTTTGTGTCCCAAATCAAACGGATTTTGAGCCAAAGACGAGTTTCAAAGTGTTTTCAACATCAAGAGAAGGATTCGAGGTAAGATTACTGAAAGAACCTCTCTTGAATCTAAAGTTTTCAAATTTCAAAACTTATTTTGGTTCAAAACCGGATTTTTGATGATTTTGAGTAAAATTAGAGTAGAAATTGGAGATCTTGGGTTCTTTGGACTTGTTTTAGGACCTAGAACCCGGATCTAGTGTTTTCCCTATGAAATATTTGGATTTGGGACTGGATTTGTAGGTTTTTGGACTGATTTCCGCGAGCTTCTCTTGCGCAGTCGATTCCACTAGTCGACCTGTGCGGTCGACTGGATTGCAGGTTAACCGGTCGATCGGTCTGGTTGACCGGTGTGCACACTACCAGTCAACCGGTGCACACGGGTTTGACCCTGTTTGGCCTGAAAAGTGTTGTTTTGACCCCTGTTTTCGGGGAGAACCCAAATTAGTTTCATTTGGGGACTTGGGATGAAAGGATTAGCAACTTTAATCCCTGATTTAATATTTAAAACCATTGGAATGGAATTTGAAACATAGAAATGGATTAGGGCACACTAATTGAAAATCTTAGTACATAAGTGAGATTGGATTGCTTTAGGAATGAGAATTGATCCTAAAGTGTTGTCTTGTATCAGTGATCGCTGAGGATTCAGACTGAAGGGGCTTGAGGAAGCGGAAGCCGGAAAAGGCAACGCTAGTCCCAGGTTTGATTGTGCGAGGTAGGATTTCTATCCCTTTTTCTTGTGAGCCTGTTTTCAAAAAGGATTTTAGCCTTGAAAATGTTTTAAAGAAAGGGATTGGTTTGCGAAAGTAAAATGTTTTAAAAACCATGGCTTGTTAGTTTATGGAAATCCTTAGCTTGTCATGTCCATGGAATCCATAGCTTGTCTAGTCATGGAACCTCATGGCTTGCCCAGTCATGGGGCCCATGGCTTGAGTAGTTCGTGGGGTCATATGAACGATTTCATAATGTTAAATGAATAATTTCTTAAGATAAGAGATCTTGTGAACTGGTAATAGAGTCTATTGCTATAAGCCTAGATAGGATGCGGAGAGTGCATCCTCGGGGGCAGAACCCAAACTCGGTCCGGGTAGGCGAGACACTTGGTGAGGTGAGTCATTTGTACTAATTACTTGCTGAAGCCTGTAATATGGTTATTTCCAATTATATTTCCTTTGAGAAAAAGGATGTGAGGTTCCGGATGTTCTGTCGGGACTGAATGTCTTATTTTATTCATTTACGCACTCATTTATTTTAAGTATTTTAAATTATATTGTTGCGTGATAATTATGCTCGCAAGTGCACGTGTCGCTAACAAGTAGTAAAGTATACACAAGTACGGATATCAATCCCACGAGGAATGAATCACCAAAATATATGTCGGGAGTTGTATAATCACAAAATAACAAGAAATACTTTCGGCAAAGTTTACTGAGATGATGTGATTCAAATGAATGTGAATGAAATGAAATCTGATGGCTAAATGTAACAAGAATGTAATGATGAGATGTAAATTAATGGTAAAAACGAGCTAGGCCTGCTAACTTCCCCTCTATTGCAAGTCTGACTAGAATGTTACCAAGAATGCTGCAGCATTCTACTATCCTGTCAACAGAAACTCGTTGGTGCATAAAGTTCTTCCGAATTGATTGTGGCTGTGGTACTTTAAGCTATTTCCAGCACATTCCTGTGTGGATCCAGCTCTAGGACTGCAGATTTAAGCTCGGGTTTCATTAGGTTGTGCTAGGTGAATAATATATTCCTATACTATCCACTAATCAACTACTCAGCAAGTACATTGAACAAGCATCATTCATGTTAATCCGATTAAAACTAACCCTTTTAGTATTAATCTTAATCTTGTATCCTAGAGTTGATGGCCAGTCAATAGATATTAGCTCACATGAATGAACAGGAATAGTAGATTAATAGCATTCTCAGAAACCACTTGTCATTCTTACAATATTGGTCCCATTAGCAAACCTAGCTACAGCAACTTAGTTTATAATGATAATTACAAGATCCAAAGCTTCAGTACAATCCATAGTTAAAATCAGGAGCTAAATGACAAAGATAATTAAGCTAACAGAAGAAGAGCAAGTTCGGCTGGATCTGGATTCCTCTGTGGCCAGCCAAGAATGTTCTTCAACTCCAGCTCTCTCTCTGCTTTGTATAATCCTTCTAGGCTGAGATTCACATGTTGTTCTGCTTTCTTCAGCTCTCTCCTGAAGCTTTTTCCTCTCTGGAATGTGTTTTTTTTTTGTTTTCTGGTAAATTAGTACTCTAGCTGCTGCGTACTCCTTTATGAGCATCTGTTTTCTTTTTATATCTCTGCCCAATTCTCTCTCTTCCTCTTTTTCTGCCCCTGGCGGCTGCCCAATTGTCCTGAGAGAAACATTCCCTTCTAGGGCAACACAAGGGCTGAGGTATCACTGCTGAGGTGCTCTGTGGACCCAATTGACACTTCCTTAGCCACTCACACGGATTCCTCTGTCGCCTTTTTGCCTTGACTAGTTGTTGACGTTAATGAGCTGCCAGCTAATCCCAGAATGTCGCCAAAAATGCTGCAGCATTTTGGGTCAACAAATTCCTACAAGGAGTTACACAGCATTAGCTAGTTTTTCACCTCATTTTACATTCAAATGACCAACTTTTAACCAAAGAAGAACAGCAATACGAAATTAGGCCAAAGTAAATGCAATTCTATAAATCTATTCTAAAACATACAATAAATGAGAACAATTACTCAATGACACACAACTTTTAAGCTATAAAACCAGTGGATAACTCTAATTTCTTAGAGTTATCACACCCCCAAACTCAGAATGTTGCTTGTCCTCGAGCAAAACAAAAGTGACGAAATGATAGGTTGAATGAACTAAAGTAGAAAAGAGGACTAATGCATACTTTGTGACTAATATATATATATACATGCTCATGAGATTAGAAGTGCAGCCCTAAAAGAAACAAGAATGCCAGCCAAGTGTTGATTTCAAAACATGAGATTGCTCCTTCTCTGCTTGGACCTTTCTTGTGTGTGTGTGAACAACCAAGTGCCAAATCATCAATGTCAAACTAGTTGGGACCATGTGCATGCAGTTTCCAATAAGCTCTTTTTAAACAAGTTCAAACCCCATGAGATTGCGTTTCTAAACTCTCTCCACTTACTAAGAATCAACACATTATGTAATGACCGGGAAAATATTAAGTCAAAATCGGACAGTCCGGTATTTGACCGTAATTATTTCCCGGAACAGAAAGTAGTAGAAATATTGATGTAATCAGGGAAGTGTTATGTAGAAACTTTATATACGGGGTAAAATCACCCGAAAAGTGTAAAGTTATAATGAATAATATTGTTACAGAGAAAATCGTAAATATCGAGTTGTGAATAGTAAAATATCGGTTAAAAGTTAGAAATTTTAATGGTATATTTTAGTTATGAAAAACTGAAATATTTGGTAAAAGATCAAATGACCAGTTAGAAAAAGAGTAGAAATATTAGAAGTAAGGAAAATGACAAAAGTTCCTGAAACAGAATTTTCCCGAGTCGGTTAAAGCGGAAGCAAAAAAAAAAAGTACCGCGAGGGTAATGCGTTTTGGGCAGTCTGGATTGTTTAGAATGAAAATTTCAGAAAAAGAAATTGACTATTGAGATACCCAAGAGAAGTGGGTTGAATATGAGAAATTTGACCCAGGGTGCTCGGCAGTCCGAAAAGCGTTATAGAGATAGAACCCTGCACGGGTGTGCAATTATCGGCACCGGAAAGAGACTCGTTTTGAAAACGGAAAGTTTGGTCTCGACAAGAAAAATGTGAGGAACACGGAACCACTTAAATTAAGTGTGAAACTTAATTAGAATTAGTCAAATTAAATTATAGAAATTAAAGTGATTTCTTTAATTTAATTTAGAAAGTAATGTGAGATATTTTTAGAAATATTATTATAATATTCATTATTACATTAAAGAGTCCTACGGAAGCACATTAGAACACAAAGTGTTCTATTTTCCTAAGGGTGGCCGAGAGACTAGAGAAAAAGAGAGAAAAGAGAGAAAATCAAGGGAAAATCAAGGAATCACCCATTTTACCGAAATTTCTTCCGATTCGGTCCGGTGGAAATATAACCCGAGGCATTTTAGCGGAGAATCTCAACTTTTCAAGGTAAGATTTCGGATTTTTCATGAGAAACGCATGCTTTTTTCGTGTGGATGAATAGTAACTCATCTCGGGAAAAATCCGTAAAACTGAAAAACGAAACCGAGGTTTTGTCGGGGACTACGATAGGAGTTTAATGTGCAAGTATTGAAAGGATTGAACAATTTTTTTTGGATTTACACTAAAAATCTGAAAATCCCTAGAAATGGAGGAAATGTATTTTTGCTCAATTTATGTAGCAATTTGTGTTCAGGAATGTGAATCTGGACTACAGGTATCGGAATCGGAAGTAAAACGAGTTATTGAAAACTCGGGAAACTAGAAAAAACAAGGCGAAACTCTGCCGAAATTTCCTAAAATCTAGTTAGCAAGCAATGAGTTAGCAATCTGATTCTAGAGAATGGATAACAGTTTTAAACCTCGGAAACGAATAGATTAAGATTCGTAAACCGAGATACACGAATATGTGTAAATTGCCTCTTGAGCTAGAATTCGGCCTTAAGGGGAAAAAGTCCATAAATGAGTTTGAAATTAGATTTAAGAATCTAAGTATGAGGAATTGTGATTGGAATAGGGAATTGATACCTATTTCCATGAAACAGGTTTTGGCACGAGAGCCGAAGCAACGAGAAAGAACTTCTAGCAAGCGGGAATCCTAGAGGATTAACGGTAAGTATAGACATATATGTTTGTCTGGACTCGAGCGCAAAAACTTGCCCTTTTATTATACCCACTACTTTTCTTTCCCTCTTTTTTTTATCTACCAAGAATTGCCAACTTGCCTTTTTACGCGAATGCCAACATTGGTGATGAAGTCACCCGGTTACTCAGCAAGTTACAAGTCAAGGCGCTTTTCTCTTCTTTTTTTTTTACTTGCTCTTGCCTAGGTCTATCGTTTGACGCAAAAGTGAACATGGGGCACATGGTCACTCCTGGTTACTAAGTTTTCCAAAGCAGCGGAGCAAAGATTTTTTTTTTTTTTTTTTTTTTTTTTTTTTTAAGCAGCAACAAGACATTAAGAGCTTAAGCTCTCTCTGCCCCCAAACTCAAAATGAGCATTGTCCTCAATGATCTAGGGGGAGAAAGGAAAGAGCAACAAACAAAGGAAGGTGATTAAGCGGTTGCAGCTTGGGATTTACAATGGGGAGATAAAAGCTAAGTTACGAGGTACAAGGCTGCTAAGGATATGCTCAATTAAGGCCGGCTACAAAGCTCAAACTATCCAAAAATGGCCTAAATCATTCCCTCGGTAAAGTGCTAACTCAAGATTTCCCCTCAAGAGTTATCAAGCAAGATCTAGGGGGCTGTAACTATTTTGAAAATGAGAAGCATGCTCAAGATCTTTCCCTAAGTAAAACACCGATTCAATAACACAAGGTAGTGCATAATGAAAAAAAAAAAGGAAATCACAAGCCAAGAGAATCAATCAAAATAGTATCAAATCAACACAAGGCTGAATCATATATAATCATCCTATAAACTGCACTTCTAAAAAAAATCTCTTTTTTTTCACAAAGTATGCAAAAAGACATAATTAGTCAAAGACGAGGCTAACTAATCAACACATGACAGTGAAAATTGAACAAATAACAATTTAAAAACACGCGACAATGAGATATAGACAAGAGATAGAAAGGAGGAAGGACTGCCCTGTTTTAGCGCTGCCATGATCACCCTCTCCACCGCCAATTCACTCCACTCCTCGGCGTCATTCTTCGGTTGACGCCGGGTGCATCGACTTTTCCTTTTTCTTGGTGTTGGGGCACCACGGCCTCCTCGGGATGCTAGTGATCGGTGAAGATGAAATTTGGAGAGAGTGGTTTGTCTTTTCCGTAGGGCTAGGCTCCTCATCCCGGGGAGGAAGAACCGTACAAGCCCGAGGGAATCTTGGGAAGGAGTGGAATCTCTTGGAATTGGCCCTGTAATGTTTCTGGAGAGCCAAATCCCGCTTTGTGTACTTCCAAAATTCCCTCATTTTCGCACAGAGTCATATTGAAGCACCTCCACTTGGCTAAGGGCTGCTCCATGCGATTCGGGCTTGCAATGATCGGGGGTTGATTGGTGCGGCGGGCACTCCTGTTTCGGGTGCATTCGGTGTTGGGGCAGGAGCACCATCTTCTTCTTCTTGCATGTCATTCTGCAGGAGCCGTGCAAGGGCATTTGTGGAGATGGCTACAGCTGGCTGCTCCTTCGTCTCGCTCTCTTCAACAATCACCCCATGAGCGATACACAGTTGCGTGATCAGCGATGGAAACCATAATCCCCTGCTATCACGCCATGCACAGACTCCTACCTGCTGGCGTATCATCCTCCCCACGTTTAAAGGTCTTCCCTTCATTATACAGTACAGCAAAATGGCTATCTCTTTGTGTACTAAACGGTAATGAGATGGGGGCATCAGCCGGAATCTTAGAAAATGGTACCAAATCTTTGGTCCCGGCTGGAGGCTTTCTCTTGGAAAAGTCATCGACCCTCTTGTAGCTCTTCTCAATTCGGTACCCTCAACACAGAGCTCCTCAATAACTTCGTCCAACTGATCTTCACTCAAACCATTGGCGAAGTCCTTAAAATCATCCTCCACATCCGGTAGGTCATAGATGCAATTAATTGCTGCGGATGTGAAGGGGATTACTCGATCCTCGAGGCGAGGCGTGTCGGGGTCTGCGTCATCATAATTTGCATAAAACTCGCGACAAGCCGCACCGGCGTCGCGAGCGGGGCTTTGGCAGAATGCATGCCATTTGTCTTGCGGAGATAGCCAGAATGGATAAAAGCTGGGATATCTCCTGGGGTGGCCCTGCTCGTACACAAACCCCTTTCCATGTATAATGCCTTTCGGTCATGCATTGGTCAAAGTTGCTAAGCCCTTGGGGACACAAATTTTTTTACTTCAGCATTTTCTGGGGGCGGCTGCGAGTCAGAGCTATCTGAATCTACCTGAATTTGCACTCCTTTCCCTTTTCGTGCTCTGCTCTTAAACAACATCTTGCTGTCTAAATCCCTCTTTCTACTATTTCAACCCGGCAAATCCAAATTGCACACCCGCTGCCTGTCCTAACACTTCACAGGCTATATATGACCTCTCCTCTATTCTCAGCAAATATTCTCAAATTTAATGCTCCCCCAAACTCTATTCAATTGACTAACTAGTATTTATCCTTTTTAGAGAGCACAGAGTTTGTGGAAGAATCTCTCACTAACCTCAATGGAGCTTCTCTATGGCCGGCGGCTGGTTTCTTCCTCAAACAACTGTTGTGCCACGTAGTAGAACCAGGCGAGAGGAGCTCTTGGACAAACGATTGCGGTTGAGAGAATGCACGATTGAGTTTGTGGTAGGAATGGAGGAGAAAATAGCGAAAATGGAGAAAATGGCCGTGGATGTGGTAGTTGGCAAAGAGGTGAGAGTGCATTTATACGGGTGAGTTAGGGCTTTAGGGAGAGCTGTCTAAACACATTGTCGTTTTTTTTTTATTTTTTATTTTATTTATTTTTTTTTTTTTTTGCGCCCAGAATGCTGCCCAGAATGCTGCAGCATTCTGTCATGGCATTCTAGGCTACTGTAATTTTTTTTTTTTTTACTTCTTTGCTTCCTGCACAGATTGACTCCTAATAATCCTGCTAACCAATGAATCATAGTCCAAATTAGAATATCAATGCAAAATAGCAGAAATAAACAAAAACAAAAGAACAAAAACAATGGGTTGCCTCCCATAAGCGCTTGTTTTTGAGTCATCAGCCTGACTACCTCCCTGGTTGAGAATCAGGCCTCCTGCAGAGTGATGGACATTTTACAACGATCCACTGGACCTCCCCAATAGTGCTTTAACCGCTGTCCATTCACCGTGAATTTTCTTGCCGACTCCTCCTCATTCAACTCTACTGCTCCATAAGGGAATACCTTAGAGACTGTAAAAGGCCCAGACCAACGAGACTTTAGCTTTCCTGGAAAAAGCTTCAACCTGGAGTTGAACAAGAGAACTTGCTGCCCAACTTCAAACGTTCGAGGCAAGATTTTACGGTCATGCCATTTCTTGGTCTTCTCTTTGTATAGCCGAGCACTTTCATAAGCTTGTAGCCTGAATTCATCAAGCTCATTCAGTTGCAACAATCTACTCTGCCCTGCAGCCTGCCAATCAAGATTTAGCTTCTTGAGAGCCCACAATGCTCTATGTTCTAGTTCCACAGGCAAGTGACATACCTCACCATATACCAGCCTATATGAGGACATTCCTAAGGGTGTTTTGAAGGCTGTTCGGAAAGCCCATAATGCATCATCAAAGTGCACCGAGCAATCCTTTCGAGTCGGGTTCACTGTTTTCTCTAGTATTCGCTTGATTTCTCTATTTGACAGCTCGGCTTGCCCACTGGTCTACGGATGATAGGCTGTGGCGACCTTGTGCTTGACACCATATTTGTCCAGTAGTTGCCCCAAGTATTTGTTGCAGAAGTGGGTTCCTTCATCACTAATAATAGCTCGGGGGGTTCTGAAGTGAGTGAAAATGTACTTCTGGAGGAATTTCAGCACCACCTTAGCATCATTCGTGGGTGAAGCCATTGCCTCAACCCATTTTGACACATAGTCAACAGCCACTAGGATGTATTGGTTGTCGAATGACACCGAGAAGGGCCCCATAAAATCCATACCCCAAACGTCAAACAGTTCCACTTCTAAGATGTTGTTTAAGGGCATCTCGTTCCTCCTTGATATGTTCCTGGTTCTTTGGCACCTGTCACATCTCAATGCAAAAGCATGAGCATCCTTAAAGATCGTCGGCCAATAAAAACCAGATTGTAGAATCTTAGAAGCTGTCCTCAGGCCTCCATAGTGACCACCATAGGGGGAAGAATGGCACCCTTGCAGAATGCCCTCCATTAATTCGGCAAAGGCTAATGAGCAGGCCTCATCAAAAATAAACTTGCTATCCTGCTCGAGAAGACTACAAAGAGGCTTTGACACCTTTGAGAAGTCCTTAATGAACCTCCTATAGAACCCTGCATGTCCAAGAAAGCTTCGAAGCCCTTTCACATTGGTCGGTGCTGGCAGCTTTTCTATCACAGCAATCTTTGCCTTATCAACCTCTAAACCGTCCCTTGAGACTCTATGTCCAAGCACTATTCCCTCGTTGACCATAAAGTGGCATTTCTCCCAATTCAAGACTAAGTTAGTCTCTTCGCATCTCTTTAGGACCTTGGCTAAGTTCATGAGGCATTCATCAAAATCCTTCCCAAAAACTGAGAAGTCATCCATGAAAACCTCCAAATACCGCTCCACCATATCAGTGAAAATGGCCAGCATGCATTTCTGAAAAGTGGCTGGGGCATTGCAAAGTCCGAATGGCATTCTTCTGAAGGCAAATGTGCCAAATGGACACGTGAAAGTAGTCTTGTGTTGGTCCTCCGGTGCAATCACAATCTGGTTATAACCGAAATACTAGTCCAATAGGCAATAAAACTAGTTACCCGCCAGCCTGTCTAACATTTGGTCAATAAAGGATAGCGGGAAATGATCTTTCCTGGTGGCCTTGTTGAGCCTCCTGTAATCCATGCAAATCCGTCACCCTGTTACTGTTCTTATGGGGATCAACTCATTCTTTTCATTCTCAACAACAGTGATCCCCCTTTCTTAGGAACACATTGCATTGAGCTCACCCATGCACTATCTGAGATTGGATAAATGATTTCTGCATCTAGCCACTTTATCACCTCCTTCTTGACCACCTCCTTCATAATCGGGTTCATCCTTCTTTGTCCCTCTATAGACCCCTTTTTATCATCTTCCGGAGAATCTTGTGCATACAAAAGGAGGGACTTATGCCTTTTTATGTTTGCTATAGTCCAGCCCAATGGCTCCTTGAGATTCTCTCAAAACCTCTATTAGCCTACCCTATTGTTCCTGCGTCAACAAAGCAGAAATAATGACTGGAAGTGTAGAAGAATTTCCTAAGTAGGCATACCTCAAGTGTGGGGGCAAGGGCTTAAGATCGAGGATTGGTGGCTCTTTGCTTGAGGGCTGAGTGGGCTGGTGTTTCCGTTCAGTCAAGTCCAGAGACTCAAACTTCCTTGTGTAGCTCAGCTTTGTCACATTTTCTCCCACCCACTCTACTTGCTCAACGCCTCCTTCCACATTACTCTCGAACTTATCATGCTCAAGTGTTTCTGCCACCAGAGAGTCAATAACTGAGATGGCTGAGCATTCTTCAGTTTCACTCGGGAACCTCATTGCCTTGAACACATTAAAGGTGACCTGTTCTTCTTGTACCCTCATGGTCAATTTTCCTTTCTGAACATCAATCAAAGTGCGGCTAGTTGCAAGAAAAGGGCCTCCCCAAAATTATGGGCACTTCTCCATTTGCTTCATAATCAAGAATAATAAAGTCAGCAGGAAAAATGAACTTGTCCACCCTTACCAGTACATCCTCGATCTTTCCTTTAGGAGTTACAATTGACCTGTCTGCCAGCTATAGAGACACTGTGGTCAGCCTTGCTTCTCCAATACCCAACTTCTTGAATATGGACATCGGCATTAAATTTATGCTAGCTCCCAAATCACACAATGCTCTACCAAAGTATTCGTTTCCAATAGAGCATGGAATAGTAAACCTTCCTGGATCCTTTAGCTTGGGTGGGAGTTTGTTCTACAGAATAGCACTGCATTCTTCAGTCAAAGCCACTGTTTCAAACTCTCCAGGCCTGCATTTCTTGGTCACAAGATCCTTCATGAACTTAGCATAGCTTGGCATTTGTTCTAAGGCTTCCACTAGCGGTATGTTGATGTGTAGCTATTTTAAAACATCTAAAAACTTGCGGAACTGCCCATCTTGTTGTTGTTTCTGGAAGCGCTGTGGGAATGGTAGAGGTGGTCAGCTGGCACTGGTTTTGCTGGTTTCGGCTGCTCCAGAATGCTGCGGGAATGTTGCAGCATTCTGGACTTCAGAGTCCAGTTGCTTACTCCTGGGCTATTCTTCTTGCGGCAGTGTTTTCTTCTCTCCCCCTTGGATTGAAGTGGACTGTGTGAGTAGCCAGAGGGTTTGCCCATGATTCCAACTCCTTTCCACACCTTAGTGTGATAGCTTTGCATTTTTCTTTCCCGTCTCTTCGTGGATATTCGGTATTGCTTGGTAGAGCACCTTGGGGCCTGTTGTTGAGAGAATTTGCTATCTGCCCAACTTGATTTTCTAAATTCCGCAGTGCAGCATCATGGCTCTGGATTTTGGCTTCACTCCTTGAAATAAACTCTTTCAACAAGCCCTCCAAAGAGCTAGGTTGTTCTACGGTTTGAGTTCTTTGTTGTTGCAGTGGATATCCAGGTGGATAGGTGCTTTTGTGGTAGGCATTGGGCTGACTAGTTCCTGCTCCCTGATTATTCCATGAAAAGTTTGGATGTTGCCTCATCCCTTGGTTATGAGGATTTGAATAGTGATGACTACCCCTGTTGAAATTAGCAACATAGCATGCAGAGGCAGGGTTGGATGGGCAATCATCATATTGGTGGCTATCTCCACAGTAAACACACAAAAAACCAGCAGTGTGCACTGCATTTACCCCGGCCGGTGTGTTTAATGCCTTTACCATATTTGTCAAGGACGATATTTGGGCTGAGAGTGCAGTGATGGCATCAAGCTTGTGAATTCTAGTGGCCTTCCTTGCATTATGCCTCTCGGTTGGCCATTGATAGTTGCTGTTGGCCATCCTCTCTAAAATCTCATATGCATCATTATAAGATTTGGCCAAAATGGCTCCTCCTACTGCGGCATCCACTATCGTCCGTGTTTGCCCATTGAGAACATTATATAATGTCTCCATTTGAATCCAATGGGGGATCCCATGATGAGGGCACTTCCGCAGTAGTTCCTTAAATCTATCCCACGCTTCATACAATGACTCCCCATCTGCTTGTTGGAATGAGGTAATGTCATTCCTCAACTTGGCATTCTTAGTTGGAGGGAAGTATTTCATGAGAAATGTTTCTACCAACTCATCCCATGATTTCACAGAATCCGAAAGCAAGGAGTTCAGCCACACTTGTGCCCTATCCCTCAAGGAATAAGGGAATAGCTTCAACTTCAATGTATCTTCAGTCACCCCCGGGAGCTTAAAAGCATCACTCACTTCCATAAATTGTCTGAGATGGATGTGAGGATCTTCAGTTGCCATGCCACTGAACTACCCCACGTTCTAGAGCATTTGGAACATCACGGGTTTTAGCTCAAAATGAGGTGCCTGAATTGTTGGCCTCACGATGCCCGGGTTGAGTTCATGCAAAATGGGCACTGCATAGTCTCGAATGGCCCTATTTCTATCATCAATCGGCTCTGGTTGTGGAACAGGGTTGTTGGCAATTACTTCCTGCCCATTGTTTCCTACTGCCCCTTCTGCCATGTCTCTCACTCCTGCTAAGCCTTGTTGTTCCCTTCTCCTAGCTCGGAATGTTCTTTCAATTTCAGGATCCAAAGGCAGCAACTCCAAGTCTTGCGGTAGATTCATGCAAGTAACTTAATAACTTGAGGAATTAAGAACCAAATGAATGAGATTAAAAAGTAAACAAACGTAAAAACAAAATAACTCCTACAAATACTTTAATGACTTCAAATCCCCGGCAACGGCGCCAAAATCTTATTGCGTGATAATTATGCTCGCAAGTGCACGTGTCGCTAACAAGTAATAAAGTGTACACAAGTATGGATATCAATCCTACGAGGAATGAATCACCACAATATGTGTTGGGAGTTGTATATTCACAAAACAACAAGAAATAAATTCGGCAAAGTTTACTAAGATGATGTGATTGAAATGAATGTAAATGAAATGAAATCTAATGGCTAAATGTAACAAGAATATAATGATGAGATGTAACTTAGTGATAAAAATGAGCTAGGCTTGCTAACTTCCCCTCTACTGCAAGTCTGACTAGAATGTTACCAAGAATGCTGCAGCATTCTACTATCCTGTCAACAGAAACTCGTTGATGCATAAAGTTCTTCTGAATTGATTATGACTGTGGTCCCTTAAGCTATTTCCAGTACATTCCTGTGTGGATCCAGCTCTAGGACTGCAGATTTAAGCTCAGGTTTCGTTAAGTTATGCTAGGTGAATAATATATTCCTATACCATCCACTAATCAATAACTCAACAAGTGCATTGAACAAGCATCATTCATGCTAATCCAATTAAAACTAACCCTTCCAGTATTAATCTTAATCTTGTATCCTAAAATTGATGGCCAGTCAAGAATAGAAATAGATATTAGCTCACATGAATGAACAGGAATAGTAGATTAATAGCATCTCAGAAACAACTTGTCATTCTTACAATAATGGTTCCATTAGCAAACCTAGCTACAACAACTTAGTTCATAATGATCGTTACAAGATCCTCCTACTGCGGCATCCACTATTGTCCCTGTTTGCCCATTGAGAACATTATAAAATGTCTCCATTTGAATCCAGTGGGGGATCCCATGATGAGGGAACTTCCGCAGTAGTTCCTTAAATCTATCCCACGCTTCATACAATGACTCCCCATTTGCTTGTTGGAATGAGGTAATGTCATTCCTCAACTTGGCATTCTTAGTTGGAGGAAAGTATTTCATGAGAAATTTTTCTGCCAACTCATCCCATGATGTCACTGAATCTGGAAGCAAGGAATTCAGCCACACTCTTGCCCTATCCCTCAAGGAATAAGGAAATAGCTTCAACCTCAATGTATCTTTAGTCACCCCCGGGAGCTTAAAAGCATCACTCACTTCCATAAATTGTCTGAGATGGATGTGAGGATCTTTAGTTGCCATTCCATTGAACTGCCCCACGTTCTGGAGCATTTGGAACATCACAGGTTTTAGCTCAAAGTGAGGTGCCTGAATTGTTGGCCTCACGATGCCTAGGTTGAGTCCATGCAAAATGGGCGCTGCATAGTCTCGAATGGCCCTGTTTCTATCATCCATCTGCTCTGGTTGTGGAACAAGGTTGTTGGCAATTACTTGCTGCCCGTTGTTTCCTGCTGCCCCTTCTGCCATGTCTCTCACTCCTGCTAGTCCTTGTTGTTCCCTCTTTCTAGCTCGGAATGTTCTTTCAATTTTAGGATCCAAAGGCAAGAACTCCAGGTCTTGCGGTAGATTCATGCAAGTAACTTAATAACCTGAGGAATTAAGAACCAAATGATTGAGATTAAAAAGTAAACAAACATAAAAAGAAAAATTAACTCCTACAAACACTTTAATGATTTCAATTCCCCGGCAACGGCGCCAAAAACTTGTTGCGTGATAATTAGGCTCGCAAGTGCACGTGTTGCTAACAAGTAATAAAGTGTACACAAGTACAGATATCGATCCCACGAGGAATGAATCACCAAAATATATGTTGGGAGTTGTATAATCACAAAATAACAAGAAATACTTTCGGCAAAGTTTACTGAGATGATGTGATTGAAATGAATGTGAATGAAATGAAATCTGATGGCTAAATGAAACAAGAATGTAATGACGAGATGTAAATTAATGGTAAAAACGAGCTAGGGCTGCTAACTTCCCCTCTATTGCAAGTATGACTAGAATGTTACCAAGAATGCTGCAACATTCTACTATCCTGTCAACAGAAACTCGTTGGTGCATAAAGTTCTTCCGAATTGATTATGCCTATTGTCCTTTAAGCTATTTCCAGCACAGTCCTGTGTGGATCCAGGTCTAGGACTGCAGATTTAAGCTCGGGTTTCATTATGTTGTGCTAGGTGAATAATATATTCCTATACTATCCACTGATCAACTACTCAGCAAGTACATTGAACAAGCATCATTCATGTTAATCCGATTAAAACTAACCCTTCCAGTATTAATCTTAATCTTGTATCCTAAAGTTGATGGCCAGTCAAGAATAGAAATAGATATTAGCTCACATGAATGAACAGGAATAGTAGATTAATAGCATTCTCAGAAACCACTTGTCATTCTTACAATATTGGTCCCATTAGCAAACCTAGCTACAACAACTTAGTTCATAATGATAATTACAAGATCCAAAGCTTCAGTACAATCCATAGTTAAAATCAGGAGCTAAATGACAAAGATAATTAAGCTAACAGAAGAAGAGCAAGTTTGGCTGGATCTGGATTCCTCTGTGGCCAGCCAAGAATGTTCTCAACTCCAGCTCTCTCTCTCTGCTTTGTATAATCCTTCTAGGTTGAGATTCACGTGTTGTTCTGCTTTCTTCAGCTCTCTCCCGAAGCGTTTTCCTCTCTAGAATGTCTCTTTTTTTTTTTTTGGTATATTGGTACTCTAGCTGCTGCGTACTCCTTTATGAGCATCTGTTTTCTTTTTATATCTCTACCCAATTCTCTCTCTTCCTCTTTTTCTCCCCCTGGCGGCTGCCCAATTGTCCTGAGAGAAACATTCGCTTCTAGGGCAACACAAGGGCTGAGGTGTCACTGATGAGGTGCTCTGTGGACCCAATTGACACTTCCTTAGCCAGCTCAGACAGATTCTTATGTCCGCTTTTGGCCAGCTAGTGCGCTGACGTCAATGAGCTGCCAACTAATCCCAGAATGTCGCCAAGATTGTTGCGCATTTTGGGTCAACAAATTCCTGCAAGGAGTTACATAGCATTAGCCAGTTTTTCACCTCATTTTACATTCAAATGACCAACTTTTAACCAAAGAAGAACAACAGTACGAAATTAGGTGAAAGTAAATGCAATTCTACAAATCTATTCTAAAACATACAGTAAATGAGAACAATTACTCAATGACACACAACTTTTAAGCTATAAAACCAGTGGATAACTCTAATTTCTTAGAGTTATCATATATCCTACTGGGCCTGTCGCTCACATTTTATGTTTTAAATGTAAACCCCTCCCAGGAGACTCGAGGAGCGGTGCACAGTAGCTGGATATTTGCTACGGAGTAGCTGAGTTGTGTTACGGATCGATCAAGTGAGAATTGTGTTCATCCTCTGATATAAAGTGTGAGGAATTGAGAAATTCTGTAAACTTATTAATATTTGGATTTACTAGACCGTGGTTGATGTCTGTTGTAATGAGTATTTACATGAGCATGTATCTACGATACTGTATGTGTTGTGGGGTGGAGTCCTGTGTGTCAGAGGCTCCTGAATCATGTAATTTATTTCTATTTTAATGCAGCTAAGTGTGGAACCCAGTTGGGAATCTACTTTATTAATCCCAAATCGAGTTCCATGTCACCCACCCCGTTTGGGGGGCGTGACAGATCAGTCACCAACCTCACGACCTACCATCGCCGACCGCCGGCTTTCCTCTCACCTGTTTCTCTCTTTCTCGCCGAAGTTCTCTTACCGGCCGATCCACTCTCTTTGATCTCTCTCGTCTCAGCTGACCGACCACTCCTCACCAAACACCGACCTCCCTTCCCACTAAAACTGACCAAAAACTGACCCCGACCACTCACCAAATCCCGACCACAAAAACCAACCACCTGCTCACCAAAATCTGACTAAAAACCAGTAGCTTTTAGACTGAAATGGCATCACAAAATAGCTCTTCTTCGTCAACTAAAACAGTCATTTCCCGAACACTTGTCGATGAGGCAACGAAATCTATTGAGGTAATATTCTTCTTTTACTTTTTCTTATATATTTTTTGCAAGAACAAAAACTTAATATAAGCAACATTAGTCTGTTTATAGTCGGTTCTTAGTCGGTTTTGGTTCTGGTCTATTCGAAGTCGGTTCTAGGTCAATTTTAAGTCATTTCTGGTGGTCGGTTCTTAGTCGGTTCTTGTCGAGTAGGGTCAGTTCTAGTCGATTTTGGTCGGTTCTACGTGAAGTCAGTTCTTGGTCAGTTGGTGGTCAGTTCAGAGTTGGTCCTTGGTCGGTTCAGGTCGTTTTGGTCAGTTTTAGTCGGTTCTATCTGTTTGGTCTGTTTCTGCTAGGATTTTGGGTCGATTCGATCGGGTTATGGTCAGTTTAGTCGGTTCTTGTTTGGTTTCTTGGTCTATTCTAGTCGGTTCTAACCGACATGTTTTTTTTTTCTTTTTCAATATGACCTCCCAAACTACAACACAAGTGAACATCCTGGGATCGGACATCTAAAGATGATCATGGATCCTATGCGGGAGTATTTCCCAGTGAAAGTGACTATGAAGTCAGAGATCGAGGCTTTGGAGGTAATCAGGCAGAATCTAGACCCCGAAACGGAAATGCCAATTTTCAAGGAGTCTGCCTGCGGACATTTTATTTCGATGTCTGAAAATATGATCTATTTTGGAGTGTTGAGACACTATCTACTTTTGAGGTAGATAGAAACAAAAAAGAGACATGAGTTGTGGTTCATGGTTAATGGAACCACAACTAGGTTTGGAATGAGGGAATTTGCATTAATAATTGGATTGAACTGCAGGGAAACTCTAGAGCCAGACGTGATCTTGAAAGCTTCGAAGAATAGAAGATTATAGGAGCATTTTAAGTACCACGTAGTACTTGTTGCTAATTTAAGAAAATTGCTCACAAGGAAGAAGATAAAAGGTAGCGATAAAGCAAAGATCGCTATCATTTATTTTTTAGCACAAGTACTATTATCTGGGGATGAGAAGAAGACCGCCCCACTGGATTGGTTGTCTTACGTTGACGATTTAGAATTCTTCAACAGCTATTCATGGGGCAGGGTGTCTTTTGAATGCACTCTGCGGGCTTTGAAGTAGAACTTGGAAGAGAAATTCCAGAAATGGGTTCGGAAAGGACGCAATAAGAGCATCAAGGAAACCTACTCAATATGCGGGTTTCCTTGGGCCTTCCAAGTATGTCATACAGTTATATGCATAATTTTTCATAACCTTATAATAAATAATACCATAATTGGTTTACTAGACTTAAAAAATTGGTTTAACGCAGGTTTGGGCATTCGAAACATTTCCAACCATCGGCGCCACGTTTGCAAAGATGGTTGAGGGACGTCTTCCCAGAATCTTCAAATGCGAGGCACGCTGGGTTTCATTGGTCGAAGTTAGACAGATAGACGACCTCATGCACAATGGCGAGGTAAGGGTTTAAATACAATGTTTTTATAGGTGTAAATTTTACAAAATAGGCATATTTGTTTTTTTTTACAATATGTTTCCACCTAAATAATCATTGAATGTATGTTCTTTTAATATACAGGGAATGGCTGTACCAATTCTTTATCCTACTGAGGAGAAAATGAATAGTATGTGCATGAGGTTGTATATGCCTTATGCCGACCAAGAAGATCCTGAGATTGACTAGCTTGCATCATTTTTGGACTCTGGTGCAAGAATGGTCCATGTCTAGCAACCGAAGCCTCTCAAACAATTGGATCGTCTCCAACTACTTCCCCAACAACAACAGCAACTTTCCCAACAACAGCAACAACAACAGCAATAGCAACAGCAACAGCAACAGCAACAACAACAGCAACAACAACAGCAATAGCAACAACAACCTGAGCAACAACAACAACAACAACAGCAACAACAACAACAACAACAACAACAACAACAACAACAACAACCGAGCAAGCAAGATGGTATGTCTATTGACATAGTTGACATTCTCTATCACAGGATGGTAGAGTACAATAGTAGACATTTTGAAGCCATCAACAAAAGGCTAGACTCACTAGACCAATTTGATAGAGAAATTAAGGACAATATAGCATGTCTAGCGAAACAACAATTACAGCCAAAGCCAATGCCTGAGGAAGAACTTGAGCTACAGGTTCAGCCAGACCCTGAGGCAGAACTTGAGCCACAGGTTTAGCTTGAGCCTAAGGCAGAACTTGAGCCTCAGGTTCAGCTTGAGCCTGAGGCAGAACTTGAGCCTCAGGTTCAGCCTGAGCCTGACGAACAACATGAGCCTCAGGTTCAGCTAGAGCCTGAGGATCAGCTTGAGAAATAGGTTCATTCAGAGCCAAAGTCTGAATCGAAGAATGAGCTTAGCTTGGTCAGTTCTTGGTCTGTTCTAGGTTTTTTCTTTTCTAACCAATTTGTTTTCTCTTTTATAAACTACAATGTTTATTAATACCCAAAAGTCCAAAAAATATGAAAAAATTTATATGCTCTAATTTTTTACAAGAGTCTGTTCTCGGTTTGTTCTTGGTCTGTTCTCGATCGGTTCTGGTCTATTCTTGCTATGTTAGTCGATTCTGGTATGTTCTTGCTATATTAGTCTGGGATTCTGGTCGCCGGTGCCCCATTTTTCCCCCCCCCAACAAGCGTGCCAAATGCCCCCGCTTGCCCGCGCCGCCCTTGCCACCCACAAGACAACCTTCGTGGACTGGTTTGAAGTTTTCTAAAAAAAAAACCATTATTGTGTAAAAATTTGGGCAGCATTTTCCTATAAATATAAGCTTCCCCAAAGCCATAATAACCTGCTGAATACATTTTACAACCCGTTGAATATAATAAGTGTAAATACATTGTAACACCAAAATTTATAAGTCATGATTACATCGGTGTGTTCTTACATTTCTTCTGATAGTGTCCATATTGCCCACACCTAGCACATCGATTCTGTCTTCGTGTGAACTCACCTATGCTGGGAATGCATTTTTACTTTGGCCAACGCCTCTTTGGTACAACTCGCGGTGGAAGAAGGTGAACTTCCTTTACGTGATTCAGAATATCCCATTGCAAAGTATTCGGCACAGGATAGATTATCTCAGCATACGCAAGAGCCCAAACTTCTGTCCTGTAGTATTTTGAGCATAAACCATAGAGTGACATTCCTGCTTCTCTACAACATGATATTGCATGCTCGCATGGTATCTGCTCAAGGTCGAACACACGACAAGTACAACTCCTCGCTCCAATGTTGACAATTGTAGTGGCCTCTCCACCTATCACTTGGAACTCAACAGTATTAAGTCTTGTGGCCGTTAGAAATCCTGCTTTGTTGTGCCTCTCACGAAGAGTTTTTTCCACACTTGGCGTTAATAATGTTTTAGTTTTAGAAGCTTCGACCCGCCTATTATTAAACCACTTTGACATCTTTGCTTGTATAAAATTAAAGAGGGCAATGATAGGGTAATCTCGAACATCTTTGAGCATTGCATTAACTGACTTAGACATGTTTGTGGTCATAATATTATATCGATTTCCTTTAAAATGAGCATGAGACCACATTTCAAAACGAACTTGCTCCTGTAGGTATCTAGAAATATTGGGATATCTTGCAGACAACTCATCAAACAAGAGAAAAAACTCGCAAATGCGGTAGGCCTCAGCGGTTTTAAAGAACAATGGTAGAACACCGCTACATCTGAAATTACTCTTGTTGTTTTGAGACACATTGTCATGCCCCCCAAACAGGGTGGGTGACATGGAACTCGATTTGGGATTAATAAAGCAGATTCCCAACCGGGTCCCACACTTAGCTGCATTAAAATATAAATAAATTAGATAATCCAGGAGCCTCTGACACACATGGCTCCACCCCACAGGACATACAGTATCGTACATACATGCTCATGTAAATAATCATTACAACAGACATCAACCACAGTCTAGTAAATCCAAATATTAATAAGTTTACAAAATTGCTCAATTCCTTACACTTTATATCAGAGGATGAACTCATTCCTCACTTGATCGATCCGTAGCATGACTCAGCTATGATGCACCGCTCCTCGAATCTTTTGGGAGGGGTTTAACATTTAAAACATTGAAACGTGAGCAAAAGGCCCAGTAGGATATAATTTGGAATACTTAAAATAAACGGGTAAATAAATAAGCGTGTAAACAATTAAATAAATAAAATAAGACATTCAGCCTCGACAGAATAGCCGAGACCTCACATCCTTTTTCTCAAAGGAAATATAACCGAAAATAACCATATTACAGGCTTCAGCAAGTAATTAGTACAAATTACTCACCTCACCAAGTGCCTCGCCTACCCGGACCGGTTTCAGGCTCTGCCCCTGAAGATGCACTTTCCGCATCCTATCTAGGCTTACAGCAATAGACTCTATTACCAGTTCACAAGATCTCTTATCTTAAGAAATCATTCATTTAACATTATGAAATTGTTCATATGACCCCACGAACCACTCAAGCCGGGGGCCCCATGATTGGGCAAGCCATGAGGTTCCATGACTAGACAAGCTATGGATTCCGACGACAGGACAAGCCAAGGATTTCCATAAATTAACAAGCCATGGTTTTTAAAACATTTTCCTTTCGCAAACCAATCCCTTTCTTTAAAATGTTTTCAAGGCCAAAATCCTTTTTGAAAATAGGCTCACAAGGAAAAGGGATAGAAATCCTACCTCGCACAATCAAACCTGGGACTAGCGTTGCCCTTTTTCGGCTTCCACTTCCTCAAGCCCCTTCAGTCTGAATCCACAGCGAGCACTGATACAAGATAACACTTTAGGATCAATTCTCACTCCTAAAGCAATCCAATCTCACTTATATACCAAGATTTTCAATTAGTGTGCCCTAATCCATTTCCATGTTTCAAATTCAATTCCAAGGGTTTTAAATATCAAATCAGGGATTAAAGATGCTAATCCTTTCATCCCAAGCCCCCAAATGATGCTAATTTAGGTTCTCCTCGAAAACAGGGGTCAAAACAATAATTTCAGGCCAAACAGGGTCAAACCCTGTGTACACCAGTCGACCTGTGACAAAGAAGTGCATCACCACCGGTCGGCCGGTGGTGTGCATCCGGTCGATCGGACCGGTCGGCTGGTGGCCATAGCAAGATCCGGTTGACCGGTGGAGAACACCAGTTCGCGAAAACTCGCGAAAATCAGTTCAAAAACCTGCAAATCCAGTCCCAATTCATAAAATCTCAAGGGACAACCTCTAGATCTGGGTTCTAGGTACTAAAACAAGTCCAAATAACCCAATATCTCCAATTTCTACCCTAGTTTTACTCAAAATCTATCAAAATCCGTTTTGAACCAAAAGTAAGTTTTGAATCAGACAAACATGAAATTCAAGAGAGGTTCTTTCAGTAATCTTATCTTGAATCCTTCTCTTGATGTTGAAAATACTTTGAAACTCTTCTTTGGCTCAAAACCCGTTCGATTTGGGACGGAAATGGGAGAGAGAGAGAGAGAGAGAGAGAGAGAGAGAGAGAGAGAGAGAGAGAGAGTGAGCGGAAGTGAAGAGAGGGAGAGAGAGAGGAAGTGCACGGGAGAGAAAAAGAAGGAAAGAAAAGAAAGGAAAAAGAAAAAGAAAAGGAAAAGAAAAAATAAAAGAAAATGACATGTGTAAAGTATAACAGTCCAGAAATGCGCCCATACACACTTTTGGATTAAAATAAATTACTGTAAATAATTTAAATACCTTGGAATTATTTAAACTCACATTTCAGAAACATTTATTAATTAAAACTCAATTAATTAAATCAGATTAGGCACACCAATAATCTCAATTACCTTAATTAATCTCAATTAATTCTTCAGGGTGTTACACACATGCCATGTGCAACAACCGTGATGTGCTAATGAATAAACTGTAGACAATGCATTACTTATACTTTGATTCCTATTAGAAATAAAACTAATTCCTTAGAATCAGTGATAATCACCTTCAAGTTTGAGAAGAACCATGTCCAGGATGCATCATTCTCTGAGTCTACAATGGCCCATGCGATGGGATAATAATGACGTTCACTATCCTGTGCAGTGGCAACTAACAACGTACCTCTGAATTTTCCCTTCAACCACGTTCCATCAACACTGATAACTTTCCTCATGCAACCAAAACCTCGTATACAAGGTCCATATGCAAGGAAAAGACAGATAAAACGGTTTTGTTCATCAAAATGAATATTGGTGATGTTGTCATGATTAGTAAGAGACACCATATGAAAGTATGATGGGAGCTTAGTGAAGCTTTCTTCGGCCGTACCTCTTACGAGTTGAAGTGCATGCTCACGAGCCTTCCATCCTTTGTAATAACTGAAGTCCGTCCTGAATTCGTCACGGGCATATTTCTGAATTGATTTCGGAACCGGACCCTGTTTGACGCCTATAAATTGGTTTTTCATGCAACTTCTAATAATGGAGTACGTTGCTTGCTTGTGCTTCACTGAACGCTTTTCTAAGGAGCAAGAGTGAACACCATTATACTTGCGGATTACAAACATGTTCGACAGTCTCAATTTGCAGGCTCGGACACGCCACACACATTTCGGATCCACACACTCTACTACTAGCACGTCTTTATTTGATTTTGTTGTTCGAAACTCAAACTTCCCTTTCAAAGCTATTAAATGCAGCTTTTCCTTCAAATCATTCTTACTTGCAAAGTACTGACCAACTTCTAAACTAGATCCGTCACTGAAGGTAGATCCATGAGATTATCCAAACTCAGTCTTGTCCATACAAACTAAAGGACCAGCAACTTCTACTTCATTTAAAATGGTAAGTGGTTGTGGTTCTACTTGTGGCTGTGACTCTGGTTGTGGTTGTGACTGTGGTGGAATATCATTACGAGTCGAAAACTCATCTGCAGCTACATTACCCATAAAATCACAATAAAAAAATCATCATGCAAAGGATTTCTCCTAATTTTGACTCCATCAATATGTTCTTTGGGATTCATAAACTTCCCATCCACTATCACGTGTAGCGGTACCTCGTGGGCTATATTCCTGAAGCATAACAAATCATCATTTTCTTTTATTACAACGGGCAACGATTTCTGTTTCAAATTCGGTACCCATGATAGCTGCAAAAAATGTTTTTGCCCATCAATTTTTCATTTTCTACAAATCTTATCAATGAAGGTTTCGAGAGTATCCTTTCATCCATATATATGCCAATTAAATTACAATCTGTATGCCACACCCAACAACTTTCAGTCTCATCCCATTTTCCTCCAATGTCAAAAAAAATCCTCCACTGAGCCATTATTTAGATTTTAAAACTGCAAAAATTTAATCAAGATAATAATATGTCATTAAACCAAACCAAATATCCCACGACCAGACTAAGAACATACCATATAATGAGAATAGACCAAGAACAAACCATATAATAAGAACAACCCAAGAACATACTAAGAATAGACTAAAAACTGACCGTGCAATAAGAACAGACCATGAACTGCCATGCCCCCTAAAACAGGGTGGGCGACGTGGAGCTCAATTAGGGATTAATAAAACAGATTCCCAACCGGGCCCCACACTTGACTGCATTAAAATATAAATAAATTATAGAATCCAGGAGCCTCTGAGACACAGGTGTGGCGACCCGCGCCCTCGCGGCGCGGTCGCCAGTCCTTATACTACTACTAATGGGCTAAGCTATAGTCTAATCCATTATTCGTTGTTAGACTATCGTCTCTTTAATTTACGTTCATGTGCGGGTAAATTTTTTTTTCTTTACTTTAACCCTCGGGTTCTTAACATGTTATGTTGTTACACTAATAACATATCTTGCTATTACTTTAAAGATTCGGATATCAAACTAGTTTCTGAAAACTTGTCTTAATTTATTACAGTCCGTTGTTCTTTACTAAGACAATGGTTGTAATATCTTCTTCTTAGAACCTGAACATACATACTAGTATTCTATATTACATTACTTTTGCGGTGAATTTAATTTCTAAGCGAGCGTAGTGGAGACCACTCCCGTGCACCCATGACATTTCCGCCACCCTTGCCTCCGCATGTCCATCAAGCAAACCACTATATGACTGGCTGCTTACCTTTGTTACCTGCACATGAGTAAACTGATGAGCTAACGCTCATCAAGTATAAACATGCATACATCATAAACTAATAGAAATTACATTAAGAGTTATGATGCAAATATGCTCGTGTGAAACATGCTTTAAACTACTTTTTATCTTTCTATTCTTACTTTACTGGCTGGTCTAGTCGGAATCTCTACACTGTGAGATTTCCCTCCCTTGCGGAGGCCGACGACCCGTCAGTCTTTTACTTTACTGGCTCATTACTTACTGTCTGGTCAAGTCAGAATCTCTACTCTTTGAGATTTTCCTCCCTTGCGGAGGCCGACGACCCGTCAGTCTTTTACTTTATTGGCTCATTACTTACTGTCTGGTCAAGTCAGAATCTCTACTTTTTGAGGTTTTCCTCCCTTGCGGAGGCCGACGACCCGTCAGTCTTTTAACTATGCATAAGGGTAACCATATGTCGCCCTTCTGAAATCTAGAGCATTAAGCCCTCCAAACATGTATAATCACATGTAATCACATAGACTTAGGAACATAAGTAAATTAATAGTTCTAAGTCTAACTGCAGCTTACTCGAGTCTAGACAAACATATATGTCTATACTTACCGTTAATCCGCTAGGATTCCGCTTCTTTGGAAGTTCTTTCGTTGTTGCTTGGCTCTCGTGCCAAAACCTGTTTCATGGAAATAGGTATTAAGCACCTATTCCAAGCATCAAAATTTCTCATACTTGGATTCCTAAATCCAATTTCAACTCATTTTCAAACTTAACCCCTCTAGGCCGAATTCTAGCTCAAGAGACAAATTACACCTATTCGTGTATCTCGGTTTCTGAATCTTAATCTATTCGTTTCCGAGGTTTAAAACTGTTATCCATTCTCTAGAATTAGATTCCTAACTCATTGCTTGCTAACTAGATTTTAGGAAATTTCGGCAAAGTTTCGCCTTAATTTTCCTCGTTTCCCGAGTTTTCAATAACTCATTTTACTCCGATTTCGGTACATTTTAGTAGTCGATTCACATTCCCGAACACAAATTGCTACATCAATTGAACAAAAATACATTTCCTCCATTTCTAGGAATTTTCGGATTTTTAGTGTAAATCCAAAAAAAATCGTTCAATCCTTTCAATACTACATTAAACTCCTATCGTAGTCCCCGACAAAACCTCGGTTTCGTTTTTCAGTTTTACGGATTTTTCCCGAGATGAGTTACTATTCACAAAAACGAAAAAGCAAGCAGTTTCTCATGAAAAATCTGAAATCTTACCTTGAAAAGTTGAGATTCTCCGCTAGAATGCCTCGGGTTATATTTCCACCGGACTAAACGGAAGAAATTTGGTAAAACGGGTGATTCCTTGATTTTCCCTTGATTTTTCTCTTTTTTCTCTCTTTTCTCTAGTCTCTCGGCCACCCTTAGGAAAATAGAACACTTTGTGTTCTAATGTGCTTCCGTAGGACTCTTTAATTGTATTAATGAATATTATAATATTATTTCTAATAATATCTCTTATTACTTTCTAAATTAAATTAAAGAAATCACTTTAATTCCTATAATTTAATTTGACTAATTCTAATTAAGTTTCACACTTAATTTAAGTGGTTCCATGTTCCTCACATTTTTCTTGTCGAGACCAAACTTTCCGTTTTTCAAAACGAGTCTCTTTCCCGATCTTGATAATTTCACACCAGACAGGTTCTATCTTCGCTTTTCGGATCTGCCCGAGCACCTGGGTCAAATTTCTCATATTCAACCCACTTCTCTTGGGTATCTCAATAGTCAATTTCTTTTTTCTGAAATTTTCATTTTAAACGATCCAGAATTGCCCAAACGCGCGTACCTCGCGGTTTTTTTTTTTTTTTTGATTTCCGCTTTTAACCGACTTGGGAAAATTCATTTTGGGAACTTTTGTCATTTTCCTTACTTCTAATATTTCTACTCTTTTTCTAACTGGTCATTTGGTCATTTACCAAATATTTCATTTTTTCATAACTAAAATATACCTATTAAAATTTCTAACTTTTAACCGATATTTTACTATTCACAAATCGATATTTTCGAATTTTCTCTATAACAATATTCGTATTATAACTTTACACTTTTCGGGTGATTTTACCCCGTATATAAAGTTTCTACATAACACTTTCCTGATTACATCAATATTTCTACTACTTTCTGTTCCGGGAATAATTACGGTCAAATGCCGGACTGTCCGATTTTGACTTAATATTTTCCCGGTCATTACAACAGGGCATCACCTCACAGGACATACAGTATCGTACATACATGCTCATGTAAATAATCATTACAACAGACATCAACCACAGTCTAGTAAATCCAAATATTATATAAGTTTACAGAATTCTCAAATTCCTTACATTTGTTCAAGAGGATTATCTCAATCCTCACTTGATCCAACAGTAGCAGTCTTCCGCTACCCGGCACCGCTCTTAGAGTCTCCTGGGAGGGGTTTAAGACATTTAAAACATAAAACGTGAGCGAAAGGCCCAGTAGGATATAATTTGAAATACTCAAAATAAATGAATAAATAAATGAGCGAGTAAATAAATGAGTAAATAAAATTAGACATTCAGTCCCGTCAGAACAGCCGGAACCTCACATCCTTTTTCTCAAAGGAAATATACTTGAATTTAACCGTATTACAGGCTTCAGCAAGTAATTAGTACCAATTACTTACCTAACCAAGCGCCTCGCTTACCCGGACCGAGTTTCGGGTTCTGCACCAGAAGATGTACTCTTCGTATCCTATCTAGGCTTACAGCAATAGACTCTCTTACCAGTTCACAAGATCTCTTATCTTAAGAAATCATTAATTTAACATTATAAAATGGTTAATATGACCCCACGAACTACTCAAGCCGCGGGCCCCATGACTGGGCAAGCCATGAGGTTCCATGACTAAACAAGCTATGAATTCCATGGACAGGACAAGCCATGGATTTCCACAACTAAACAAGCCATGGTTTTCAAAATGTTTTTCTTTCGCAAACTAATCCCTTTCTTTGAAACAGTTTCAAGGCCAAAATCCTTTTTGAAAACAGGCTCACAAGGAAAAGGGATAGAAATCCTACCTCGCACAATCAAACCTGGGACTAGCGTTGCCTTTTCACACTTCCGCTTCCTCAAGCCCCTTCAGTATGAATCCTCAGCGATCACTGCTACAAGACACCACTTTAGGATCAATTCTCATTCCTAAAGCAATTCAATCTCACTTATGTACCAAGATTTTCAATTAGTGTGCCCTAATCCATTCTCATGCTTCAAATTATCATTCCAATGGTTGTCAATCTCAAATTAAGGACTACAGATGCTAATCCATTTATCCCAAGTCCCCAAATGAAGCTAATTTGGGTTCTCCCCAAAAACAGGGGTCAAAACAACATTTTTCAGGCCAAACAGGGTCAAACCCGTGTGCACCGGTCGACTGGTGACAGAGCAGTGCAACACTACCTGTCGACCGGTAGTGTGCACATCGGTTGACTTGTCAGCCTGCAATCCGGTTGACCGCACAGGTCAACCGGTAGAATCGACTGCGCGAGAGAAGCTCACAGAAACTAGTCCAAAAACCTGCAAATCTAGTCCCAAATCCAAATATTTCAAAGTAAAACCACTAGATCTGGGTTCTAGGTCCTAGAACAAGTCCAAAGAACCCAAGATCTCCCATTTCTACTCTAGTTTTACTTAAAACCATCAAAATCCGGTTTGAACCAAAAGTAAGTTTTGAAATCAAAAAACTTGAGATTCAAGAGAGGTTTTTTCAGTAATCTTACCTCGAATCCTTCTCTTGACATTGAAAACGTTTTGAAACTCTTCCTTGGTTCAAGATCCGTTTCCTTTGGGACAAAAATGAGAGAGAGAGAAAGAGAGAGGGAGCACAGGAGTGGAGAGAGAGAGAGAGAGAGAGAGTGAATCCACGGGAAGAAAAGAAAAGCAAGGAAATAAAAGAAAAGAAAGGTGTCAGTATTTTATAACAACAGTCCAGAAATGCGCCCATACACACTTCTGGATTAAAATAAATTACTGAGAATAATTTAAATACCTTAGAATTATTTAAATTGACACGTGTCAAAAACATTTATTAATTAATACTGAATTAATAAGTCCAGATTAGGCACACTAATAATCTCAATCACCTTAATTAATCTCAATTAATTCTTCAGGGTGTTATAGCTCCACCCCCCTTAGGCAATTTCGTCCCCAAAATTAAGGCCTACCTCAAAGTGCAAACAGATGTGGACACTGCTCCTGCATCGTCGTTTCAAGCTCCTAGGTCGCTTCCTCAGCTCTATGTTCTGCCATAATACTTTCACTAGGGGAATCTCACATTGACGTAGACTCTTTATCTTCCGGTCAAGAATCTGGACTGGTGCCTCCCCGTATGATGCGTCATACTATATCGGAACGTCAAACCACTGCACTACAGCTCCGGGCTTAGGTTGACATTTCTGAAGCATGGAGACATGAAACACGTCATGCACGTGAGATAATTCAAGCGGTAAGGCCAATCGATAAGCCACCACTCCGATTCGTTGCACAATTGGGAATGGTCCCCCATACCTTGGTGCAATTTTCCCTTTCACACTAAACCGAACGACTCCCTTGCGTTGGGAAACCTTCAGCAAGACAAAGTCGCCCTCTTGGAATTCCAAAGGCCTACGCCTTTTGTCAGCATAGCTTTTCTGACGACTTTGAGTCAACAGTCGTTCTCAAATCACAGCTATCTTCTCATTATTCTCTTGAATGACTTTCAGTCCAGTGCTCAGTCGATCCTCTGGTTCCAACCGACACACAGGTGACCTACAAGGACGACCATATAGAGCTTCAAACGATGCCATTCCAATACTAGCCTGATAGCTGTTGTTATACGCAAATTCAGCTAGGTGTAGGTATTTCTTCCAGTTTCCATCAAATTTCAGAATACAAGCACAAAGCATATCCTCCAGAATCTGAATCACTCTTTCAGATTGCCGATCAGTCTGAGGATGAAATGCTGTGCTGAAGTTCAAGTCTGTTCCCATAGCTTCCTGGAAACTCCTCCAATACCGTGCATTGAAGCGGGTATCACGATCAGACGTGATAAACAGTGGCAGTCCATGTAGCCTCACGATGTGCTCCAGGTACAATTCTGACAGATTCTTCCGAGAATATGTCGCACAGAATGGTATGAAGTGCGCAGACTTCATCAACCTATCCACCACCACCCAGATGGCATCGTGCTTCAGCTCGGTTCTCGGTAGCCCCATCAAAAAATCCATGGTGATGTGCTCACATTTCCATCCAGGAACAAGAAGAGGTTGCAACTCTCCCGCTGGCTTTTCACACATTTCGAGACATACTCACGAACGTCTCTTTTCATGCCTTTCCACCAGTACTGTCTTTTTAGGTCCTAGTACATCTTTGTACTTCCCGGATGAATAACATACCTTGATTTGTGTGCCTCTTGTAGAATCGTTTTCTTTACCTCTCCTGCCTTAGGAACAACAAGGCGGTTGTGGAAATACAAGGCTCCATCCTCTCGGATTCTCCAATCCTCGAATTGTTCTCCATTTTGGATCCGAATCTAAATTCCTTGGAGGTGTGGATCCTGCCATTGATTCTGACTAACCTGCTGCACAATGTCCAGTGTAGAGACCAGATTATATACCATAGCCTGATTATAATCTTCGTACAATTAAAGATCGTATTCACTCACCACTTCAGTCCTTTTCCAATCTTCCAAAGCTAATGATGCCAGAGTCTCAGTCGTCTTCCTACTAAGGGCATCAGCCACCACATTAGCTTTTCCAGGATGATATTGCAGAGTGAAGTCATAATCTTCCATATACTCCACCCATCTCCTTTGCCTGAGATTCAAGTCTTTTTAAGTGAACAAGTACTTCAGGCTTTTATGGTCAGAAATGACTTGAAACTTTGCTCCATAGAGATAACATCTCCATATCTTCAGAGCAAATGTTACCGCTGCTAGATCCAAATCATGAGTGGGGTAATTCCGTTCATGTGGTCTTAATTGGCGAGATACGTGCGCTACCATGTGTCCCCCTTGCATTAAGACACAGCTAAGCCCACTCCCCGAGGTGTCAGTATACACCTCATATGGTTCCTCACTATCAGGAATAGTCAAGACTGGGGCACTTGTCAGTCTGACCTTCAATTCCTCGTCAACTGAGTCATCGGTGCAGCGATGCTCGAGAAGTCCTTTATAAAACGTCAGTAATACCCTGCCAGTCTGAGAAAACTGCGAATCTCAGCTACATTCTTCGGCCTTTCCCACTGTAACACAGTCTCGATCTTGAAAGGATCTACATAAATTCCTTGTCCTGAGATCACATGCCCAAGGAACTTCACTTCTGTTAGCCAGAAGTCACACTTCTCCTTAGATACAACTGGTGTTCTCGAAGAGTCTGAAGAACAATTCTCAAATGCTGCTCATGTTCTTCCCAAGTTTTTGAGTAAACCAGTATGTCGTCAATGAAGACGATCATGAACCGATCCAAGTACGGTCAGAAAACATGGTTCATCAGATCCATGAATGCAGCTGGGGCATTTGTCAGTCCAAACGGCATTACCAGAAACTCAAAGTGTCCATATCAAGTTCTGAATGCAGTCTTCGGAATGTGTTCCTCCTTGATTTTCAGCTGATGGTATCCAGATCTCAAGTCAATCTTAGAGTAGAACTGTGATCCACCCAACTGATCGAATAACTCATCGATCCTCGGCAGTGGGTATTTGTTCTTCACAGTCACCCTGTTCAATTGATGGTAGTCGATGCACAACCGTAGAGATCCGTCGTGCTTCTTCACAAATAGCACCGGTGCACCCCAAGGGAAAGTACTATTCCGGATATATCCCTTTTCTGCCAGCTCCTCAAGCTGCGCTCTCCATTCTTTCATTTCTGCCGGAGCCATCCATTAAGGAGGAATAGAAATAGGTGTCGTTCCCGGGACCAAATAAATATAGAATTCAATCTCCCGATCTGGCGGTAAACCAGGTAGCTCATCAGGAAATATATCTGTAAACTCATCCACTACAGGGATTCCCGCACTATCTCCAATTACCTCAGGTTCACCTTCCAAGGCAAGAGGGGAAGAGAAACAAGCCAAGTTCTTCCGTCCCCAACATTGTACTTCAACAGTCATTCCCCTAGGACTGGGTTCATCTCTGCCTGATAAGAAATCACCGTTCCAGACTTGGTTGTCAAATTCACTCTCCTATGGTAACAATCAACAATTGCACCATATTCTGACAGCCAATCCATTTCGAGTACCACGTCAAACAGGTTCATCGAAAGGATAATCAAGTCAGCCCTTATTTGCTCACTCTCAATCGTGATTTCACATGATCTACACACACTCATTACCTCCACACATCCCAGTAGGGAGTTCAAAGTCATCGGGACTTCTAAATTCTCACTTTTTAGTTTCAAAATCTGAACAAAAGAACTCGATATAAACGAGTATGTGGTACCTATATCAAACAACACATGAGCAAAAGAGTGAGAGATTAGAATCATACCCTCAACCACCGCATTACTGGTCTGACCTCCCGAACTGCCTCCTACCAGGGTATACGCTTGTCCTTGTACTTTCCCTTTCCCTCTGTCACCAACATTAGGCTGCTGGGTCGGAGGCCTATACTATTGTGGTGGAGGCGATTGTGCTGGACTCGGCGCTTGAGGCCGGAACTGTGTATACCGAGGTGGCTGATAAGTTGGTACAGGAGGGTATGGCATCTGCTGTGGCTGATATGGTGGCATATACTGTGGTGGCCCCTCCTGACTGTATGAAGTGTCACTTTGGGCTTGTTGAGGAGCCGGTGGCCGATTAGGACAATTCCTCATAATATGGCCTACCTGTCCACAATGGTGACACCTAGGCCCGTATGGAGCATTTCTATCACTCCCAGATGAGCTACTGCCACTGCTTGCCAATTCCCCAACAATCTGTCCCTGGTTGCAGTTTCTTGTACCACTCCGCTGTGACCCACTTGAAACAGAAGGTCTACCAGAGATGGAGACTCGACCCGTTGTTTCTTTGCTTTAATGATAGGCCAAGTTATCATATTCCACCCTTGTAGTAGCAGCTACCAAATCCCGGAAGTTTCGAAGACTCAGAGCCACCGAGGATCTCCTCACAGAGTTCTTAAGGCCTTTCTCGAACTTAAGGCACCTCATGTGCTTAGACTCCACTAGTGATGGCGCAAACCGGGACAGGTCATTAAACTTGGCCTCGTACTCCCTTACAGACATGTCACCTTATAGCAGTGACATGAATTCTAGCATTTTTTCATCCTAATAACTCTGAGGGAAGTACTGCTCATTGAACAGTGTCTCAAACTGCGCCCACCTCAGTCCTGTGACATCTATTCTCCTCTTAACCTGTTTCCACCAAGTATTTGTTAAACCCTCTATCTTGTATACAGTAGATTCCACCCAATATTCATCTGGGACTCCCATAGTACACAAGTGCTTGACTATGGAGTCAATCCAGAACTCTACTTCCTAGGGTTCTTCCTCACTGTTAAATGAGGGGATAGGCGCTCATCTAAATTCCCAAAAATATCCTTGTTTCCTATCCTCAACCAGCCACTCATTTTGAGCTCTCGTGGCCATGCCCCGAAAGGCAGCATACATGGCATCCAAGAACCCTTGGTTCAGTTGTGCCGGTTGGGTAGCTGGTCTACGGCGAGGCACCATTTCCTTCAACTGAAATAAAACTAGACTGTTCAGTCGATAATAGATGTCACATATGTATGTGCAATCTTGGGGTTTCTTAACCTAGGGCTTTGATACCACTCCTGTCACACCCCCAAACGGGGTGGGTGACGTGGAGCTTGATTAGGGATTAATAAAACAGATTTCTAACCGGACCCCACACTCGAATGCATTAAAATATAAATAAATTATAGAATCCAGGAGCCTCTGGCACACATGGCACCACCCCACAGGACATACAGTATCTTACATACATGCTCATGTAAATAATCATTACAACAAATATCAACCGCAGTCTAGTAAATCCAAATATTACATAAGTTTACAGAATTCCCAAATTCCTTACATTTGTTCAAGAAGATGATCTCAATCCTCACTTGATCCAACAGTAGCAATCTTCTGCTACCCCGCACTGCTCCTAGAGTCTCCTGGGAGGGGTTTAATACATTTAAAACATAAAATGTGAGTGAAAGGCTCAGTAGGATATAATTTGAAATACTTAAAATAAATGAATAAATAAATGAGCGAGTAAATAAATGAGTAAATAAAATTAGACATTCAGTCCCGTCAGAATAGCCAGAACCTCACATCCTTTTTCTCAAAGGAAATATAATTGAAATTAATCGTATTACAGGCTTTAGCAAGTAATTAGTACAAATTACTTACCTAACCAAGTGCCTCGCCTACCGGACCGGTTTCAGGTTCTGCCCTCAAGGATGCACTCTCCGCATCCTATCTAGGCCTACAGCAATAGACTCTATTATCAGTTCACAAGATCTCTTATCTTAAGAAATCATTCATTTAAAATTATGAAATCGTTAATAACTACTTAAGCCACGGGCCCCATGACTGGGCAAGCCATGAGGTTCCATGACTAAACAAGCTATGAATTCCACGGATAGGACAAGCCATGGATCTCCACAACTAAACAAGCCATAGTTTTCAAAATGTTTTTTCTTTCACAAACCAATCCCTTTCTTTAAAACAGTTTCAAGGGCAAAATCCTTTTTGAAAATAGGCTCACAAGGAAAAGGGATAGAAATCTTACCTCGCGCAATCAAACCTGGGACTAGCGTTGCCTTTTCACACTTTCACTTACTCAAGTTCCTTCCGTCTAAATCCTCAGCGATCACTGCTACAAGACAACACTTTAGGATCAATTCTCATTCCTAAAGCAATTCAATCTCACTTATGTACCAAGATTTTCAATTAGTGTGCCCTAATCCATTCTCACGCTTCAAATTATCATTCCAAGGGTTTTCAATCTCAAATCAAGGATTACAGATGCTAATCCATTTATCTCAAGTCCCCAAATGAAGCTAAGTTGGGTTCTCCCCAAAAACAGGGGTCAAAATAACATTTTTCAGGCCAAATAGGGTCAAACCCGTGTGCATCGGTCGACCGGTGACAGAGCAGTGCAACACTACCGGTCGACCAGTAGTGTGCACACCGGTCAATCGGTCTAGTCGATCGGTCAGCCTACAATCCGGTCGACAGGTGGAATTGACTGCACGAGAGAAGCTCGTAGAAACCAGTCTAAAAACCTGCAAATCCAGTCCCAAATCCAAATATTTGAAAGTAAAAACCCTAGATCCAGGTTCTAGGTCCTAAAACAAGTCCAAAGAACCTAAGATCTCCAATTTCTACTCAAGTTTTACTCAAAACCATCAAAATCCAGTTTGAACCAAAAATAAGTTTTGCAATCTAAAAACTTGAGATTCAGGAGAGGTTCTTTCAGTAATCTTACCTCGAATCCTTCTCTTGACGTTGAAAATGTTTTGAAACTCTTCCTTGGTTCAAGATCCATTTGATTTGGGACAAAAATGAGAGAGAGAGAAAGAGAGAGGGAGCATGGGAGTGAAGAGAGAGAGAGAGAGAGAGAGTGAATGCACAGGAAGAAAATAAAAGAAAGGAAAGAAAAGAAAAGAAAAAAGAAAAGAAAAGGAAATGGACAGGTGTCAGTATTTTAAAATAACAGTCCAGAAATGCGCCCATATATACTTCTGGATTAAAATAAATTACTGAGAATAATTTAAATATCTTGGAATTATTTAAATTCACACGTGTCAAAAACATTTATTAATTAATACTCAATTAATAAATCTAGATTAGGCACACTAATAATCTCAATTACCTTAATTAATCTCAATTAATTCTTCAGGGTGTTACATGAACAGATTAGAACCGACCGTGCAATAAAAACAGATCAAGAACAAATTACGAACCGACCAAGTTATAAGTGTTGGTTGCCGAATCGAATTCAGTGGCGGAAACGCAGCGGAAAGGCGGATCGTGTATAACAAAAATTTTCACAAAACTTTTAAGATACTCTATAAATTATATTAATTTATGCACGAATAAATTAATCTCATTAATTTTTGCCATTCAAGGTTCAACCGAAAAAATACCTGGTAGCCGATTTGGATGATATCTTGAATTTCTTTGACCACGAACAGTCCTTGCTCCAAGCTTTGTGTTTAGAACACCAAAGTCTTCCACGTCAATTCCTTGATTCCACGTAGACGTGTGTGTGGGCACACGCGAGACAAAACAGGTTTCTGAAACACTCGAATTTCCACAAACACCAATGCATGCACGATGTTGAATTTTTGGAGAAAAATATTTCTCACTCTTTTCCTCTATGAGAATTTCAGCCACAATGTTTTTAGGGCTGAATAATGTGTCAAAAAAATTGTTTTCACAATTTTCTATCTTTCTCATATTTAAAGAGTAGAAGTCAAACTTCAAAATAGAATCAAATCCTTATCTCCAATTTTGAATTTTGAACAAAAAATCCCTTCCCCTTATCACTTAAGTGGCCGGCCACCCTAGGGATTTATCCCTGTGTGTGTGGCGCCTAAATCAGATAGAGAAGGAAGAGATTTTATCCTTTATCCAGTAGTCTAATTTTAATTCAGATTCAAATTCGAATTTAAGTCAAACTTAAATTAATTTGAATTCTAAATTAAACAACTTATCAAATAAGTTTAAATGGATAAATCTAGATATGTTCAAATTCAAATTTAAATAATCTCATTATTTAAATAATAATTAATTCTCAATTAATTATTCTTTGAGTATTTAATTTTAGAATTCCGTAATTCTAAAACTCTCATTTTGCCCTTTGTGTCTAGTAGAATTACAAGGACGACGTGGAGACTAATGGACCTATAATTCTGAGCTCCAATAAAATTAATAATTAATTAAACATTTTAATTAATTAATTAATTCTATTAATTCCAATAGTTACTCCACTATAAACTTGGAATTGCACTCTCGGAATTATAGACATTAATTACTTCTAAACTGCGAAGTGTCCATTTGATATAGTCATTGCATATAGATCGATCCTCCATAAATAATTCATAATTAGAGTCGGGTAGAATCCGTTAACCTCTCTAATTACATCTTTATCCTTAAGTACCATTGATTCTCTAATGGATAGTGATTCATAAAACACATTCATGAACCGAGCGCTCTTACTAATCCAAGTACCGAATCAACACTCAAGAGAATTATTTATACGCTTCTTTCTCAAGAAGGAATGGATTCCATCTCGTATAATAACATTCCCAGCTACCTATTTCATTATGTCTCCAAAATACAAGGAATAGGATTCAGGGTTTCGGAATCCGTACCAAGTAAATCAAAAGACATAAATCCATAAATAGGAGTTTGTCAAGAACTCAGGATTAAGATCATTCTATATATGACCATCGGTAGACTCAATTAGAATTTCTATGCTTAACGGAAATTATTAGAAATTCATATTGTGTCTGCGTCCATGTTCCACATAATCTCATTATGCGGAATACACTCATTCAATATATTGCCATATTAACAGTGCGGATAACACCATTCCATTCTAAATGGGAATGACATGTATTAATAATGTTTTAATTAAAGATTCCGAACTTTAATTAAATTCATTATGAACAATTATTTTTTATTATTATCCTTAAACATTATCCTCTCGTATATAACACTTATATACCATGTTTAAGGTTACATAAATAATCAAGGAATTTTATTTGATATTCATAAAATATTCATAAATATATGCACATAAAATGATGAATAAACTATTTTATTAAATAAATAATAAATATCCTTTTACATCTCATGCTTTCAGGACACTATTCCGAACAATCTCCCACTTATCCTAAAGCAGGTGTGTCATGTCTCTAATCCCAAATCCATCGAAGTGCCGATCAAAAACTAGTCTTTCAACATGTAAAATTACTATTTTAATGGATTTTTAACATTTTTAACTACATTCTCATCTTAAAAACATATGAACAACAATGAAAAACACCACGAGAGATATAGAAAATGAAAGACTTACTTAGTAGCTCTTCTTCAAACTTCGTTTTGGACGAGAAAAAAACGTTGAATGGGCAAGATAATAATGTTAATGAGGTTATGTGACGACGATGACTTGAGAAGAAGAGAGGAGAAATTGAAGGCGGCTAAGAGAACAAAATGGCGTGAAATGGAAGAGGAGGAGGAGAAAGAGAACCCTAAAAGCATAATTGATGACGTGGAATGCTGATGTGAAAGTTAGGTTATTTACCCAATTTATTTTTTTTTATGGTTTATTTACTTAAAAACGCATTTTACTTAGTCTATTTATACAAAGTTCTCCCTATGTAGGCTGCTGACACTGTAAGCTAAGTTGTGAGTATGGCACACTCTTGTTGACGAACTGAAGCTAGAGATTAACTTTAAAAAAAAAAAAAAAAAAAAAAAAAAAAAAAAAAAAAAGGAGTGAAAATGAAAGATAGTTTATAAAGTAAAATAATAATAAGAAATAAATTAAACTTCTAATATCACTAAATAAGACATCATATTATAATTGTTCGTGACAAATTTTCATATTTTAAAATCGTTGCAAATTAACACTATATTATCAATATTATTGAAAACATATTATAGGACAAAATAGTTATTATAGGGGAGGGAAAGAAATGTTAGGAGTAATTAGTAAAATAAACATAAAGAAAAAGTGAAGTGAAGTAAGGTAAAGCTGTAGGAATAAACAAAAAAGTCATTTGCTGGGGCATTTATATTTAGTTTAAAAAAAAACCTTATATAAAGTCTCCGCGAACTATAAAATTCTCTAATGGCATGTATATATCTTGTATGTATGTTCACGTGCCCCCACTACGTAACCTCATTTTTTGTATGTATAACACTATTTGTTTAAGTGTAATGTAAAAAATATAGTTTAACACGTAAATTGAGTACTACACTTAAACACACAAAACAATGTTCTTGAGTCGTGTGAGCCATTTTGGTTCTCTTTTTATGTTTTGGACTTTGGTTGGTTTAGTTGGGCTTCATATTTAGATTGTTTATTTTGAACGTGTCAAGAAAAACTTACGTTTTGAAAGTAGTATATTAGTTGCTGCAGAAGTGTCATACAACTTTTGTTTGAGTCGTTTGGTTCCCTAAGTAATGCTATGTGTTTTGACAAAATCTGGAGTTAGTTTCTTGAATTCGTTGGGCTCGTTCGAATAGAAGAAGATCAGCTTTTGGGTTTGTTCAAATAGAAGAAATCAACCTCACCGTTTTGAATTAAGATAAGGTTCTGAGAATTTCGTGGAGAAGATCAAGAGTGTGTTGCTATTTTGATTTAAACCAAGATTTGAAATTGAAACAAATATCTATTATAGATTTTGTTTTAGTTTGAATAAGAGGTTTATTTATTCAAAACCGTATTTCATGATGAATTTGTTTTGAAGATCAAGATATCATCTAAAAAAGAGATTGGAGTGCTGAGAATCTGGGTCAAGGAAACTGAAATTGGAATATGCAAAGCAGATTACGTGCTTTGAATTTTAAACTAATAACTGTCTTATCTGTAACTACAGATTTTGAGACAGATTCTGATTTTGAATTAAGATCAGTTTATAAAAGGTTGCTGCACGAGGAATCTATTGATGGACTGCAATTCTGATAAAGTACGGAGTGCACAAGTTAAAGAGATATAGCGTTCATCGATTTTGATCTTTGAGAGATGATTTTGTGAGCTTTCGAGAGAAGGCGTTTGAAGATGAGTGGTACTCGCCAAGTTAGCCACTTAGGGTGTTAGACACAACGGCGTCGATAGTTGTTGCGTGATAATTATGCTCGCAAGTGCACGTGTCGCTAACAAGTAATAAAGTGTACACAAGTACGGATATCGATCCCACGACGAACGAATCACCACAATATGTGTTGGGAGTTGTATATTCACAAAACAACAAGAAATAAATTCGGCAAAGTTTACTAAGATGATGTGATTGAAATGAATGTAAATGAAATGAAATCTGATGGCAAAATGTAACAAGAATGAAATGATGAGATGTAACTTAGTGGTAAAAATGAGCTAGGCCTGCTAACTTCCCCTCTACTACAAGTCTGACTAGAATGTTACCAAGAATGCTGCAGCATTCTACTATCTTGTCAACAGAAACTCGTTGATGCATAAAGTTCTTCCGAATTGATTATGACTGTGGTCCCTTAAGCTATTTCCAGCACATTCCTGTGTGGATCCAGCTCTAGGACTGCAGATTTAAGCTCAGGTTTCGTTAAGTTATGCTAGGTGAATAATATATTCCTATACCATCCAGTAATCAACAACTCAGCAAGTGCATTGAACAAGCATCATTCATGCTAATCCAATTAAAACTAACCCTTCTAGTATTAATCTTAATCTTGTATCCTAAAATTGATGGCAAGTCCAGAATAGAAATAGATATTAGCTCACATGAATGAACAGGAATAGTAGATTAATAGCATTTCAGAAACAACTTGTCATTCTTACAATATTGGTTTCATTAGCAAACCTAGCTACAACAACTTAGTTCATAATGATAGTTACAAGATCCAAAGCTTCGGTACAATCCATATCTAGAATCAGTAGCTAAATGACAAAAGATAATTAAGCTAACAGAAGAAGAGCAAGTTCGGCTGGATCTGGATTCGTCTGTGGCCGGCCAACAATGTCCTTCAACTTCCAGCTCTCACGGCTTTGTATTCACCTTCAAGGCTAAGAATCACGTGTTGTTCTGCTTTCGTCAGCTCTCTCCCGAAGCTTTTTCCTCTCTGAAATGTATCTTTTTGTGTTTTCTGGTATATTGGTACTCTCGCTGTGTGTATCCCTTTATGAGCAATTTTTTTCTTTTTATATCTCTGCCCAATTCTTTCTCTTCCTCTTTTTTCTCCCCTTGGCGGTTGCCAATTTGTCCTGAGAGAAACATTCCCTTCTAGGGCAACACAAGGGCTGAGGTGTCACTACTGATGTGCACAGTGGACCCATTTCACACTTCCTTAGCCAGCTCACACGGATTCCTCTGTCAGCTTTACCCAGCTAGTGCGCTGACGTCAATGAGCTGCCAGCTAATCCCATAATGTCGCCAAGAATGCTACAACATTTTAGTTCAACAAATTCCTGCAAGGATTTATACATCATTAGCTACTATTTCACCTCATTTTACATCCAAATTACCGACTTTTACTCCAAGAGGAACAACAGTACGGAATTAGGCCAAAGTAAATGCAACTCTACAAATCTACTCTAAAACATACAATAAATGAGAACAATCACTCAAGGACACACAATTTTTAGGCTATAAAACCAGTGGATAACTCTAATTTCTTAGAGTTATCACACCCCCAAACTCAGAATGTTGCTTGTTCTCGAGCAAAACAAAAGTGAGAACAAGATAGGTTGAATGAACTAAAGTAGAAAAGAAGACTAATGCATACTTTGTGATTAATTTTCTTAAGAAATTTATGTCCTTGAAACACGGGTTAGAAGTGCAGCCCTAAGAAAAACATGAATGCCAACCAAATGTTGATTTCAAAACATGAGATTGCTCCTTCTTTGCTTGGACCTTTCTTGTGTGTGTGTGAACAACCAAGTGCCAAATCATCAATGTCAAACTAGTTGGGACCATGTGCATGCGGTTTTCATTAAGCTCTTCTTAATACAAGTTCAAACCCCATAAGCTTGCTTTTCAAAACTCTCTCCACTAATGAACATCAACACATCACCAAAGGTCAATAGGACTTCATTAGGTTTTTACTGTTAGGCTAAGGTGAAGGTAGAATGGAAGATAATATTTTTGGCTCAACTCTCCTTCAAACACCTTGCACTCTAGAACTTTGCAGACACAAACAACATTCCATGAAACTGCCCCAAGCTCAAATCTTGCTTTCCCTTGTCCACTCTATTTGCTTTTAAATGCCCTTTTATTGTACCCATTGCTTTCCTTTCCCTCTTTTTTTTATCTACCAAGAATTGCCAACTTGCCTTTTTACGCAAATGCCAACATTGGTGATGAAGTCACCCGATTACTCAACAAGTTACAAGTCAAGGCGCTTTTCTCTTTTTTTTTTTTTTTTTGCTTGCTCTTGCCTAGGTCTACCATTTGACGCAAAAGTGAACATGGGGCTCATGCTCACTCCTGGTTACTAAGTATTCCAAAGCAGCGGAGCAAAGTTTTTTTTTTATTTTTTATTTTTTTACAAGCAGCAACAAGACATTAAGAGCTCAAGCTCTCCCTGCCCCCAAACTCAAAATGAGCATTGTCCTCAATGATCCAGGAGGAGCAAGGAAAGAGCAACAAAAAATTTCAATCAACCGTCATCCTTCCTTCCACAAACACATATTACATTTGATTTAGAGTGCTGACATGCATAGGGACAGTGGGATGAAGGTGAGTATGCGGCTGCAGCTAGGCTAGTGAATCTCAATGGGGATATAAAAGCTAACTTATGTTTTACAAGGCTGCTAGGGATATGTTCAGTTAAGGCTGGCTACAAAGCTCAAACTGTCCAAAGATAGCTTAAATTATCCCCTTGGTAAAGTGCTAACTTGCGATTTTGCCTCAAGAGTTATCAAGCAAGATCTAGGGGCTATAAATATTTTCAAAATGGGGAGCATGCTCAAGATCTTTCCCTATTTAAAACACCGAATCAATAACACAAGGTAGTGCATAATGGAAAAATCACAAGCCAAGAGAAATCAATCAAAGTAGTATCAAATCAACACAAGGCAGAATAACTATATAATCACCATATAAAACTGCACTTCTAAAAAAAAATCTCTTTTTTTTAGTCACAAAGTATGCAAAAAGAAATAATTAGTCAAAGATAAAGACAACTAATCAACACTTGACAATGAAAATTGAAACACATAATAATTTAAAAACATGCGACAATGAGATATAGACAAGAGAGAGAAAGGAGGAAGGACTGCCCTGTTTTACCGCTGTCATGATCATCCTCTCCACCGCCAATTCACTGCACTCCGCAGCGTCATTCTTCTGATTGACTCTTCGGGTGCAGCGGCTTTTCCTTTTTCTTGATGCTGGGATGCGACAGCCTCTTCAGGTTGCTGGTGATCAGCTGTAGGTGAGGTTAGAGAGAGTGGTGATGTCTCTTCCGCAGGGCTAGGCTCCTCATCCTCGGAGGAAGAACTGCACAGGTACTGAGGGAATACTGGAAAGGAGTGGAATCTCTTGGAATTGGGTCTGTAATGTTTCTGGAGAACCAAATCCCTCTGCTTTGTGTACTTCCAAAATTCCCTTATTTGTTGCACAGATTCATATTGAAGCACCTCCACTTGGCTGAGGCGCTGCTCCATTTGATTCAGGCTTGCAATGATGTTGGGGCTGATTGGTGCAGTAGTAGGCGCTCCCTAGTGAGGTGCATTCGCTGCTGGGGTAGGAGCACCATCTTCTTCTTCTTCTTCCACGTTATTCTACAGGAGCCGTGCAAGGACATTTGGGGAAATGGCTGCGGCCGGCTGTTCCTTCGTCTCGCTCTCTTCAACAATCACTCCATGAGCGATACACAGTTGCGCGATTAGCGATGGAAACCATAATCCCCCATTCTTACGCCCCGCACAGACTCCTACCTGCTGGCGTATCATCCTCTCCACGTTTAAGGGCCTTCCCTTTATCATACAATAGAGCAAAATAGCTCTCTCTTTGTGTACTAAATGGTAATGAGATGAGGGCATTAGCCGGAACCTTAGAAAATGGTACCAAATCTTTGGTCCCGGCTGGAGGCACTCCCTTGGAAATGTCATTGACCCTCTTGTAGCTCTTCTCCATTCAGTGCCCTCAACACAAAGCTCCTCGATAACTTCGTCCAACTGGTCTTCATTCAAACTATTTGCGAAGTCCATAAAATTATCCTCCACATCCGGCAAGTCGTAAATGCAATTAATTGCCGTAGATGTGAAAGGGATTACTTGTCCTCAGACATAGACTGTGTCAGGGTATGCTTCATCATAATTGGTATAAAACTCACGCATGAGCTGCACCGCCGCCGCAGGCGGGCTTTGGCAGAATGAATGCCATTTGTGCGTGGAGATGACAGAATGGATAAAGCTGGGGTACCCTGAGGGGCGGCCCCTTCTGTACACAAACCCCTTTTCCATGTACAATGCACGCTCAGTTATGCATAGGTCGAAGCGCTGCTGAGCCTCTGGGGACACAAATTTTTTCACTTCAGTCTTTTTTGAGGCCGGCTGTGATTCAGAATCTACTTGTATCTGCACTGCTTTCCCCTTTCGCGCTCTGCTCTTGAATGACATTTTGATGTCTGAACCCCTTTCTCTATTATGACGACCCACTAAGACAGAATTGCACACTCACTGCCTTTCCTAACACTCCACAGGCTAAATATCACCTCTCCTCTATTTTCAGCAAATCTTTGCAACAATAACGCTCCCCCAAACTCTATTCATCAACAGACTAATTAGCATCTACCCTTTTTAAAGAACACAGAGTTAGGGGAAAAACTCTCACTAACCTCAATGACTATCTTCTCTGTGGCCGGTGATTAGTGCATGAAAATGGACCCTAGATACTGCTTTTGATTTATATAATATTAAAATATTTAGGCTTTAATTAAACAATTCCATTATTTTTATTCATAATATTTTTAATTGGAATTTGTCTAGTGTTTGCTTAATTATTTACAGATAAAAAGCAATGTGAGAAACTACACAAGAAAAGCCACGAAAGCCATATTTTTAGCAAATCCGAGCCACATAAGCCGAGCCAATCAGAGAGAGCCACAGCTTCCTTCAGCCAAGCTGATTCCCACGTGGGCCCCACCTTTTCCGCGTTCCCCACTCAGATTCGCGCGCGTCACCTTCACGCAAGTCTCCAGGGGTCGCGTCCCATTCACGCGCTCTCTCCAGCGCGTTCGAACGCGTCTTCACGTAGGTCCCGCGTGCAGCGCGCCAGTCTGCCCCTCCCCTCTGCGCGTGCCAACTGTCTGAGCGGGTCCCAGCTGTCTCCAACCGCCAGCAAGCTTCACCATTCCGCGCGCGGCACGTGGCTCCCTTTTCTCCTCACTGCCAATCACATTGCGCCACGTGTCCCCCTTAGCTAGATCCGAAACTCTCCCTCAAAAATCTGAGCGATTTCTTCCCGAATTGAATATATGATTTGTCCTAATTTATGTGTAATTTTATTTTGTTTCCTTTTCCTTTGTAATTTTCTATTTTTACTATTTGTTTCCTTATTTGACAGGCAACCTCTAAACGCTATAAATAAGAGGGTTTGCCTAAGGTTTCGAGAGCTTTTTAATATTGAGTTTTCTGTCGTCTTGCTATCAGTCTCATATTTTCTCTCTAGAACTTGTGAGAATGTTTTGCAAGATAGGCTAGAGTTCTTTTGGTGAGGTTAGAGATGAACTTCTGTTGAGCGACCCAATTCGGGGTTTTGATTCCTTGAGCTGTAAAGTTTAACATCTGAATGAATTAAATCTCATCTATTTTTCTATTACTTTTCAAAATATTGTGTGCCAATTTTTATATAAGTTCAGTCATGCTTTTCTTATGTAATTATGTCATGCATTGTTTTGTCATTCAAATCATTTTACAAATTGTCTTTTACTGCAATATTGTCAGATTGATATATTGTCGATTTGAGATAACTTGTAATAATAATATTTCCGGAGTCAACATAGAGATTTAATCTATTCAGTTCTTTTATTTTGTGAATCAAAACTGGAATTGGTGAACGAAGCATTAGGGATTCTTGACACCTTACCATTTTCTTCATATAGATTTTCTCCTTTTTATTTTATTTGCAACAAAAATCTCAAAAACTCTCATTTTTCTTTGATTCACATTTCTCTAACGCTCTTGTTCTGTTAATTATTCTTGTTATTTTGTTATCTCTCTGTGGATACGACCGCCCTTCTGTGCTACAATTGACCACTTGTGAACATCACTTTTGGGCGTTAATCAGCCGGCGGCTGGTTGCTTCCCCAAACACTTGCTGTGCCTGTTGGAAAATAATGGCATCGAGTGCGCAGCGGAATTTAAAAATTTTAATCAAAGTCAAAGCCAAACAAGAACATGTTCATGATGCTATATAACATAAATACTAAAGATCTAAATCATACCTTTTGAGATTTCGTGAAACCGCACGCCCCGACGGATCAAAGCGTTCCAAACAAAGAACCGGAAGAGCCTCAACCAACTGGTCTTCTTTGCTATTCTCGTTTCCACGATCGGTGTGTGCGGGTGGGCACACTTCGTTTAATCTCCTCTTTGGTATTCTTAATCTCCTTCCAATCACAAGAGAGCCAAAGAAAAATTGTTCTTGATAATTAAACAAATTTTCCTCTTGAATCTCTTATCAATAGCCTCCAAAAAGTCTCTCAAGTGATCTAATGAGTAATGAGACTTAATAGGCTATTTATAATTTAGGAAGTCATACTTCCGCAACAATTAGGTTTCCCAAAGATTTAATCGCACTTTCGAGTCGATTTTGCCACATCAAGACGCGTTACATGCGTTACAACCGGTCGATCGAGACAGAGAAGTTATAACTCACCGGTCGACCGGTCCTTCACAAACCGGTCTACCCACCGGTCGACCAGGACTGGTCGACCGGACCGGTCGACCGTGACCGGGTCTACCCACCGGTCAACCTATTCAAGATCGACGAAAGTTGTTTTCCTAGTTTTTCAACATGGGAAACTTGCAGACAGAGCCTCGGTTTTGATTCAAACAACCCAATAGAGAAATTGTCCGATCAAAACGGTCATATAATAGTCTTTCCACATTAAACAACTCTTAAAACAATAATTCAACCAATTTATCTAGAATCAATTTATCAATTAATTCACCCGATAAATCACTCATGAATTAACTTTGAACCTTTTTACGGAAATAACACAAGTTACCAATATGTAGGAAATACACCGTATCACATGTGAAATTATGTGAGCTAGCAAAGGGACCCGATGGACATATATAAATCAAGCTCCTATAATCACAACGCTACTTGTAAACCAACAAGTCCGTCTCATGATTATAAAACTCTAGCGCTATTCCACTAAAAGCCTAGAGTCGCACTCTCGATTTTATATAGCGTATTTACAAAGCTCTAATTAGCTCTAGTCCATGACTCAATATATTAGTATATCATCCCCATAGGATATCCATAATCGACTTGAGGTCAAGTTCTGTTTTACCTTCCCGATTACATTTATCTTATGTTCCATTATCAAACCATTGGAAAAATACTATTCATACTATTACAAACAAGAAACCATTAGATAACACAGAGTAGTCTAATAGCCGATTTTCGTATTTTCCAATCCATTGATAATGCATAAGAGGATATCATTGACTCTTTATAGGAGCTATGGATTCCACTATCTATGAATAACGAATCTACGATACACGAGTCATACCCCAATGTACCGCAAGCGTACCTTTACATAATGTCGGGATGTCTCCCTTTAGTACATCAAAGGATACAAGTCAAGTATACGGGTTCATCATCCATCTCGGGATTAAGATGACAACATATAATTCGTCAAAAGTGAATTGTTTTATTCAAACAGAATTATTAATTAAAACAATTCATCTTTGGTCCGATCCAATATAGATTTCACCATTAGAAACTATATCAATGTCTCTACCCATGGAGTCCCACCTCCGACGACCAAGACAAGCCGTCTCCGTTAGGAAGTAGACAACATAACAATCTTAACATGAATAAAGCGCCCAACTTTATTCCCTCGATTGTGGATCATAAGATTTAGACTATCATCTTTAGATTCTTGTCTTCCGCATGTTCTTCACATTACATGCATGATCTAAAGATTTAGAATGATGTCTCGGACTTTTTGTTTGCTTATCATACATTCAACTATTATGAACATAAAGAGGACAATACATAGATATATGAAATAAACAAATCTTTATTAATAGTCAAAATGTCTCAAAGAAAATTGTTACATTTATTCCTAAGGGCATAAACGCTAACAATCTCCCACTTGCACTTAAGTGAGTAAATGTGACATGCCACGCATCCCCATAGCCTCGACATGCTTCTCAAGACCTTAGCCGGCGGTGGCCTTCGTGAACGGGTCACCATATTGTCCTCTCGACGCGATTTTGCATATTTCCACATGCCCTTCTTCAATAAAGCTTCTTATCACATGATACTTCCTGTCTATGTGCTTACTCATTTTCTCGATATCTTGGTTCTTTGGTGTTAGCTATTGCCGCACCGTTATCACAAAGATAGTCTCAATGGCTTATCCACACCAGGAACAACTTCAAGATCCATCAAAAATTTATGAGCCACACCGCTTCTTTCAAGCATCACTAGTGCCACATACTCGCTTCCATCGTTGAGTCGGAAGTGCAAGTTTGCTTGACACTCCTCCAAACGATGTAACCGCCTCCCGGAGTAAAGACAGAACCCAAGTCGATTTCCTAGAATCCAAACAAGATTGAAAATCTGAATCAGATATCCTAGAGGTGTTAAATCCTCCCGGAATATACCAAAGATATAATTTCTAGTTCTCCGAAGATACTTGAATATATGCTTGACCGCAACCAGATGGTTAGGTCCCGGATTCGATGAAATCGACTTACAATCCCAACCGCATGGCAAATGTCCAGTCGAGTACAAAGCATTGCATACATGAGGCTCCCGACTGCCGAAGCATAAGGCACCTTCGCCATGTATTCTCTTTCTTCAGATGTCTTAGGAAAATCACTGTTCGAAAGAGTAATTCCAGACCTAGATGGTTGCCCACCTTTCTTGGAATTCTGCATTGCATACTTCTCGAGAATTTTATCTATGTACGAAGCCTGAGAGAGAGCTATCATTTTGTTCTTTCGATCTCTTAAGATTCGAATGCCTAGAACATAATTAGCTTCTCCTAAGTCCTTCATGTCAAACTGTTTGGTAAGCCAAACTTTGACTGATGATAAAGCCCCTACATCATTGCCAATAAGTAGAATATCATCAACATATAATAGTAGAAAAACCACTTTCCCATCTTGAATATGTTTATAAACACAAGGTTCATCCATATTCTATTGGAATCCAAAAGTCTTGACCACTTGGTCAAATCTTTTGTTCCAAGAACGGGAAGCTTGTTTTAATCCATAAATGGATTTCAACAACTTGCAAACTTTTCCCTCTTGACCCTTAGCCCCAAAGCCTTCTGGTTGTACCATGTAGATACTCTCCTCAAGATGGCCGTTCAAGAACGCCGTCTTGACATCCATTTGCCAGATCTCGTAGTCGAGAGCAGCCGCAATGGATAAGAGAATGCGGATGGACTTAAGCATGGCTACTGGCGAAAAAGGTTTCCTCATAGTCGATTCCTTCCTTTTGCGTGTATCCCTTAGCTACCGGTCTAGCCTTATAGGTTTCGACCTTTCCTTCGCATTTCTCTTTCTCTTGTAGACCCATTTACACCCAATGGGCTTAATCCCATCGGGAAGATCTACAAGTTCCCGGACTAGATTAAAATCCATAGATTTCATCTCGGCTTTCATGGCTTACGTCCAGAGGTTTGCATCAACATCCTCCATAGCTTCTTTGTAAGTATAAGGATCTCTGTCATGTTCCAGAGATTACGCCAAAAAGGTTTCCCCATTAGCCATGAATCTCTCGGGTTCATGTCTCGATCCTCCCACTACGCTTGAAGCCCCTTAGATTGTTGTTGGGTTTCCTCTTCTACTCGATTGGATCGGTTTCCAAAGGAACAGTTGGTATGACTAAGTCACTCGACATTTCCTCAAGCACTATTTTGCTACGAGGCTTAAAGTCGTTCATGTAACTTTCCTCAAGGAATGTTGCATTCGTTGAAACCACGACTTTATTTTCCTTGGGATTATAGAAATAACCCCTTTCGTCCCTCTTGGATAACCTACAAAAATGCATACTTCGAGCGTGCTTCCAACTTGTTCGCTTCCTTGTCCAAGACATGTGCAGGACACCCCCATATGCGAATATGGTTCAAGGATGTCTTCCTGCCCGTCCACAACTCGTGAGGAGTTTTAGGAACCGACTTTGTTGACACGTTGTTCGAGAAGATAACATGCAGTTTGTAAAGCATATCCCCGTAAAGAAATAGGCAATGTCGAATAACTCATCATGGACCGTACCATGTCCAACAAGGTTCTATTTCTTCTCTCGCCTACACCATTCTCGCTGTGGAGTGCCGGTGTAAAGTTAAATGGGATAGAATCCCATTCTCTAATAAGTATCCGGTGAACTCATCAGAGAGGTATTCTCCACCTCGATCAGATCGAAGTGCTTTTATGGGTTTACCTAGTTGCTTTTCCACTTCAGCCCGAAACTCCCTGAATTTATCAAAAGTTTCGCTTTTGTGATGCAATAGGTACACATAACCATATCTTGAGTAATCGTCAATAAAAGTGACGTAATACTCATACCCTCCTCTTGCCTTGATGTTCATGGGACCACAAACATCACTATGCACAAGTTCAAGAACACCTTCGGCCCTATTGCCTTTAGACCCAAATGGTCTTTTGGTCACTTTTCCCTCCAAACAAGATTCACATTGGGGTAAGGACTCAACCTTTAAAGAACTTAAAGGTCCATCTTTTACCAACCTCTCAGATCCTGTTAAGGCTAATGTGACCAAGTCGCAAATGCCAAAGATATGTCTCATTAGAGTGAGAAGTTTTAAGCCTTTTAGAGTTATTAACAACTCGGTGTTTAGCAATGAGTCCATCTTTGGTTTGATAAAATATAGATTATTTTGCATCCATCCATCACGGATAAAAGACTTGTTTTTATTTAATCACAACTTTATTATTAAAAGAAACTGAATAAGAATCTTTAAATAAACAAGCAATGTAAATAAGATTCCTCTTAAACCGAGGAACATAAAAAAAGCAGTCTCGCAAAAATAAACTCCTATAACTATCAAAATAAAGATGGACGTCTCCCACTGCTTCAGCCAACACTAGTGTTCCATCGCCCATCCTCAACGTGAAGCTTTCATTTAGAAGACTTCTCGTTTGCTTGAACCCCTGCAGAGAAACACATACATGATTAGTTGCTCCAGAATCTATGACCCAGTTGTCACTGGATTCCTCAACTAGACATGCTTCCACAATCAAAAGATCACACTCACCTCCTTTGCCTTTAACGGCTAGGTAGTCTTTGCAATTCTTCTTCATGTGCCCCACCTTCCCGCAATGAAAGCATTTAAGCTTGTTCGGGTTCCTCTTCTTCTTGTTCTTGCCCCTTGTTTGGCGGAATCAAGAACTCTCCTTCTTAGCTACTTGCTTCTTCTTTCCATTCCCTGAAGGGAGTTTGGAAGAAGATGCCTCAAACAAAGTTGGCTTCCACAATAGTCGACCCTTGATCATCCGCTCGAACTTTTGGAGTTCTTGCATCAACTCTGTCAAGGTTATATTCTGCCTAGCGCTCAAATTGAACGTTGCCCTAAACGGAATATACTCCTTCGACAAAGTCTCAAAGATCATGGTCAATTGAGACTCAAGATCGATGTCGGCCCCATTGGTCCGAACTTCACCAAATAGCCCATCACCTTCAAAGATATGTTCCTTTATGGAAGACCCAGCCTTTCATGTCTGCGAGTTAATGAGGTTGCTAAGGGCTTCCCGACGCGTTTTTCAAATGGCTTGGCCACCGAACATGTCCTCAAGATTATCCATAATCGACGAGCGATTATATAATCTTCATGTTGTGCTTGTAGCACAGTGGACATGCTCGCCATCATATAACAAATGAGCCATATCGTCAGAGTCCTTCCGGCGTTGATACGCTACGAAAACCTCATTAGGAGCATCAACAGGTGGCTCCGGAGGACAAGGTGTGTTCAAGATGAAATTTAGTTTCTCAAAGGTTAGGACGATCTTTAGGTTCCTTTTCCAATCGGTAAAATTCTCGCCAGCTTAATTAAGTTGTGTTTATTAAGTATCGATGATAATGCGCTAGAAGACATTTTGATCTACAATAAACATTCATATATCTAGTATAAGCAAACTTGCATAAACATTTAGTAATCAAACATATATACATGTTATAATGCAACAAATATGTTTGTGTGTCAAAACCTTGAAAAAATCACAACCTTACAACGATAATTCCCAACTCAAAATTTTGTAAGTCTCCTAGGGAGATCATGTAAAATTTAATTGGGAACACGGATCCCCTCCGATCAATATATACCATCCGGATCAATCTCTGTCCAAAGATATATTGATAATCGTTTTCTTTGGCCATTAATTTAATTATCGAGCTCCTAGGGAGATTAATAATTAAATTAATCTTGAGTGTATAACCATCGTTTCAACTATTTGATCCATATATTACAATTGTCACCTAGGGGTGTACAACCATAAAATATGCTCAAATAAATTATCCTCTCGGAGATCCACACCGGTACATAATGAATCCCTTCCTAGGGGGGTCGGTATCACCATGTGTTACCTCAAGGACCAACGATGGAGGCCATGGGTCTTTTCTTCAAAAACCCTCACCCACTCAATCTTTTGGAAAACAAGGTTTTATGTTAAGAAATATGCATGAACAATTTTAATGAGCGGCACTCCTATTCTATATGACATGTTATCACATATATAGCAAATCATATTATATGCAATCATACAAAGCAATTAAGCTAGGCAACAAGCATAATAATAATAATAACAGTAACATTATGGTTCCATCCTAGAGAAAAGAAAGAAATTAAAGATTACAAAGAATAATCGAAACATATATCGATTCTTCATCTTGAATCTTCCCGGTTGTCCTTGAATTCTTTATCACAATCTAATTCCGGTTATCATAAAATTATTTTTCATGTTTTCTTGAAAAAATCTCAAAAAAAATCGCAAAATCGTATATCGTCCCGTTAGGTCCGGGTCGACCGGAGACAGAGTAGTTATACTCAACCGGTCGACCGCCTTTACACTAACCGGTCGACCGGGTGCGGTCGACCCGGTGCCCATCTTGACAAAGAACCCAGATTTTCAGAAATCAAAGCGCTTTTTCAATTTATTCAAAAACACAAAACAATTTTATAAACCAAGGAAAAATTAGATACCTTCATCTCCTTCATCTTCAAATGCTTCAAGAATTTTACATAAAAATTCCTATACCGCTTTTCGGTTTACAAAATTTCTACTAGAGAAAATAAAATAAACCCTAACGGCGATGATAGGCCGTGATATCTAATTACATTGCAAAGAACAAATTCCTATACAACCATTCTAAACTCTAAGGAACCATAACCGGTAAAAATTAAATAATAAATAATCATTGACAATTCATAAATGAAAACCAATAATAATTATTTAATCATTCATTCACCATATATTCATGACAACAACATAATATAGAAACCCTAGAGTGCCATCTCTCTAAAATATCAATTCAAGCATAAAAGAGATATTTTTAGATCACAAATCTATGTACATAGCATAATCATGAACAAATAACCATGGCTCTGATACCAATTGTTGGAAAATAATGGCATCGAGTGCGTAGCGGAATTTAAAAATTTTAATCAAAGTCAAAGCCAAACAAGAACATGTTCATGATGCTATATAACATAAATACTAAAGATCTAAATCATACCTTTTGAGATTTCAGAAACCGCACGTCCCGACGGATCAAAGCGTTCCAAACAGCAACCGGAAGAGCCTCAACCAACTGGTCTTCTTTGCTATTCTCGTTTCCACGATCGGTGTGCGGGTGGGCACACTTCGTTTAATCTCCTCTTTGGTATTCTTAATCTCCTTCCAATCACAAGAGAGCCAAAGAAAAATTGTTCTTGATAATTAAACAATTTTTCCTCTTGGAATCTCTTATCAATAGCCTCCAAAAAGTCTCTCAAGTGATCTAATGAGTAATGAGACTTAATAGGCTATTTATACTGTTTAGGAAGTCATACTTCCGCAACAATTAGGTTTCCCAAAGATTTAATCGCTTTTCGAGTCGATTTTGCCACATCAAGACGCAGCGTTACGGCGTTACAACCCGGTCGACCGGAGGCGGAGAAGTTATAACTCACCGGTCGACCGGTCTTCACAAACCGGTCTACCCACCGGTCGATTGCGGACCGGTCGACCGGACGGTCGACTGCGGACCGGTCTACCCACCGGTCAACTTCGTCTCAAGACCGACGAAAGTTGTTTTCCTAGTTTTTCAACATGGGAAACTTGCAGAGCCTCTCGGTTTTGATTCAAACAACCCAATAGAGAAATTGTCTGATCAAAACAGTCATATAATAGTCTTCCCACATTAAACAACTCTTAAAACAATAATTCAACCAATTTATCTAGAATCAATTTATCAATTAATTCACCCGATAAATCACTCATGAATTAACTTTGAACCTTTTTTTACGGAAATAACACAAGTTACCAATATGTAGGAAATACACCGTATCGTTACAGGAAATTATGTGAGCTAGCAAAGGGACCCGATGGACATATATAAATCAAGCTCCTATAATCACAACGCTACTTGTAAACCAACAAGTCCGTCTCATGATTATAAAACTCTAGCTATTCCACTAAAAGCCTAGAGCTGCACTCTCGATTTATATAGCGTATTTACAAAGCTCTAATTAGCTCTAGTCCATGACTCAATATATTAGTATATCATCCCCATAGGATATCCATAATCGACTTGAGGTCAAGTTCTGTTTTACCTTCCCGATTACATTTATCTTATGTTCCATTATCAAACCATTGGAAAAATACTATTCATACTATTACAAACAAGAAACCATTAGATAAACACGAGTAGTCTAATAGCCGAGCGCTCGTATTTTCCAATCCACCGATAATGCATAAGAGGATATCATTGACTCTTTATAGGAGCTATGGATTCCACTATCTATGAATAACGAATCTACGCATACACGAGTCATACCCCCAATGTACCGGCAAGCGTACCTTTACATAATGTCGGGATGTCTCCCTTTAGTACATCAAAGGATACAAGTCAAGTATACGGGTTCATCATCCATCTCGGATTAAGATGACAACATATAATTCGTCAAAAAGTGAATTGTTTTATTCAAAGTAATTATTAATTAAAACAATTTATCTTTGGTCCGATCCAATATAGATTTCACCATTAGAAACTATATCAATGTCTCTACCCATGGAGTCCCACCTCCGACGACAAAGACAAGCCGTCTCCGTTAGGAAGTAGACAACATAACAATCTTAACATGAATAAAGCGCCCAACTTTATTCCCTCGATTGTGGATCATAAGATTTAGACTATCATCTTTAGATTCTTGTCTTCCGCATGTTCTTCACATTACATGCATGATCTAAAGATTTAGAATGACAGTCTCAGACTTTTTGTTTGCTTATCATACATTCAACTATTATGAACATAAAGAGGACAATACATAGATATATGAAATAAACAAATCTTTATTAATAGTCAAAATGTCTCGAAGAAAATTGTTACATTTATTCCTAAGGGCATAAACGCTAACAGTGCCACGTAGTGGAGATGGGCGAGATGAGCTCTTAGGAAGACTGACGCGGTTGAGAGAATGCACGCTTGAGTTTGTGGTGAGAGTGGAGGAGAAAATGGCAAAAGTAGAGAGTTGGCCGTGAATGTGGTAGTTGGAGAAAAAGTGAGAGTGTATATATACAGGTGATTTAGGGCTTTAAGATACTGGCTAAACACACTGTTGTTTTGTTTTTTTGTTTTTTTTTGTTTTGTTTTTTTTTTAACGCCCAGAATGCTGCAGCATTCAATCATGGCATTCTGGGCTACTGCAAACTTTTTTTTTCCTTCCTGCAACGGATTGACTCCTAATGATCCTAACAACCAATGACAGTCCAAATTAAAATGTCAATGTAGAATAGTAGAATAAAACAAAAACAAAGAACAAAAACAATGGGTTGCCTCCCATAAGCGCTTGTTTTTGAGTCATCAGCCTAACTACCTCCTTGGTTGAGAATCAGGCCTCCTGCAGAGTGATGGACGTTTTGCAACGATCCATTAGACCTCCCCAGTAGTGCTTTAACCACTGTCCATTTACCATGAATTTCCTTGCCGACCCCTCCTCAATCAACTCCACTGCTCCATAAGGGAATACCTTAGAGACTGTAAAAGGCCCAGACCAACGAGACTTCAGTTTTCCTGGGAAAAGCTTCAACCTGGAGTTGAACAAGAGAACTTGCTGCCCAGCTTTGAATGTTCGAGGCAAGATTTTACGATCGTGCCATTTCTTAGTCTTCTCTTTGTATAGCCAAGCACTTTCATAAGCCTGTAGCCTGAATTCATCAAGCTCATTCAGTTGTAACAATCTGCTCTGCCCTGCAGCCTGCCAGTCGAGATTCAGCTTCTTGAGAGCCCAAAATGCTCTATGTTCTAGTTCCACAGGCAAGTGACATGCCTTTCCATATACTAGCCTATATGAGGACATTCCTAAGGGTGTTTTCAAAGCTGTTCGGAAAGCCCATAATGCATCATCCAAGTGCACCGACCAATCCTTACGAGTCGGGTTCACTGTTTTCTCGAGTATTCGCTTGATTTCCTTATTTGATAGCTCGGCCTGCCCACTGGTCTGCGGATGATAGGCTGTGGTGACCTTGTGCTTGACACCATATTTAGCCAGCAGCTGCCCCAAGTATTTGTTGTAGAAGTGGGTTCCTTCATCACTAATAATAGCTCGGGGGGTTCCGAAGTGAGTGGAAATATGCTTCTGGAGGAATTTCAGCACCACCTTCGCATCATTCGTGGGTGAAGCCACCGCCTCCACCCATTTTGACACATAGTCAATAGCCACAAGAATGTATTGGTTACCAAATGACACTAGGAAGGGGCCCATAAAATCCATACCCCAAACATCAAACAATTCCACTTCTAAGATGTTGTTTAGGGGCATCTCGTTCCTCCTTGATATGTTCCCAGTTCTTTGGCACCTGTCACATCTCAATGCAAATGCATGAGCATCCTTAAAGATCGTCGGCTAATAAAAACCAGATTGTAGAATCTTTGAAGCTGTCCTCAGGCCTCCATAGTGACCACCGTAGGGGGAAGAATGGTACCCTTGCAGAATGCCCTCCATTTCTTCTTCTGGTACACACCTTCTTATAAGTTGGTCGGCACATTGCTTGTACAAATAAGGCTCATCCCAGTAGTAGCTCTTGATATCATGAAGAAACTTCTTCCTCTGCTGGCTGGTCATATCCGGGGGGAGCCATCCACTTGCCAGAAAATTTGCATAATCGGCAAACCAAGGTGTTTGTGCCTGGGTTGCCGCAAACAACTGCTCATCAGGGAACACTTCAGTTATAATCTCCGTGGTGGCTCCTTCCTTTGCTGCCTCAAGCCGAGACAAGTGATCAACCACTTGATTCTCAGTGCCTTTTCGGTCCTTGATACCCAAATCAAATTCTTGAAGTAGGAGTACCCATCTGATTAGCAGTGGCTTTGTATCCTTCTTTTCCATCAAATATTTGATGGATGAGTGATCTGTGAAAACAGTGACCTTTGTCCTTATCAAGTAAGCTCGAAACTTGTCAAATACAAATACAACTGCCAACAACACTTTTTCTGTCACAGTGTAGTTTAGTTGAGCTCCAGATAGAGTTTTACTGGCATAATATATCGAGTGAAACACCTTCTCTCTGCGCTACCCGAGAACTGCCCCCACTGCCCAGTCACTGGCATCACACATTACTTCAAAAGGAAGAGACCAATCAGGTGCAGTGATGATAGGTGCTGAAATAAGTTTCTTCTTCAATTCGACAAATGCTAATGAGCATGCCTCATCAAAAAGAAACTTGCTATCCTTCTCGAGAAGACTACAAAGAGGCTTTAACACCTTTGAGAAGTCCTTAATGAACCTCCTATAGAACCCTGCATGTCCAAGAAAGCTTCGAAGCCCTTTCACATTGGTCGGTGCTGGCAGCTTCTCTATCACATCAATCTTTGCCTTATCAACCTCTAAACCATCCCTTGAGACTCTATGTCCTAGCACTATTCCCTTGTTGACCATAAAGTGGCATTTCTCCCAGTTCAAGACTAAGTTAGTCTCTTCACATCTCTTTAGGACCTTGGCCAAGTTCATGAGGCATTCATCAAAATCCTTCCCAAAAACTGAGAAGTCATCCATGAAAACCTCCAAATACCGCTCCACCATATCAGTGAAAATAGCCAGCATGCATCTCTGAAAAGTGGCTGGGGCATTGCAAAGTCCGAACGGCATTCTTCTGAAGGCAAATGTGCCAAAGGGACACATGAAAGTAGTCTTGTGCTGATCCTCTGGCGCAATCACAATGTGATTATAACCGAAATACCCGTCCAATAGGCAATAAAACTCCTTACCCGCCAGCCTGTCCAACATTTGGTCAATAAAGGGGAGCGGGAGAGGATCTATCCTGGTGGCCTTGTTGAGCCTCCTGTAATCCATGCAAATCCGTCACCCTGTTACTGTTCTTATGGGGATCAACTCATTCTTTTCATTCTCAACAACAGTGATCCCCCTTTCTTAGGAACACATTGCATTGAGCTCACCCATGCACTATCTGAGATTGGATAAATGATTTCTGCATCTAGCCACTTTATCACCTCCTTCTTGACCACCTCCTTCATAATCGGGTTCATCCTTCTTTGTCCCTCTATAGACCCCTTTTTATCATCTTCCAGGAGAATCTTGTGCATACAAAAGGAGGGACTTATGCCTTTTATGTTTGCTATAGTCCAGCCAATGGCTCCTTGAGATTCTCTCAAAACCTCTATTAGCCTACCCTATTGTTCCTGCGTCAACAAAGCAGAAATAATGACTGGAAGTGTAGAAGAATTTCCTAAGTAGGCATACCTCAAGTGTGGGGGCAAGGGCTTAAGATCAAGGATTGGTGGCTCTTTGCTTGAGGGCTGAGTGGGCTGGTGTTTCCGTTCAGTCAAGTCCAGAGACTCAAACTTCCTTGTGTAGCTCGGCTTCGTCACATTTTCTCCCACCCACCCTACTTGCTCAACGCCTCCTTCCACATTACTCTCGAACTTATCATGCTCAAGTTTTTCTGCCACCAGAGAGTCAATAACTGAGATGGCTAAGCATTCTTCAGTTTCACTCAGGAACCTCATTGCCTTGAACACATTAAAGGTGACCTGTTCTTCTTGTACCCTCATGGTCAATTTTCCTTTCTGAACATCAATCAAAGTGCGGCTAGTTGCAAGAAAGGGCCTCCCTAAAATTATGGGCACTTCTCTATTTGCTTCATAATCAAGAATAATAAAGTCAGCAGGAAAAATGAACTTGTCCACCCTTACCAGTACATCCTCGATCTTTCCTTCAGGAGTTACAATTGACCTATCAGCCAGCTGTAGAGACACTGTGGTCGGCCTTGCTTCTCCAATACCCAACTTCTTGAGTATGGACATCGGCATTAAATTTATGCTAGCTCCCAAATCACACAATGCTCTACCAAAGTATTGGTTTCCAATAGAGCATGGAATAGTAAAACTTCCTGGATCCTTTAGCTTGAGTGGGAGTTTGTTCTATAGAATAGCACTGCATTCTTCGGTCAAAGCCACTGTTTCAAACTCTCCAAGCCTGTATTTCTTGGTCACAAGATCCTTCATGAACTTAGCATAGCTTGGCATTTGTTCTAAGGCTTCCACTAGCGGTATGTTGATGTGTAGCTGTTTCAAAACATCTAAAAACTTGTGGAACTGCCCATCTTGTTGTTGTTTCTGGAAGCGCTGTGGGAATGGTAGAGGTGGTCGGCTACCACTGGTGTTGCTGGTTTCGGCTGCTCCGGAATGCTGCGGGAATGTTGCAGCATTCTGGACTTCAGAGTGCAATTTCTTACTCCTGGGCTATTCTTCTTGCGGCAGTGTTTTCTTCTTTCCCCCTTGGATTGAAGTGGGCTCTGTGTGAGCAGTCAAAGGGTTTGCCCTTGATTCCAACTCCTTTCCACACCTTTGTGTAATAGCTTTGCATTGTTCTTTCCCGTCTCTTCGTGGATATTCGGTATTGCTTGGTAGAGCACCTTGGGGCCTGTTGTTGAGAGAATTTGCTATCTGCCCAACTTGATTTTCTAAATTCTGCAGTGCAGCATCATGGCTCTGGATTTTGGCTTCAGTCCTTGAAATAAACTCCTTCAACAAGCCCTCCAAAGAGCTAGGTTGTTCTACGGTTTGAGTTCTTTGTTGTTGCAGTGGATATCCAGGTGGATAGGTGCTTTTGTGGTAGGCATTAGGTTGACTAGTTCCTGCTCCCTGGTTATTCCATGAAAAGTTTGGATGTTGCCTCATCCCTTGGTTATGAGGATTTGAATAGTGATGACTACCCTTGTTGAAATTAGCAACATAGCATGCAGAGGCAGGGTTGGATGGGCAATCATCATATTGGTGGCTATCTCCATAGTAAACACACGAAAAACCAGCAGTGTGCACTGCATTTACCCCGGCCGGTGTGTTTAATGCCTTTACCATATTTGTCAAGGACGATATTTGGGCTGAGAGTGCAGTGATGGCGTTAAGCTCTTGAATTCTAGTGGCCTTCCTTGCATTATGCCTCTCGGTTGGCCATTGATAGTTGTTGTTGGCCATCCTCTCTAAAATCTCATATGCATCATTATAAGATTTGGCCAAAATGGCTCCTCCTACTGCAGCATCCACTATCGTCCGTGTTTGCCCATTGAGAACATTATATAATGTCTCCATTTGAATCCAATGGGGGATCCCATGATGAGGGCACTTCCGCAGTAGTTCCTTAAATCTATCCCACGCTTCATACAATGACTCCCCATCTGCTTGTTGGAATGAGGTAATGTCATTCCTCAACTTGGCATTCTTAGTTGGAGGGAAGTATTTCATGAGAAATTTTTCTACCAACTCATCCTATGATTTCACAGAATCCAGAAGCAAGGAGTTCAGCCACACTCGTGCCCTATCCCTTAAGGAATAAGGGAATAGCTTCAACCTCAATGTATCTTCAGTCACCCCCGGGAACTTAAAAGCATCACTCACTTCCATAAATTGTCTGAGATGGATGTGAGGATCTTTAGTTGCCATGCCATTGAACTACCCCACGTTCTAGAGCATTTGGAACATCACGGGTTTTAGCTCAAAATGAGGTGCCTTAATTGTTGGCCTCACGATGTCCGGGTTGAGTTCATACAAAATGGGCACTGCATAGTCTCGAATGGCCCAGTTTCTATCATCAATCAACTCTTGTTGTGCAACAGGGTTGTTGGCAATTACTTGCTGCCCGTTGTTTCCTACTGCCCCTTCTGCCATGTCTCTCACTCCTGCTAAGCCTTCTTGTTCCCTTCTCCTAGCTCGGAATGTTCTTTCAATTTCAGGATCCAAAGGCAGCAACTCCAGGTCTTGCGGTAGATTCATGCAAGTAACTTAATAACTTGAGGAATTAAGAACCAAATGAATGAGATTAAAAAGTAAACAAACGTAAAAACAAAATAACTCCTACAAATACTTTAATGATTTCAAATCCCCGGCAACGGTGCCAAAAACTTGTTGCATGATAATTATGCTCGCAAGTGCACGTGTCGCTAACAAGTAATAAAGTGTACACAAGTATGGATATCGATCCTACGAGGAATGAATCACCACAATATGTGTTGGGAGTTGTATATTTACAAAACAACAAGAAATAAATTCGGCAAAGTTTACTAAGATGATGTGATTGAAATGAATGTAAATGAAATGAAATATGATGGCTAAATGTAACAAGAATATAATGATGAGATGTAACTTAGTGATAAAAATTAGCTAGGCCTGCTAACTTCCCCTCTACTGCAAGTCTGACTAGAATGTTACCAAGAATGCTGCAGCATTCTCCTATCCTGTCAACAGAAACTCGTTGATGCATAAAGGTCTTCTGAATTGATTATGACCGTGGTCCCTTAAGCTATTTCCAGCACATTCCTGTGTGGATCCAGCTCTAGGACTGCAGATTTAAGCTCAGGTTTCGTTAAGTTATGCTAGGTGAATAATATATTCCTATATCATCCACTAATCAACAACTCAGCAAGTGCATTGAACAAGCATCATTCATGTTAATCCAATTAAAACTAACCCTTCCAGTATTAATCTTAATCTTGTATCCGAAAATTGATGGCCAGTCAAGAATAGAAATAGATATTAGCTCACATGAATGAACATGAATAGTAGATTAATAACATCTCAGAAACAACTTGTCATTCTTACAATATTGGTTCCATTAGCAAACCTAGCTACAACAACTTAGTTCATAATGATAGTTACAAGATCCAAAGCTTCAGTAATATCCATATCTAGAATCAGTAGCTAAATGACAAAAGATAATTAAGCTAACAGAAGAAGAGCAAGTTCGGCTGGATCTGGATTCCTTTGTGGCCGGCCAACAATGTCCTTCAACTTCCAGCTCTCACGGCTTTGTATGCTCCTTCAAGGCTGAGAATCACGTGTTGTTCTGCTTTCGTCAGCTCTCTCCCGAAGCTTTTTCCTCTCTGAAATGTATCTTTTTGTGTTTTCTGGTATATTGGTACTCTCGCTGTGTGTCTCCCTTTATGAGCAATTGTTTTTCTTTTTATATCTCTGCCCAATTCTTTCTCTTCCTCTTTTTTCTCCCCTTGGCGGTTGCCAATTTGTCCTGAGAGAAACATTCCCTTCTAGGGCAACACAAGGGCTGAGGTGTCACTGCTGATGTGCACAGTGGACCCATTTCACACTTCCTTAGCCAGCTCACACGGATTCCTCTGTCAGCTTTACCCAGCTAGTGCGCTGACGTCAATGAGCTGCCAGCTAATCCCATAATGTCGCCAAGAATGCTGCAGCATTGTAGTTCAACAAATTCCTGCAAGGACTTACACAACATTAGCCAGTTTTTCACCTCATTTTACATCCAAATTACCGACTTTTACTCCAAGAGGAACAACAGTACGGAATTAGGCCAAAGTAAATGCAACTCTACAAATCTACTCTGAAACATACAATAAATGAGAACAATCACTCAAGGACACACAATTTTTAGGCTATAAAATCAGTGGATAACTCTAATTTCTTAGAGTTATCAATAGTCAAGAGGGAGTCTTGAGTTGGTTAAGGCTGATTGGTGTCTGTAACTTTTTACCTATTAGTGGATTGTTTGATGTCTAGGCGTGGCCATATGGATGTAGGTCGGTTTGACTGAACCACGTTTAATCATTGTGTAGTATTCACTCTGCTTTTGTGTTTTGCTTTGGTAATCCTTAATCATTTTATAAGAAAACACAGTAAAAGCACATAACCAGTGATAACAAATGTTATACAGAAATATATAAAAGAAAATTACATTCACCGAATGATTGTGAGACTTAAAACTTTACCAAAATCTTTTTTCTATTTTTTTTTTGGGAATAAATATATGAATAGTCGACTCCTTTTCTCTCTCTCTAAAAGTAATTCTTGTAATCAATTTTATCTTGTAAATTTTTCATTGGCTGACATCTTTTTTTCCCTTCTTATTAAAATTTATATTGCATTATTTAATTACTCATAAAATTTCTCCATGAAAATTCAGTAAAACAATTATCTTTTCGTATGTCTTAACCTGTACAAACATACCTCAATACTTTATTTATCCTATATTAAAATTTCCATATACTTAAAAAAAAAAATTCCTTCCTATTGAACTTATTATTTTAATTCACCCTTTCTTTTCTATTTGATTTTATGTAACAACCCAACTTCTCGAGTCGTTCCTTACCATAACTTATGCGGAAAAATCTAATTCATATTTTAAAAATTCATTTCTTTAAGTACTAAATTTTAGTGAATTTTTTTTTTGTAAAACATCTTTAAATCATCATTCATACTCATACATCAATCTAGAAGCAGAATAAGAGTTAGATAAAATACTTATGTATATCGAAATAAAAATACAAACCATAGTAAGTTTTATAATTCCTAGGATTAATTAGAAAAATTTCTCTTGAATTATGACTCTTGTAAAACTTTATTCCTCAATTTTAAAAAGTACAATCTATTCTCCTAAACTTTATTCTGTTAATAAATTTATCAATTTTTATTACAATGAGTGATAGAATTTATCACGTGAAATAAGGTATTATTGTAAAATGACCTACAAAAGACCTAGAGTTATAAGAAACACGTTAAAAAAAAAAAATCAAAATAAGCTCTTGAACTTGGGTTTTTAGGGTTAGAACACTGCAAAATAATAATAATAATAATTATTACTATTATAATAATAATAACAATAATAATAATAATGAAAAAGCTGAGGAGAAATTCAAGATTCATTGTAAGAAACCAGTTGACTCAATCCAATGACAGAGAGAAATAGTGGTGATATGAATCCTATTGACATTAAGACCTCGTTTATTTCACCGATTTCAGTTTTCAATTTTAGATTTTTACAGTAAAAAGTTCTCATAAAATATCACATTTAATTTTTTTTTTCTGCTACAGTGAAAAGCTCTTAAAAAATGTCACATTTCAGCTCAAATTGAAAACTTGAAGTGAACGAGACCTAAGTTTGCTTATTCTTTTCTTTTTTGTTGCGTTTTTCTGAATATTACTTGCTAAATCCGTTTGTTCATTGATAAATTTGTTTGATTATGCTATCTTAATGGGTTTTCTTGTAAATTTCCCTTTGAGTTAAACGTGGGTATATTCTGTTGGGTTGAAGAAAGGTTCTCGTAATATGTAGTGTACTAAGACCACAATATTTAACCTTTCTGTATGAGTGGGGTAGAGAGAAGTACTTGTTCAAAAGCTTTGACATTTTTTTATAGTATTGTCATCTAGAAAAAAGATTCTTCTATGATTTGTACGAAAGTAATAAAAAATTTCAATTGAAAGCCGAATATTTTTGTTTTTTCCTCTTTCCTTCTCTGTATGTTGATGTCTTTAGTTAGTTTTTTCACGTTTTTTCACTTTTTCATTCGGTACTGTCGTGTTTAGTTTTTGTTTTTTAGTTTTTAGTTTTTTTCTTTTGTTTTTTATGAGAATATACAAACTTCCTTTCTTGATTGGACTTAATACTGGTGCATAATACACTATTTCACATGCTTTCCTTTCCATTAATCTGTGCTATTGATATCTGTCATCGGCATATATGGTTTCTTAGTTCATTTTGAGACGGCATTCTTCATGACAATTGACATTATACATTCTTCTAAGAGCTATTCCTTTCTAAATTCCTTCTAGTTTTGCTTCGATAACTTAAAAAAGAGTTAGGTTAACTTAGCTCTGAATTGCATAAGAGGGAGTGCAACAAATAGGGGAGATGATTCTGAGCAAGACGATTCTGAGCATTCCGATTCTGAGTATGATGATTCTGAGTTTTTTGATTCTGAATTTGCACAGTCCGTGAGATGACATTGATATAGGTGACATAGTTGGACAAATATTGCAAGGGCTAGAGAGAAGGGAAAGAGTCCGATGCTTAATGATGATGAACGTGCGGTGGTTGAAGACTCTGACTATGATTGTGAAGGTGTCAAAGGTGCGCAGGGTCCAAAAACAACAGGCTCCAAAAAAGAATGCCCATTTTACCTGTGTTTGGATCATCAAAGGATGTTGAACTAAAAGCAAGATTAGAATTTCCAACTGCAGCCTCATTTAAGCAAGCCATTAGAGAGCATGCTATTCGAACCGGCGGAGACATATACTTCAAAAAAATGATCCTCACAGAGTTAGAGCTGAATGTAAAGCTCCGCAATGCAATTGGGTGTGCTTTGCCAGCAATGGTGACTCTAATGCTTTTCTCATCAAGACTTATAACCCCGAACATAGATGTGGGAGGAAGAAGAAAAACAGATTTGTGACTTCAAATTATTTGTCTGACCGGTATGTTGACCAATCGAAGGGGAAAGGAAAGTGGGCACAACTAGGCTCCATTTCACATGTGCAAAACGACATTGTTGTTGATGTATCAAGGCAAAACGACTTGCTGTGAATAAGTGGTATAATGATATTGGGCCAAGAACTCGAGTTTTTGGAACTAAACAAGACGGAGAGTAGCAAGAATAGGCAAAGCTATGCAGGCGACTCAACTTACCAAGTGTCGAGCCGAGAAGGTCTTTATTCAGTGGACTTAGCTGTCAGGAGTTGTTCTTGTAGGAAGTGGGACTTATTTCGAATCCCTTGTTCACACGCAATAACATGCATATGGAGCCGTGATCACAAAATTTCACCAATCAAAAATCAAGAAGATTGGCAACAAAGTGGGAAGACACCTATGCTTAAGCCCAACTATAGAAGGCAGCCCGGTAGGCCAAAGAAGATGAGGAAGCTTGAACATGATGATTAATCCCACCTAACAGCACCAAAATGAAAAGATTTTATGTAAATTCAAGGCTCAGCGAATGTGGGAAGCGAGACATAATATTAGAACATGTATTAGGCGGGAGGAGGTAGCTGCAAGAAAGGTATTGATCATTCACTTGTTTTCAATTTTTATTAAGTGAATTTTTAACAAGCGAACAAGCGACAGAACAAGCGACAGCGACGTGCTCAAGATGCAAGTAGTCAACCTACTGGTGGTGCAAGCAGTGAACCACTTCCTTGTAGTGTTGGAGATGAAAGCAATGAATTAGGTCAAGGTGCAAGCATGCAAGCAGCCAATGAGCTACTATTAATATTGGAGGAGCATTTGGGTTTGGAGGAAGTGTAATATTCAACTCTCCGGTTCGCAAACAAGTAGACTTCCTAATATCGACTTATCTTGGAAGATGAACGAGGCTGCTTTTTTCGTTTGACAGTTGATAGTTTATTTTGAAAGCATAAACTTGTTTGCTATTTTGTGATGGAATAGACCTTTAATTTGATTGGCTATCCCTTATTTTGAATGTTGGATGTAGTGATGAATATGGATATCTACTTATTGTAGTGAAAACTTCATAGTTGTGCTCGGTAAAAGGTATTTTGATTAGAATTTGTAATTAGAAGGTTGTAAATGGAACGTGTTTCATATTGATGAAATAGACCTTCTAAAGGTTTTTTTTTTTTTTTTTTTTTTTTTTTTTTTTTTTTTTTTGTACAAGACGACTCTTACTACTAAACAACAAGGAGAGTAACAACAATAGTCAAAACGCATTGTTCAACTTCCATCAACGGCACTCTATCTTACACATTGTCACAAATACACACAATTCCATTCTTAAATACATCACTTAAACGAAAATAATACACTACTTAGCCATAACTATACAAAACATTATCCTTAAACTCAAATTTTTTTTTTTTTAATTTCATCTCAACTTCTACACTCTTCTTTCCAAATGCATCCTTCAACTTCACAATTTCTTCATCCAAGCTATCTTTTTTTTTTTTTGTTCAACTTGTCAAACCTTTTAACTAATTCTGGAACCAGATCTCTTGCACCAAAAGTTTCTCGACTATCAAGCCACTTTCCAAACCCACAACCTCTTTTCTCTTCATTATGCATTCAATCATAATAAAATTACATTTCTTCTTCATAATAAAGGCTATGAAAACTTTTGAAAAATTTATAAATTAAGATTTATTTTTTATTTTTTGTTTTTTTTATTTTTTTGTTTATTTGTGTTTTTTTCCCCTACAAAACTCACAATCAAATTGAATGACCCAGGAAAAAAGTTTTTTCATTTTGTCTTTACAAAATCTTTTTCTTCCCTTGCTAAAGGATTTATCTTATACCAAATGCAACCACAAAATTATCTTCCCGAATTATTCTTGGTATCTGATGTTTTCACTACCGGATTCAACCTACACCAACATTGAATAGAACCTCAAATTTATTCGTTTGACCAGCCGCTATCATCACTATTTGTACTTTGCCCATGGTTGAATAGGGTCCTTGTATTTCCACTGCTGGAGGTACTTGCCATGGATAAAGAAAATGAGGAGAAGCAAGAATGAAAATGGGGAACGAAAATCGGGGAATGAAAGAAAAAAAGGGAGATTATCTGATTAGGAGGGAATAAGTGTAAGTACACACTCAATTCTCACTAATAATGCCTAAATAAGTGACACGTGACAAATTCTTAATAAGGCATATTTCTATTAAGTCTCATGTACATAAACCCTTAAAACATAAGTATAATCCAAAAACCATGTGGAGTGCAGAGTGGAAAATAGTTGTATGGTGATCCATATCCATTCTCCACTGATCATCTCATGTGCTGCCAATTCCATAATTATTTACTTAATATAAACCTGTATTACAATAGTTAATATCTAATTAATTGTTAATTAATTAATAATTAATCTCCAATTAATTATTAATTTTACTGTTATTTGATCTATAATTAATTCTGAGATTTTCAATTAATTAGATAATTAATTAATTACTAGTTAATTAACTAATGAGGTGATTAGGATTTCATTAATTATGTGCCAATTACTAATTATCTAAACCACATAAGTGCACTACTAGTCGATCATCTAACTTAATCATCGATTAACGTGGATCGGTCTCTTTAATTACTCAACCTAACGACATTGACTTCTAACTTTATTGGCCCATAAAGTAAAAGTGTGAACCTATACTTGTGGGCTTTACCAAATTCTAAGTTGGGCTTGGTTTTTAGTTGGTTACTTAGTGGGTATCCGTAAGTAACCGAGCCAGTCCTATGCCTAATCCACATCCAATTTAGCCCAAACTTTTAGGCTCCCATCTCAACCTAGAGCCTATAATCTGATCCTAAACTTGAAAATACAGCTTTAAGGTCAAATGACCATTCTACCCCACACTTAATGTCTAAAAGGTCATTTTTGCCCCTTTTTTCATCACCGTTGAATATTTATTAATTTTTTTCTCAAACTCCTTATACAGAGACTAATGTGCTCATAAACTAAAAATGATGGCTATGAGTCATATTTATTTTATTTTATTTTATTTTTCTAAGTTCATATTCCTCCACCGGTTTGACCAATAATCTTAATACTAGTATTTTGGATTCGTCTTAAGTCTAAATTAAAATTTTGATATTAGGTTCCTAGCATATCATATTTCTACCCCATAAAATAGTTTTACAAACTAAGTTTTCTATCTCCCAAACTTAGGACTTTTTTCTACGGATTGCACAGTGATGTTGCTGGTTCAGAGCTGTAACTTCAAACTTCATAACTAATTGTACAAAACTCATTTTAAGAAAACTAATATCTTGTTCAAAAGCTCTTGATTTCTAGTGTCTACTCTCAAAATTTCAGATCCAGATTTGAAGTGTAACTTGGTCAAAACAGATGTTTTCCCTTGCTGGTCACAGTAAGTGCACTGGTTATGGTCCAAACTTGAGCCTAACATACCTTAGTCTAAATGACATCAAATTAAGTGATTCTAAAAATTAATTTATAGCTCATTTCCTATATTATCATGCCATTATCAAGATTTAGCATTCCAATGTCTCATTTTCATGCCATAAACACGTTTTCCATGAGGTATCTAAAACTAGCATAACCAAAATTAGCTTAGCAAGCGCAGTCAGTTTCTAAGGTTTATGAGAGAACCTTTTACCTCAATGTTAGCCTTCCTTATTCTTACGTCATGTCCTCAAGCATTTATATGGTGATCAAACCTTCTCCAAAGCTTTGAACCTTTACGCTAGGGTTTGAATGGATGATTTTGAGGCTTTAATGGAAGAAAAGTTGTAGAGAAATAGCAAGGATAGCTGCTGGTTTTGGGAAGAGGGAAGGTAGGATTTCCTAATTCCTCCATTGATTTTGTGTGTCCTTTTTTATCTCACTCTTGATTCTAAGATCCTTGGAATATGCTAAGAGCCTAAATCTCATCCATTGATTCCCCATTATAGTAATATACTGTTAGGAATAATGTCCTGAAAGCAGATAACAAAGGATAATTATTATTTAATAAATAAATAAATTTTTTCATTAGTTATGTGCATATATTATTGAATACTTTGTGAATATTGAAAATTCTGCGATTATTTATGTGACCTTAAATATATTATATAAGTGTTATATATAAGAGGATACTATTTAAGGATAATAATCAAAATAATATTCAGAATGAATTTAATTAAAGTTACGAAATCTTTAATTAAAACATTATTAACACACGTCATTTCAATTAAGATTGGAATGATGTTATCTGCATCATTAATATAGAGGGATTTGAATGAGTGTATTATACGTAATAAGATTATGTAGAACTGGAATACATACACAATTTGATTTTTAATAATTTTCGTTAAGTATAGAAAATAAAATTTGAGTCTACCGATGGTCATGTATAGAATGATCTTAATCCTGAGTTGTTAGTAGACTCCTATTTTTGGATTTTTTTTACTTACTCGGTACGGATTTTGAGTTTTAAATCATATTCATTGTATGTTGGAAACATGATGATATGACTAGCCGAGAATCCTATCATACGAGATGGAATCCATTTCTCATTCCTTGAAGAAGTAGATAAATAATTACTTTGAGGATTGATTTGGTACTTGAATAAGTAAGGAGCTTGTATTCATGAATGTGTTTTATGAATATACTTTTCATTAGAGAATTAATAGTACTCAAGGATAAAGATGTAATTAGAGGGGTTAACGGATTTTACCTAGCTCTAATTATGAATTATTTATAGAGCATTGATCTATATTTAGTGACTATATCAAATGGACTCTTCAAGTTCTTAGAAATAAATTATGTCTATAATTTTGAGAGTGCAATTCTAAGTTTTAATAGAGTGACGTTTAGAATTAATAGAATTAATTAATAAATTAAAGAGTTTAATTAATTATAAATTTTATTGGAGCTCAGAATTATAGGTCCATGAGTCCCCATATCATCCTTGTAATATTTCAAGACAAGGTGAATTATTGTGACTTAATATCACTCGAAATAAATAATGTGATTATTTAAATTAATTGTGAAACACACTGTGGTGGGACCACATGAGGCCACACACCCAGGCACAGGGAGGTGCAAGGGCCGTGTGGCACAGGGAGAATCCCATTGGGATAAAGTTCTTTGTTCTTCAAGATATCCGATTTACATGTTTGACAAGTTTTATGATCAAATTCGAAAGGAAAGTGAAGTTTGACATTATTAATATTTGAATTTGAGCTAAAATTGAAAACTGAATGAAGGAGGAATTTTTCCTCCTTTTCCTGCATGAAATTAGTGCCAACCCCAGGGAGATCTCTCTGTGGTGTGGCCGGCCATGTAATAAAGGGAAGGGAGAGGTTATGTTTATAAAATTAAATGAGAAACTGTATTTTAAATGAGATTTAAAATAACCAATTTTCTATTGCTTTGTGTTCAAGTTAAAGTAAATGGGTCCTCCTAGTGTTCTATAAATAGGAGACAATAGGAAATTGAAGAACACAATATTTGATCTCAAAAATTCCATAGTGGCTGAAATTTCCAGAGAGAGAAAAGAGAAGAAAAGTTCTTCCAACTCCTAGTTCATTCATATACATGCGTTGAAAGTGGAGTGATCATAATCTAATAATTCTATATTAGAGGCCACACTCTAGGTTTTGCAAATTTTAAGGACTGGACGAGGAAGATTCGGGTTTTTTGAGAAGGCTTGGAGCTTAGACTGTTCGAGGTCAAAAAAATCAAGTTATCCTCCTAATCGTTCACTACGTATCTTTCTTTATAAATTAATAGGATTAATTTATTTTTGTATAAATTAATACATTCTATAGAGTATTAAAAAGTTTTATGAAAATTTTTGTTATACATGATCCACACATATACGCTTCTACATCTGAAATCGTTTCGAAAACCAACAATTGATATCAGAATGGTCGATAGACTATAATAATTTATGCCATGATTATGTGATAATCAATGTTTATGTTAACTATGTGATACTTATTTTATATGTATGTGATTGTAGGCATTTAAATTTATTATGGATGTTTATATTTATTCATGTTGATGAATGTATAGATGATGGATTTGATATTTAATTATATGGTTTCATGGATTGGTAATTATTCATTATTAAAATTATTTGTAATTTTATTCGGGAAAAGAATTATTGTAATTCTAAGATTTGGGATATTAGATTAAGGGCTTGAAATCAGTGAAGATTGAAGAATTATGAAGCCAAAAAACTCAAAGCTCTAACACATATCATCAGACCTCCAACCTGTTGGCGCCTCAGCCCTATCGGGGTGCGGCTGTTCACGCCATGGCAGCAGGTGCTGGCCAATGTCGTGTTACAACCCCCAACACATAGCAGTGCGCTGGCCTGCAGGGAAACAGCAAGGGCGGCTGGGTCACCCCACTTGTTGTGTGCCCTGGCGTTCTGTCTGGCACCCCTGTTGGTGCCTGCCAACGGCCCCGGGCTAGCAAAACCAAATCAGTGTGCGTAGCACGCTGGTCTATGCACACAGGGGCGGCTGGGCATCCCCACCTGGCATACACAGCCGCCTAGCTTGGCAGTTTACAGCCGTCCCACCTGCAAATGACCACAATACTTTTGGGACCGCTAGGGTTTTTATAACCCGAATTTGTGTGCTAAAATTTTTTGGAAAAGTTCTGGACCTTGGAGATGATGCCGAACCTTAAGACGAATGAGGCCGAAGAATGAAGAATTCATGATGAAGAGCCGTTGATCTAACAAATGTAAATAATTATTGTAATTATTTAGTTTTTTTTCATTTTGGTTGTAATAATTATTCATTCGATATGGTTGTAATTTATTTTTCCTATGGAACCCAGTCGAATTCATCTCAATAGCCAATTGTGCATTCTTTATATTTATTTGATAATTGTATATTATATATATATTCATATAACATGCCATATAAATTTAGTGTGCCTACTCATATGTTTAATTACATGTCATGCATACATGCGCATATTTATTTATTTATTTTATATTGTTAAAAGTGTTTTGAAACATAAAATAAGAATTATGTGCTAAATTGATTTAATATGATTAAATTGATTTTAGTTACAATTTTGATTTGCAAGATAATGTAATTATGTGAAACTATTATTAAGAATTAAATTTTAGAATTTCACATATCCAATAAAATAAATTGTTTATGTTATTAAAATTTGAAAACCATAAGATGTTTCTCAAAGAAAATATGTACTTGTAAAATATTAAGTGAGAGAGGGTTGTATGTCAATATGACCCTTTGGTCTCTGCCGTTAGTTCAATACCATGAGATCCAAAAGGCGCTTCGTGACGGCATTGATTTCGTCTTCCCTACAGAGAGTGTCCATTCTAGATTGATATCAAGGTTGACTTCCTAGCATTCGGATTCAAAGGTTTATTTCTAATTTGGCCTACCCTATGGTGGCACTCCTGAGTTAAGTCTATAGAATCTGAAATGATGGGTTACACTAATATAATATAATTAAACGGTTAATTATATTTTGATCAAAATAAAGATAATTAATAAAGGTTGAAAATATGAGATATTTTGAAAATCTAATTAATTGAGAGTGTCTCGGATCAATTTGTGAATATTTTAACCTACCCTACAACGACACTATATTTGTGGTAAATTGAATTATTGTTGGCATTAGTATGAAACCATGATTTTATGTATTTATCAAATGCTTCATGTATTGCATTTAATTATACCAAAATATTTGTTTTACAATATATATGCACATAGGTTTAAAATGACTTTTCTATTTATTCTAGCAACATGTCTATTCTAATCATCTCATTACTCGTGACTGATAAACTGAACAGAGACAATTATGTTAAGTGGAAAAGTAATATGAACATCTTGCTAATCTGTGATGATTATAAGTTTGTCGTGACAGAGGAGTGTCCTTTAGAACCCGGGGAAAACACATCTAGGGAAGCCTATGATCATTAGATTAAGGCCAACAACAAGGCTAAGTGTTACTTGTTGGCAAGCATGAGCGACGTGCTTCACAAGAAGCATGATGAGATGGAAACTACTTATGAGATAATGCAGTTGCTGGACGCCATGTTCGGAGCTCTATTTAACAAGGCTCGTTTGGATGTTGTCAAAGCCTTCACTAATCAGTAAAGGAAGAATGGTTCATCCATACGTGCCCATGTTCTGAACATGATCGAGCACCTCCATGAGGCCGATATCAATGGTACAATCATTGATGAAGCTACCCAGGTCTGCATAATCCTGAAAAGCATATCCCCATAGTTCCAGCAGTTTAAGAACAACTATGTTATGAACAAGATGCACTCGAACGTGACAGAGCTGCTGAATGAGCTGCAAAACTTCAAGTTGACTAACAGTAATGGAAAGACTGGAGAAGCAAATGTTGTTAATGTAGAGAGTTCTTCTAAAAACAAGAGGAAGAAATAGAGGTTTTAGGGGAAAGTGAAGCCCAAGGGTAAGAACAAGAAGGCAGAAAAGAACAACAAAGGCTCCGACTAAAACTAAAAGGAATATATTTCCACGGCAACCAATAAGGTCACTAGAAGAGAAACTGTAAAATGTATCTCGAGGAGCTAATGAAGAAGCAGGAGCAAGGTAATTATAATTTCCTAGTTCTGGAAACATGTTTAGTAGAAGATGAGGTATCATCCTGTATAATTGATTCAGGAGTAACTAATCATGTATGTCCTTCTTTGTAGACTCTTAGCTCTTATCGGGAACTTGCCGATGGGGAGTACACGGTGAAAGTGGGCAATGATGCAAGAGTTTCGACAAAAGTAGTGAGAGAAGTTAGACTTCGGTTTAGGAACAATAAATATTTAATTTGATTTTTATTTTCAGGTTATTTGAACAATTATTTAAAGTTTCTTTTGACAATGAATTAGTTCACATTTCTCGAAATAGTTTAAATATTTGTTCTGGACTTCTAGGTGATGGTTTATATGGTATAAAACTAATGTCTAACTCACTGCTAAATGTTTAAATGTTCAAGGTTGCCGAACCCAAGAATAAAAGACAAAAGATTTCTCATGAAAACAACATATACACGTGGCATCTTAGACTTGGTCACATTAACCTAAACAAGATTGAAAGACTGATAAAAGATGGTCATTTACACAAACTAAAAGTTAGTGAGCTCCTTGTCTGCAAATCCTGTCTGGAAGGTAAGATGAGTAAGAGACCTTTCTCGGCTAAAGGTGAAAGAGCCAAAAAACCCTTTGAGTTGATACATTTAGACGTATATGGACCTTTAAATGTCTAAGCATGAGGAGGTCATGAATATTTTATCACTTTTATGGATGATTATTCTAGGTATTGTTATATTTACCTAATGCATAGGAAATCTGAAACTTTTGGAATGTTTCAATTCCATGCAGAAGTTAAAAAATAGTTAGGTAAACTAGTCAAAGTACTCCGATCGGATCGAGGAGGTGAACTCTTAGATACAGAATTCACAGACTACTTAACTAAGAATGGTATACTCTGGCAGCTTACTGCTCCTGGAACACCGCAACAGAATAGTGTTGCAGAAAGGAGAAATCAGACTTTGCTAGACATGGTGCGATCCATGTTAAGTTATTCCTTGCTACTTACTTCATTCTGGGAATATGCCCTAAAGACATCCACGTATATTCTAAACCTTGTTCCATCTAAGTTTATGCTTAAGACACCTCTAGAGTTGTGGAATGAACGAAAGCCTACTTTGAGACACATTCAAATATAGGGATGCCCGGTACATGCTAAAGGCTAAAACTGGGAAGTTGGAGCCTCGTTCAGAAGTTTGCCTATCTGTGGTATATCCACAAGGGATAAAAGGAGGATTGTTCTATGGCCCTAAAGATCAAAAGGTGTTTTTGTCGACAAATGCCGCTTTTCTGGAGCATGACTATATGATAGATTTCAAATCCAATAGCAAAGTTGTTTTGGAAAAATTTATTTCCGATCTGATCAGACAACAACTGGCAAGAGTTATTGAAACTAATAGAGAACAGACCATTGTTCCTAGTCAAGCATTCGTAGTACCCCGCCGTAATGGGAGGGTAATCAGATTACCTGGCCAATATACTAGGGAAGCACAAATCATCATAGCTGATGATGGGAAAAAAAGATCCATTGACTTTTAAAGTTGTGATGGAAGATGTGACAAGGAAAAATGACAGGATGCTATGAAACTCAAGATAGAGTTTATGTACTCAAACTCTGTCAGAAAATTTGTAGATCTACTTAAAGGGGTTAAACCCATCGGATACAAGTAGATTTTCAAGAAGAAAAGAGGAGCTGATGGAAAAGTAGAGACTTATAAAGCTAGGCTTATGGCTAAGGGTTATACCCGGAAAGAGGAGTTGACTACGAGGAAACTTTCTCGCCAATAGCCATGCTTAAATCCATTCGCATACTCTTGGCCATAATAGCATATTTCGATTACGAGATATGGCTGATGGATGTCAAGATAACTTTTCTGAACGACTATCTTGAGGAAACCATCTATATGGACTAGCCGTATGGTTACATAGAGAAAGGCCAAGAGTAGAAAATCTACAAACTACAGATATCGATTTATGGATGAAAGCAAGCTTTTAGATCATGGAACATCAGGTTTGATAAGGCTATAAAGTCTTATGGATTTGATCAAAACTAAGATGAATCATGTGCCTATAAGTATATAAAGAAAAAGAAAGTGGTCTTCCTAATTCTTTAAGTGGATAACATTCCACTCATTGGGAATGATGTAGAATCCATAAGTGATGTAAAGAAATGGTTATACAACCAATTTCAAATGACAGATTTGGGAGAGACAAGATATGTTCTTGGGATCAAGATAATTTGAGATCACAAGAAAAAGATGTTGGCATTGTCTCAGGCATCATACATTGATAAGGTACTTGTCAGATTCTTGATGCAAAACTCCAAGAAAGGGAATTTGGCTTCTAGGCATGGTATTCATCTTTCTATTTAGCAATGTCCTAAAACTCTACAATAGGAAGTGAACATGAGAAAATACTCTATGTATCTGCAGTTGAGAGCCTAATGTATGCGATGATGTGTACTAGGCTAGATATCTATTATGCAATGAGAATAGTCAATCGCTATCAGTCCAACCCTGGATTAGATCATTAGGTTGCAGTGAAATGTATTCTCTAGTATCTTAGGAGAATGAAAAACTATATGCTTGTATATTTTGGAAAAGATCTGTCTCTTATTGGAAATACAAATTTTGACTTCCAGTTAAATAGGGACAGTTGACGGTTGACATCCAGATCTATGTTCACTCTTAATGGAGGAGCTATGTTATGAAAGAGTGTTAAGTAAAAGTGTTGCTGACTCTACTATGAAAACTGAGTAGGTTGCAGCTTGTGAAGCTGCAAAGGAAGCAACATGGTTTCGCAAGTTCTTAACTTTCTGGAAGTGGTTCTAAGAATGGATTAGCCAATTAACTGTATTGTGATAACAGTGGAGTAGTGGCTAATTCAAAAGAACTGAAAAGTCATCAGAGTGCAAAGCATATAGAGAGGAAATATCACCTGATCAGAGATATAGTCAAGAGAGGCGATGTAACAGTCTTCTAAGATGGCATCAGAGAATAAACTTACGGACCCGTTCACAAAGACATTGCTATTAAACATCTTTGAAAGACACCTAAAAGGATTTGGATTAGGAACATGTCACATCTGCTTTAGGACAAGTGAGAGATTGTTAGGAATAGTGTCCTTAAAGCACGAGATGTTAAAAGGATATTTATTATTTATTTAATAAAATAGTTTTTCATTATTTATATGAATGTATTACTGAATACTTTGTGAATATCATTGAAAATTCTACGATTATTTATGTGACCTTAAATATAGTATATAAGTGTTATATACAAGGGGATAATAACACATATTTGTGGCATCTTAGGCTTAGTCATATAAGCCTAAACAAGATTGAAAGACTGGTCAAGGATGGTCCTTTACGTGAACTAAAAGTTGGTGAGCTTTCAGCTTGTGAATCTTGTCTAGAAGGTAAGATGCCAAGATGCCTTTCACGATGAAAGGAGAAAGAGCCATAAAACCTATTCAGCTGATACATTCAGATGTATGTTGATCGTTAAACATTCAAGCAAGAGGAGGTAACAAATATTTTGTCATCTTTATTGATGCTTATTCAAGATATGATTATATTTACCTAATGCAACAGATATCTGAAACTTTTAGAAAGTTTAGGGAATTCACAACATAAGTTAAAAAACTGTTAGGTAAACCAATCAAGACACTTTGATCGGATCAGAGGTCAATACCTGGACAGAGAGTTCTAGGACTACTTGATTGAAGAAGGTGTGCTGTCACAACTAACAACCCCTGGCACACCATAATAGAATGGTGTTACTGAAAGGAAAACTTAGACTTTGCTCATCATGATAAGATCAATGTTAAGTTATTCTTCACTATCTTATTCATTCTGAGGATATGCCCTCAGGACTATGGTGTATATTTTGAACTTGATACATGTTGGGAATGGTGCCCTAGAAGCATGAGATGTAATAGGATATTTATCATTTAATTAATAAAAGAGTTTATTCATTATTTTTTGTAGATATATTAATTAATATTTTATAAATATCAATGAAAATTCCATGATTATTTATGTGACCTTAAATATTATATGCAAGTGTTATCGGTGAAAGGATATAAGTGTTCAATATCCTGCATAGTTAATATGGTGGGATATTGAATGAGTGTATTACGCATAATGAGTTTATATGGAACAGAGACACAAACACAATATGAATTTTTGATAATTTTTGTTAAGTATAGAAATTCTAATTAAGTTTACCGATGGTCATATATAGAATAATCTTAATCCTAAGTTCATAGCAGACTCCTATTTATGGATTTGTGTCTTTTCATTTATTCAGTATGGATTCTGAGATCCTGAGTCCTATTCCTTATATTTTGGAGACATGATGAAGTGAGTAGCCGAGAATGTTATTATATGAGATGGAATCCATTCCTTCTTTAAAAAGAAGTAGATAAATAATTCTCTTGAGGGTTGATTTGATAGTTGGACTAGTAGGAGCGCTCCAATTCATGAATTTATTTTATGAATTACTATCCAATAGAGAATCAATGGTACTCAAGGATAAACATGTAATTAGAGAGGTTAACGGATTTCACATAGCTATAATTATGAATTATTTATGGAGGATTGGTCATATGCAATGACTATATCAAATGGAAACTTCACAGTTTAGAAGTAATTTATGTCTATAATTATGAGAGTGCAATTCCAAGTTTATAGTAGAGTAACTATTGAAATTAATAGAATTAATTAATTAATTAATTAAAGTATTTAATTAATTATTAATTTTATTGGAGCTTAAAATTATAGGTCTATAAGTCCCTGTTGGCCTAAGGTTAAATATATCTCATGTTTTGATGATAACAAACACAATGTATTATGTTACTAATGATTCTACTTTGAGTTGTGTTGTTAGCAAAATTGATATTATAAATCAACTCAAGAAGCATAGTATGGAATGCAATGCATACATTCAAGGTTGAGAAATGCAAATTGAAGAAGGAACTCAAAGCTTGAAGTGTTGAAAAATCAAAGAACAAGAGCAAGCAAACAAAATCAAGCAAGACAAGTTATTCATAGGTTCTTATATCTCAATAGTCTTGTATTTGATTTTGATGTCATGCTATCTTGATTAAATCATGTTTAGGCTCATGCACACACTCACATCACATTTTTAAAATGAGACTAAACTGATTGTTTAATGACATTTGGTCTAAAAGAATAACTTTGTGAAGGTTTGAACTCAATTAACGTCAACCGGTCGACCTATGTCGTCCGGAGAGAGAGAAGGCCAAATGCACCGGTCGACCGGTCTTTGCCTCAACCGGTCAACCGGTCCGGTCGACCGGTCATGATCAAATGCCCGCCTTTATGACCGTTGAGCGGGATTTCAAATTTTCGATTCAACGGTCAACCGCTCTCCGTCGACCGGTGTCGGGTGAACGGTCATAAATGAGGCCGTTGGAAAGTGAGTTTAAATAGACAAAAGTCATCTTTCTAAAAAAAAAAAAAATCTCTCGAAAGTGAAAAATTGTCATTTAGCTCTCAAATCTCTTGAAACTCCAAAAAGCTTTCTAAAAAGTGCTTCCATAGTCATCATCTTCTAAAAGCCTTACTTCACTTTCTCACACTCACTTGAGCCTACATTAGATTATATCTTGATAGAGTGATTTCAAAATCTCCAAATCATTTCAAGTGTGTAAAATCATTGTAAGGAGTGTCTAATTTGAGCTATTCATTTTCATAATCCTTATTGTCGTGTTGGTTAGTCGATCTCCGTAGAGAAAATCGACATTGTGTAAGAGGTTAGGCGAAGCCTCGGGTAGAAAGATTCGCTTTCTTGTAAAAGGAGGATGATCGTGCGGTTAGACGATCGTATAGTGGAAGAGGTCGAGAGGCGGAATATCTCAAAGAATAAATGGATGGATGTAGGCAAATTTATTTGTCGAACCACTATAAATCGCGTTTGCATCTCTCTTACCCTTATCTCTTTAAATTCCGAATTTTAAATTTGTTAGTTGATATTAATTGATCCAAACTCTTGATAATAGGCTTGTTGAACTTGTCATATGATATTAGATTGACTCACATTGTGTATATTAAGTGTTTGTGATATTATCAAAACTTACATAATTTCTGCACACCAAGTGTTTGATAAATTATTTGTGTAAGATTAATTGTCTACATTTGTAATTAATCTTGATAGAGAGTGTTAAATCCGAAAATTTAGTAAAAAACCCAATTCACCCCCTCTTGGGTAGCCTTACAAGGGACAACAATTGGTATCGAGCAAGGTTGCTCAAACTTTCTTTAAAAAGATTTTACAATCTTGAGCATGGCTACTCAAAACTTTCACAACATGGAAGGTCAATCCACACATAGACCTCCTCTTTTAATGGAGTTGATTACAATTATTGGAAAGTAAGAATGAGAGTTTATTTACAATCTATCGATTATGCTTTATGGAGGATTGTTGAAGATGGTCCTTTTGTTCCCACAAAGTCGGATAAGGATAAGTTAATTCCCAAGGACCCTAGTGAATTCGATGAAGATGATGAAAGAAAATTATCTTTAAATGCTAGAGCAATGAACATCTTGTATTGTGCCTTAGATAGAAACGAGTTTAATAGGATCACCTCATGCAAATCCGCACAAGCCATTTGGCACACCTTAGAAGTAATTCATGAGGGAACTAACCAAGTAAAAGAAACCAAGATTAATCATCTTATTCGCTCATATGAAATGTTTGAAATGAAAGATGATGAATCAATTACTTCTATGTATACTCGATTCACCGACATTGTTAACGGTTTGAATTCTCTTGATAGACCATTCAAGGAAAATGAGTTGGTGAACAAGATCGTGAGATCATTGCCCAAGTCTTGGAATGTCAAGAGGACTACTTTAGAGGAAATGAAGAATCTATCGACAATCTCACTCGATGATTTGATTGGATCGCTCATGACTCACGAGTTCTCCCGGATAAAAGACAACCAAGAAGAAGACAAGAAGAAGAAAGGAATAGCTTTGAAAGCTTCAACTCAGGAAGAAGTAAATGAGCATGAAGAAGAAGAAGATCTTGATCAATTGGACAAAGAGATGATCTCCTATTCACTAAGAAGTACAAAAGATTTTATAACAAATTTAGTCAAGGTAAGAGCTCAAGGAGAAATGAGGAAAAGGGAGATAAAATGAAAAGGGATGAAATCATTTGTTATGATTGCAAGAAGCCCGGACATAAGAGGACGGAGTGTCCACTCAAAAGGAGCTACAAGAAGAGCTCCAAAAGAGATGAACTTAAGAAGGTTCTCCAAGCAACATGGGATGAATTAGAACTTGGAGAATCCGATGATGATGAGCAAGGGGAAGTAGCAAACATGTGCTTCATGGCCATTGACGACAATGAGGTAACATCTAATTCTAAACTTCATATTGAGGAAAATAGTATTACATCCTTGTCATATGAAGATATAGAACTTGAATTCTCCGAATTACATGAAGAATATAGTAAACTTGCTCATAGAAATGCATCTCATAGGAAAACTATAGAACAACTCAAGGAAGAAATCACATCGTTGACAAATGAGAAAAATAATGCATTATGTGAAAATGTTTCCCTAAAAGAAAAGATTGACGACTTGACAAAAATTGTTTTGAAATTCACCAATGGAAAGAAAAACTTTGATCAAATGCTTGGTGGACAAAGATGTGTTTTCAACAAAGGGGGTCTTGGTTACAAGCCTCATGTAAAACAAAGATACTTTAAAAACTATTTTGTCAAAGCATCAACTTCGGATCCAAAATATGTGTGTACTTATTGCAATCAAAATGGCCACACATCCTTCTCATGTGCCATTAAAAAGAACACATATTTTGAGACCAACCAAGGTTCAAGAACTAACCATCAAGGACCCAAATTTATATGGGTACCAAGAATCAAGACTTAACTTTGCCTTGTAGGAGCCAAGAAAGGAAAAGGTCAAGTGGTTCTTAGATAGCGGATGCTCAAAACACATGACGGGAGATCTTTCCTTACTTAAAAATTTCACAAGGAAAAATGGAGGACGTGTGACCTTCGGCGACAACACAAAAGGAAAAATTATTGGAGTCGGCGATGTCGGTAACGGTACCTCTCCCTTAATTGAAAATGTATTTCTTGTTGATAATTTAAAACATAACTTACTTAGTATTAGTCAATTATGTGATAAGGGATACCGAGTTATTTTTGAATCATCAAAATGTTTGATTGAAAATGTTTGCAATAATGAAGTGGTGTTCCTTGGTGATAGAAGTGAAAATGTCTATACAATAGATATTGAAAAATTGACTTGTAAAAATCAATGCCTCTCCGCTTTAAATGATGATTCTTGGCTTTGGCATAGAAGACTTGGTCATGCTAGCATGCATCTACTTTCAAAACTTTCTAAGAAGGAAGCTGTTAGAGGGTTACCAAACCTTCTATTTCAAAAAGATAAAATTTGTGATGCATGTCAATTTGGAAAGCAAGTTCGATCCTCTTTCAAATCTATTTTAGAAATCTCTACAACAAGACCATTGCAATTGCTCCACATGGATTTATTTGGTCCATCAAGGACAACTAGCCTCAGTGGAAAGCATTATGCATTTGTCATTGTTGATGATTTTTCAAGATATACATGGGTAATCTTTTTAGCAACAAAAGAAGAAGCATTGAAAACATTTTCATATTTTTGTAAAAGAGTTCAAAATGAGCAAGGTTATCTAATTACCACCATTAAAAGTGATCATGGTGGAGAATTTGATAATGATGCATTTGAAATACTTTGTAATGAAAATGGATATAAACACAACTTTTCGGCACCAAGAACACCACAACAAAATGGTGTTGTTGAAAGAAAAAATAGAATTTTACAAGAAATGGCTAGGTCAATGTTAAATGAAAATGGATTACCAAAATATTTTTGGGCCGAGGCCATTAACACTTCTTGTCACATTGTAAATAGAGATCTTATTAGACCAAAAATGGATAAAACTCCATATGAGCTTTGGAAGGGTAGAAAACCTAACATTGGCTATTTTAGAGTCTTTGGTTGTAAATGTTTTATTTTAAACACTAAAGACAACTTGGGAAAATTTGATGCAAAATCCGATGTTGGAGTTTTTCTTGGCTATTCCACCACTAGCAAATCTTATAGAGTATTTAATAAAAGAACTCTAGTTGTGGAAGAATCGATGCATGTAGTATTTGATGAAACTAACACCTTTGTGGAGAAAAATCTAGATGATGATGATTTAGGTTTGGAGCATCAAATGAGCAATGTAGATTTGAATGACAAAGAAGTGATGGATGAACCACAAACCTCCAACACATCACAACGTCAAGAGGAACAAGTTGATGATCCAAAACAAGATAGTGCATCCTATCAACTACCGAAGGAATGGAGGTATAGTACTTCTCACCCTAAAGACAAAATCTTAGGTGACATCTCACAAGGAGTGGCTACTAGGTCATCACTTAAAAATGTTTGGAATAACTTAGCTTTTCTTTCACAAATTGAACCTAAGAATTTTAAAGATGCCGAAAATGATGAATTTTGGATCTTAGCGATGCAAGAAGAGCTAAATCAATTTGAAAGAAGTGATGTATGGGAATTAGTCCCTAGACCTAGTACTCAATCCGTGATTGGCACCAAGTGGGTCTTTAGGAATAAGAGAGATGAGCACGGTGTGATTGTGAGAAACAAGGCTAGATTAGTGGCCCAAGGTTACAATCAAGAAGAAGGAATCGATTATGAAGAAACCTTTGCACGGTTGCTAGATTAGAATCCATTAGAATGTTATTAGCATTTGCATCCCACAAAGAATTCATTCTTTATCAAATGGATGTTAAAAGTGCTTTTCTTAATGGGTACATCGAGAAGAAGTATATGTAGAACAACCACCGGTTTTCAAGATCACAAGTATCCAGATTATGTCTTTAAATTGAAAAAGGCTTTATATGGTTTAAAGCAAGCTCCTAGAGCTTGGTATGATAGACTTAGCAAATTTTTACTTCAAAATGGATTTTCAATTGGAAAAGTGGATACTACACTATTTACTAAAACCAAGGGTGTTGATCTAATTATTGTACAAATTTATGTTGATGATATTATTTTCGGTTCTACTAATGTTTCCCTTTGTGAAGAATTTTCAAAGTGCATGCATAGTGAGTTCGAAATGAGTATGATGGGAGAGCTCAACTACTTCCTTGGTCTTCAAATCAAACAAACAAAGGAAGGCATCTTCATAAATCAAGCTAAGTATGTCAAAGATCTACTTAAGAAGTTTGACTTTGAAGGAATGAAGCCTCTATCAACTCCAATGAGCTCATCCATTAAAATAGACAAGGATGAAAATGGTAAGGCCGTGGACATAACGAAATATCGAGGTATGATCGGATCCTTACTTTACTTAACCGCAAGTAGACCGGACATAATGTATAGTGTTTGTTTGTGTGCTAGATATCAATCAAATCCTAAAGAATCACATCTAATCTTTGTAAAAAGAATTTTTAGATATTTAAGTGGAACTAAGAACTTAGGATTATGGTATCCAAAGGGTACACACATTGACTTGTTCAGCTATACGGATGCCGATTGGGCAGGCTGCACCATAGATAGGAAGAGCACAAGTGGAACATGTCATTTCTTAGGATTTGCACTAGTTTCTTGGTTTAGCAAAAAGCAAAATTCGGTTGCCCTATCAACCGCGGAAGCCGAATACATCATCTCGGCAGCCAGTTGTTGTGCACAAGTCCTTTGGATGAAGCAAACACTTCTGGACCTAGGATTAAGCTATGATCATGTACCTATCATGTGTGATAACACTAGTGCAATCAACTTATCAAAAAATCCAGTCTTGCATTCACGTACCAAACACATAGAGATTAGACATCATTTCTTGCGTGATCATGTGCAAAAGGGTGATATCACATTAGAATTAATTAGCACCAATAATCAAATTGCGGATATCCTTACCAAACCTTTAGCTCTTGAAAGATTTGCCTCACTTAGAAGAGGTTTAGGACTATTAGATGCTACAGAATTAAATTTGAATTAAGTGGTTGATCCATTATTTGATGATTCTTATACGAACAAATTGATATTATCATTTTGTCTGTATGATGGTGTATGAGAAAACATATGCTATTTGGTGGTTAGTCAAATTAGGCCTTTTTCTCGCGAAATTAGCAATCTTTCCGTGTTTTCTATACACACCGGTCGACCGGAGACAGAGAAGTTATAATCAACCGGTCGACCGGTTTGCCTTGACCGGTCGACCGGTGCGGTCGACCGGTGAGCGCGACAGGCTCTTTTTAAAAAGTCCGTTCTGGAAATTTTTCTCTCATTTCAAAAACCAAGCACGAACCCTAGGAGAGAAAAACACCCCCAAATTCACACCATTGCCTAAAATCATCCAAATTTGGTCAAATTTCTTCCGGAATCACACAAAACTCCTTCAAAGAAACTTCATCCCTCTCAAATTTCCTTCTATTTCCTCCTCTTCACGAGTTTTACTCCAAATCCACTCAAATCCGAAATTCACCCGCCAAGTGTTCGACAAATTGCTTCAATGGCGTCAGGGGCTGGATCATCACGGGGCAAAGGAAAGAAGGTGAAAACTACAACATCTGGTCCACGAACAAAGGTATTAAACGATGAATTCAACTCTCGTAACTTCAAACTTTTTGAAAAGAGATCCATTGTGGAAGGTAGATTTGTGGATTTTACTGAATTTAGAGAATTGGATATTGAGAGATTATTTGAGGGTTTAGGATGGAAATCTTTTGTGGAGGTTAAGGAACAAGTCTATCCAAGATTAGTGAAAGCCTTTTATGCTCACATGAATTTCAATACTTGTGAAATGAATGTTCAAATAGTATGCACTCTTAAGGGACAAAGAATAGAACTTGATAAAGAAGTGATCTCAAAAATTTTTGAGATTCCGGATGTTGGACGATGTGTGCACACTTATGATTCATGGGCTTTTAATGGAGAAGCAATGTCAAGGATCATTATGGAGAGGGACTCAACTCAGGGGATGATGAAGAGGATGATGATGCTATACCCCAAAGCCGAAAGCAAATGAATTACCCTTAGGAGTAGAATCCTTCACCACATTATCTCCAACAACATCATTCCTAGAGGAGGGCATAGGGATGAGATTTCATTCACAGATCTCTATCTTATATTCTGCCTTCTTGAGGGTATTAGAACAAACCTTCCTTCTTGATTCTTCACAAGATGGCTGATGGGAACAATGTAGCGAGAGATCCTAATCTTCCCTATGGGATGGCACTAACAAGGATCTTTCGTTATTTCAAAGTTAATCTTGATGATTTAAACCGAGATTAGTCCACCCAAATCGGACTATAATAAGACAACCATCAAACTCATGGGCTACAAATTTCAAAATGGAAGGTGGATTTCTAAGAAAAGGGGCCGAGTTGAAAATGAAGAACATGAAGAAGACCTTGGAGGCAGTTCGACTCAGTTCAACGACGGTGCATTCAATACTCTCCATGGACGGATTGAGTCTCTATGCACAAGTCATGATGAACTTAAACTACAAGTACAGCATGGTTTCCAAAACCTCTACTCATATGTCGACACGAGCATGACAAACCTCCGGAATGATCTTCTCCAACAACTCCAAGCCAATCATCAAGCCAATGCCGAAGTTCAAGCTCAAATTCTCGAACAACTTCGGCATCTCAATTTCCAAGGGCCTCCTCCCTCATTATGACTTTTAGTTGAATCTTTAATTGTAATCTATCTTTCTTAGCAATCAAGTGTGTGACATTCTCTTACTTGTTCTTCTTTTTGTTGATGACAAAAGGGGGAGATGGATGGAGTGATTGCTAATTGTAGTAATTGCTAATTGTTATGATGAGATCATTATTCTTGATATTATTCTTCATATTTGTTTTAGGGTGTGATTGAGATTATTCACACTTGATGTTGGATGGAAGACTTAACAATGCTCACTGTAATTATCTCTTTAAAGGCTTACTAGACTAAGGGGGAGAACATTTTTTTTTAATATGTTATCAAGTGATTAAATAAGGGGGAGATAAACAAGTGTAAAAGAGAACATGGTATTACCTTTGCCATCTTAGCAATCAAGTGTTTGTCATCATCAAAAAGGGGGAGATTGTTGGCCTAAGGTTAGATATATCTCATGTTTTGATGATAACAAACACAATGTATTATGTTACTAATGATTCTACTTTGAGTTGTGTTGTTAGCAAAATTGATATTATAAATCAACTCAAGAAGCATAGTATGGAATGCAATGCATACATTCAAGGTTGAGAAATGCAAATTGAAGAAGGAACTCAAAGCTTGAAGTGTTGAAAAATCAAAGAACAAGAGCAATCAAACAAAATCAAGCAAGACAAGTTATTCATAGGTTCTTATATCTCAATAGTCTTGTATTTGATTTTGATGTCATGCTATCTTGATTAAATCATGTTTAGGCTCATGCACACACTCACATCACATTTTTAAAATGAGACTAAATTGATTGTTTAATGACATTTGGTCTAAAAGAATAACTTTGTGAAGGTTTGAACTCAATTAAACGTCAACCGGTCAACCTATGTCGTCCGGAGACAGAGAAGGCCAAATGCACCGGTCGACCGGTGCTGCCTCAACCGGTCAACCGGTCCGGTCGACCGGTCATGATCAAATGCCCGCCTTTATGACCGTTGAACGGGATTTCAAATTTCTGATTCAACCGGTCAACCGCTCCAGTCGACCGGTGTCGGGTGAACGGTCATAAATGAGGCCGTTGGAAAGTGAGTTTAAATAGACAAAAGTCATCTTTCTAAAAAAAAAAAAAATCTCTGAAAGTGAAAAATTGTCATTTAGCTCTCAAATCTCTTGAAACTCCAAAAAAGCTTTCTAAAAAGTGCTTCCATAGTCATCATCTTCTAAAAAGCCTTACTTCACTTTCTCACACTCACTTGAGCCTACATTAGATTATATCTTGATAGAGTGATTTCAAAATCTCCAAATCATTTCAAGTGTGTAAAATCATTGTAAGGAGTGTACTTAATTTGAGCTATTCATTTTCATAATCCTTATTGTCGTGTTGGTTAGTCGATCTCCGTAGAAAATCGACATTGTGTAAGAGGTTAGGCGAAGCCTCGGGTAGAAAGATTCGCTTTCTTGTAAAAGGAGTGATCGTGCCGGTTAGACGATCGTATAGTGGAAGAGGTCGAGAGGCGGAATATCTCGGCAACAGTGGATGTAGGCAAATTTATTTGTCGAACCACTATAAATCGCGTTTGCATCTCTCTTACCCTTATCTCTTTAAATTCCGAATTTTAAATTTGTTAGTTGATATTAATTGATCCAAACTCTTGATAATAGGCTTGTTGAACTTGTCATATGATATTAGATTGACTCACATTGTGTATATTAAGTGTTTGTGATATTATCAAAACTTACATAATTTCTGCACACCAAGTGTTTGATAAATTGACTGTGTAAGATTAATTGTCTACATTTGTAATTAATCTTGATAGAGAGTGTTAAATCCGAAAATTTAGTAAAAACCCAATTCACCCCCCTCTTGGGTAGCCTTACAAGGGACAACAGTCCCCACGTCGTCCTTGTAATTGTACAAGACACTAAGGGCAAAATGAAAATTTTAGAATTATAGAATTCTAAAATAAAACATTGAAGGATAGTTTATTGAGAATTAATTATAAATTAAATAATGTGATTATTTAAGTTTAAGTTCAAATTGAATTTTTGAACACACATGTGAAGGTCTTCATATGGTATGAATACACAATACAGTGTGAATCCCTTTGGGATTCAAATTGCTTGCTCTCCATAGTTATCCAATTAACTTATTTGTTAAGTTGTTTAATTTGAAATTCAAATTGATTTAAGTTTGACTTAAATTGAAATTTGAATTTAAATTTAAATTGGACTGCAGGATAAAATTTTACCCTACTCTTTATTTGAAAAATTGTGCCTACCAGAAAGAGGAAATCCCTTAGTGGTGGCCGACCGTATTGGATAAGGGAGACTAGTTTTTTGTTTCAAAATTAAATTTGAAGTGAGAGATAATTTACAAGCTTTATCTTAGAGATAAAGATAAGAGTCCTTATGGGAGTCTGACTATTACTCTATAAAATAAGAGATTGTAAAAAATTGTTAGACACAATTTTTACTCTACTAAGTGTTAGTAGCCGGTTTTCTATAGACAGTGGGAAGGAAATGTTTTTTCTAAATATTCCACGTTGTGCATGTGTTGGTGTTCGTGGAAACCTTAAGCTTGCTAATCTTGCTTTATTTCAGGTGTGCCCACACACGCGGTATTTGTAGATTCAAGGAATTGACGAGGAAGATTCAGGTGTTCTAAACTAGCGTTGAAGCGAGAAATGTTCAAGGTCAAAGAACACAAGTTATCCTCCTAATTGGTTGCTAGGTATAATTCCTAATCCGGTTCTTGGTAAATGAATTAATGTGATTAATTTATTTGTTTATAAATTAATATAATTCATAGGTATTGGAAATGTGTCCATAAAGTAGGATGTAATTTGTTATTTATGAAATGACAAATGTCAGACATTATGGTTTTGCTGATATTTATAAATAAAATAAAGTTATGTTTTGATACATACATAAGAGTGTTAGTAATATTGCTTAGTCCATAAAATGTTATCAACGAAAAAAGAGTCAGGGAAACCCTGCCGGACAAGCTCTTTTGATATAGTTTAAAATTGATATTCGTAGTCTTAGGATCGATTGGGCAATCGAATCCGATTATGACCGTTAGATCAAACCATATGATGCTGGTCTCGGGGCATGGGAGTTGGACTCTGTGGTTGATCTAGACATGTGCACAACATGTTGAATAGACCATGTGACTAATTAGGTTAGAGTAAAAACCATTTACAGAGCTCTAAACCTAATTATTACAACTTAAGTATATTTGTATAATTATCTCAATCCTGAAGCGAATACATAACTCGACTTAATTTCTCATGATCTTTGATTCACCAACGAGATTAGTTTATAGTTTTTTGAACAACATCTCGGCCATTGGGAACATGACATAATTGAGTTGGAGATGTGTGATTCACAGATATGGAATTCGTAAGCGATAATATCACCTCATGCTTTATTGATGGGTGTGTGAATAAATAAACCAGGTCTGGTATTCAATGATGATATTCATTGATAATGACATCATGATATGTGCGAGACATCTTACGAACATATGTCTTTCTTATTCACAATCAAATAAAGGAGTTGAGGAAACAATGATTGGAATGGTAAAACGGTAATCTTCTATACCATTCTGATCACTAATATTTATGAAGGATAAGTGCATTTATTCTGTGGACCATGTGATAAATTGTATTAACACCATCAGAAAAATAGCGCATATGAATCGAGAGATTAGTCGGCATCGAACCTTTAGTGGAGTCGTATGATGTCAGAATTGAATATGTCGATAAGTTATCGGGATAAATTAGTCAAGTATTGTAATTCCATAGCTTTGTTCATATGGGTCCATTCGGTCTCAAGGCTAGCTCTAATAAGTGGGAAAATTGAAACTGATATTTGTTACATAATTATGTTTAAAAATTCATTATGTTATTTTTCATTTATTTGATAATTTAAAAATAAAAGGAATGAATTTGAATTTTAAAATTAATAGTGATTAATTTAAAATTTAAAATAAAATTTGAACATGATTTTATTTGGCAACTAAAGGAGAGAGAAAGTTGATTTATTTGGAAAAAATTCGGAAATCCCTTGGCATAAGGGGAATTCGGATTTTGATCCAAAAGGGAAGGGAAAATTCAGAAATCCCATCTAGGGTTTGAGTTTTCGAATTTCCTCCTATAAAAGGATATTATTGAAAACCCTAGTTTAGAGGTTTTAAGAGAAGAAAACTATCTCACACATTTTCTCTCCCTAGGGTGGCCGGATTTGTGATAAAAATTAGAAGGAAAATTGTTTCCTTAGGTTTTTAAAAAGAGCCAACTCTCTTATCGCAAAAACACTTAGAGTAATAGTCTTGAATCAACAAGTGGTGTTTGGTGTGATTGTGTTCATAAATCAATGGTCTTGTTATGGCAATTCTCCATCTCGGAACGTTAGATAGTGAGAAAAGATCCTTGCGGTCATATTTGATTCAATCGTCACAAAGGTATGATTGTCATTTTATTCCTTTGTCTATAAACATATATCATGCATGTATCTCTTGTTGTGATTTACATTTAATTTTGAATTAAAATATATGTAAATTTTTTTTGAAATTCCACCTACAAGTTTATTGTTGTTTAAATGATTTTTCATCTAAAAATCACAACTAGATCCTACAATAGGTATCTCAAAGGTTTTATAAAAACTTTTATTAGACACGATCAACTATTCACATGCTTCTGCATCCGAAATCATCTTGAAAACCATCAATACCATCTAAGTATATACCTAAGACGCCCTTAGAGTTGTGGAATGGTCCAAACCCTAGTTTGAGACACATTCACATATAGAGGTGTCCAACCCACGTGCTGGGAAGTTGGAACTGAGGTAAGAAGTATGCATCTTCATGGGATACCCACAAGGGACAAGAGGAAGACTATTCTATAGTAAGGAAGATCAAAAGGTATTTGTGTCAATAAATGCCATATTTTTTGGGCTTGACTATATGATAGATTTGAAGCCTAGGGTCAAACAAGTTCCGAAAGAGTTACTTTCTAATGGGATTGCACCATAATCGGCAACAGTTGTCGAAGCACAAAGAGACAAGACCATTGTTCCTGATCAGACTCCTGTGGCACCTCGTCATAATGGAAGGGTAAACAGGTTACCTGACCGGTATACCGGGAAAGCACAGATCGTCATTGCTGATGACAGTAAGGAGGATCCATTGACCTTTAAGGTTGTAATGGAGGATTCTTATAAGGAAAAATGGCAAGTAGCTATGAAACTCGATGGAGTCGATGTACTTTAGCTAGTTTGGCAACTTGTAGATCTACTCAAAGGAGTAAAACCCATTGGATGTAAGTGGATCTTCAAAAGGAAAAGAGGAGCGGATGAAAAAGTGGAGACCTACAAAGCTAGGCTTGTGGCTAAGGATTATACCCAGAGAGAGGGAGTTGACTATGAGGAAACTTTCTCGTCCATAGCTATACTTAAGTCCTTCGGATACTCTTGGCCATAGTAGCATAATTTGACTATGAGATATGGTTGATGCATACCAAGATAGCTTTTCTGAACGGTTATCTTGAGGAAACCATCTATATAGACCAGCTAGAGGGTTACATAGAGAAAAAGTAAGAGTAGAAAGTCTACAAACTGTAGAGATCCATTTATGGATTAAAGGAGGCTTCTCGATCATGGAACATAGAGTTTGATGAGGCTATTAAGTCTTATATATTTGATCAAAATGTTGATAAACCATGTGTCTACGAGTATAAGAAAAAAAAAGAAGGTGGTCTTCTTAGTTCGTTACATAGATGACATTCTACTCATTGCAAATGATGTTCAACTGTTGATAAACGTAAAGAAGTGGTTAGCCAACCAATTCCAAATGAAAGATTTGGGAGAGGCAAGCTAAGTTCTTGAGATTAAGATTAGTCGAAATTGCAAGAAAAAGCTGTTGGTGTTATCTCAGGCATCGTACATAGACAAAGTGCACGTCAGGTGTTTGATGTAGACCTCCAAGAAAGAGAATTTGGCTTCTTAGCATGGCATTCATCTTTCAAAGCAACAATGTCCTAAGACTCCACAGGAGGAAGAGGACATGAGACGGTATCCTTATGCATTTATAGTTTGAAGCCTCATGTATGCCATGATATGTACATGATCAGATATTCGTTATGTTGTAGGACTAGTTAATCACTATCAGTCTAACTCAAGATTAGATCATTAGGTTGCAATGAAATTTATTCTCAAGTATCTTAGGAGAATGAGAAACTATATGCTTGTATATTCCAGAGAAGATCTGTCTCTCACTAGATACATAGATTCTGACTTTCAATCAGATAGTCAATGGCCGACATACGCATCTGTGTTCACTCTTAATGGATGAGCAGCGGTATGGAGAAGTATAAAGCAAAAGTGTCTTGCTGACTCTATGATGGAAGCTAAGTATGTTGTAGCTTGTGAAGTTGTAAAGGAAGCTACATGCCTTTGGAAGTTCTTAACTGGTTTGGAAGTTGTTCCGAACATGGATCAGTCAATTAAACTTTTCTATAGTAGAGCAATGACTAATTCAAAAGAACCTAGAAGCCATATGATTGCTAAACATATAGAAATAAAATATCACCAGATCAGAGACATGTAGCTGTGATGACTCTTACTTCTGGTTATCATTACTACATTCATACTTCCATATCCTTAATCCTACTACTTTAAAATCATAAACTCCTAAAATTTAGGCTATATTTTTTTTCTTCAATAGTGAAATAAATTCTAATATATTTTGTTGGGTTAAAACTTCGATTAGTATTTCATAGGAAAACTTTAATATTAAAAGTACTTTTTCAAAAACAATTTCAACTTCTTAAGATTGAATAATTTGTAGATAAAATTCTTTTAAAACTTTAAAATCCATTCCTAGGCGTAGTCATACATTCGCCTTACCAATTGCATACCATTGTCGTTCGCATGCCATTAACCTGATAGTAGTTTAGGTATATCATCATACTTTGTGACTTGCAGTTGCTCAACATAGCCTCATTGTCTCGTATACCTTACTTTCATTACATAACTTACATACTCTTACATCTATAAATACTATTTACTTTATACACATAGCAACATTTTCAAAATACGTATCCATTACCCATTTACCCACATCTCACTGCTTCATCCTTTTCTACACGCCCAGCAAACAGATTTTACGGATCCGGTGCCTTACCCAAGCTTGCTACAACACAAACAAAAAAGGATGAGCTTTCGCTCAACAAGTAACAGCAGACCATAACAAGTAGAAACAATAATGCATACCCATATATGCATTCATGTCATACATCCTAAAAAATTTTGTAAACATTTAAAACGTTTATCATTTTATGCTTTCTTACAACTTTTGATGCATTCTTACAACTTTCATTACTTGTGGTGATATCTTAGCCACACTTTTCATTTATTAAATGCATTCTTTAACTAAACGTATTTTCACTGTTTTTGATTTATTTATATGCCTATATATATTTATATATATCTGCTCAAGACATATATACAATCCACCATTCATTACTTACATAACGCAAGTATCATTACAACTTTTCTTAACATATACATCTATCATACATCTTTATATTATTACATAATAACATCATAATCAAAATAATAAATTATACTATACATCCACACAATTATCATAATCCTCCTTTGGGTCTTCTTCCCCACTCGAATTTATAGTGTTTTAAGGATCCACATTTGCTTGTCGCTGTTGTTGAGGAGATGGAACAACTTCATCTCCAACTTCGGTTCTAAAAAACACCCTAACGGGTCTAAATCTGCATTACTATTCTCTTTGCCTACGTTCAAATTCTATCAAACGCACATTGATACGTTGTTCTTGCTTCTTTTTTTTTCATTGGCTAATGTTTCTTCTAACTGTAATACTTCTTCTATAAATTGGGTAAGAATATAGGTAGCTTCCCATCAAGGAAATACCATATTTTGTAGTTCCTCTATCAACCCTCTCCAAAACATAAAACAAGCATCATGATCCTTTAATACTATAGTTTGATCGCCTATACTCTCACTGAACAACCGTTAAGCATAATCGGTTACAGAGTCATATGGTAGCATCCTAAATCAATCAATCTTATGTAGATACCTTTTCACCCTTATAAATTCAGTCTCAGCATTCTGTGGTTGGGCCTGCAATTTAGAGTACGGTTCTGGTGCTGTAACACCCCTCCTGAGCTAGCTGCTAAAAACTACGCCAGCTTATGAGTAACGTTAACTTACTGCTTAACATGGAAATATAGTCTTTGAGCGGAATTCTTAATATTACAGAATTCTTAATAATACATACATCACAATTACAATCATTGAACAAATTCTTAAGATTACACATTTCATAACTTAAGATCTCTTAACTTGTCATGGGACTTTGAATCGTTCTTACTCAGTCAACTGGAACTTCTACTTTAGGACTTACCTGCATCACAAGAACTATATGAGCTCAAGCTTAGAAAGTAATGTTAGCGTTTATGCCCTTAGGAATAAATGTAAAATGTTCTTTGAGACTTTTGACTATTAATAAAGATTTGTTTATTTCATATATCTATGTTTTGTCCTCTTTATGTTCATAATAGTTTAATGTATGATAACCAAACTAAGAGTCTGAGACTGTCATTCTAAATCTTTAGGTCATGCATGTAATGTGAAGAACATGCAGAAGACAAGAATCTAAAGATGATAGTCTAAATCATATGATCCACAATCGAGAGCATAAAGTTGGGCGCTTTATTTATGTTAAGATTGTTATGTTGTCTACTTCCTAATAGAGACGACTTGTCTTGGTCGTCGGAGTTGGGACTCTATGGGTAGAGACATTGATATAGTTTCTAGTGGTGAAATCTATATTGGGTCAGACCAAAGTTGAATTATTTTAATTAATAATTCTGTTTTAATAAAACAAATCACTTTCGACGCATTATATGTTGTCATCTTAATCCTGATATGGATAATGAACCCATATGCTTGACTTGTATCTGTTGATGTACGAAAGGGAGACATCCTAACATTATGTAAAGGTACGTTTGCCGGTACATTGGGGGTATGACTCGTGCATGCGTAGATTCATTATTCATAGATAGTGAAATCCATAGCTCCTATAAAGAGTCAATGATACCCTTTTATACATTATTAGTGGATTGGAAAATATGAGCACTCGGCCATTGGCCTACTCTATATTATCTAATGGTTTACTATTTGTAATGGTACGAATAGTGTTTTTCTGATGGTGTGATAATGGAACATAAGATAAATGTAATCGGGAAGGTAAAACGGAACTTGACCTCAAGTCGATTATGGATATCCTATGGGGATGATACACTAATATATTGAGTCATGGACGAGATATTCAGAGCTTTGTAAATACGCTATATAAATCGAGAGTACAGCTCTAGGCTTTTAGTGGAATAGCTCTAGAGTTTTATAATCATGAGACGGACTTGTTGGTTTACAAGTAGCGTTGTGATTATAGGAGCTTAATTTATATATGTCCATCGGGTCCCTTTGCTAGCTCACATAATTTCCTGTAATGATACGGCGTATTTCCTGCACATTGGTAACTTGTGTTATTTCTGTAAAAGAGGTTCAAAGTTAATTCATCGGTGATTTATCTGGTGAGTTAATTGATAAATTAATTCTAGATAAATTGGTTGAATTATTATTTTAAAGAGTTGTTTAATATGGGAAGACTATTATATGACTGTTTTGATAAGGTAATTTCTCTATTGGGTTGCTTGAATCAAAACTGAGACTCTAGGCAAGGGCCGCGACCCATGCTGAGCGCGCAATGGCTGCCTGGCTTGCCAGCCTGTGCTGCGCTAGGCAGGGCCTGGCCCTACCGAGGCAGACATGGTGGGCTCGGGGTTGTCCCGAGCCCAGCCCAAATAAAAAAAATTTAAATTTTGAATTTCAAATTTTAAATTTTTGCATAAAAACATTTTCTATTTTTTCTATTTTTAGGGATCATGAGAAGGGAAAATTGTGAAGATGCCACGGAGACAAGATGAAGAAAATTATTGTAATTTGTTGTTCATTTGTTTTATGGGTTGTAATTAGAAATGAGCCGTAGAAAGGTTAAATTGTGAATATATGATTTATTATTTAATCTCGTATCATTGAAACATGCCATCTAGGATGTAGAGATGCCAATATCAAATTGCCATGCAAACATGTTTATGCATCATTGTAGTTTAATATTCTAAATTGTTATGATTATAATTGCAATGGGTAAATTTTATAAAGTGTTATAAAATGCAACGGCAAATTTATAAGGGTTATAATTTTGTTGACAAATTATTAATTGGACTTAATTTTTTAAACAAAATCCATTTTTCAAAAAGCTAAGTGGGAGGGTCGTTTGCGTTGAAACATTTCCATGGTCTCCGACTTTAGCCTGATCGTGACACCTGGACGGATTAAGTACCACCATAGTGGTCCTCACTTCAATGGGAGAAACCCACGAAACATGTCGCTAAGGAGTCATCAGGTTGCTTAAGAAGATAAGAATCGAAAAGGAAGTAGTGAGGCGGGACCATCCCTAGATGGATCGCTAGTTCATAACAACCTCTAGAGTTGATTAGTCGGTTAAACACTTAGACTAAAGATCATTGTAATCTCCCTTAGGAGCTAGGCAATGGGACTGAGGTGACCAAAAGGATGGTGATTGATTGCACTAGATGAGGAGACATCCTGTAAAGTGGACCAAACGAGAGGAGTCTCGATGCGATAGGAGGCTTCACAGACGCCACCCCTAGGTGGGACGTGTTGTCATTTATGATCGTAACACCATAGATGAAACATTTTTTTTTAAAAAAAAAGGATTTTCTTTATGTTTAAGTATTTGCATTAATGCATCATAGTTTTCTTAAAAATTAAGCAATTGCCAACGCCACTTTATTTTATTTTTCAGCAATCATGTCTTTATCCCCGATTTCACAAATTCTTAGTATGAACAAACTAGTGGGTGAAAATTACGTTGAATGGAAATGTAACCTTGATATCATGTTGATGGTAGACAAGCACAAGCATGTGCTCACCACCCCCTGTCCTCTTGGGCCGACTGATGAGTCCACTCAAGAGGAGCGAGACACATACACTACTTGGATGCGTTCCGATGAGATTGCTAGGTGCTATATTTTAGCATCAATTAGCAATGTGTTGCAACAGCAACATCGGAACATGCTAACGACTGCAGATATGATCTATAGCATTGCTGAAATGTTCGGCAGCCAGGGCCATCAAGCCAAGCAAGATGCCGTTCGTAACTTCATGAACTACCGAATGAAATTCGGCACTCCTGTTCAGGATCATATGCTACTAATCATTAGTCACCTAATGAGATGGAGCTCATGGGAGCTGAGATAGATGGGGAGACTCAGGTGGATATGATCCTAGAGACTCTCCCGGAGATGTTCGACAACTTCAAGCTCAACTACTCAATGAACAAGTTGAACTATTCACTCCCAGAACTCATGAAGGAGCTTCAAATTGCGGAAACCCTATTGCTTAAAGGAAAAAAAAGGAATGGAAAGGCAAACCTTGCTGAAGCAAAGCCTTCCACCTCTGGCGCCAAGAAACAGAAGAAAAATCGCAACAAGAAGAAGCCAGAAGGAAAGGTTGGAAAGGGCAAGAACACTACAAAGGTGGACAAGAGTAATGACAAATGTCACCATTGCAGAGTAGCTGGCCACTGGAAGCACAACTGTCCTACTTACCTCAAGGAGGTTAAAGCTAAAGGTACATTACTTGTGACCGAAGCCTGTTTTGTGGCTGACTCTACTTTTTCTTCAATTGTAGACTCTGGAGCCACTAATCATGTTTGTTGTTCTCTGCAGGGGTTCAGGGAAAGCAAAAGGCTTAGCAGGGGTTAGTTTAACTTTCACTGGGGGAACGGAGCATCAGTATCGGCTATATTAGTTGGAAGCATTAAATTAGTTTTTGAGAATAGTTTTATTATTTTGAACAATGTTTATTATGTCCCGGTTTTTGGGAAAAGCCTTATTTTTGTAGCTCGTTTGGTTGAGAAAGGATATTCTTTAGGATTCATGAAAGATGTTATTTAGATTCTTAAGAATGGTTTCATGATTACTTCTACAGTCATGATAAACAATCTGTTCTACGTCAAACCAATTGTTCCAACGATTTATCATACTGAATTGAATGATGATTCAATTAGGGATAGTAAAAGATTAAGGTTAGACTGAACATATCAAACCTACAAATGGCATCTATGTCTTAGACATATTAGCCTTGACAGAATTAAAAGGTTGGTAAGAGACGGTCCCTTACAAACCTTAAGTGTAGGCTCACTACCTACATGTGTATCCTGCATTGAAGGAAAAATGACCAAGGGATCCTTTTCAGCAAAGGGTAATAGAGCAGATGAATGCCTAGAACTCATACATAGTGATGTATGTGGGCCATTTAATATCCAAGCAAGAGGAGGATATGAATATTTTATAACCTTCACAGATGACTATTCTCATTTTGGTCATATTTATCTAATGCGTTAAAAGTCTGAAACCTTTGAAAAGTTCAAAGAATTCAAGGCCTTGGTTAAAAAACAATTAGACAAACAGATCAATACACTATGATCCGATCGTGGTGGTGAATACTTGCTAGGAGAGTTTGAAGACTTTCTTAAGGAAGAAGGTATATTTTCTCAGTTGACTGCGCTAGGTACTCCTCAGCAGAATGGCGTGTCAGAAAGAAGGAACCGAACTCTATTAGATATGGTTAGATCAATGATGAGTTACTCATCCTTTCCTAATTCCTTTTGGGGATATGCCTTGGAAACAACGGCATACATTCTGAACCAAGTTCCATCTAAAGCAGTGCCTGGAACTCCATATGAAAGATGGAGTGGCAAGAAGTCATCTCTTGGCCACACCAGAATATGGGGTTGCCTAGCACATGTGCTTAGAAAGATGACTGGTAAGCTAGCCAGTCGTTCAGAATTATGCCTGTTTGTAGGTTATCCTAAAGGGACAAAAGGCTACATCTTCTATAGTCCTACCAATCAGAAAACATTCGTTAGCACGAATGCTCATTTTCTAGAAGAGGATTTTGTGAAGAATATGAAGCCTAGAAGCAGACTTGTACTTGAGGAATTGACTGGTGAAAATGTTCGTGTAACATCTCCACGTTCTATTCCTGAACTGATAACAGATGAACCACAACAGGAACTAACACCAATAGAGCCTCGACGTAGTGGGAGTGTTGTGAGACAACCAGATAGGTACATGTCTTATGGAGATGCATTAACTGCAGTCTCAGATTTAGACGTTGACGAACCTATCTCCTACTTGCAGGCTATGGCAAGTTCTGAAGCAAACCTATGGCATGAAGCCATGAATGCCGAAATACAATCGATGTATAAAAATGGCGTATGGACTCTGGTAGATCCTCCTGAAGGGGTAAAACCCATGGGATGTAAATGGATCTTCAAGAATAAGAGGGGTCCAGATGGGAATGTGGAGACATTCAAAGCAAGACTAGTAGTCAAGGGCTACACCCAGAAAGAAGGAATCGACTATGAGGATACCTTCTCTCCGGTGGCTATGCTTAAATCCATCCGTATTCTTCTATCCATTGCAGCTACCTTAGATTATGAAATCTGGCAGATGGATGTGAAGATAGCTTTTCTGAATGGCAACCTGGATGAGCGCATTTATATGGCACAACCAGATGGATTCATTGAAAAGAGTCAAGAAGAAAAGGTTTGTGAATTGTAAAAGTCCATTTATGGACTAAAGCAGGCATCCAAATCATGGAATATCATATTCAATGAGACTGTTAAAACTTACGGTTTTGTTCAGTCGTTGGACGAGCCTTGTGTGTATAAGTTTATAGAAGAAGGCAAAGTGGTTTTCTTAGTCTTATATGTGGATGACATACTGCTCATTGGGAATGATGTAGGAAGACTGACTGAGGTTAAGCTCTGGCTTGCAAAGCAGTTTGACATGAAGGATCTAGGAGAAGCTGCCTATGTTCTGGGAATTCAAATCTTTCGAGATCGGAAGAACAAACAATTGGCACTATCTCAAGCATCCTATATCGATAAGGTAATGGACCGATTCGCCATGCAAAACTCCAAGAAGGGTTATCTACCCTTCAGACATGGAGTATCCCTCTCAAAGGAGCAGTCTCCCAAAACTCCTCAAGGAGAGGAAGACATGAGCCAAGTTCTTTCCGCTTCAGCCGTAGGAAGCCTCATGTATGCGATGCTTTGCACCAGACCTGATATATGATACGCGGTAGGCGTGGTGAGTAGATTGCAATCTAACCTTGGACCCGAGCACTGGGTTGTTGTCAAGCATATCCTCAAGTATCTTAGGAGAACGAGGAACTATATGCTTGTATATTCAGGTACTGACCTGACTATGACGGGATACACCAACTCTGATTTCTAATCGGATAAGGATTCCAGGAAATCGACTTCAGGATCAATGTTTGTCCTGAATGGAGGTTTAGTGGTATGGAGGAGTATTAAGCAGACTTGCATAGCTGAGTCCACCATGGAGGCCGAATATGTGGCAGCTTGTGAAGCTGCAAAAGAGGCCGTATGGCTTAAGAAGTTCCTTGTATCACTGGAAACTCTAAGGAGCCTAGAAGCCAAAAGGTCCAAGCACAAAGGGCAAAAGTACCACCTCATCCGGGAGATTGTACAAAGAGGCGATGTTGAACTGACAACGATATCAACACATGAGAACTTGGCTGATCCATTCACAGAGGCTTTATTTGGTAAAGTCCTCGATAGTCATCTAGAGGGTTTGGGCATGCGAGATTGTACACACCTACTTTAAGTTTAAGTGGGAGTTTGTTGGAAATGTGTCCATAAAGTAGGATGTAATTTGTTATTTATGAAATGACAAATGTCGGACATTATGGTTTTGCTGATATTTATAAATAAAATAAAGTTATGTTTCGATACATACTTAAGAGTGTTAGTAATATTGCTTAGTCCATAGACTGTTATCAACGAAAAAAGAGTCAGGGAAACCCTGCCGGACAAGCTCTTTTGATATAGTTTAAAATTGATATTCGTAGTCTTAGGATCGATTGGGCAATCGAATCCGATTATGACTGTTAGATCGAACCATATGATGCTGGTCTCGGGGCATGAGAGTTGGACTCTGTGGTTGATCTAGACATGTGCACAACATGTTGAATAGACCATGTGACTAATTAGGTTAGAGTAAAAACCATTTACAGAGCTCTAAACCTAATTATTACAACTTAAGTATATTTGTATAATTATCTCAATCCTGAAGCGAATACATAACTCGACTTAATTTCTCATGATCTTTGATTCACCAATGAGATTAGTTCATAGTTTTTTGAACAACATCTCGGCCATTGGGAACATGACATAATTGAGTTGGAGTTGTGTGATTCACAGATATGGAATTCGTAAGCGATAATATCACCTCATGCTTTATTGATGGGTGTGTGAATAAATAAACAAAGCTTGGTATTCAATGATGATATTCATTGATAATGACATCGTGACATGTGCGAGACATCTTACGAACATATGTCTTTCTTATTCACAGTCAAATAAAGGAGTTGAGGAAACAATGACTGGAATGGTAAAACGGTAATCTTCTATACCATTCTGATCACTGATATTTACGAAGGATAATAGTGCATTTATTCTGTGGACCATGTGATAAATTGTATTAACACCATCAGAAAAATAGCGCATATGAATCGAGAGATTAGTCGGCATCGAGCCTTTAGTGGAGTCATATGATGTCGGAATTAAATATGTTGATAACTTATCAGGATAAATTAGTCGAGTATTGTAATTCCATAGCTTTGTTCATATGGGTCCATTCAGTCTCAAGGCTAGCTCTAATAAGTGGGAAAATTGAAGCTGATATTTTGTTACATAATTATGTTTAAAAATTCATTATGTTATTTTTCATTTATTTGATAATTTAAAAATAAAAGGAATGAATTTGAATTTTAAAATTAATAGTGATTAATTTAAAATTCAAAATAAAATTTGAACATGATTTTATTTGGCAACTAAAGGAGAGAGAAAGTTGATTTATTTGGGAAAAATTTGGAAATCCCTTGGCATAAGGGGAATTCGGATTTTGATCCAAAAGGGAAGGGAAAATTCAGAAATCCCATCTAGGGTTTGAGTTTTCGAATTTCCTCCTATAAAAGGATATTATTGAAAACCCTAGTTTAGAGGTTTTAAGAGAAGAAAAATATCTCACACATTTTCTCTCCCTAGGGTGGCATTTGTGATAAAAATTAGACGGAAAATTGTTTCCTTAGGTTTTTAAAAAGAGCCCACTCTCTTATCCCAAAAACACTTAGAGTAATAGTCTTGAATCAACGAGTGGTTTTTGGTGTGATCGTGTTCATAAATCAACAGTCTTGTTTCACGGCAATTCTCCATCTCGGAACGTGAGATAGTGAGACAAGATCCTTGCGGTCATATTTGATTCAATCGTCACAAAGGTATGATTGTCATTTTATTCCTTTGTCTATAAACATATATCATGCATGTATCTCTCGTTGTGATTTACGTTTAATTTGGAATTAAAAGATATGTTAAATTTTTTTAAATTCCGCCTACAAGTTTGTTGTTGTTTAAATGATTTTTTATCTAAAAATCACAACTAGATCCTAAAATAGGTATCTCAAAGGTTTTATAAAAACTTTTATTATACACGATCAGCTATTCACATGCTTCTGCATCCGAAATCATCTTGAAAACCATCAATACCATCTAAGTATATACCTAAGACGCCCTTAGAGTTGTGGAATGGTCCAAACCCTAGTTTGAGACACATTCACATATAGAGGTGTCCAACCCACATGCTGGGAAGTTGGAACTGAGGTAAGAAGTATGCATCTTCATGGGATACCCACAAGGGACAAGAGGAAGACTGTTCTATAGTAAGGAAGATCAAAAGGTATTTGTGTCAATAAATGCCATGTTTTTTGGGCATGACTATATGATAGATTTCAAGCCTAGGGTCAAACAAGTTCTGGAAGAGTTACTTTCTGATGGGATTGCGCCACAATCGGCAGTAGTTGTCGAAACACAAAGAGACAAGATCATTGTTCTTGATCAGACTCCTGTGGCACCTCGTCATAATGGAAGGGTAAACAGGTTACCTGACCAGTATACCGAGAAAGCATACTTTTCACAACCGAGCTGAAGCCGCGGACTCTGTGTGATTGAAATTCTTTCCTTTCTCTTTGAAGGACAAGGCTAAAAACTGGTTGTATTTTTTGCGACCTAGGTCTATTGGAAGTTGAGAAGAAATGACAACAGCATTTTTCAACAAGTATTTCCCTCACCATAAGACCAATGGTCTAAAGCGACAGATCTCGACCTTTACCCAAAAGGACAATGAAACTCTGTATCAAGTTTGGGAACGGTTCAAGGATCTGTTAAATCAATGTCCTCACCATGGTTACGAGAGTTGGCACCTCGTCAGTTATTTCTATGAAGGACTCACGATTTGAGAGCGCCAATTTGTGGAGATGATGTGCAATGGTGAATTTCTCCAAAAGGATCCCGAGGAGGCTTTTGAGTATCTCAACGAGTTAGCCGAAAAAGCCCACACTTGGATCAGACCTTGTGCTGCTGACAGCACCAATATGTCCCGACCGGTTGGAATCTATCAATTAAGGGAGGAGGACAACCTCAATGCCCAAGTCGAATCTTTGACAAGGCAAATCGAGGCCCTCAAAGGCAAAGAAGGTAGAGGAATCCACACGGTCGCAAGGGTAGAGACACATGAGCCATGCTTTGTCTGTAGTAGGGTGGAACATCTAGCTAAGGATTGCCCTACTTACAATGAAATGAGAGGGGTTTATGAGGAGCAATGCAATGCCTTAGGATCGTACAATGAACCTTTCTCTAACACATAAAATCCTGGCTGGAGGAACCATCCAAACTTCAGTTGGAGGGATTCCAACCAAGCACAACCATTGAGAGGACAATGGAGAACTGAGCAACAGCTGCAACCACCAAAGGCATATTTTGCACCTTAATACAATTCTCAACAGCCAATGAGTTCTCTTGAGAACACCTTGCAATCTTTCATGGAGGTGCAAAGTAAAACGAATAAAAGTTTGAGTCACTGTTCGCGCAAATGGTGGAGGAAAGTAAAGAAATGAAGAGCCAAATCACGAAGCTAATTGGAGCTTTGGTTGTTCAAGAACGCGGCAAGTTCCCTTCACAAGCTCAGTCAAACCAAAAAGGCCAACATATGGAGCAAACCTCTTAAGGAGTTTTCTTCCAATACTTTTGTATCATATTTTTGTTTCTTTATTTTGATTTGTGTGCTTTTATTTTTAGTTTGATTTTGTGTGATGTTATATTTGTTTGTGTTTTGGAGAATTGGTTCAGGATGCTCAGCTTAGTTCCAATGTTCATCATCCAGGTGTTCTCTTTCCCTGTCTTCTTCATATTGCATATATTTTTAGACATTGAGGGCACTGTCTAATTTTGGGTTGGGGGTGGTGAGCATATTCATGCGTGAGATTAATTTTTGTCTCGTTGTTATTTTGGATCAAAATTTTTGCGAGACTATCTGGGTATGATTCCAAAATGTTTGGTTTGAGTCAGTTTTTGCTATCTTAATTACCAAGAAATGATTTCCAGAGTTATTTTTTAGCACATGCCAAACCTTGTGGTAAGATGATTGTTAACACATTTGGTTGAGAAAGATTCCTGAGTTTAAGGTGTTCATTTTTGGTGAGTTGTGAGAGTTGAGAAAATAGCTTTTAAACTTTCATTGATCTTTTGAGTTGGTTAAGTCAGTAACGGAGCACCTTTACTTGACTTGTGACATTTGCTTGAGGGATGATTTTTGATTAGGAATAATTTTTAGAATTGAGCCATGTGTTGTAGATAGTTATAATTTTTCTTTTGCATTTTATCATAAAAAAAAAAGAAGAAAAAAAAGAGCAAGAGCATCATTTATCATCAATGTTTGCGTAGTTTGGTTGCACTCACGTCTTGTGCTGCATAGCAGCCAATCAAAAGAATGCCTTACTACATCAGCTTCATCAAATGTATGTTGTCTCTTGCCTAAAAAAAGGAAAAAAAAAAAAAAAAAAAAAAAAAGTTTGTGTATATTTGTTTGTATTTTTCGGCTCTTTGTTTGTTTATAAGATCTTCCTCTTGACCAAAATGAAATCCCGAAAGTTTATTTACGGTTTGAGTGATGATTGTTCTAGATATTTGATTTGCCTATCATTTGATCAATGTTTGTTTATTAGCTTGTTCTTAAAATTGCCTTCACTCATTTGAGCGTTGATTGATTGACTTCCAACTCCATGAGTGAAAACCCTTTGCATTAAAATATTTTTGACACCCGTAAGGTAAATGGAGTTGAAACTTTTTCTTGGTGAAATTTTTGATGTTATTTGTGTTATGGACTGTGGTAAGAGGGATACGGTTTGGTGCACACACACACGACTCTAGAGTTATGACTGAAGTAGTTTTGATAGCATTTTCTGATGACTTACTAATATTTTGTTTGATTGCTTAGGTGATTTTGCTAGTTTTGATTTGAATTTTCGGCTTGACATGATTTTTCTTTCGCTTGAATTGCTAGGGTCTAGCAATAAGCTAGTTGGGGGTTGTGATAAGTGCATGAATGTGCACCTAAAATTGTTCATAATTGCTAAATAAATTGAGTTTTAATTAAATATTTTCGTGGAATTAATATTTTGTGAAAGTATTTTATTTTAATTTAATTTGTTTTGTTTTGTAGGAAAATAAGACATTAGGGCCAATATTATAGAGAAAAAAGAAAAGCCCATCAGCGAGCCCAAAGCCCATCAGCCATAAGCCAGCCGTCTGAGCCAGCCAAGCCGCGCTTTTCTCCTCAGTGCGCCACGTGTCGTTTTCTGGCACGTTCAGCCGTGTGGGACCCAAGTGTCCCTGCACGTATGCGCGTTTGCCGCGTACAGACACTTCCCCTGCGTGAGTTTCCTCCACGCGCGCGTCACTGGCATTTTCGTTTCTCTCCGCGTGGGTCCCGCCATCCAGCAAGCCTCCAATCATCTCTCGCCATGCGTTCCGTGGGTCCTAGGTGCTCCCTCACACACGCACGTTTGGTGTGCAACTTCTTCCGCCTGGGTGAGTTCCTTCCACGCGAGCGTCTCTCTTCTTCCGTGTGGGTCCCGCGTGCAGCATTTTCCTCCCACAACTCGCCACGTGTCCTAAGCTATGCAGAACCTTTCCTTTCCACAAATCAGCGCGCGCCACGTGTCCAAGGCAAAGCAACGTTTCTTCTCTCTTCGTTTGACTCATGTCCCATCCGTTTGGTATTCTCCGGTCAGCTTATCGGTTTGGTTCCGTTGAGTGATGGTTAATTTCAGCATTGAGTATCCGATTAAAGCCTTATAAATCCAATTTATTTGGATAAAACGTCTGTTTGTATTTTTTGTTGAGTGCAACGTTTTTGTATGCCCAGAAACTCTATAAATAGGGGCATGTCAAAGTTTAGACCTTTTCTTCTATTTGGTGAGGTTAGAGAGAAACCTATATGTGAAGTGATCTTGAGTGGATTTTGATTCTCCATTTGTTCTTAAAAGTTTATATATTTGAGTGGTTAATTTTCTTTTATCTTCTTCTAATTTCTCATATTGATATATTTTATTGTCAACTTTTATATAAATCTAGTCAAGCTCTTTTTATGTAATTGTTGCATGATACTATATATTGATAGATATTATTTTATGAGTAGTCTTTTACTGCATTATTGTCAATGGTATATTGTCGCTCTTAGATTTCTCTTAAGATAATTTTTCTTAATACGAAACGTAAGAATTTTATTCACTCAAATACATTTTAATTCACATGTTCTTCAAATATATATTTTCCGATTCTTAGTTTGGGATGTGAAACTTTCGATTGAGTAATCTTGAAGATCAAAATCCATTCGGGTGAACGAAGCATATAGGGGAATCTCGACGCCTTACCGGTTTTAAATATAATTTTCTCCTATATTTTTCTTCTTTAACTTCTCAACAAAAATTCCATTCTCTTTTATTTTTAATTTATTATTTATCTCCTAAAGCTTTTTTTTGTCTAATATTTTCTTGTTCAATTTGTCTCCTCCTTGTGGATACGACCGCCCTAACTGTGCTACCGAGACCGCTTTATTTCAACACGTTTGGGCGTAATCACATGCCATTAACCTGATAGTATTTTAGGTATATCATCATACTTTGTGACTTGCGGTTGCTCAACATAGCCTCATTGTCTCGTATACCTTACTTTCATTACATAACTTACATACTCTTACATCTATAAATACTATTTACTTTATACACATAGCAACATTTTCAAAATACGTATCCATTACCCATTTACCCACATCTTACTACTTCATCCTTTTCTACACGCCCAACAAACAGGTTTTAGGGATCCGGTGCCTTACCCAAGCATGCTACTGTTGGGAATAGTGTCCTGAAAGCATGAGATGTAAAAGGATACTTATTATTTATTTAATAAAATAGTTTATTCATCATTTTATGTGCATATATTTATGAATATTTTATGAATATCAAATAAAATTCCTTGATTATTTATGTAACCTTAAACATTGTATATAAGTGTTATATACAAGAGGATAATGTTTAAGGATAATAATCAAAAGTAACTGTTCATAATGAATTTAATTAAAGTTCGGAATCTTTAATTAAAACATTATAAATACATGTCATTCCCATTTAGAATGGAACGATGTTATCCGCACTGTTAATATGGCGAGATATTGAATGAGTGTATTTCGTATAATGAGATTATGTGGAACATGGACGCAGACACAATATGAATTTCTAATAATTTCCGTTAAGCATAGAAATTCTAATTGAGTCTACCGATGGTCATATATAGAATGATCTTAATCCTAAGCTCTTAACAAACTCCTATTTATGGATTTATGTCTTTTGATTTACTCGGTACGGATTCCGAGACCCTAAATCCTATTCCTTGTATTTTGGAGACATAATGAAATAGGTAGCTGGGAATGTTATGATACGAGATGGAATCCATTCCTTCTTGAGAAAGAAGTAGATAAATAATTCTCTTGAGGGTTGATTCGGTACTTGGATTAGTAAGAGCGCTCTGGTTCATGAATGTGTTTTATGAATCACTATCCATTAGAGAATCAATGGTACTCAAGGATAAAGATGTAATTAGAGAGGTTAACGGATTCTACCTGACTCTAATTATGAATTATTTATGGAGGATCGATCTATATGCAAGGACTATATCAAATGGACACTTCACAGTTTAGAAGTAATTAATGTTTATAATTCCGAGAGTGCAATTCCAAGTTTATAGTGGAGTAACTATTGGAATTAATAGAATTAATTAATTAATTAAAGTGTTTAATTAATTACTAATTTTATTGGAGCTCAGAATTATAGGTCTATTAGTCCCCGCGTCGTCCTTGTAATTCTACCCGACACAAAGGGCAAAATGGGAATTTTAGAATTACGAAATTCTAAAATTAAATACTCGAAGAATAATTAATTGAGAATTAATTATTATTTAAATAATGAGATTATTTAAATTTGAATTTGAGCACATCTAGAATTATCCATTTAAACTTATTTGATAAGTTGTTCAATTTAGAATTCAAATTAATTTAAGTTTGACTTAAATTGAATTTGAATCAATTAAAATTGGACTCTTGGATAAAGGATAAAATATCTTCTCCTTCCCTATCTGTTAGGGCGCCACACACGGGGATAAAACCCTAGTGTGTGGCCGCCACCTAAGAGATAAGGGGAAGGGATTTTTTGTTCCAGATTCAAAATTGGAGATAAGGATTTGATCCTATTTTGAAGTTTGACTTCTTCTCTTTAAATATGAGATAAATGGAAAATTGTGAGACAATTTTTTGAAACACTTTCAGCCCTAGTTTCCCTAGAGGTGGCCGAATTCTCATATAGCAAAAAAGAGAGTGAAAATTTTTCTCTCCAAAAATTCCACATCGTGCATGCGTTGGTGTTTGTGGAAATTCGAGTGTTTTAGAAACCGTTTTGTCTCACGTGTGCCCACACACATGTCTACATGGAATCAAGGAATTGACGTGGAAGACTTTGGTGTTCTAAACACAAAAGCTTGGAGCTAGGACTGTTCGTGGTCAAAGAAAATCAAGATATTATCCGAGTCGGCTACAAGGTATTTTTTCGGTTGATCCTTGAATCTTATAAATTAATGAGATTAATTTATTGGTGCATAAATTAATATAATCTATAGAGTATCTCAAAAGTTTTATGAAAATTTTTGTTATACACGATCCGCTATTCCGCTGCGTTTCCGCCACCGAATTCGATTCGGCAACCAACAGCTACAACACGAACAAAAAGGATGAGCTTTCGCTCAACAAGTAACAGCAGACCATAAAAAGTACAAACAATAATGCATACCCATATACGCATTCATGTCATACATCCTAACAAATTTCCTAAACATTTAAAATATTTATCATTTTATGCTTTCTTACAACTTTTGATGCATTCTTACAACTTTCATTACTTGTGGTGATATCTTAGCCACACTTTTCATTTATTAAATGCATTCTTTAACTAAACGTATTTTCACTATTTTTGATTTATTTATATGCCTATATATATTTGTATATATCTGCTCAAGACATATATACAATCGACCATTCATTACTTACATAACGCAAGTATCATTACAACTTTTCTTAACATATACATCTATCATACATCTTTGTTACTAACATATATCTGCTCAAATCTGTGTTACTATTCTCTTTGCCTACGTTCAAATTCTATCAAACGCTCATTGATACGTTGTTCTTGCTCTTTTTGTTCGTTGGCTAATGTTTCTTCTAACTGTATTACTTCTTCTATAAATTGGATAAGAATATAGGTAGCTTCCCATCAAGGAAATACCATATTTTATTGTTCCTCTTTCAACCCTCTCCAAAACATAAAACAAGCATCATGATCCTTTAATACTATAGTTTGATCGCCTATAATCTCACTGAACAACCATTAAGTATAATCGGTTAGAGGAGTTTCCAAGAAGCTATGGAAATAGACTTGAACTTTAACACCACATTTCATTCTCTAACGGATGGGCAATCTGAAAGAGTCATTCAGATTCTGGAGGATATGCTTCATGCTTGTATTTTGGAATTTGGTGGAAACTGGAAGAAATACCTGCACCTAGTTGATTTTGTGTATAACAACAACTATCAGGCTAGTATTGGAATGGCACTGTTTGAAGCTCTATATGGTTGTCCTTGTAGGTCACCTGTGTGTTGGTTGGAACCAAAGGATCGACTGAGCACTGGACCAGAAGTCATTCAAGAGAATAATGAGAAGATAACTGTGATTCGGGAATGACTATTGACAGCTCAAAGTCATCAGAAAAGCTATGCTGACAGAAGGCGTAGGCCTTTGGAATTCCAAGAGGGAGACTTTGTCTTGTTGAAGGTTTCCCCACGCAAGGGAGTCGTTCGGTTTAGTGTGAAAAGGAAACTTGCACCAAGGTATGTGGAACCATTCCCAATCGTACAACGAATCGGAGTGGTGGCTTATCAGTTGGCCTTACCGCCTGAATTATCTCACGTGCATGACGCATTTCATGTCTCCATGCTTTGAAATGTCAACTTGAGCCCGGAGCTATAGTGTAGTGGTTTGACGTTCTCAACAGTGTGACGCGTCATACGAGGAGGCACCAGTCCAGATTCTTGACCAGAAGATAAAGAGTTTGCGTCATCGTGAGATTCCACTAGTGAAAGTATTATGGCAGCACCATGGAGTTGAGGAAGCGACATGGGAGCTTGAAACGAAGATGCAGGAGCAATATCCGCATCTGTTTACACTTTGAGGTAGGCCTTAATTTTGGGGATGAAATTGCTTATGGGGGGTGGAACTGTAACACCCTGAAAAATTAATTGAGATTAATTAAGGTAATTGAGATTATTAGTGTGCCTAATCTCATTTAATTAATTGAGTTTTGATTAATAAATGTTTCTGAAATGAGAGTTTAAATAATTCCAATTTATTTAAATTATTATGAGTAATTTATTTTAATCCAGAAGTGTGTATGGGCGCATTTCTGGATTGTTATTTTAAAATATTGTACATATATTATTTTCTTTTTCTTTTTCCTTTTCTTTTCTTTCCTTTCTTTCTTTTCCTTTCCCATGCACTCTCTCTCTCTCTCCTTCACTCTCACTCTCCTGCTCACTCTCTTTCTCTCTCACTCTTGTTTTTGTCCCAAATCAAACGGATCTTGAACCAAAGAAGAGTTTCAAAACATTTTCAACGTCAAGAGAAGGATTCGAGGTAAGATTACTGAAAGAGTAGAAATTAGAGTAGAAATTGGTTCACACCGGATTTTGATGGTTTTTGAGTAAAACTAGAGTAGAAATTGGAGATCTTGGGTTCTTTGGCCTTATTTTTGAACCTAGAACCCGGATCTAGTGGTTTTCCTTTGAAATATTTGGATTTGGGACTGGATTTGCAGGTTTTTGGACTGGTTTCCGTGAACTTCTCTCGCGCAGTCGATTCCACCGATCGACCTGTGCGGTCGACCGGATTGCAGGCTGACCGGTTGACCGGTCCGGTTGACCGCTGTGCACACCACCGGTCGACCGGTAGTGTTGCACTGCTCTATCACCAGTTGACCGGTGCACACGGGTTTGACCCTTTTTGGCCTGAAAAATGTTGTTTTGACCCCTGTTTTCGGGGAGAACCCAAACTAGCTTCATTTGGGGACTTGGGATAAATGGATTAGCATCTTTAATCCTTGATTTGAGATTGAAAACCCTTGGAATGGAAATTGAAACATGAAAATGGATTAGGGAACACTAATTGAAAATCTTGGTACATAAGTAAGATTGGATTGGTTTAGGAATGAAAATTGATCCTAAAGTGTTGTCTTGTATCAGTGATCGCTGATGATTCAGACTGAAGGGGCTTGAGGAAGTGGAAGCCAGAAAAGGCAACGCTAGCCCTTGGTTTGATTGTGCGAGGTAGGATTTCTATCCCTTTTCCTTGTGAGCCTGTTTTCAAAAAGGATTTTAGCCTTGAAAATGTTTTAAAGAAAGGGATCGGTTTGCGAAAGAAAAACGTTTTAAAAACCATGGCTTGTTTAGTTATGGAAATCCATGGCTTGTTCTATCCATGGAATCCATAGCTTGTTTAGTCATGGAACATCATGGCTTGCCCAGTCGTGGGGCCCGCGGCTTGAGTAGTTCGTGGGGTCATATGAACGATTTCATAATGTTAAATGAATGATTTCTTAAGATAAGAGATCTTGTGAACTGGTAAGAGAGTCTATTGTTGTAAGCCTAGATAGGATGCGGAGAGTGCATCCTCGGGGGTAGAACCCGAAACTCGGTCTGGGTAGGCAAGGCACTTAGTTAGGTAAGTAATTTGTACTAATTACTTGCTGAAGCCTGTAATACGGTTATTTTCAGTTATATTTCCTTTGAGAAAAAGGATGTGAGGTTCCGGCTATTTTGTCAGCACTAAATGTCTTATTTTACTTACTTATTTATTTATTTATCTATGCGCTCATTTATCTATTCATTTATTTTAAGTTTTTCAAATTATATCCTACTGGGCCTTTCGCTCACATTTCAATGTTTTAAATGTTAAACCCCTCCTAGGAGACTCTAGGAGTGGTGCGGGGTAGCTGGAGATTGCTACTGTTGGATCAAGTGAGGATTGTGATCATGCTCCAGACAAATGTAAGAATTTGAGAATTCTATAAATTTATGTAATATTTGGATTTACTAGACTGTGGTTGATGTCTGTTGTAATGATTATTTACATGAGCATGTATGTACGATACTGTATGTCTTGTGGGGTGGAGCCATGTGTGTCAGAGGCTCCTGGATTATCTAATTTATTTATATTTTAATGCAGCTAAGTGTGGGACCCGGTTGGGGATCTGCTTTATTAATCCCTAATCGAGTTCCACGTCACCCACCCCGTTTGGGGGGCGTGACAATAATGTTTAAGGATAATAATCAAAAAGCAATGTTCATAATGAATTTAATTAAAGTTCAGAATCTTTAATTAAAACATTATTAATACATGTCATTTCCATTTAGAATGGAACGGTGTTATCCGCACTGTTAATATGGTGAGATATTGAATGAGTGAATTTCGCATAATGAGATTATATGGAACAAGGACACAGACACAATATGAATTTCTAATAATTTTCGTTAAGTATAGAAATTCAAATTGAGTCTATCGATGGTCATATATAGAATGATCTTAATCCTGAGTTCTTAACAGACTCCTACTTATGGATTTGTGTCTTTTAATTTACTCGATACAGATTCCGAGACCCTGAATCCTATTCCTTGTATTTTGGAGACATGATGAAGTAGGTAGCTGGGAATGTTATTATACGAGATGGAATCCATTCCTTCTTGAGAAAGAAGTAGATAAATAATTCTCTTGAGGGTTGATTCGGTACTTGGACCAGTAGGAGCTCCGATTCATGAATGTGTTTTATGAATCACTGTCCATTAGAGAATCAATGGTACTCAAGGATGAAGATATAACTAGAGATGTTAACGGATTCTACCTGGCTCTAATTATGAATTATTTATGGAGGATTGATCTATATGTAATGACTATATCAAATGGACACTTCACGGTTTAGAAGTAATTTATATCTATAATTTTGAGAGTGCAATTCCAAGTTTATAGTGGAGTAACTATTGGAATTAATAGAATTAATTAATTAATTAAAGTGTTTAATTGATTATTAATTTTATTGGAGCTCGGAATTATAGGTCCATTAGTCCCCGCGTCGTCCTAGCAATTCTACCAGACACAGAGGACAAAATGGGAATTTTAGAATTACGAAATTCTAAAATTAAACACTCAAAAATAATTAATTGAGAATTAATTATTATTTAAATAATGTGATTATTTAAATTTGAATTTGAACACATCTAGATTTATCCATTTAAACTTATTTGACAAGTTGTTCAATTTAGAATTCAAATTAATTTAAGTTTGACTTAAATTGGTATTTGAATTTGAGTCAAGATTAGACTACAGGATAAAGGATGATTTTCTCTTCCTTCCCTCTCTGATATTGGCGCGTACACAGGGATAAAATCCCCCTAAGGTGGCTGGCCATAATGGATAAGGATAAGAGGAGATTTTGTTCTAAAATTCAAATAGGAGATAATTAACAAGCTTTATCTTAGAGATAGAGATTTGATTCCTTTTTGAAGTTTGACTTCTACTCTTTAAATATGAGAATGATAGAAAATTGTGATAACAATTTTTGAAACAATTTTTTCAGCCCTAAGAGTTAGGTGGCCGAAATTCTCAAGAGCAAAAGAAAGGAAAAATTTTTTCTCCAAAAATTCCACATCGTGCATGCATTGGTGTTTGTGGAAATTCGAGTGTTTATTGTAACCCGTTTTGTCTCATGTGTGCCCACACACACGTCTTCGTGGATTCTAGGAATTGACATGGAAGACATTGGTTTTCTAAACACAAAGCTTTGGAGCAAGGATTGTTCGAGGTCAAAGAACTCAAGTTATCAACCGAGTCGGCCTCCAGGTATTTTTCCTAATCGAGTTCTTAATAAATGAATTAATGAGATTAATTTATTCGTGCGTAAATTAATATAATCTATAGAGTATCTCAAAGGTTTTATGAAAATTTTTGTTATACACGATCCGCCTTTCCGCTGCGCTTCCGCCTCCAAATTCGATTCGGGAACCAACAGTCTTATGCTTTTATACTTCTTTCTTTTTTATCATCTTATATTTTCTTCTCTTTTATTTCATACTTCTTTACAACTTTCGTTCTTATGTCGTTTGGTTTATAACTTTAACTTCTTATGGGCCTCGTTCTTGTTCTTCTTATGAGGAGTAGGGTAGCGACTAAAAACTAACTCACCCACGGTTTCATTCATAATAACATAATAACCTCCCTTGCGAAGGCTGGTACAAACAGTTTTATTAACTTTTTTTCATTTTATATCTCTACATTTACCATCTTGTTGTCATCTTTTCTTATTGTAATAGTAATTTTAATCTTAATATTGCGTCTTTATGCATTACTATCAATTTCCTTTAACATATGACTTTATTTCAAAGTTTGACTTTTTGTTGACTTTGACTTCATTTTTTACTTTAACTTTTTCACATATTAAAATTCTTCTGCTACTTTAAGTTCAGAAGCACATTCATCACAATAAATAATGCTCAAGAAATATCTTTCACCTATTAGCATATATTAAACTCAGGATATGCACACTTTTGTGCAACACAAAGAAAAAAGCTTGTTCTTGTCATAGACAAAAGAGCTGCTAGTACTTACAGGAGTTCCGCTAAGGTCACGACTTTTGAGTCACCCAAAACTTTACTGTCTTGGTCGCCTACTGATCCTATCATATAAATTCTCGATTGTTAGATTTACAATCTAAGACTAGTAATTACAATACAATTTGACTCGAATTCGTGGTTCCGTAAATGTTATTTTCTTGAAGGGCACATGTCATGTCTAAAATTCTTAGGTTTCATGTTTATTTCATAAACAGTAAACCTATTTAATTTCCCATTTCTCTTTTCTTACTACGATGTTTTGCACCTACATACCGTTGACCTTTGGAGAATACTATACAACCAGTTTCTCAAAAAGTATTCTTCATGGGTTTTCTTATCCTCAAAAAGATCTACATTTTCATTTTCGGTATCCGGACCGAAACATCTCTTAAATTATCAATGTGCACTAAACCCGTGCATATTTGGCCTAAAATCACCATTTTGGACTTGTTTCAGAAATTGGCTCGAAACTGACGTCTAGGATCATTTTTGGGAAAATAACTATTTCACAAATGTTGTACAGAACAAAATTTCCTTTAATGTGATGAAAGTTACTTTTTAAAAGTAAGCTTCTATCTTGGTCCTCTAGCCAAAATAGTGTTGGGTACAATATTTGGGTCAATAACCTAGTTTTCAATTTTGGTCAGAAACTGAGAATTTTTATCGTTTTAGGTTTCCACACATCTTACTCCTCCCATTCTTCATTACAACCGGATTAGCTCCAGTGACGCTAATCAACGGTAGTTTTCTGTTGATTTCAATTTGAACTCGTTTTTCTAACTTTGGAAAAAAAAATTCCTCTCTTTCTTTAGTTGAGTGTTCACTGCTTTCTTGCATGGTCGGCCCTTCTCCTTCACTTTTCATGTATCCTAATCTCAGCCCTCCATTTATTAATGATCTTAAATCTCAACCATTCATTTTTGGTAACTATCTTATTTCAGTTTAGTTTAATTCCTATCTGGTGTGCATTTTACCAGCGTTTTGCAGACAGTTGGTCCATTTGGTAAACTTTACTCAACCTTGACTAATTTTTCAAGAGTGACCTATTGGTCGGTTCTTGGTTAATAAATTTTGATTTGGTCAACCCTAATCGGTTGAAAACCCTAATTTTTACGGTTTGGCCTTCCGAACCCCTTTTTCGTCTGTTCTTAATTCTGATTGTTTCTAAAACCCTAGAATTTATGTTTTTTAATTATTTTTCATTTCTTAAACATAATATTCATGTGTTTGTCCTCTTGTTGGAATAACACAACGTTCCATGCCTCTTTCTTGATTACAGTCTGAAATTTGGTAACTACATCATAGTTTAGAAATTTTATGATCTTTAGCTTATACTTTGCTATTCAATATTAGTATCAACAAATACTTATCATAAAAGTATTCATATTTATCATATAGAGAATTTCAGGAAATTTCGTCTTATACAATAATTTTTTTGACAAATTTCCTGGTCATGACAGTAGCAAATCTAAAGATCATATTGGAGAACAACCTTGATGACCCGTTCACGAAGACATTACCACTAAATGTATTTGATAGGCACTTATGAGGTTTTGGGATAAGAGACATGTCACGCCTGCGTTTGGACAAATGGTTATTGGAAATGGTCTCCTAAAAGCATGAGATGTAATACGATACATATTATTTATTTAATAAAAGAGTTTATTAATTACTTTATGTGCATATATCAATGAATATTTTATAAATATCATTGAAAATTCCATGATTATCTATGTGGCCTTAAATATTGTATATAAGTGTTATATGCGAAAGGATAATATTTAAGGATAATAATTGAAATAATGCTCGTAACGAATTTAATTAAAGTTACAGATGTTTTAATTAAAACATTATTAATACACATAATTTTCATTAAGAGTGGAATGGTGTTATTTGCATTATTAATATAGAGGGATATTGAATGAGTATATTATGCACAATAAGATTATGTAGAACTGGAACACACACAAAATTTGATTTTATGACAATTTCCGTTAAGTATAGAAAATTAAATTTGAGTCTAATGATGGTCATATATAAAATGATCTTAATCATGAGTTGTTAATAGACACTTATTTATGGATTTGTGTTTTTTGACTTAATCGGTACCCTTTTTGAGATTCTAAATCATATTTCTTGTATCTTGAAAACATGATGAATTAGAGGGATTAACGGATTTTACCTAGCTCTAATTATGAATTATTTATGGCGTGGTGATCTATATGTAGTGATTATATCAAATGGACACTTCAAGTTCTTAGAAGTAAATTATGTCAATAATTTTGAGAGTGCAATTCTAAGTTTTTAGTAGAGTAACTTATGGAATCAATAGAATTAATTAATTAATTTAATTAATTAGTTTAATTAATTATTAATTTTATTATAGCTCAAAATTATAGGTCAATGAGTCCCCTCGTCATTCTTGTAATAGTTGCAAGACAAAGTCAAATATTGGGATTTACTATTACTTGAAATAAATCATGTGATTATTTAATTAAATTAATTTTGAACACACTGTGGTGAGACCACACGAGGCCACTCAGCCAGGCACAGGGAAGTGCAATGGGCGTGTGTCATGGGGAGAATCCCATTAGAATTAAGTTGCTTACTCTTTAAGATATCCGGTTTACTTGTTTGACAAGTTTAACAATCAAATTCAAAAGGAAGGTGAAGTTTGACTTTATTTAGATTTGAATTTGAGCTAAATTGGAAACTGGATAAAGGAGGAATTTTGTCCTCTTTCTCCTTCTTAAAATTTGCGCCAACCACAGGGAGAACTCCTTGTGGTATGGTGGGCCATGTAGTAAAGGGAAAGGAGAGGTTTTGTTTCTAAAATTAAATGGGAAACTGTATTTTAAATGAGATTTAAAATAACTAATTTTCTATTGCTACGTGTTCAAGTTAAAGCAAATAGGTCCTACAAGTGTTCTATAAATAGGAGACAATAGCAAATTGTAGAATACAGTTTTTGATCTAAAAATCCTATAGTTGTCGAAATTCCTCGAGAGAGAAAAGAGAAGAACAGTTCTTCCAACTCCTAGTTCATTCACATACATGTGTTGATAGTGGAGTAATACAAATTAGCGAGCGATCATAATCCGATAATTCTATAGTAGAGGCCACACTCTAGGTCTTGAAACTAGAGAGGAAGATTCGGGTTTTCTGACAAAGCTTGGAGCTTAGATTGTTCGAGGTCAAAGAAATCAAGTTATCCTCGTAATCGTTCGCTAGGTATCTTTCATTATAAATTAATATGATTGATTTACTATTGTTTAAATTAATCTATTCTATAGAGTATTCAAAAGTTTTATAAAAATTTTTGTTATACACGATCCAGACATTACATTTTATCATGTCAATCGTAATTCTTAATCTATTATCTGATTAATCCTAACCTCTATATTCTAAAAGGACTATCCTCCCAAAACATACAAGTGTGTCATAGACTTTTATTTTCAACATATGTTGATAATAACTTATCAAGATCTACCTTAATTAAATTGATTATCTAAAAGTCAACTTAATTCAAACATTGGACTTGACATAACTTGTGCTTACTGACTATAATTTGAACTACTTGCAATGTTAGTTAGCTATATAGGTCCATATCAAACATTGGACTCTAGAATTTCTTTCTAGTCACGTTATGGAATAAATTAAATCTTTTGTGATTTTGGATTGCCTTATAGGCACATGTGGAGGCTACAGACTCTATTAGTGCTTGCTGTATTATTTCATGAACTGTGTATAATAACATTACATGCAAAACACTACATGTAAACATATAGGATTATTGTGAAATCTTAGATTTCTAATAATCCACATGGCTTAGAAATTTCCATCATACCTTATGACTTGAGAATTAAGATCCTTGATTTAGTCGTGAATAGTACAAGCATCATCATGTTCAGATCGCGACGTTGAGCTATTGACTACCATTGATATAAATTCTACTTATTAAATCGACAGTACTAATGTCAATTAATGGTCAAATAATTTAGTTATTTATTTTTAACATAATTCTCAGTTCAGATCTCGAACCGAGATGTTCGTCAAGGTCATCATATGACCTACACAAAATCACCGAAGCACTTACCTCAGCTTTAGCACATTGAATAGTTAAATTTAATTAATCATGTGTGCTACAAAATCCGTAGTATCACGTCATTGTACATATCTAACTTAATAAATTTGGGTCATTGTACATATATGAAACTAGTTATTATTTCTCCTTAAAAACATGATTATCTTGACAAATATCTTTTAAAAGTATATGAATCAGGATTTTTATCATGTACTCTTGATTCATAACCTTTTTAGTTAAATAATTACACTAACAAAATGGTATTTATCAAGAATAAGGGCTAAAGGTCCAAACTCATACACTCTCAAGGATAAATTCTTCATTTTTCCAAAAAACATTTAAGCTCAACGCACTTTTAAAATGTACCTTAATTGTAAAAGTTCATTGTTGTAAATCGTGATTAAATTACAATTTAGACATTGCAAAGTTTTTGGGTCTTACACTAGACTTTTAGTGGAATAACACTAGAGCTTATAATTATAAGATGAACTTGCTGGTGAACATGATCTATCATGATTATAGGAGTTTAAACTATATATGTCCATCGGGAGTCTTTCCTAGATCATATATTTTCTTGATATGATATGACGTATTTTTTACATATCGGTAACTTATATTGTTTCTGAAATTGGATATAAAATATGAATTAATTCATGAGTAATATATCAATTGAATTAATTGTTTAAATTAATTCAATATAAATTGGTTGAATTAATAAAGTGTTTCAATTAATATAATTTAAAAGTACTTTATTTGTTCAATTAATTATTTAATTAATTCAAGATAAATCAGATGAATTAATGTATTTGTTTTTACTTGATATGTGAATGTATGTACATAATTATTTCAATAAGATAATTTCTACTTTAAATTTTTGAATTAAAATTGTAATTATATGCATACTTTACAAACTAAATAAAAGATTAAAAAAAAAAGCTGAAAAATGGGTCCGGTTTACTGGAGGTATACGTCTAGTAGACCAGATGCTTTTTTAAACATAGATTATGTCCATAATCCGGTTAACTGGACGGACATGTCCAATTAACCGGAAGGTGCTATGTAGACATAGCCTTAATGCGATTTGTATTTTGAATCCGAATTTTATTTGGGTTGCGGAAACGAGACTTTTCTATATATATAAATAGCCCATTAAATCTCATTAATACTTAGATCACTTAAAGAGACATTTGGGAGGTTATAAGTAAGATTTTCCTACAAAATTGATCGAACATCAAGATCAATTTTTTTCTTTGACACTCTTGTGATTGGAAGGAGAAGAGATACCAAGAGGACATTGAAGGAACTTCGCCCACTTGCATTCCATTTGTGGAAAAGAGAATAGTAAAGAAGTTCATTTGGTTGAGAGTCTTCCGGTCGTTGTTCTCAATCTTGCAATTCTGTCAGAAGTGCTACTGCTAATCTTCTAGAGGAATGATTTAGCTTTTGTTATTTATAATATATAGCATCAGGAACAAGGGTTTGACTTATAATTATTTAAAAAAAAAAATTTAGAACTTTGCAACATAACGCTTTCCTATATTTTCTAGCATAGAAGTCGTTGGCTTGAGAAACCCCTGCGGCTAGGCGACACAAAGAGGTGGAATCACTAAACTGCAGTACTCATCCAAGGCGGAGTGTTGCTGCGGAGGAAATCGTAGCCCCAAATTCCATGGCTCAATTCAAGGTTGAGAGTGGAATCGGCGAAGAAAGAGGTTGTGACTTTGGAAGATCACGAAGCTGAGGATTTCTGATAAGTGCACAAATTTGCACTTTTAATATTCATAATTGTCAAATTATTTTATCAAATTGTGATCTTAATTTGAAATATTCCTAAATTTAGAGGATTTAATTTTAATTGGATTTATTTTATATTTCAGGTTTTTGAAGAAAACAATTGAATTTGGGCTAGTTTACCAAGCAAAACCCAAAAGTTGAGCCCAAGAAAAGCCCAATTCGGCCCAAAGCCCATCAGCCCATCAACTCCCCGAGCCGATCCGACAAGCCGCGAGCCAAGCCGAGAAGCCGCGAGCCGAGCACTGCCACGTGTCGAGCATTGCCGCAGCACAGGCGTGGGGCCCAGCTCTCCTCCAGCCACAGCGCGCCACGCGTCCGGTGGGGTCCGCATGTTCCCCGCGTACGCGCGCTTGGCGCGCACCGCCCCTCCTCTGCGCGAGTTTCCTCCACGCGCGCGTCACTCGGGCTTCCTCACTCTTCCGCGTGGGTCCCGCGTGCCAACGACCCTCCAACCAGAGCTCGCCACGTGTCCCACTGCGTCAGCCTTCTGCAGCACGTCGTCCCGCGTGCCAGCGCCCCTCCAACCAGAGCTCGCCACGTGTCCCACTTCGTCAGCCTTCTGCAGCATTTCTTTCCCGCGCGCGAATCAGCTTGTGACACGTGTCCCACTCTTCAGAAGCATGATGTTTTTCTCCCTAGATTAAGCATCCGATTTGTATCGTTTTTAGCATATTCAAACTCTATAAATAGGATCATTATCAAAGTGATTGGGGTTAGATTTTTTTTAGAGCCTAAATTCTCACATATTTTCTTGTTCTTATTCTCATATTTTCTTTTTAGAATTTTATGGGAATTATGTACAAGTTAGGCTAGAGTATTTAGGTGAGGCTTGAGATGATTCTATATGTGTAGTGAATTTATTTAGATTTTCGATTCTCCAATGGTTTGTAAGTTTTATACATTTCAGTAAATAATTTTCTTTTATCATATTTCTTCTTCTTATCAATATATTTTATTGTCAACTCTCATATAAATCTAGTCATGCTCTTTTTATGTGATCGTTGCATTATATTATATATTGATCGGTATTATTTTATGAGTAGTCTTTCACTGCATTATTGCCAACGGTATATTGTCGCTCTTAGATTTAGTAGTCTTTTACTGCATTATTGCCAACGGTATATTGTCACTCTTGGATTTCTCATAAGATAATTTTTCCTAATTTTAAACGTTAGAATTTTATTTACTCGAATACATTTTTAATTCATATGTTCTTCAAATATTTATTTTCCGATTGATTGTTTGGGATGTGAAACTTTCAATTGAGTCAATTCATGAATCAAAATCCAAATAGGTGAACAAAGCATATGGAGGAGTCTCAAAGCCTTGCCACTTTTTATTATTGAATTTTCTTTATTTTAAATTGTTCAAAAAAATATCAAAAACACTCATTCATTTTTCTTTGTTTGATTGCTTACTTTCCTAACGTTTTTTATTTGTTAATCATATCTTTTTCAATTTAACACTTCCTCGTGGGATCGACCGTTCAAATTGTACTACAATTGACCGCTTGTTTTTATACACGTTTGGGCATAATCAAATTTTGACGCCGTTGCCGGGGAGGTGCATCAACAAGATTGTTCAGTAGATAATTAGCCAAAGAGGTAGGTACTATTATTTTTTTTTATTTATTTATTTTTGCTTGGCACGTTTAAAAAAAAAAAAAAAAAAAAAAAAAAAAACTTTTTGTTTCCGTAACTTGATTGTTAGTATATATATTAAAAAAAAAAAATTTACCTTTTCTCTTGATTCGCTTTCCGTAACAGTGTGTGCATTTCAAAAAAAAAAAAAAAAAAAAAAAAAAAAAAAAAAAAACTTTTGTTGCTGTATTCCTCTCTTTCTTACTTTTTTTTTTTTGTTCTCCACTTTCTTACGTTTTTCAATAACCCACGTTCTTAAATATATATTTGTTTTTTTTATAAAAAAAAAAGTTTCATTGTCATTCTCACGTTCTCAGGGCCCGTTTAGTTCACTGATTCGAGTTTTTAATTCGAGTTGAGATGTGATTTTATGTGAGAGCTTTTTACTGTAGCAAAAAAGTTAAATGTGATTATTTGTGAGAGCTTTTTACTGTAGTAAAACTCGAATTCTAAACTCGAACCAGCGAAATGAACGGGGCCTCAATTTATTCCTTTCTTTCTTATTTTTTTTTCTTTTCCACGTTCTCACGTTCTTCAAATTTAAAAAAAATAATAATAATAAAATTGTGATTTGATTTTGTAATCTTTTATTTTTTGTAATTAAGATTTTATTTTATTTCCTCATTTGTATATTTTAATTGTTGCTTATTTAATTTTTCCTTTTATAGTTTCATTAACTCTTAGGATTATAATTAGGATTGTAATTAATTGACTAATTTAGATTCCTAGTCTAGGATTTTCATAATTTGGTAGATTTAGGTTTTCACTTTAGGAATAGTTTCCATTAATTAGATTACATTTCATAATTTACTCAATAAAATTTAAATAATTAATTTTGAAAATAATTGTGTGGTTACGTGGAAAGTATAATCTGAGGGAGTTCTGTCTAGGAAAGTTGGTACTTAAGCGGGCCTCGCCCCACCAATCTTTCCTGGGAACGTTGTTCTGTCTAGGAGACTATTCATTGAGCCAAGAGCTATAGTCTTTCCTGGGAGCACTCTCGGAGGTTACAATTTACGTTACTATATAATTATTTTCTTTTTGATTAAAAAAAAAACAAAAAAAATAAATAAATAAATAAAAAAAGTGAAACGTTATAGGGTGAATGAATCGTTATAGAGACGAATTAGGGAGATTCACAATAAAACCGGAGAACCCTAGTGAAGTTTCTTCCCACACGTCTAGTCCTCCCTCGACCCGAGGCTCGTTAGCAGTTGCAAATCCATTCGCAATGGCTCAAAACGAGGAAGTCCAGCGGAAGACGTTGAACGATTATCTCCACCCTACGCGTACAGCCACACCATCATGCATAATGTTTTTTTTCCCAAATATGCCGAATTTGGATTTCAAGCCAGGCATGATCCAACTCCTGCCGACCTTTCACGGGTTAGAGAGCGAGAATCCATACGTTCATATTAGGGAATTTGAAGAGGTAGTGGCCACTTTTCACAACCGAACTGAAGTTGTGGACTCTGTGTGATTGAAATTCTTTCCTTTCTCTTTGAAGGACAAGGCTAAAAGCTGGTTGTATTCTCTGCGACCTAGGTATATTGGAAGCTGGGAAGAAATGACGACATCATTTTTCAACAAGTATTTCCCTCACCATAAGACCAATGGTCTGAAGCGACAGATCTCGACCTTTACCCAAAAGGACAATGAAACTCTGTATCAAGTTTGGGAACGGTTCAAGGATCTGTTAAATCAATGTCCTCACCATGGTTACGAGAGTTGGCGCCTCGTCAGTTATTTCTATGAAGGACTCACGATTCAAGAGCGCCAATTTGTGGAGATGATGTGCAATGGTGAATTTCTCCAAAAGGATCCCGAGGAGGCTTTTGAGTATCTCAACGAGTTAGCCGAAAAAGCCCACACTTGGACCGGACCTAGTGCTACTGACAGCACCAATAGGTCCCGACCGGTTGGAATCTATCAATTAAGGGAGGAGGACAACCTCAAAGCCTAAGTCGAATCATTGACAAGGCAAATTGAGGCCCTCAAAGGCAAAGAAGGTAGAGGAATCCACACGGTCGCAAGGACAGAAACACATGAGCCGTGCTTTTTCTGTGGTATGGTGGAACATCTAGCTAAGGATTGCCCTGCTTATGGGGAAATGAGAGGAGTTTATGAGGAGCAATGCAATGCCTTAGCGGCATACAACAAACCCTTCTCTAACACATACAATCCTAGCTGGAGGAACCATCCAAACTTCAGTTGGAGAGATTCCAACCAAGCAGAACCATCAGGAGGACAATGGAGAGCTGAGCAACAGCCGCAACCACCAAAGGCGTATTCTACACCTCAATACAATTCGCATCAGCCAAGGAGTTCTCTTGAGAACACCTTGCAATCTTTCATGGAGGTGCAGAGTAAGACAAATCAAAAGTTTGAGTCACTGTTCACGCAAATGGTGGAGGAAAGTAAAGAAATGAAGAGTCAAATCACGAAGCTGACTGGAGCTTTGGCTGTTCAAGAACGCGGCAGGTTCCCTTCACAAGCTCAGTCAAACCCAAAGGGTCAACATATGGCGCAAACCTCATGTCTTGATTATCAAAATGTTAAGGAGGTGAATGCCATCAATACTCGTAGTGGTAAGATTATGGAAGAACCATCAACAAGTGCCACCACTTCGAGTAGTAAGGAAGTTGTCCCTAAGAAAGATGAGCCAACAAATGTTCCGGTAAAGGTGCCTTTTCCCCAAGCTCTACGTCCAACTGGGAAAGTACCGGAACACCAAAGTGAGATCCTAGAGCACTTAACTCAAGTGAAGATTAATCTTCCTTTGCTTCATGTTATCAAGCAAGTGCCTGCTTATGCTAAGGTTATCAAGGATCTGTACACTATCAAAAGGAAGCACCATGTCAAGAAGACAGCATTCTTGACAGAACAGGTAAGCGCGGTGATCGACCAAAAAACACCGCTCAAGTACAAAGATCCCGGTTGTCCCACAATTTCCTGTCAGATTGGGACACATGAGTTCAGCCAAGCTTTGCTTGATCTAGGAGCGAGTGTTAACCTCATGCCATACTCTGTCTACTCGCAACTTGGTCTTGGAGAAATTAAGCCCACATCTGTGGCTCTGCAGCTGGCTGATCGATCGATCAAGAAGCCTCGGGGGATAGTTGAGGATGTTTTGGTTCAAGTTAATAAGTTCTATTACCCCGTTGACTTTCTAGTCTTGGATACTCAATCCGTGGTGAGTATGGAGTCCAAGATTCCCATCATCCTCGGAAGACCCTTCCTTGCTACAGCCAATGCTCTCATCAACTGTAGGAATGGTCTGATGAAGATATCTTTTGGGAACATGACTTTGGAGGTGAATGTTTTTCACATTGCAAAGCAACCATGTGATGATGACGAGTGCCACCAAACATTTCTAATTGACACACTCGTCTCGGAGGAAGTTTAATTGTGTAGCAATTCTGATGATCTTGACGATTTCCTCTGCATTTCTGAATCTGAAAGTTCCGGTCCTTGTGAATTGGCCAACAATGTCACCATTTTCAAAGACTCACAAGGTAGAGGAACCAAGTTTTGGCAACCACGCTTTGAAGAGCTACCTAGAGAAAAAGAAAAGCCAAAACCATCCACCGAAGAGACCCCAAACCTCAAGCTGGCTCAACTGCCTGAGAAGCTGAAACATGTCTTCCTGGGAGCTGGTGATACCTTTCCTGTCATCATTTCATCTAAACTTGATGCATTTCAAGAGCCACTACAAGAAAAAGGGCTTTTCGTAGCGGTTAGTTATAGCGCTTTTCAAAAAACGTTACTGCTTTAGTCTATAATAGCATTTCTAAAGAGTTATAATATATATATATACATATACAGTATAACTCGTTGACATTTTGACTAATTTGTTTTATATATATTTAAAAATATATAAATGTACAGATACAATTACTTTGGGCGGGCATTGGAAAAAAATTTCCAATTTTCCCGCTCGCTCCCTCCTCCCGTTATTTTTTTTTTTTAAAGGAAATGCGCACAAGATATGAGAGAAACAGGGAAAGGAAAAAAAAAACAAAAGAAACCCCCAAATGCTGAAACACGGATTCATTCTCACAGCTGGAAGAGTGCTTTGGCCGGCCAAGAGGGAAACAACCTCATTCTCCCAAAATTCCCCAAAATTCCCTAAGTTTCCCTAAGTTTCCTCCGGATTTACTCTCCTAGATTCTGAAATTGAAGGCCGGTAGTGTTAGGTTCCCTGAAATTTCCAACTTTCCCCCAAATGCACTAATTTTCCGGTCCATCTCATGGGAAGAAATCCTCACGGCCGAGAAGAATCTCACGTGAAGAAATCCTTTTTTTGTCTGTGCATCATTCGATTCCCCTAAGGAGGTTCGAATCTCTCTCTCTCTCTCTCTCTCTCTCTCTCTCTCTCTCTGTTCTCTAGGCTGGTTTACCGGCCAGAGAGAAATCCTCTCTCTCTCTGCATTTTTGGTTCAACGGTGTAGTACTGCTCTTGAATTTGAAGGATGTTAGTAATTTTCCCAACCGGCTGGACTGACCTCATTAAAGAGAAACAATTTTTTTGGTTGGAGGAGATTTGGCCAGCTGCCGGTTAGGGAATGTGATGAGAAAAGACTGATTTTTGTTGATGAGAAAAGGCAGATTTTTGTTGTGCTTTGAAATTCCTTAGTTGTAGAAGGAAACCCACAATCTGTAGGTCTTAAAATTTTTGTTTTTGATTTATTTGTAATTGGCAGCTTTGTTTTTGACAAGTTTTTGTTGTTGATAGATTTGGATAGAAGAATACCTACATTCGTGGTGTTCTCAAAGACACGAAGGTATGTTCTTTGTGACCCTCTTAATGATTTGGATTATTATGGTCTTTTCTGGTTTAGTCATAGAAGATAGAGCCTTTTGAATTTCACAAGTCTTGTTCCATTATTTGTTTACCAATGTTCTATAGAGAAATGAGATATTCTTTGGTATGGTGATGGTGATGAAAAAGATATATATATTAAGTGTGTTATCTTTTTTTGTTTGCTCTGTTATTATAATGATGTTAGACTAAATTTTATTTCTTACTTTGAAATGTGATAATTTATTTAGCATTTAATTATGAAGTCGATTGAAGATGTTAGGATGCTTGATAAAGATTGGGTGCGTGATAACAGGTGAGTAAGATTGGAATTTAGTTTTGTTGTTTGTGTTAGTCATTGTAGTCATAGAAATCTTAGTGTTGACCTTTTTATTTATAGACTTTCATGCGGAGTATATGCAAAGCTTTCAGAAATTGTAAAAAACAGTTGAAAAGAATTTTGGTTATCCGGAGAAGTTGTTGTGCCCTTGCAAAGAATGTCGAAACTTAAGTCATCAACGTGGTAACATTGTTTATGAACACTTGGTAATCAATGGTATGGATCCAACATACACTACTTGGTTTCATCATTGGGAAGAAGTAAATGTAAATGAAGAATTGGAAAACGTTGACAAGAATGACATATATGAGTTATACAAGGCTGCCTATGGCGATGAGAATGATTATGAGAACAATCGCAAGAACATAGGTTAGAGGAGTTAAATGAAAAAATGAATGATTGGTTAGAACCATTATATCCCGGTTGTTCAAAATACAACAAGTTGTCTGCCGTTGTTGCCTTATTCAAACATAAGACCATGAATGGATGGTCCGATTGTAGTTTTGATGATTGCTAGAGTTATTGCATGACATGTTTCCGAACCTAATGTGTTGATAAGGTCGACGATAAAGTACGAAAGTTTATGAGAGAATTTCATCTAGGGTATGAAAAGATTCATGCTTGCCCTAACGATTGTTGTTTGTTTAGAAAGGATAAGGCAGATCTTGATAAATGTCCAAGGTGTCATGCTTCAAGGTGGAAGGTTGACAAACATACCAAAAAAGCTAAAGTTGGTGTTCCTGCTAAAGTCTTGAGATATCTTCCGATAATTCCTAGGTTCAAGGCGATGTTCAAGAGTGAAAAGATGGCTCATCATCTAAGGTGGCATTCCAATAATAAAAGGGGTGATGGAAAGATGCATCACCCGGTTGACTCTCCAGCATGGGAACTAGTGAATGAGAAGTGGCCTACGTTTGCAAATGAAGCACGCAATCTTAGACTTGGATTGTCCACAGATGGATTCAATCCGTTTGGTAATTTAAGCTCAACTTATAGTTGTTGGCCAGTGATGCTTGTGATATACAACTTGCCACCATTTTTGTGCATGAAAAAGGAAAACATCATGCTAACGTTACTAATCCCAGGGTCTAAACAACCTGGCAATGATATTGACATTTACCTACAACCTCTCATAGAAGATTTACAAGAGTTGTGGAACAATGGAGTCAGTATTTTTGATTCATTTGACAAGGAGGTTTTCAATTTAAGGGCAATTTTAATGTGGACAATAAATGATTTTCCAGCCTATGGAAATCTTAGTGGTTGCTATACAAAAGGTAGATTAGCATGTCCTTTATGTGTTGACAATACTCGAGCAATGTGGTTGCCCTTTAGTAGGAAGTTTGTATTCATGGGTCATAGGAGATTTCTATCACCAAGTCATCCCTTCCGAACGAAAAAGTGTTGGTTCGATGGAAAGGTAGAAAAAGAAAGTAAACCAAGAATAATGACCAGTAGAAGAATGTATGAACAACTTAAGGACTTTGTGAATGATTGGGGGAAAGTTAATATGGATATTTTTGAGAATGAAGTTATGAAACGGCATGGGAGAGGAGGTAAAAAAGTTGTTAAGAAAGTCTGTCCTAAACGCAAGAGAGTCGAGGTGAGGGATGTGGATATGGAGAAGCAACAACTATGGAAGAAAAGATCACTTTTTTTTTACCTACCTTATTGGCAGGTAATTACTACTTACCTAATAGCCTCCTTCTAAATTTTGAAGCTAATTATTGATGGATGTAATAATGTGTGATTTGATTGAAGTTACCTTTTACAGGATTTGGCTTTGCGACACAACTTGGATGTGATGCACATAGAGAAAAATGTGTGCGAAAGCATTTTAAATACGTTGTTGCATGTAAATAAAAAATCTAAAGATGGTCTTAATTCACGAAAGGATTTACAACACATGGGAATTAGGCCTGACTTGCATCCCCAAGAGTGAGGGAAAAGAACATATCTGCCACCAGCTCCACATACACTGTCGAAAGCAGAAAAGCTCACCTTCTGCAGAAGATTATATAATTTAAAGGTCCCCGATGGGTTTAGTTCTAACATTGGAAAGTGTGTTTCAGTGGACGACTGCAAAATCATGGGCTTGAAGTCTCATGATTGCCATGTACTCATGCAACAGTTACTACCAGTAGCCTTGAGAGGGTTGTTGCCAAAAGCTCCCAGAAATGCGCTACTTAGTTTGTGTCTTTTCTTTAATAGGCTATGCCAGCGTGTCATCGATGGAGAAAAGATGATAGAACTTGAAGAAGAAGTTGTAGAAATGTTATGCTTGTTGGAGAGATTTTTCCCACCATCATTCTTTGATATAATGGTACATTTAGTGATTCATTTGGGAAGGGAAGCTAGACTCTGTGGACCTGTTCAATTTCGTTGGATGTATCCTTTTGAAAGGTAATTCCACCACTTGGTAGATTGATATAATGTATGTGAACTTGTTATATTCAGTTTATTACAATTTCGTTACTACACTAAGATTGCTTATTGATATGTCTTGACGTAGGTACATGATGACTCTTAAGGGATACGTTCAAATCGTGCTTTCGATTTGGAAGGTTGTATTGTAGAGTGTTATCTTGCAGATGAGTGCATGGCATTTTGCAACGATTTCATAAAGCAAAAAGTTGATATTTATCACCGTGGATGTCGAAATGAAGAATTTTCTAATGACATAATTCTTGAAGGGCGTCCACTTTCGGTTGGCAATCCATACATGTTCAGTAATGAGATGTTAGAAATAGCTCACTGCTATGTGTTATTTAACTCAGCGGTTGTTGAACCGTACGTGAAGTAAGTGTGTTCTTAATTAAATGTTCTATGTCGTGATATCTTATTGTACGTCTTATTACTAATGGACCGTTTTTTGTTTAAAATAGGATGCATTTAGAGTATCTAAAACAATCAAATAAATCTCTTGAAAAAAATGAAAGTTTGCTCTGGAAGAAGCACGGAGACACATTTGCTAGTTGGTTAAAAGATAAGGTATTATATTAAACTCACCTATGTTAGATTTACATATTATAGGGCCGGATGAATTTAGTAATTATTTTGGTTTACCTTTTACAGATTCCCGTGGATTGTAATAAATCTAACATTTTGAAGTGTCTCGCTTATGGTCCGAGAAACCATGCCATGTCATACACTGGTTACACAATCAATGGGAAACGGTTCCACATTAAGGATGTTGACATGGCCACCCAAAACTATGGGGTTTCCTTGGAAGCCACAACTATGTGCAGATCAAGTGCAAAAGACCAGTCACAAGTGGTTGATGTAGTTGCTTTTTATGGGGTGTTGAGAGAGATAATCTTAATAGATTATTATGAGTTCCAACTGCCTCCTTTTAAGTGTGATTGGGCTAGTGTTAATAGAGGTATTAGGGATGAAGATAGGTTTTACACTTGTTAATTTACACCATGGTCAACATGATTTCAGAAAAGATCCTTTTATCTTAGCCTCACAAGCGAAGCTTGTGTTTTATTCTAGAGATACCGATGATTCAGATTGGTATGTTGTGATAAACGCACCAACAAGAGGTTTATACGGCTTGGAATTATGTGATTCGAATGAAGACTCTTCGGTGCCTTTCATACTTATAACTGGTCAAGTGAATGAGGACAATGAAAATGATGACATTTCCTACGTGAGAGGAGATTGTGAAGGGATATTAGTTCGAATTTTATTTAGTGCCTTTTTGTATGTGCTTATACCTTTGTCTTTAATGAAAATTAATTTGACTCACTTGTGTACATCTCTTGGGCTTCAATGTTGTGACGTTACACAGTCTACTTTCCTTTAGTCGATATTAATACTGTAGGCTAAGGTACATCTCTTTCTTCAATAATAGTCCTTGCTCTTTTAGTTATAAAACAAGTAATTCCAATGTTGCTATGCTTATGCTTTTGTGTTTTATTGCAGGAAGTCATAAGAATGTCTACTAGTAGGAAGAGGCAGTTATGCAAGAAAGGATTTGGAATGGAAGAAACATTCATCCAACTTGGAAGATTGAAGGCAATTCTGGAAGGGATTCGAAAGGGTGCTGGTGTTGATGTAGGTGCACCGTCAAAAGGCAAGCATCCAAGATTAGACTCACCGGCAAGGAATACTAGAAGTGTTGCTCGAAAGCTGCTTATTAGAGAAACTTCTCCGCATTTTGAAGAAACACACATAGGTGACCCAGTTGATAGGGATGAAGCATTCCAATCACCAATAACCTCACCCACTGCACCTTGTAGGAGGTCTCTTAGACGACAAGGAGTTGAAGCTACTCCTCCGGACTTGCCAAGTGAAGCTGCACATGACCTAGGTGAGTCGGTTGATAGGAATGAAGCATTCCAATCACCACTAACCTCACCCACTGCACCTTCTAGGAGGTCTCTTAGACAGCAAGGAGTTGAAGCTACTCCTCCGTTGTTGCCAAGTGAAGGTACACACCTAGGTGAGTCAGTTGATAGGAATGAAGCATTCCAATCACCAATAACCTCACCCACTGCACCTTCTAAGAGGTCTCGCAGAAGGCAAGGAGTTGAAGCTACTCTTCCAAATACCAGTGAAGGTGAACCACAACCTGAGGAGACACCTATTCGGAGGTCTCGCAGACTGCAAGGAGTTGAAGCTTCAAATGCACCAGAACGTGAGGAGACAACAACAGAATCTATAGGAAAGTATCAAAATCCAAATGCAAAGAGAGGGAAGACAAAGATGAAAGGGATTGCCTTAGATGACAGCGGTCCAATTTCAGTGAGTTTCAACGCAATGGGACAACCAATAGGTAGGGGATCAGTTAGCTTGTCTTCCTTTCTAGGGCCACTTGTACGGGAGATTGTTCCAAAGTAACACTTCCGGATTGGAGAAAGTTGCAACCTGGGGATGAAAGAAGTGCTTTGGAAAGCTATTCGGGTATGCTTATCTTATACTATATTATATTATATATCTTATACTAACAAAAAATTGTTATATATCTTAGCAAAGAGTCGATATTTGTTGGATTGTAGGCAAGATATAAATTGGATAAACAATGGCAGAAGCATCAAATATTCAGGAACATGGGTGCAATTTGGAGGGCCTCAAAATCAAGATTAGTAAACCAAGTTAAGAAAGCCAAAAACGAAGAAGAAAGACTGAAATTGAAGCCTGATAACATCAAATCAGTGGTAGAATGGAAAGCTTTTGTAAGGGAGAAAACAAGTCCAGCTTTTTAGGTATAAATAACTTTAAAACCTATTGGAATCTCTCGTTCATGTACTCCATGTTTATGCATATGGTGCTTTCTTTATTTTTTTTTTTTACTAGGAAATGAGTCAAAAGTATCAAAACATCAGGGAGAAACTACTTCCACATACAACTAGCCACAAAGGATATGCTCGCTTAATTGAAGACATGGTACACTCGTAATTATCCTTTTTATTTCACTTGTTAATTTTAAAGAATGCTGTGAACCTGAGATTTCTCCTTGTAGAATGCAAGTAGTTCGAGCAAGTCTCAATTAAATAGAGTAGCAATTTGGACAAAGGCACATAAGAAAAAAAGTGGTGAACCTGTCAATTCAGCAGTTGGTGACATCATTGTAAGAAAAACTTTAACTTCTCGTAATGTTGTATATCAATGTCTATATTGTTGTGCTTATGCTTCCATGCTTTTGCTCATTGTTGGGATAGGAAAATTTGGAACAAATACAAAATGAGATACCCACTTCTGATCGTAGTGATTTGCTAGATGATGCTCTAGCTTCTTACTTTGGTCCTGATGGGAATGGCCGCATGAGAGCATTGGGCCTTGGGATGACTAAGACAAAACATTCTATTTTGTCAGAACGGGATGATAACTTGCAGGCTTTACAAGATAAATGCAACAAAACAGAAGCGGATGTCAAAGAATTGCAGGAGATAATCTCTCTATTGTTGAAAAGTCAAGTAAGTGGCATCAGAAGTGAGGATCAATCTACTGCAAACATGCATTCACCAGTGGTAAGCAATCAAAGTCAATGACTAAGTATTCAAGTTTTTGAACGGGATGAAATCAAGTTTGCCATATACTAAAGCTTGTTTATTTGTAATTGCTTATGTTCATTGTATTATTGGCAGAGTGTGAGTACTACTTTACCCAAACTTACCAACAAGTGTAAGCTATTAGACTGGGTTGGAACTGGAGAAGTTGTTGCTGAAGGGCGTTTGATGCCAAGCGACCCGAAAGAGCTCGTTCACCATGTACCTCTTGGACCGAATGCAATGAGAGTGTGGGTGGATGTAGCGAAACACCCAGACGCTTTCTTGTGGAGGCCAACGAGTGAGATGAGTACCATTGAAGAAGCAATTTCAAGTAATGTGGCATGGCCTGCTGATAAAATTTTAAAGGGGTATGTAAAATCTCTACTAGTTGCAAATTTATTTTAATCAAAAACATTATATGATTGTGATAGATTGTTTTTTTCCTCTTCGGGTCTAAATGTAGGCAATGAAGACTCATGCTTTATCCAACTATCTACATACCAATACATGTAAGCCATCCTCTCTATTTTACAAGTTTGACATACAATTTTTATCTAGTGCATCATTGAAGTCATGTTTCGTCTAACTCACTAGCTACAAAATATCCAATGCGTATTTGGTGCATAAGGATAAATGCGTTTTTGGTGTATGTTATTGAATTTGGCATTTGAAAAAATATGCTACAATGGAAAGTTAATGCCATATGGTGTCTTCTACTCTACCTTGGCAGGAGCCAGCCCCCAGCCCAGGCCCCACACGGGCCCAGGCCCCACCCCCAGCCCAGGCGCCTCCAACCCAAGCCCCACCCCCTGGGCCTAGGCGCCCCTCCAGCCCAGTCCCTGCCCCCAGCCCAAGCCCCACCCGGCCCAGGCGCCCCCTAGCCCAGGCGCCTCCGGCCCAGCGCCCCGGCCTGGGCGCCTCAGCCTCGCGCCCCCCCAGCCCAGGCGCCCCTCCAGCCAGGCGCCCCAGTCCGGGCGCCTCCAGCCCGCGCCCCTCCAGCCCAGGCGCCCCAGCCCAGGCGCCCCCAGCCCAGGCGCCTCCAGCCCGAGCACCCCTACAGCCCAGGCGCCCCTCCGGCCCAGGCGCCCCGGCCCGATCCTCGCCCCCAGCCCAGGCGCCCCTCGGCTGGCGCCCAGGCCAGCGCCTCCAGCCTGAGCGCCCTCCGGCCAGGCGCCCCTCGGCCCAGGCTCCTCCGGCCCAGGCGCCCCAGCCTAAGCGCCCCGGCAGCGCCTCAACCCAGGCGTCCCTGGCCCAGTCCTCGCGCCCAGCCCAGGCCCCCCTCCAGCCCAGTCCCTAGCCCAGGCCCTGCCCCCAACCCAGACCCCTCTCCAGCCCAGGCCCCGCCCCTAGGCAGGCCCCTACCAGCCCAGGCCCCCCATTACTTGGTAGTACTAAAACGAACATTATTGAAAATTGTTGCATGCCTTTCTACAATTGAATGAATTCCAGTGCGAGCAGTCATGTATATTTGTGAAGGTTATATTGTCATTAAATTCGATGATCATACTTGGTCTCATGTTCCTAAAGAGATCAGGTACAAAGAAGGATTAAATTAGCAATTATATAGCTCCCTTTTTTGTTCCAACTAAGAGTGGCTCATGTTGTCAAGCATAAATCTTGTGGGCCATATGCCTGAACTATTTGAGTTATGTTTAGCAAGTACTATTTGTATGTATGTTGTGTTTCTAGAAATTATAAGATTCTTATAACTCTATGGTTGCTTTAGTTTTTGTGCATCATTGTCTTACTTCCTATTGCAATGGTGTCATGTTTGCAATTTCAGAAAACTAGGCGAGAGAAGGTCAAGAAGCAGTTTGGCAAGGTATGCTCACGGTGTACATTTTACCCATTTTTTTGTTTTTTTTCCCTTTTTGCAATTTCTGGTCACAGTCCTTGCTTTATTTATAGGATAAATGGTGGAAGAATAAACATTGAGTTTGATTATTGTTTTGATAGTGGATCATTTTCTTACAGGTTAAACAATGGAGTTCACCTTTTTGTTGAAGTATTATGTCAAGATGGAAGGATTTACTTCACCATTACACTTAGACGTTTTGGAGATGACTTCTCTGTTTTCTTTACTTGTTTTGAATGTTTAGGTTTTGGACATTGTATGAATTATGTTGTAGACGTAATTTTATTGATGACTTGGTAGATCTTGATAACAATTGATATGTTGAATGTTTTATGTTTTAATTTGAATGTTCCAATTTAGATATATCACATATCTCGAATTACTTTTATTTGAATGAGTTCAAACGGATATCAATAATAATTTTAAAAAGTTACAACAGTATGAACATAACAGGAAAAAAAAGTTATTACTCTGTATCGTAGCTATGATAAACAGCTGTAAGAGGATGAAAATAACTTTTCTTACACGCTATAATACTTCAATTCTATAGCGCTTTGTGTAACTCTTCTAAAACGTTATGTTTTCTTAGGACCTATAATAGCGCCGGCTGTCCTAGCGCTCTAAAAAGCGCTATTGCTAGTGAGTAATAGCGTTTTTCATCAGCTACGAAAGGCCTTTTGTGGTGTAGTGAGCAGCGGTTAGTTGACATGCTGCGTGAACATAAATCGGCATTAGGTTGGACGATTGCTGACATTAAGGGTATTAGCCCCTTAATTTGCTCTCATCACATCAATCTGGAAGACGGGGTTAATCCACGAAGGGATCCCCAAAGGAGACTGAACCCGACGATGAAAGAGGTCGTGAAGAATGAAGTCTTGAAGCTTCTGGATGCAGGAATCATCTATCCAGTCGCTGATAGCAAGTGGGTCAGTCCAACTCAGGTAGTGCCTAAGAAATCCGGGGTGACAGTGGTGGAGAATGAGAAAGGGGCTCTTGTTCCCACTAGAACTGTGACGGGTTGGCGAATGTGCATTGACTATCGAAAGCTGAACGCCGCCACCCGTAAAGATCACTTTCCGCTTCCATTCATTGACCAAATCCTAGAATGTGTGGCTAGTCATCCTTACTATTGCTTTCTTGATGGCTACTCAGGCTATTATCAGATCGAGATCGCATTAGAGGACCAGGATAAAACTACATTTACCTATCCTTTTGGTACTTATGCTTTTCGGCGTATGCCATTTGGGCTGTGTAATGCACCAGCCACCTTCCAAAGGTGTATGATGAGCATTTTTAGCGACATGGTCGAGAAATGTATGGAAGTGTTCATGGATGATTTGACCGTCTTCGGTGACTCCTTCGACTCGTGCCTTCTCAACTTAGAAGATGTGCTTAAATGATGTGAAGAGAAGAGTCTCGTGCTTAACTGGGAGAAGTGTCATTTCATGGTGCCATCTGGCACAGTCTTGGGGCATGTTGTTTCTGAAAGAGGGATTGAGGTTGATCAGTCCAAAATTGAACTTATTTCAAAGTTGCCCACCCCCAAGACTGTCAAAGACATTCGGTCTTTTCTAGGGCATGCTGGTTTTTACAGGAGGTTCATACAAAACTTCTCAGCAATTTCTCGTCCGCTTTGTAACCTCCTGGCCAAAGACGTCGTGTTCGAATGGATACAAAAGTGTGAGGATTCTTTCCGAACGCTTGTGGCGAAGTTAACTTCCGCCCCCATCATTCAGTCACTAGATTGGAGCTTACCATTTGAGATCATGTGTGACGCAAGTGATTATGCTGTGGGGGCTATCCTTGGACAACGAAGGGAAGGGAAGCCCTTTGTTGTGTATTACGTGAGTAGAACTCTAAATAGTGCTCAAATGAATTACTCAACCACTGAAAAAAAATTGCTCGCTGTAGTCTTTGCACTTGACAAGTTCCGTGCGTATTTGATCGGTTCACCCATCACCGTCTTTACAGATCATACCGCCCTCAAGTATCTCCTTTCCAAAAAGGATGCTAAGGTGCGATTAATTAGGTGGATCCTTCTATTGTAGGAATTTGACTTGACCATCAAGGACAAGAAAGGTGTCGAGAATGTCGTTGCCGACCATCTGTCTCGACTCGAGTTCAATGATCCCGCCGATGGCCCTGCCATCCGCGATAACTTCCCTGATGAAAATCTTTTCGCCGTCACTAAGCTGCCTTGGTACGCTCATATTGTAAACTACTTGGTGACGGGCGAACTTCCTTCTAATTGGAATGCACAAGATAAACGCAAGTTCTTGGTCGAAGTACGAAACTTCTATTGGGATGATCCATATCTTTTCAAGTACTCTCCCGACCAAATCATGAGACGATGCATTCCTGATGATGAAATCACTAGTGTCCTGAACTTCTGCCATAACGATGCATGTGGTGGTCATTTTTCTGTGAAAAAGACCGCCGCAAAAATCTTCCAGTGTGGTCTTTATTGGCCTACTTTGTTCAAAGACACTAATCAATTCTGTCGTTCCTGTGTCCGGTGCCAGAAGTTAGGTGCTTTGTCCCGCCGCCATATGATGCCTTTGAACCCGATTCTCGTGATAGAAATATTCGATTGTTGGGGGATCGACTTTATGGCTCCATTTCCACCTTCTTCTGGGTACCTTTACATCCTTCTCGCTGTGGATTACGTTTCTAAATGGGTTGAAGCCGTGCCGTGTCGAACCAATGATAATGCAATAGTTGTTAAGTTCTTGAAGGAGAATGTGTTATCTAGGTTTGGCACTCCACGTGCTATTATCAGTGATCAAGGCACTCATTTCTGCAACCGTTCATTTGAGGCTCTTATGCGCAAGTACGGTGTACTTCATAAGGTCGCTACTGCCTATCATCCACAAACGAATGGCCAAGCTGAGTTGGCGAATAGGGAGATCAAACAGATTCTGGAAAAGACGGTAAACCCCGACCGCAAGGATTGGTCCTTACGTCTTCTTGACGCTCTCTGGGCATACCGCACTGCTTACAAATCTCCTCTTGGGATGTCTCCTTATAGGCTTGTCTTTGGGAAAGCCTATCATTTACCTGTCAAGCTCGAACATAAAGCTTATTAGGCCGTCAAGGCCCTTAACTTTGATCTTAATGTTGCAGGTATTCAAAGAAAGCTCCAATTATCTGAGATTGAGGAGTTAAAGAATGACGCATACGACAATTCTAGGATCTACAAGGCAAAAATGAAAGCGGCTCATGACAAGCAGATCCTGAGAAAGAATTTCGAGCCAAATCAGTGGGTGCATCTTTATGACTCCCGTTTGCATCTCCACCCAGGTAAGTTAAGGTCGCGGTGGACTGGTCCATTTGTGGTTAAACAAGTTTTTCCCAACGGTGCTGTTGAGGTCGAGGACCCAAGCAATGGGAGAGTATTCAGAGTAAATGACCAGAGACTGAAGCATTACATTGAGCGTGTGAGCCAAGTTGAAGAGATCATTCTCGAGGCTCCGATTTACCAAAGTTGACAAGTTTGCTTCAAACCCTATTGTACCATATTTTTGTTTCTTTGTGTCGTTTGGTGTGCTTTGTGTGGTTTTAATTTTAGTTTGATTTTCTGTGATTTTATATTTGTTTGTGTTCTGGAGAATCAGTTTAGGAAGCTCAGCTCAACTCCAATGTTCATCATCCAGGTGTTCTCTTTCCCTATCTTCTTCGTATTGCATATAATTTTAGACATTGAGGACACTGTCTGATTTTGGTTGGGGGTGGTGAGCATATTCATGCGTGAGATTAATTTTTGTCTTGTTGTTATTTTGGGTCAAAATTTTTGCGAGATTAACTGAGTATGATTTCAAAATTTTTGGTTTGAGTCAGTTTTTGCTATCTTAATTACCAAGAAATGATTTCCAGAGTTATTTTTGAGCACATGCTAGACCTTGTGGTAAGATGGTTGTTGACACATTTAGTTGAGAAAAACCCCCGAGTTTAAGGTTTCCATTTTTGGTGAGTTGTGAGAGTTGAGAAAATAGCTTTTTGAACTTTCATTGATCTTTTGAGTTGGTTGAGTCATTAACGGAGCACATTTACTCGACTTGTGACATTTACTTAAGGGATGATTTCTGGTTAGGAATACTTCTTAGAAATTGAGCCAAGTGTTGTAGATAGTTATCATTTTTCTTTAAAAAAATAAAAATAAAAATAAAAATAAAAAGAGAGAGCAAGAGCATCATTTATCATCAATTTTTACGTAGTTTGGTTGCACTAACGCCTTGTGCTGCATAGCAGCCAATCAAAAGAACGCCTTACTACATCAGCTTCATCAAATGTATGTTGTCTCTTGCCTCGAAAAAAAAAAAGAAAAAAAAAAGAAGAGAAATCTCTGTATATTTGTCTGTATTTTCGGCTCTTTGTTTGTTTATGAGATCTTCCTCTTGGCCATAATGAAATCCCAAAAGTTTGTTTATAGTTTGAGTGATGAATTGTTCCAGATATTTGATTTGCCTATCATTTGATCAATGTTTGTTTAACAGCTTGTCCTTAAATTGCCTTCTCTCACTTGAGCGTTAATTGTGACATTTCCAACTCCATGAGCGTAATCCCTTTGCATCAAAATATTTCCGTCCCCCGTGAGGTAAATGGAGTTGAGACTTTACCTTGGTGAGTTTTTCGATGCTATTTGTGTTAAGGAATGTGGTAAGAAGGATACGGTTTGGTGTACACACACACGACTCTGGAGTTATGACTGAAGTAGCTTTGATAGCATTTTCTGATGACCTACTAATGTTTTGTTTGATTGCTTAGGTGATTTTGCAGGTTTTGATTTGAATTTTCAGCTTGACATGATTTTTCTTTCACTTGAATTGCTAGAGACTAGCAATAAGCTAGTTGGAGGTTGTGATAAGTGGACAAATTTGCACTTTTAATGTTCATAATTGTCAAATTATTTTATCAAAATTGTGATCTTAATTTCAAATATTCCTAAATTTAGAGGATTTAATTTTAATTGGATTTATTTTATATTTTAGGTTTTTGAAGAAAACAATTGAATTTGGGCTAGTTTACCAAGCAAAACCCAAAAGTTGAGCCCAAGAAAAGCCCAATTCGGCCCAAAGCCCATCAGCCCATCAACTCCCCGAGCGAGCCGACAAGCCGCGAGCCAAGCCGAGAAGCCGCGAGCCGAGCACTGCCACGTGTCGAGCACTGCCGCAGCACAGGTGTGGGGCCCAGCTCTCCTCCAGCCACAGCGCGCCACGCGTCCGGTGGGGTCCGCATGTTCCCTGCGTACGCGAGCTTGGCGCACACCGCCCCTCCTCTGCGCGAGTTTCCTCCACGCGCGCGTCACCCGGGCTTCCTCACTCTTCCACGTGGGTCCCGCGTGCCAGTGACCCTCCAACCAGAGCTCGTCACGTGTCCCACTGCGTCAGCCTTCTGCAGCACGTCGTCCCGCGTGCCAGCGCCCCTCCAACTAGAGCTCGCCACGTGTCCCACTTCGTCAGCCTTCTGCAGCATTTCTTTCCCGCACGCGAATCGGCTTGTGACACGTGTCCCACTCTTCAGAAGCATGATGTTTTTCTCCCCCGATTAAGCATCCGATTTGTATAGTTTTTAGCATATTCAAACTCTATAAATAGGATCATTATCAAAGTGATTGGGGTTAGATTTTTTTTAGAGCCTAAATTCTCACATATTTTCTTGTTCTTATTCTCATATTTTCTTTTTAGAATTTTATGGGAATTATGTACAAGTTAGGCTAGAGTATTTAGGTGAGGCTTGAGATGATTCTATATGTGTAGTGAATTTATTTGGATTTTCGATTCTCCAATGGTTTGTATGTTTTATACATTTGAGTAAATAATTTTCTTTTATCATATTTCTTCTTCTTATCAATATATTTTATTGTCAACTCTCATATAAATCTAGTCATGCTCTTCTTATGTGATTGTTGCATCATATTATATATTGATCGGTATTATTTTATGAGTAGTCTTTTACTGCATTATTGCCAACGGTATATTGTCGCTCTTGGATTTCTCATAAGATAATTTTTCCTAATTTTAAACGTTAGAATTTTATTTACTCGAATACATTTTTAATTCATATGTTCTTCAAATATTTATTTTCCGATTGATTGTTTGGGATGTGAAACTTTCAATTGAGTCAATTCATGAATCAAAATCCAAATAGGTGAACAAAGCATATGGAGGATTCTCAAAGCCTTACCACTTTTTATTATTGAATTTTCTTTATTTTAAATTGTTCAAAAAAATATCAAAAACACTCATTCATTTTTCTTTGTTTGATTGCTTACTTTCCTAACGCTTTTTTTTTACTAATCATATCTTGTTCAATTTAACACTTCCTCGTGGGATCGACCATTCAAATTGTACTACAATTGACCGCTTGTTTTTGTACACGTTTGGGCGTAATCAATTTCCAAGAAATAGGTCTGGATGTCTCCTTTGGGGAAAACAACTTGGAGTCCGAAGGATGGGACTGGGTTTTTGTTTTTTATTTTTTCTTTTGTATTTCAGTTTATTTATTTTTTGGTTGCTTTTTAATCTTCTATTCATTTTGGTGCAAAAAAATGACAACCAATATCCCTAAAAAGAGGTCATGTGCAAATCACATGCCAAAATTCATTTATAATTTAAAAAAAAAAATTAAAAGGTCCTTTATGGGAAAGATTTCCAAATTGAAGGAGTTAATTTTCATAAAAAAATCATTGGACCAATTGTCAAATTCAAAAAATTGAGGAGATCTGTATAAAAAAGAAAAGACCCATTAATAAATAAATTTATAGTTAATGGGAGTGATTAACCGCCAAATAAAGGTTAAATGGTTAGAATTAAATTGTCCTCTCAGATTTATTAGTTGATAATTAATTGAAAATGATTCAGTTAATTATTGATTGAGGAAGATCAAGAACTAACACTACAACAAATATCAACATCAGTAACAGTCCAAAAACGCTATTAATCACTAACAATAGCGCTTTTTAAAGTGCTAAGACAACAGGCGTTATTATAAGTCCTAAGAAAACATAGCGTTTCAAGAGAGTTATAGAAAGCGCTATAAAATTGAAGTATTATAGTGTTTAAGATAAATTATTTTCATCCTTTTACAGCTCTTTAGTATAGCTACGATACAGATTAATAACTTTCTTTCCTTACTATGTTCATACTGTTGTAACTTTTTAAAATTATTATTGATATCCTTTTGAATTCATTCAAATAAATAGTAATTCTGAGATATGTGATATATCTAAATAGGAACATTTAAATTAAAATATAAAAACATTCAACATATCAATTGTTATCAATATCTACCAAGCTGGCAATAAAATTACGTCTACAACATAATTCATACAATGTCCAAAACCTTAACATTCAAAACAAATAAAGAAAACAGAGAAGTCATCTCCAAAATGTCTAAGTGCAATGGTGAAGTAAATCCTTCCATCTTGACAAAATGCTTCAACAAAAAAGTCATCTCCACTGTTTAACCTGTATAATTAGGAAAGTAAAATAGGTACTCCAATGTGTTAGAAACATAACCATAAAATATTCTCACATGAGAAAGGTGACAGAAGAAGAGATTTGGAGCTTTCTCAACATATCTTTGTATATTGCTAAAAATGGTCAGCAAATATATATATATATATATATATATATATATATATATATATAATATGCTTCTTACCATTCTATTTTCGTTTTATTCTTTATTTTCGGGGGTCACCAAGTTATAACCACCCTAGTTTTATCTATGATTAGATAGGTACATTTTGTTATTTTGATAGAAAAAAAAAATGTGTAAAAAGAATACAAATTAAGCTCTTCTCAAAATTAACCATTAGGACGTGACTTGTAATTGCCCATATTTTAGTTGCAGGGGGGGTTGGGGGCTGGGCTGGGGGCGCCTGGCCTAGGGGGGGCCTGGGCTGGGAGGCCTGGGCTAAGAGGGGGCCTGGCCTAGGGCAAAGGAAAACTAGTAAACTTATTACTACTGGTCCTAGAGTGAAGAATTGAGAGTGAAAGATGGCAACTAACTATATACATATCTTTCTTTCTTTTGGAAAATAACATATGCGGCCAAGGTAGAGTAGAAGACACCAAAAACGCATTAACTTTCCATGGTATTATCTAAAAACTGTGATTCATATTGTTGTTGCTTATGTGAACTGTGTGATGTTCCTAAGACATTGACTAACACACACACACACAAAGCACCGCCATGGTAAAACAATCAAAAACATTTAACATGCATGTACAGGAAAGGGAGCTCCAAGTGTTTAGGGATTCTGAAACTATGTGAATTTTGAATTCAACTAAACTTCCATTAGTATGATCAGTTTGAATTGGAACAAGGGATTTCGGTTTACATGTTGGGATTCAAACTTAAGACCATTCAAAGAAAAAGGTTAAAGATGCTTTGTAGCTAGTGAGTTAGAGGAAACATGACTTCAATGATGCACTAGATAAATATTTAATGTCAAACTTGTAAGATAGAGAGCATGGCTTACATGTATTGGTATGTAGATAGTTGGAAAAAGCATGAGTCTTCATTGCCTACATTTAAACCCAAAGAGAAAAAGAACTTGCTATCACAATCATATAGAGCCATAAGCACAAATAAATCAAATAAATGAGAATTCATAAAACGAGGGACACACTAATTAAAGCATCTCACAACCAAGACTTGTCCCTAATTAAAGCATCTCACATCCAAGACAGACAAACGCATGTTTAAGATAATAAACATTATGCAAATTATAAGCATCATTTCATTGAACATCATAGATAAAGTCAAACCTGAAGTCTTGTCTTCCACCATTTAACCTGTAAATAAAGCAAAGACTAGTATGCACAACTACATAGTTAAGTTACATATGTTGTAGAGAGAGTTGGAGAAATCATGATCACTTCAATGATGCATGAGTCTTCATTGCCTACAAATAAACTCAAAAAAATAGATTGATCCTCACTTTTGATGCCAGAAGACTACAAATATGTACTGATTAGATTGTAGAACTTATATACAAAGAAAGGCCTCAATAAAGTAACTAGGCAGGGAAAAAACTAGGTGGAAAATTAACGCCAAGAACAACTTGATCTCACATGATGTCTGCATCAAGAGGCGAGTGTGAAGGGATCCAAATATAACAAGAAAACCACCCAAAAAAAGGAAACGGAATATTACAATAACCCGGCCTATAAAATCATGCTTCATTGATAAGGTCAAGGAAAGTTCACCACACACCATTAGCAAAAATTGGCCTGTGGATATCACGGACATTTTCAATTATCGGCAAAACTCGTGAGAGTACACCCTTCAGTCGTGGTATGAATTCCAATGCTTTAACACAGTACAAAATGTACTACACAAACATTTCAATCTAAGCAGACAGAAAACATTAACCAAACTTCATGTAAATCAATTAGTACTAAGCATAAAGGAAGTTTGATTATTAACCATCAGCAGAAGTCCGCAAGTGTTTGAACCATAGCAGGTAAGCCGGAACTTGGCCTTGGGAAATGAACGAATATTTCTTCCATCATCCGCCAAAATAAGATAAAAAGTCACTAAATCAATACAAAGAAAGTTATTCACTCAATAGAAGACTAAATGACAACAGATTGACGGATAAGCAAAAAACTTATTTGAGCCAATCTGCCATTCCCTTCAAAACCAAAATCCCAGAACATGATCAAAGTAAGCAACTTTAGAACTCTGCTTTCGCACCATCAACGCCTTCACCACCACCAAAGCACCACACAACACAACAATGAGTTTTCATCAGTTGTAATTCTTGTTTCAGAACAAAAGCAGAGAAGTAATTTTGCAATAATAACAATAACCCTTTTTGTCATGACGAAAAAAAGGAAACAAAATCTGATAAAACGAAGGAATCTGCAAAAATAGGGGACCAGTATAATTTGTAAATCTACCTTCTATTTGTTTCCTCATGCAAAATCTAGGCAAAATGTATGTAAAAACAGTGAAACCAATTCGAATCTGTGGTAATTTTTCAAAACACATGCAAAATCTGAGAACAAAGAAGAGCTTAACGGGAAAATTTGACGAATCTCCAGAAACATAAACCTGACCATCAAAGCTCTTAACAGTCTTGACAATTTTGGAGGCACAGCCCTCGTAGTGCATATCGACCTTCAAGACCACAATGAGAGAGTTATCTTCCTTCTTCTTATCTCCTCCATCGCCGTTCTTCTTCTTCTCGCCGCCGTTCTTCTTCTGCACCCACACACCAAAACGCCATTAAAGTCAACAAAGCCATAAGAGAGAGAAACAAAATGAGAGAGAGAGAGAGAGAGAATTCAAAAGACTTACCTCGTCCATAGTGACTAGTGAGTGGATGACTTGATGACTTGGTAGCTCCTTTGGTAGAGATAATTCAAAATCACGTCAATGAAAAAAGAACCAAAAGGGGGCGAATGACTGAGCGGGAAACGTAAAATTTGGGGGCAAAATTTCAGAAATGGAGAACATAAAAAGATAGAGAAATGCGAACCTCCTTGGGTAACCGAGCTTCGCGTAGGAGGAAAGCTTCACGTGCCTACGATCTGCCTACCCAGTCTATTTCAAAATCACGTCGAGGCCTGAATCAGAGCATAACCTTCCGGTCAAGCAAAGCAAATCAATTTGGATATCATAGCATAACTGAGAAATTTTGGAATTTGGGGGTAAGAGAGGAATGAGTGAGGTGGAATCGAGTGAGTTTTCTTTTTCCTTGGCCGGGTAAATGCCTCTTTGTTAGAATAGGAGAAGTGGGAATTTAGGGCTTCTTTTTGTTCCTTGTTCGTATGGGACTTGGAAAGACTGGCAATGGAGGCTCGTCGGCGGCGAGATTGAGCAACGCGAACTATAGAGAGGAAGCAATGGAGGCCTCCGGTCTAGAGTGAGAATATTTGATAAAAGAGACCGGAGAAAATCAGAATTTGAGGAAATAGGCCGGTTTTTTTTTATAACAAAAAAATGATGACGTGTATCTCACGTGTTAAAAAATGGGTTCTATTAGTCTTAGGTCATTTTTAAAAACTCTCAAAAACTCTTAAACTCTCAAAAACTCTCGACCGACCCTCTCTCTTCCTCCCACTCGACTGAATCCTCTCACGACCGACCACCGGTTTTTCTCTCCGATCACCTCTCACCGACCACCGGCTTTTCTCTCCAATCAGTCATCAACCTCACGACCGACCATCACCGACCGGCCGATCCACCCTCTCCGATCTCTCTCGTCTCGGCCGACCGACCACCTCATCAAACACCGACAGTTACCAAAAACCGACCTCCCTTCCCACTAAAACCGACCAAAAACTGACCTCCCTTCCCACTAAAACCGACCAAAAATCGATCCCGACCACTAAAACTGACCAAAAATCGACCCCGACCACAAAAACTGACTAAAAACCGACAGCTTTTAGAACTAATGGCATCACAAAACGGCTCTTCCTCAACTAAAACGTCCATTTCCCGAACACACAAGGCAACGGAATCTTCTGAGGTAATATTCTTATTTTACATTTTCTTATATATTTTTGCAAGAACAAAAACTTAATATAAGCAACATTGGTCTGTTCAAAGTCGATTTAGGTTCTGGTCTGTTCACAATCGGTTCTAGGTCCGTTTAAAGTCATTTATGGTGGTCAGTTCTTAGTCGGTTCTGGTCGATCATGGTGGTTCTGGTCGATTTTGGTCGGTTCTGTATGAGGTCGGTTCTTGGTCGGTTCTTGGTCAGTTCTTGGTCGATTCTTGGTCGGTTCTGTTCGGTTTTTAGTCGGTTCTTTCTGCTTGGTCTGTTCCTGTCAGGATTTTAGGTCGGTTCGGTTGTGTCATGGTCGGTTCTGTCATTTTGGTCGGTTCTGACCTATGTGTTATGTCTTCTTTTACAGTATGACCTCCCAAAGTACAACATAGGTGAACTTCTTGGGATCGGACATCTAAAGATGACCATGGATCCTATACGGGAGTATTTCCCAGTGAAAGTGACAATGAAGTCAAAGATTGAGGCTTTAGAGGTAATTAGGCAGAATCTAGACCCCGAGACGGAAATGCCAATTTTCAAGGAGTCTGCCTTCGGACATTTTATTTCAATGTCTGAAAATATGATATATTGTGGGGTGTTGACACACTATCTGCTTTTAAGGCAGATAGAAACAAAAAAAAAGACATGAGTTGTGTTTCATGGTTAATGGAACCGCAACTAGGTTTGGAATGAGGGAATTTGCGCTAATAACTGGATTAAACTGCGGGGAATCTCCTGAGCCAGACGTGATCTTGAAAGCTTCAAAGAGTAGAAGATTATTGGAGCACTTTAACTCCCCCATAGTACTTGTTGCAGATGTAAGAAAATTGCTCACAGGGGACAAGATAAAAGGTAGCGATAAAGCAAAGATCGCTATCATTTATTTTTTAGCACAAGTACTATTATCTGGGGACGAGAAGAAGACCGTCTCACTGGATTGGCTGTCTTACGTTGACGACTTAGAATTCTTCAACAGCTATCCACGAGACAAGGTGTCTTTTGAATGCACTCTGCGGGCTCTGAAGAAGAACTTGAGAGACAAATACCAGAAATGGGTTCGGAAAGGACGCAATAAGAGTATGAAGGAAACCTACTCAATATGTGGGTTTCCATGGGCCTTCCAGGTATGCCATATAGTTATATGCATAATTTTTCATGCATTATAGTAAATAATATCATAATTGATTTACTAGACTTAAAAAAAATGGTTTAACGCAGGTTTGGGCATTCGAAACGTTTCCAACCATCGGCGCCACGTTTGCAAAGATGGTTGAGGGACGTCTTGTTGGGAATAGTGTCCTGAAAGCATGAGATGTAAAAGGATATTTATTATTTATTTAATAAAATAGTTTATTCATCATTTTATGTGCATATATTTATGAATATTTTATAGATATCAAATAAAATTCGTTGATTATTTATGTAACCTTAAACATGGTATATAAGTGTTATATACGATAGGATAATGTTTAAGGATAATAATCAAAAGTAATTGTTCATAATGAATTTAATTAAAGTTCGGAATCTTTAATTAAAACATTATTAATACATGTCATTCCCATTTAGAATGGAACGGTGTTATCCGCACTGTTAATATGGCGAGATATTGAATGAATGTATTTCGCATAATGAGATTATGTGGAATATGGACGCAAACACAATATGAATTTCTAATAATTTCGTTAAGCATAGAAATTCTAATTGAGTCTACCGATGGTCATATATAGAATGATCTTAATCCTGAGTTCTTAACAAACTCCTATTTATGGATTTATGTCTTTTGATTTACTCGGTACGGATTCTGAAACCCTGAATCCTATTCCTTGTATTTTGGAGACATAATGAAGTAGGTAGCTGGGAATGTTATTATACGAGATGGAATCCATTCCTTCTTGAGAGAGAAGCAGAAAAATAATTCTCTTGAGTGTTGATTCGGTACTTGGATTAGTAAGAGCGCTCTGGTTCATGAATGTGTTTTATGAATCACTATCCACTAGAGAATCAATGGTACTCAAGGATAAAGATGTAATTAGAGAGGTTAACGGATTCTACCTGACTCTAATTATGAATTATTTATGGAGGATCGATCTATATGTAATGACTATATCAAATGGATACTTCACAGTTTAGAAGTAATTAATGTCTATAATTCCGAGAGTGCAATTCCAAGTTTATAGTGGAGAACTATTGGAATTAATAGAATTAATTAATTAATTAAAGTGTTTAATTAATTATTAATTTTATTGGAGCTCAGAATTATAGGTCCATTAGTCCCCGCGTCGTCCTTGTAATTCTACCAGACACAAAGGGCAAAATGGGAATTTTAGAATTACGGAATTCTAAAATTAAATACTCGAAGAATAATTAATAGAGAATTAATTATTATTTAAGTAATGAGATTATTTAAATTTGAATTTGAACATATCTAGATTTATCCATTTAAACTTATTTGATAAGTTGTTCAATTTAGAATTCAAATTAATTTAAGTTTGACTTAAATTCGAATTTGAATCTGAATTAAAATTGAACTACTGGATAATGGATAAAATATCTTCCTTCCCTATCTTATTTAGGTGCCACACACAGGGATAAAACCCTAGTGTGTGACCGGCCACCTAAAGGATAAAGGGAAGGGATTTTTTGTTCCAAATTCAAATTGGAGATAAGGATATGATCTTATTTTGAAGTTTGACTTCTACTCTTTAAATATGAGATAGATAGAAAATTGTGAAAACAATTTTTGAAACATTTTTCAGCCCTAGTTTTCTAGTGTGGCCGAAATTCTCATATAGAAAAAAGAGAGTGAAAATTTTTCTCTCCAAAAATTCTACATCGTGCATGCGTTGGTGTTTGTGAAAATTCGAGTGTTTAAGAAACCGCTTTGTCTCACGCGTGCCCACACACACGTCTACGTGGAATCAAGGAATTGACGTGGAAGACTTTGGTGTTCTAAACACAAAGCTTGGAGCTAGGACTGTTCGTGGTCAAAGAAAATCAAGATATCATCCGAGTCAGCTACAAGGTATTTTTTCGGTTGATCCTTGAATCTTATAAATTAATGAGATTAATTTATTGGTGCATAAATTAATATAATCTATAGAGTATCTCAAAAGTTTTATGAAAATTTTTGTTATACACGATCCGCTATTCCGCTGCGTTTCCGCCGCCGAATTCGATTCGGCAACCAACAGCTACAACACGAACAAAAAGGATGAGCTTTCGCTCAACAAGTAACAGCAGACCATAACAAGTACAAACAATAATGCATACCCATACACGCATTCATGTCATACATCCTAACAAATTTCCTAAACATTTAAAACATTTATCATTTTATGCTAGGTCCGTTCTAGGTTTTTTTCATTTCTAACCAATTTTTTTTCTTGTACAAACTAAAAAGTTTAGTATTACCCCAAAAGTCCAAAGAATATGAAAAAATCTATGTTTTATAATTTTTTACAAATTTTGTTCGTGATTTGTTCTTGGTTTGTCCTTGGTCTGTTCTAGGTCTGTTCTAGGTTTTTTTTTCATTTCTAACCAATTTTTTCTTCTTCGTCAAACTAAAAAGTTTAGTATTACCCAAAAAGTCCAAAGAATATGAAAAAATCTATGTTTTATAATTTTTTACAAATTTTGTTCTTGGTTTGTTCTTGGTCTGTTCTAGGTTTGTTCTAGGTTTTTTTCATTTCTAACCAATTTTTTTTTCTTGTACAAACTAAAAAGTTTAGTATTACCCAAAAAGTCCAAAGAATATGAAAAAATCTATGTTTTATAAATTTTTACAAATTTTTTTCGTGGTCTGTTCTTGGTCGGTTCTGGTATGCTCTTGCCATTTAGGTCGGTTCTTGGTCTGTTCTTGGTCGGTTCTGGTCTGTTCTTGCTATTTTTGTCGTTTCTTGGTCTGTTCCTTTATGTTAGTTGGTTCTGGTCAACCGTGCCCCCTGCCTGAGCCGGCGTGGCCCCTGCCGGGCGGGCCGGGGCCCCTGGGCGCCGGGGGCGCGCCCGGCGTGGCCCCTGCGCCAAACTTCCCCATAACCAAAATAACCTGTTGAATATGATAAATTATAAATGCAATTTCTGACTCGTTTGAAGTTTTCCAAATTAAAAAAAAACATTATTGTGAAAAAATCGCTGCAGCATTTCCCCATAAATGTAAGCTTCCTCAAAGCCATAATAAGCTGTTGAATACATTTTGTAACCCATTGAATATAATGAGTGTGAATACATTGTAACACGAAAATTTATAAGTCATGATTACATCGGTGCGTTCTTACATTTCTTCTGATAGTGTCCATATTGCCCACACCTAGCACATCGATTCTTTCTTCGTGTGAACTCACCTATGCTGGGAATGCGTTTTTGCTTTGGCCTACCCCTCTTTGGTACAACTCGCGGTGGAAGAAGGTGAACTTCCTTTACGTGATTCGGAATATCCCATTGCGAAGTATCCGGCACAGGATATATTGTCTCAGCATACGTAAGAGCCCAAACTTCTGTCCTGTAGTATTTTGAGCATAAATCATAGAGTGACATTCCTGCTTCTCTACAACATGATATTGCATGCTCGCATGGTATCTGTTCAAGGTCGAACACACGACAAGTGCAACTCCTCGCTCCAATGTTGACAATTACAGTTGCCTCTCCACCTGTCACTTGGAACTCAATAGTATTAAGTCTTGTGGCTGTTAGAAATCCCGCTTTGTTGTGCCTCTCACGAAGATTTTTTTCCACACTTGGCGTTAATAATGTTTTAGTTTTAAAAGCTTCGACCCGCCTGTTATTAAACCACTCTGACATCTTCGCTTGTATAAAATTAAAGAGGGCAATGACAGGGTAATCTCGAACATCTTTGAGCATTGCGTTCATTGATTCAGACATGTTTGTGGTCATAATATTATATTGATTTCCTTTAAAATGAGCACGAGACCACATTTCAAAACGAACTTGCTCTTGTAGGTATCTAGCAATACTGGGATATCTTGCAGGCAACTCATCAAACAAGACAGAAAACTCGTCAATGCGGTAGGCCTCAGAGGTTCTAAAGAATAGTGGCAGAACACCGCTACAGCTGAAATTACTCTTGATGTTTTGAGACACATGCCATGTGCAACAACTGTGATGTGCTAATGAATAAACTGTAGACAATGCATTACTTATACTTTGATTCCTATCAGAAATAAAAACTAATTCCTCAGAATCAGTGATAATCACCTTCAAGTTCGAGAAGAACCATGTCCAAGATGCATCATTCTTTGAGTCTACAATGGCCCATGCGATGGGATAACAATGACGTTCATTATCCTGTGCAGTGGCAACTAACAACGTACCTCTGAATTTTCCCTTCAACCACGTTCCATCAACACTGATAACTTTCCTCATGCAACCAAAACCTCGTATACAAGGTCCATATGCTAGGAAAAGATACATAAAACGGTTCTGTTCATCAAAATGAATATTGGTGATGCTGCCGTGATTAGTAAGAGACACCATATGAAAGTATGATGGGAGCTTAGTGAAGCTTTCTTCGGCCGTACCTCTTACGAGTTGAAGTGCATGCTCACGAGCCTTCCATCCTTTGTAATAACTGAAGGCCATCCAAATTTGTCACGGGCATATTTCTGAATTGATTTCGGAACCGGACCTTGTTTGACGCCTATAAATTGGTTTTTCATGCAACTTCCAATAACGGAGTACGTTGCTTGCCTGTGCTTCGCTGACCACATTTCTAACGAGCAAGAGTGAACACCATTATACTTGCGGATTACAAACATGGTCGACAGTCTCAATTTGCAGGCTCTGATACGCCACACACATTTCGGATCCACACACTCTACTACAAGCACGTCTTTATTTGATTTTGTTGTTCGAAACTCAAACTTCCCTTTCAAAGCTATTAAATGCAACTTTTCCTTCAAATCATTCTTACTTGTAAAGTACTGACCAACTTCTAAACTAGATCCAAATCCTTTGAAGGTAGATCCATGAGATGATCCAAACTCGGTCTTGTCCATACAAACTAAAGGACCAAAGCAACTTCTACTTCATTTAAAATGGTAAGCGGTTGTGGCTCTAGCGTGGTTTTGTGACTCTGGTTGTGGTTGTGACTGTGGTGGAATATTATTACGAGTCGAAAACTCATCTGTAGCTACATTACCCATAAAATCACGATCAAAAAAATCATCATGCAAAGGATTTCTCCTAATTTTTACTCCATCAATATGTTCTTCGGGATTGATAAACTTCCCATCCACTATCACATGCAGCGGTACCTCGTGGGCTATATCCTTGAAGAATAACAAATCATCATTGTCTTTTATTACAATGGGCAACGATTTCTGTTTCAAATTCGATACCCATGATAGCTGCAAAGAATGTTTTTGTCCATCAATTCTGCATTTTCTACAAATGTTATCAATAAAGGTTTCGAGAGTATCCTTCTCATCCATATATGTGCCAATTAAATTACAATCTGTATGCCACACCCAACAAATTTCAGTCTCATCCCATTTTTCTCCAATGTCAAAAAAAATCCTCCACTGAGCCATTATTTAGATTTTAAAACTGCAAAAATTTAATCAAGATAATAATAGGTCATTAAACCATACCATATAATGAGAACAAACCAAGAACATACCATATAATAAGAACAACCCAAGAACAGATCAAGAACAGACTAAGAACCGACTATGCAATAAGAACAGACTAAAAACTGACCGTGTAATAAGAACATACCAAGAACAGACCATGAACAGACTAGAACCGACTGTGCAATAAGAACAGACTAAGAACAGACCATGAACCGACTATGTTATAAGAACAGACCAAGGACAGACCACGAACCGACCACGAACCGACCATGTTATAAGAACATACCAAGAACAGACCACGAACCGACTATGTTATAAGAACATACCAAGAACAGACCACAAACCGACCATGTTATAAGAACAGACTACGAACCACGAACCGACCATCCTTTTTTTTTCCTAAACCCATCAGATCTTCATCATATCAGACAATGTAAACTAGTCTTTTAACATGTAAAATTACTATTTTAATGGATTTTTAACATTTTTAACTACATTCTCATCTTAAAAACATATGAACAACAACGAAAAACACCACAAAAGATATAGAAAATGAAAGACTTACTTACTAGCTCTTCTTCAAACTTCATTTTGGACGAGAAAAAAACGTTGAATGGGCAAGATAATAATGTTAATGAGGTTATGCGATGACGATGACTTGAGAAGAAGATAGGAGAAATTGAAGGCGGCTAGGAGAACAAAATGGCGCGAAATGGAAAGGGAGGAAGAGAAAGAAAACCCTAAAAGCATAATTGATGACGTGGAATGCTGATGTGTAAGTTATGTTATTTACTCAATTTATTTTTTTTGTGGTTTATTTACTTAAAAACACATTTTACTTAGACTATTTATACAAAGGGCCCGTCTAGAGTGGGGAAGCTTTTGTTCGTATGGGAATTTGAGCAGCAAGCAGAGCAAAAAAAAAAAAAAAAAGCGGGGGTGAAGCAGTAGGAATTTAGAAATTGGGAAACATGAGCAGCAAAGCAAAAAAAAAAAAAAAAAAAAAAGAAGGGGCGGGAGAGAGGGAATGGACCGGCGGGAATCTTAGAAATTTGGAGAAACAATTTTTTCACTATCCAATCATTTTAATGTGTACAGTAATATATATTTAAATATATATACAATAAACAAGTTAAAATTTTATTAACTTATATATATATACATATTATAACTATTTTGAAACGTTATTATATATAGCTGAAAAAATATTTAATAGCGTTTTTTTAAAAACGCTATAACTAATAGTTATAAAAAGCCTATTTTATTGTAGTGTAATTAGATAAACTAATTAGAATGGGGTCGAGTGCATCAAAATTAATTTATAAGTTTTGTCCAAATTAACTAAAAGTTGTTGATCAACACATCAGCATAAAACTGTACTTTAACAGTTGGTAAGGGTGTTAAAAAATAGACAAACCGTGAAACTGTCAATCCAAATTAAACCAAACTAAATTATTAAATAATTTTAGATTATTGGTCAGTTTTTAGAAATTTTTCACATTAGTTTTGTTCGATGGTTTGGTTAGTCATTTTGACTTCTCAAATTAACTGCCTAACAAAACACCTACACATTTTTTATCTTTAAAATATTTTTCTATATGTGTTATTTTCATTGGTTATAAAAGATGGTTCAAAGTTAGTAAAATGTTTCTACCACACTTAATATTTACAGTTCATAATTAAATACTAGGCTCCTCCCATTCTCTTTTCTCTCTCATTCTCATTAAAATGCGTTTAGCCCAAAACCTAAATTGCCTAATCTACTTCTAAGTAATTTGGTTTAATTTGATTTTTGTTAAAAATAAAAAACTGCCGCAAAAACTGTATTTTTGGTTTTGTAGGGAGTTTTTGTTATATATATATATATATATATATATATAAACCCAAACCGCCTGAGAACTCCCTTACTGTTGGGTGTCAATTCAATCAACAGACAAGTCCTACGATAATTACAAGCGAAAGATAGTTCTAGAAATTATGTTGGTAACAGAATCCAAAGAAATACAAAACTCACGCTACGAAACTTTTGTTTTCAACTATGTATGAACATGCATGCGACTAATTTCATGTTGCATATATGAAATATTTGTCATGCATATGTCTAAACTAAATTTGCTGTCTTTGTTATATGAAATGCCAATAGTCGTATTAGTCATGATTAAATAACATAAACTTAATGAAAGTGGAATGCAATTAAATGCCGTTCCAAAATGAGCAGGATTTTTTTTTTTTTTTTTGGCAAACTTTGCACACTTGTATGTTATGGTCATATAAAGACCTTTATTTAAAGATGACAACAGTTTTAATTTACTCCCAAGGATCTTAAATCATATTTTAATGCATAACGATCGGTGGGATGCTTTGTTCATCTGTAAAGAAGTTAGTTGGATCCACTATAGTCTTTACACTAACCAACTTGTTGAAATTATTCTTGAAATACTTCCTACCCCAGATTCTTGCTCTTGCAATATTATCAAGGGTACTTGTTGCGCCATCCTCATTTTCATTCATCCCAATGTCAAGATCTCTAAAGTTGAGATATGTAACCCTCGGATTTTTTGACACATAAGGAGTCATGTAATTGTAAAGCCTTCTTACCCAAGTTATATGTTTTTCGGACGCCGTAAGATTTCCTTCTTCTTGCCAATTCACGAGGTAATGTATCATATAGAGGTTTCCAATTCGGTGGGGAAATGGGATTGTGGATTCTGAAAACTCGTCCATTTTTCCACCGTAAGGAAATACATCAATCCGAGCTTGTCCTACTTCTTCTTCAAGCAACCTTCCTAACATTTCCTCTAACACGTCATCTGGAATCGGCTTTGTCACATAATCAGACTTTGCTTTGAACGATGACAAATTGAAATAAGAATTCCTACTAAGTAAAGCATCTAAGGATTCTCCATTTCTGAATAAATTGAAATATAGAAAGGATTCAGCCCATCTCATTTCAGTGCACTCTTGTCTTAGCAAACCTAACTCAGGAAATTCCTCTTGCATTAATTGAAGGAGCTTATCAATACCACCATGATAAGTGGCTCGAACAGAAGCTTCAATGATAATTTTCTTATTCCCTTCTTTATCAATAGAACTGCTACTCAGGAATGTGATGTAGATTGTTAGATCGTCATCGACTTTGTTAGCACGAAGTTGCCATTGATGAACGAACTTTCTTGTTGCATTGTCTTCCATGTTCCTCCTAACATCAAACACAGTCACTGTCGGTGGCACCGGAACTAATCGAAGTTTCCATGCAAGAACAACTCCAAAGCTTGACGGTCCACCACCACGTATAGCCCAAAACAAATCTACCCCCATGGATTTCCTATCAAGAACTCTTCCTTTAGCATCTATCAACTTCGCATCAAGAATATTATCAGCTGCGAGGCCATATTTTCGTGTCAAATAGCCATAGCCTCCTCCACCGATCTGTCCACCAACACCCACAGTGTGGCAATCGCCAGCTGGGAAGCCAAGATTTCCAGTTTTCTCTCCAATTCTATAATAAAGTTCACCAAGCGTAGCTCCAGCTTGAACCCATGCATATTTGCTCTCCACATCTACGCTAATCGAGCTTAGGTTTCTCAAGTCAATTACAACAAACGGAACATTGGACACATATGAAAGGCCCTCATAATCATGGCCACCGCTCCGTGTTCTGATTTGCATGCCATGTTTCTCGGAGCAGTAAACAGTATTTTGAACATGAGTGGGAGTAAATGGTGTAACGATAACATATGGTTTTGGGGTGAAAGGAGAAGAAAACCGATGGTTTTGTATGGATGAATTTAGTACACTGTAATACGATGAATTATTTGGAGTGTAGATTATGGGTTGGGGATTGTAGGTAGAAGGAGACAAACGTGTCACAAGACACTGAAGAAAGTCTTCACGAGTGTGTTCCAAATCTGCTAACGAAGTTGAAAAAAGAAGGATCAAAATTTTGGCAAATAATGAAGACAATGCAAAGTACTTCATTTTTATTCGTCAGTTTACTTTTGGTATAAGAGAGCAGGGCTAAGGTTCTTTTATAACCAAGCAATGCTTCACATCTTCACATTTATTAACCAATAGCTAGTTTGGTACTAACCACTTTGTTACCAGGTCAAATGCTCAAGGGGGTTGAAGTCTTGTAGACAACAATAGTATTGATTCAATTAAACACATATTTCGTTTTCAAAGATGTCACGATTGCATACCGGTATGGCGTGTAAAATTCGTATTTGATTAGGTTAAGCAATGAGTTGGCTTAGTTGACATTTATGTCTCTGATATATTAAAAAAATAATAAATAAAAAAACCCTTTCATCTAAAGCATACAATTTATGCAAACAAGAAAAAATAAAATAAAATAAAAAAGAAGTTGGAGTTAACATAACACTATGCATTCTGGTTTGAATAAAGAAAATACAGCGAACATGTCATTTTTATATAGTAGTTGTGCGTTGAATATAGTCTAAGAAATCCTTTGATATCATTTGTCAATTTCTTCAATGAACGCCATTTCACACTTATATACAAGAAAATATAATTTTTTTTTTTTGTTTTGTTTTATAAGTAATCACAGTTAAAAACTTCTCTCACAAAAATTTAGAAAAGTTCTACTCAAACTTCATGTCTAAACATATGAACCAAATGACACCTAAATCCTCATTTAGCATTTTACCCTCTAAACTTTCCAGAAAAACCTCATCATGTTGCCATCATGAGCCCGTCAGATTTTAAATATTTTCGGGGATATTTGAGTTTAAATTTTAAATACTGGATTGAACTCGATGACTAGCTTATCCATTTAGAGTAAGAATAAAAAGATACAAATAAAAAGAAAGATTTTGCATATTGCGAGACTGCATTATCAAAACCTGATACATTTAAGAAGAGTAAAAGTGCTGCAAACCAAAAAAGCGAAAAAAAAAAAAAAAAAAAAACAACAACAACAACCATCATCAAAGAAACTAATAAAATTGCAATTTTAATGACGTCGTGATTGCATATCGTGTAGGTCACATATAAATGTAATTAAGTCATATTTGATCGAAAAAAAGAAGTCATATTTGATCGATACGCAATCGTGTTAGTTAATTTTATAATACATAAATCGTTAATCTTATAGACCTTAAAGAGCTGACTATACATAAACATGATTCGTTAATCTTATTATACAAATATATATGGGCGAATTTACATATATGTGCCACCTGATAAACGCTTACCTTTTTGTTTTTTTTACTTATTTATTTTTTTATGGAAAGATCAACATTTTCTTTGACACATCACCTGACTCAATCTATTATCTATGATTTATTTTCTATTATCTATCTGACTATTTCTATTACATTACTTGTTAATTAGTTATTATTACTTTTTTTTTTTTTTTTTTCTAGTCAACTTATTACTTATTACTTATTATTAGCTGGACACGTCTAAAGGAAAATCAGATTCGTGGAACTTTTGGCACTCCTTTCTCAGTACAGTTTCGTACACGTTTTCCCCTCGTCTTCTTCACCTTTACTTTGGGATTTCTAATCTTTTTATATATTTGAACTCTAGCTCCGTGTGTGATTCATTTAAAATTAATGATTACATAAATTGTTTAAAAAAGAGTGAGAAGGAAAAAAAAAAAAAAAAAAAAAAAAAAAAAAAACACAGAAGAAAAGAATACAAACGTGGAAAAAAAAAAATCTAAAGCAAAATATAGAAAACATATTTTAATTTATTTCGTGGTATTTTTAATTAATTTTATCTTTTTAGTTTGTTTTTTACTTAATTTAGTGCGAATTTTTGTTTAATTTTTTTTATTCAAATGATTCATAGTAAAAAAAAAAATTTGTACTTTATTTTAGTGAGTTTTTGTTTAATTGTTTATTTGAATTATTCATAGTATTTTCATATAAACAATATTGAAAATTTGGTGTAAAACGCTTTAAAATGGACAAAATCAAACAGTAAGTTAGTCCAAAATAAATAAATCTAATAAATAATAATAATTAAAAAATAAAATTGGGAATTATTTTGGTCTTCATATCGAGATTAACGTGCGGTCCGCGTGTGTGATCTATTTATATAACATAATAAATAATAATAATTGATAAAAAGGAGAATGATTCCAAGCCACGCCCATGATTTATTTAAAATAATAGTAATGCAAATTGTTTTAAAAAAAAGAAACGAATGAGAAAAAAAGGCATGAAAAAAATGCGTTAGAGTACGATGACCCGAAGCCTATTTAGTCCGGCCTGAAAAGCTCGTGGGTGCGACGTATGCGGTGGAGCTTTAATTATTAAAAGTTTTGTGGGTCTGTGGTTGCAATCGGCCCGATCTTGTAGCCCACCACCGATCCTATTGGGGGTGGAGGGGTGAAGCCGGGGAGAGATATGCACCTGTTTTGTTTATTTTTTTAATTTAATTTGATGTGATTTTATTTTATTTTAGTGTATTTTGTCTCGAATGTAAATTGATTATTTTAATGTAAATTTTTTTCATTTGAACTATTTCTCATATTTTTATCTGAGTAGTATCAAAAATTTGGTGTAAAACAGTGTTAAGGTGGAGACTACAAAATCACTCTAAAATAAATAAATAAATATAATAACTAATAATAACATAAAAATAAAAGCGGGAGAGCACATAAAAAAACACGCACATAAAAAAAACACGCACGGAGAGCAGCGCGTCTGGCAGAGGGGCAGGAGACAACTCAACACTGTTTGTGCAGGTGGGCCCTGCCATGTTTTCCTTCCTCCAATGAGACAACAACGCGTGACCGGGAGACTATCAGCCAATAAAATCATTTGGAGATTGAGTGCTCCATTTCTACATGAGCTCAGTTTTTTTATTGATTTAGTTATGACACGTGGGCTCTTTATTGAGCGGAGGAATAGTAGCCCGCTCCGTGGAGCGCACTTTCGGATGTCACCAATTGGAAACAGACACGAGATATTTCACATGAAGCTCTCTACACCGAATCATTTTGTCCTGGAGGCAAAAAAAAATGACGTGGGTTAATTTTAGGTAGAGAGACTCGTTTAGTTTGTTAATTTAAATTTTTAATTTAAATTAAAATATAATTTTATGTGAAAATTTTTTATTATAATAAAAAAATTAAATATAATTATTTTTAAAATTTTTTTACTATAATAAAACTCAAATTATAAACTAAATTAATAAAATAAACGGATCCCAATCATTCCTCCCAAAAAAACGTGTTCTTCTTTTGTAAATGTAAAAGATATATATGCTCGTGTGTGTGTTTGAACAGTGATATTTAGTAAAAAAATTTATTTCTTAATTTAAATTATAATTTATGATTAATTATAATATTTTCTCTTATAAAAAATATACGTAAATTAAAAATAATTTTAATCACGTAATTCTAATACTAAACGGACTATAAATCATAAAAACTCCCTCCAAAACCTTATAACGCCGAGGAATTACTCAGTGAAACGGTGGTACACCTTGTGAATAAAAAGTTGATATTTGGATAGTTTGTACATGTCAACTCTATTAATTGCATTTCTCTCTTTTAGTGTATTCTACATTAATTATTTAATTAAAATAACCATAAATACTCTAACTAAATTTTTAATTTTTTTAAGAAAACTAAATATTTAGAAGTAATTAATTTTTCAATGTTCAAACACCATTGCTCTTTGTTGATTTTTTTTTTTTTTTTTTTTTTTTTTTTTTTTAAGAAATACTCAATACTTCGAAATCAAATGCAATATGCGACTACAAGAAAAGGATCGGTACCATATTTCTATATGTAAGCTATAGAATTAATATATTTCTGCAACTAATAAGACAATATACAAGCGCCTTTATAATATATATGCAAGCATAAATACATAAGGGAAAAAAAAAATCAACCGTAATTAAAAAAAGAAAAAGAAAACAAATCAAAATCTTTCTTAAAAAAAATTTAAAATTTGCTTCCGAACATAAAGTGCCTTCTCCAATCCACATATTTAGGACTTCTGTTTGAAATAAGATTTTATCTTTCACTCGCTTATTCAAGTTACAATTGAAATATCAAAAATACAAGAGTTGATTTATTCATTATACTAAGTGTACCACGTCATCATGTTTACGTGGTACATCAATCCAATAAAACCTTGACATTTGAATTATTTTTCAATGTTAAATTTACATACTCATTGTTGTGTGGGAAAATGTGATGAACACCTGGACCAACGGCACCACAACACGTGGCTATACTTGCTCTCCGCCAAGCATACAACCCTCGACGCTTCGTTTCCCTCAAGATCAGCTGCAGAGCCCGAAGATGAAGTCTATGATTAGGGCGACGACCCCATGTGGTGTCGACGAATAACTCCGCTTGGATCAAAGCGTCAAGATCCCTCGACCGCAGAAAAGATCGCTAGAAAGGACGAGAAAGGCTAAATAGCGCTGGCGACGAGGGGAACGTCCCTTTAAGACACGGTGGGTTACGTGCAAAAGTGAGAGACGTCTGACAACATTAATTGCAAGTTTACAAACCGCCCCACAATGGACAGAAAAGCATTACAGAGAGTCACAGAGCCGTAATAGAAGACTAACTGGTTGAGTGAACAGTACTAATTAGTGGGCTATGTTTGGGCCTAGAAAGGGAGAGCACTTGAGTGTTTTGACCTAAGAAGGAAACCCACCCAGTGAAGGAAGCCCAAGTATAAAAGAAGAAGGACCCCCAATAGGGAAGGGGTTCAAGGATATATAGAAAAACCGAGAGTGAGAGAGATTGACAAATTTTAAATTGTAATCTCCCCAAAAGAAATACAATACTCACAGTGGATGTAGCTCAAATCTTATAGAGTGAACCACTATAAAATTCCTCTTGTTCATTTACATACAATTCGTTTAAACACAGAAATACTCAAATCAAACTAGTATCCACACTTTGATTACTCATATAGGCCGGTAACCCGAAGGGAAACCCCAAGGTAATCCGGCAGGTTTATTGTTGACGAAATCCAACCGTCAACAATTGGCGACTCCGCTGGGGACCGAAAGCGTTCAACCCTCAAAAGTATAATTAAAAACAGCCATCCACCCAAAGAGTAGCGGGATGGAAGGAGATTTGCGCCTAGACAGGAACAGAGTCCCACCTCCAGACGCACCACAGTCGGATCCGATGTAGATGCAAGCCCAAATAGCCACTTTGACCGAGTTGGTACGTGGGCTAGTGACCGTAGTTGAACGACTAGACGGAAGGAACTCCATACCGCCACTAGAAGATGCCCTGAGACCACAGGGACCTGCCGTAGGCCCACCAAGGCCCTCCTAGGCCTCGCCCCTCCCATTCCTCTGGCAGCCAGTTGAGAGCCGCTGGAATCCGAGCCATTGAGGAGCTGCCCCAAAATCCCGGAGGAAAGCAACCAGGAGACTCAGGCTCGGTGCAGGCGAGCGGCCAGGCCAGAGGTGGGCCCATCGCTCAAAGGGCGGAAGCACCGGGAGCTGCTGGTTCAGTGGTTTCAACAGAAGAAGCGCAGACCCTCATGGAACGCATGGCCAACCTGGAAAGAAGACTGACCGGGGACGTCGTGAGGCTGAAAAAGAACATTGGGCGAGTGGCCGAGGTGGTGAACGTCAACATTACGCCCAGTCACACTCATGACCATCCGTTCACCGCAGAAATAATGGCGCCCCCTCTCCCCGATAAATACAGGTCACCGTCGATCCCACCTTACGACGGACGAGGAGATCCCGACAATCATCTGGAAATGTATACGGGGCACATGCTCTTGCACGGATACGCCGAGGAGATCATGTCCCGAGCCTTTCGGAACCACCTGACAGACTCTGCCCGACGATGGTTCCGGACGCTAAAGCCAAACTCTATCTCCAGCTGGGATGAGCTAAAGGAAGCGTTTTCCCTCCAGTTCATCGGGGTTAAGAAATATATATCCCCAAAGCAGAACCTCATGACAATAAACAAGAAGCCAAACGAGACGTTAAGAGAGTGGCTTGCCAGATATGGCGAGGTCATCGCCGCTACGATGGATATCACGAACAGAGAAGCCCTGATGGGAGCCTTGTCCAGTATGAAGAAGATAACTCCCTTCAAAAGGGAGCTGCACCGAAAACCCTCGTCCAGCTACAAAGAGTTCCTTGCACGGGCACAAGGATACATCAATGCTGAAGAGGCGGATGCCAACGACCCCGATCATAGGTCCAATAAGGGTAAAGGGGCCGAGCAGGGGTCGGCGCCACCAAAACAAGATGGGAAGAAATGTCGAGGAGGAGGAAGCAGAGACAAGCAACCAACCCTGACGCAAGGAGCACCGGAGGCCAAGAAGCCAAGGCAAGAGGATACCCGCAGGCCTCGGCTGTTCCAGAAATACGACACCTACCATGAACTGACGGTAGGCGTCGAGGAGATCTTCAACCAAATTGGCCGAGGAAACCTACTGCGCCGACCAGAACCCATGAAGTCGGATCCTAGCCGGAGGAACAAGAAGAAATTTTGTAGGTTCCATGGCGATGTCGGCCACCACACCAATGATTGCACTGACCTCAAGGATGAAATAGAAAGAATAATCCGCGAGGGAAGGCTCCAGGAATTCAGGGCCGAATGAAGACCTCGCAATGACAGCCATGGCGGGCAAAATGACGGTCGACGCCGGGAGGAGAACCACTGCCTGGAAGATCGGGAACCTGTCGGCGTCATACGAACGGTCCTCGGCGGCCCCTACATAGGAGGAGACACGCGGAGGTCACAGAAGGACTACGTCTACGAGGCCAAGGCAGTTTACCAGGAACGGTTCTGGAATGTCACCGCCTCGAAAGCCCCAAGGCATAGCCACACTGATGTGGCCTTCAATGAGGATGACGCTAGTGGAGTCCATTTCCCCCACAACAACGCACTGGTGGTGGAAGCCGTGATCGAAAACCACACCGTGTGCCTGTTGGAAATGTGTCCATAAAGTGGGATGTAATTTGTTATTTATGAAATGACAAATGTAAGACATTATTATTTTGCTGATTTTATAAAATAAGATAAAGTTATGTTTTGACACATACTCAAGAGTGTTAGTAATATTGCTTACTCCATAAACTGTTACCAACGAAAGAAGAGTTAGGGGAACCCAGCCGGACAAACTCTTATGATATAGTTTAAAATAGATATTCGCAGTCTTAGGATTGATTGGGCAATCGAATCCGATTATGACTGTTAGATCGAACCATGTGATGCTGGTCTCGGGGCATGGGAGTTGGACTCTTTGGTTGATCTAGACATGCTCGCAACATGTTGAATAGACCATGTGACTGATTAGGTTAGAGTAAAAACCGTTTACACAACTCTAAACCTAATCATCACAACTTAAGTATATTTGTATAATTATCTTAATCCTGAAGTGAATGCATAGCTCAACTTAGTATCTCATGATCTTTGATTCGCCAATGAGATTAGTTCACGATTATTGAAGCGACATCTCGGTCATTGGGATCATGACAATATTAAGTTGGAGTTATGTGATTCACAGATATGGAATTCATAAAAATAATATCACCTCATGCTTTATTGACGGGTGTGTGAATAAATAAACCAGGCACGGTATTCAATGATGATATTCATTGATTAAGACATCGTAACATGTACGAGACATCTTACTAACGTTTGTCTTTCTTATTCACGGTCATATAAAGGAGTTGAGGAAATAATGGTTAGAATGGTAAAAAAAAGAATATTATATACCATTCGATCACCGATATTTGAAGGATAATAATGCATTTACATTGTGGACCGTGTGATAAATTGTATCAACACCAAAAGAAAAATTAGCGTACATGAATCGAGAGATTATTCGGCATCGAACTTTTAGTGGAGTTATGCGATGTCGGAATTAAATATGTCGATAACTTATAGAGATGAGTTAGTCAAATATTGTAATTCCATAGCTTTGTTCATGTGGGTCCATTCGGTCTCAAGGCTAGCTCTAATAAATGGGAAAGACAGAATCGATAATTATGTTTAAATTCCTTGTGTTATTTTTCATTTATTTGATAATTGAAAAATAAAAGGAATGAGTTTTGAATTTCAAAATTAATAGAGATTAATTTAAATTCAAAATAATATTTAAACATGATTTTATTTGGCAACTAAAGGAAAGAGAAAAGTGATATATTATTTTGGGAAAATTCGGAAATCCCTTGCCATAAGGGGATTTCGAATTTTGCTCCAAAAAGGGGAAGGAAATTTGGAAATCCCTAATCCATGTAGGGATTTTCGGATTTCAATCCAAGGGTTAAGGAGAAATTCGAAAATCCCATATAGGGTTTGAGTTTTTGAATTTCCTCCTATATAAGGATATTATTGAAAACCCTAGAAGAGAGTTCTTTTGAGAAAAGAAAAAGAGATCACACTTTTTCTTAGGGTGGCCGGATTTTGTAGAGACAAAATAGAAGGAAATAGTTTCCTTAGGTTTTTGAAAAAGAGCCCACTCTCTCATCCTAAATATCGTAGAGTCATAGCCTTGAATCAACTAGTGGTTTTTGGTGTGATCGTGGCAATAAACAACAATCTTGTTTCACGGCAATTCTCCATCTTGGAATGTGAGATAGTGAGACAAGATCCTTGCGGTCAATTAATTCAATCGTCACAAAGGTATGTGAGATATTCTAATCCTTTGTCTATAAACATATATCATGCATGCATCTCTCGTTGTGGTTTACATTTAATTTTGAATTAAATGGATATGATAAAATTTTTGAAATTCCGCCTACAATATTGTTGTTGTTCAAGTGATTTTTCATATATAAATCACAATAAGATCCTACAATTGGTATCAGAGCCTAGGGCTTTTGATCATGCATGATTTATGTTTATGCGATTGAATGTATGATATGTGTTGATATTGGCATCTTGCATGAATATATGATGAATTCAAAATTGTTTTGATTGTATATGTGATTGGATCCCGATCGATTGGCTCTAGTTTTTTAATTACACCATTTTGGTGGTTTATGTTTTTCTCTAGAAAATAATGTAAGCCATTAAAGGGCATAGGAAATTTTGTAATTTAAATTTCCGGAAAATATTTTTTTTGTGCCGCCGCCATCGCCGCAAATGCCCGCACGCCAAGACACTCCGGCCTCCTCCACAAGCCCGGTAGCGGACCCTTCCTTGGGTTTTGGCGTGCGGCGAACTAGCGTTCGGAAACCCTAGTATGCGCTAGGGTTTCTGAACCCTAAGCGGGCCTGCAGGCCCTGCCTGTGCGGGGCCGCAGGCCCCGCCACCGGCCTTGCAGGCAAGGGCATGCCCCTAGCAAACCGCGGGGTTTTCGAAACCCTGGCGGGCCATGGGCCTGGCCGCAAGCCCCGCCTAGGCGGGGGCCATAGGGCGGGCCGCAGGCCCCCGCGGCAGGGCCCATGTGCCCCGCCTGTGCAAGGGCCTGTGCCTTGCCCAGGCAAGGGCCACAGGCCCGGCCGCTGGCCTTGCCCAGGCAAGGGCCGCGGCCCATGCAGAGTGAGCAATGCCTGCCTGGCCTGGCAGCCCATGCTACGCCAGGCAGGGCCTGGCCAAGGAGAAGGTGGGCCCAGGATTGTCCCGGGCCCAACCCAAACAAAAAAAAATATTTTTTTTATTTTCACTTTTCAGGGATCGAGAGAAGAGAAAATTGGGAAGATGCCAAGAAGACAAGATGAAGAAAATTATTGTAATTATTTTCATTTGTTTTTATGGATTGTAATTAGAAATGAGCCATAGAGAGGTTAAATTGTAAATGTATGATTTATTATTTAATCTCGCATCATTATAACATGCCATATAGGATATAGAGATGCCAATATCAAATTGCCATGCAAGCATGTTCATGCATCATTGTAGTTTAATATTATAAATTGTTATAATAATAAATGCAATGGGTAAATTTTATAAAGAGTTATAAAATACAACAAATTTATAAGGGTTATAATTTTGTTGAATTATTAATTGGACTTAATTTTAAAACAAAATCCATTTTTTTTCAAAAAGCTAAGTGGGAGGGTCGTTTTGCGTTGAAACGTTCCCAAGGTCTCCGACTTTAGCCTGATCGTGACATGTGGATAGGTTAAGAACCACCTCAGTGGTCCTCACTTCAATGGGAGAAACCCATGAAACATGTCGCTAAGGAGTCATCAGGTTGCTTATAGAAGATAAGACTCGAAAAGGAAGTAGTGAGGCGAGACCATCCCTAGATGGATCGTTAGTTCATAACAACCTCTAGAGTCGATTAGTCAGTTAAACACTTAGACTAAAGATCATTGTAATCTCCCATAGGAGCTAGGCAATGGATCTGAGGTGACCAAAAGAGATGGTGATTGGTTGCACTAGATATAGAGACATCTTGTGAAGTGAACCAAACGAGAGGAGCCTCGATGCGATAGGAGGCTTCACAGACGCCACCCCTAGGTGGGACGTGTTGCCGTTTATGATCGCAACACCATAGATGAAACATTTTTTTTAAGGATTTTATTTATGTTTAAGTATTTGCATTCATGCATCATACTTCTCTTAAATATAAGCAAATTACCAACACCACTTTATTTTATTTTTCAGCAATTATGTCTTTATCCCCGATCGCGCAAATTCTTAGTACAAACAAATTAGTGGGTGAAAATTACGTTGTTGGAAACGTAACCTCAATATCGTATTGACGGTGAGACAAGCACAAGCATGTGCTCACCACCCCTGTCCTCTTGAGCCGAATGATGATTCGACTCAAGAAGAGCGAGACGATACACTTTGCTTGGATGCGTTCCGATGAGATTGCTAGGTGCTATATCTTAGCATCAATTAGCAATGTCTTTGCAACAAAGAACATCGGAACATCTTGACGGCTGCAGATATGATCTACAACATTTTGAAATGTTGGAAGCCGTGGCCGTCAAGCCAAGCAAGCTGCAGTGCGTAACTTCATGAACCTGCGGGATGAAATCGGCACTCCTGTTCGGGACCATATGCTATTGATCATAAGTCACCTGAATGAGATGGAGCTCATGGGAGCTGAAATAGATGGAGAGACTCAAGTGGATATGATCCTAGAGACTCTCCCGGAGATGTTTGACAACTTCAAACTCAACTACTCTATGAATAAGTTGAGTTATTCACTCCCAGAACTCATGAAGGAGCTTCAAACTGCATAAACTCTACTGCTTAAAGGCAAAAAGAGGAACGGAGAGGCAAACCTTGCTGAAGCGAAGCCTTCCACCTCTGGTGTCAAGAAACAGAAGAAAGTCCGCAGAACAAGAAGAAGCCTGGCTGAAAGGCAAGAACACTTTGCAAAGGTGGACAAGAGTCTTGACAAATGTCACCATTACGGAGTTGTTGGCCATTGAAACGCGAATCGTCCTACATACCTCAAGGAGGTCAAAGCTAAAGGTACATTGCTTGTTATCAAGCCTGTTATGTGGGTGACTCTACTTTTTCTTGGATTGTAGACTGGAGCCACTAATCATGTTTGTTGTTCTCTGCAGGGGTTCGGGGAAAACAAAAGGCTTAGCAAGGACGAGTTCAACTTCCGCTGGGGAATGGAGCATCGATGATCGACAATGACCATTGGAAGTATTAAATTAATTTTTGAGAACAGTTTTATTGTTTTGAACAATGTTTATTATGTCCCGATTTTTGGGAAAAACCTTATTTCGTGGCTCGTTTGATTGAGCAAGGATATTCTTTGGATTTTAATAATGATGTTATTCAGATTCTAAAGAATGGCTTCATGATTACTTCTACAGTCATGATAAACAATCTGTTCTACGTTAAACCAAATATTCCAACGATTTGCGATACTGAATTGAATGATGATTCAATGAGAGAAAGTAAGAGATTGAGGTTAGACTCAATTGATCAAACCTACAAATGGCATCTACGTCTTGGACATATTAGCCTTGACAGGATTAAAAGGTTGGTAAGAGACGGTCCCTTACAAACTTTAAGTGTAGGCTCACTACCTACATGTGAATCTTGCATAGAAGGAAAAATGACCAAGAGACCCTTTTCAGCAAAGGGTAATAGAGCTCATGAATGCCTAGAACTCGTACATAGTGATGTATGTGGGCCATTCAATATCCAAGCAAGAGGAGGATATGAATATTTCATAACCTTCACTGATGACTATTCTCGTTTTGTTCATATTTAATTAATGCGTCAAAAGTCTGAAACCTTTGAAAAGTTCAAAGAATTCAAGGCCTTGGTTGAAAAGCAATTAGATAAACAGATCAAAACACTATGATCTGATCATGGTGGTGAATACTTGCTGGGAGAGTTCGAAGACTTTCTTAAGGAAGAAGGTATATTTTCTCAACTGACCGCGCCAGGTACTCCTCAGCAGAATGGCGTGTCTAAGAGAAGGAATCGAACTCTATTAGACATGGTTAGATTAGTGATGAGTTACTCATCTCTTCCAGATTCCTTTTGGGGATATGCCTTGGAAACAGCGGCATACATTCTGAACCAAGTTCCATCTAAAGCAAAGACTGAACTCCATATGAAAGATGGAGTGGCAAGAAGTCATCACTTGGCCACACCGTAATATGGGGTTGTCCGCACATGTGCTTAGAAAGAAGACCGGTAAGTCGACTAGTCGCTCGTAACTATGCATGTTTGTAGGATATCCCAAAGGAACAAAAGGCTATATCTTTTATAGTCCTCATCGATCGAAAACATTCGTCAAAGACGTAATGCTCGTTTTCCGGAAGAGGATTTTATAAAGAATATGAAGCCGAGAAGCAGACTTGTACTTGAGGAATTGATCGTGAAAATGTTCAGGGAACATGTCCGCGGTCTATTCCTGAACCGACAACAGATGAACCATAACAAGAACTAACACCAGTGGAGCCTCGACGTAGTGGGAGGGTTGTGAGACAACCTGATAAGTACATGTCTTATGGAGATGCATTGACTGCAGTCTCAGATTTAGACATCGATGAACCTATTTCCAACTCGCAGGCCGTGGAAAGTTCTGAAGCAAACCTATGGCATGAAGCCATGGACACCGAAATACAATCGATGTATAAAATGGCGTATGGACTCTAGTAGATCCTCCTGAAGGGGTAAAACCCGTAGGGTGTAAATGGATCTACAAGAAGAAGAGGGGTCCGGATGGGAATGTAGAGACATTCAAAGCAAGGCTGGTAGCCAAGGGCTACACCCAGAAAGAAGGCATCGACTATGAGGATACCTTCTCTCCGGTAGCCATGCTTAAATCCATCCGAATTCTTCTATCCATTGCTGCTGCTTTAGATTATGAAATCTGGCAGATGGATGTGAAGACAGCTTTTCTGAATGGCAATCTGGATGAGCGCATTTATATGGCACAACCAGATGGATTCATTGAAAAGGGTCAAGAAGAAAAGGTTTGCGAATTGCAGAAGTCCATTTATGGACTGAAGCAGGCATCCAGATCATGGAATATCAGATTCGATGAGACTGTTAAAATTTACGGTTTTGTTCAGTCAGTGGATGAGCCTTGTGTGTATAAGCTGATACAAGAAGGCAAAGTGGTTTTCTTAGTCTTATATGTAGATGACATACTACTCATTAGGAATGATGTAGGAAGACTGACTGAGGTTAAGCTCTGGCTAGCAAAGCAGTTTGACATGAAGGATCTAGGAGAAGCTGCCTATGTTCTGGGAATTCAGATCTTTCGAGATCGGAAGAACAAACAATTGGCACTGTCTCAAGCATCCTACATCGATAAGGTAATGGACCGATTCGCTATGCAAAACTCCAAAAAGAGTTATCTACCCTTCAGACATGGAGTATCCCTCTCTAAGGAGCAGTCTCCCAAGACTCCTCAAGAAGAGGAAGACATGAGCCGAGTTCCTTACGCTTCAGCCGTAGGAAGCCTCATGTATGCGATGCTTTGCACCAGACCTGATATATGTTACGCAGTAGGCGTGGTAAGTAGATTTCAGTCAAACCCTGGACCCGAGCACTGGGTTGCTGTAAAGCATATCCTCAAGTATCTTAGGAGAACGAGGAACTATATGCTTGTATATTCAGGTACTGACCTGAATATGACGGGATATACCAACTCCGATTTCCAATTGGATAAGGATTCCAGGAAATCCACTTCAGGATCAGTGTTTGTCCTGAATGGAGATTCGGTGGTATGGAGGAGTATCAAGCAGACTTGCATAGCTGACTCCACCATGGAGGCCGAATATGTGGCAGCTTGTGAAGCTACGAAAGAGGCTGTATGGCTTAAGAAGTTCCTTGTTTCACTGGAAGTTGTTCCGGAAGCTGATAGGCCCATGGTACTGTATTGCGATAACAGTGGGGCTGTAGCAAACTCTAAGGAGCCTAGAAGCCACAAAAGGTCCAAGCACATAGAGCGGAAATACCACCTCATCCGTGAGATTGTACAAAGAGGCGATGTTGAAGTAACAAAGATATCTACACATGACAACCTGGCCGATCCATTCACAAAGGCTTTATCTGGTAAAGTCTTCGATAGGCATCTGGAAGGTTTGGGCATGCGAGATTATACACACCTACTTTAAGTCCAAGTGGGAGTTTGTTGGAAATGTGTCCATAAAGTGGGATGTAATTTGTTATTTATGAAATGACAAATGTAAGACATTATTATTTTGCTGATTTTATAAAATAAGATAAAGTTATGTTTTGACACATACTCAAGAGTGTTAGTAATATTGCTCAGTCCATAAACTGTTACTAACGAAAGAAGAGTCGGGGAACCCCTGCCGGACAAACTCTTCTCGATACGAGTTTAAAATAGATATTCGCAGTCTTAGGATTGATTGGGCAATCGAATCCGATTATGATTGTTAGATCGAACCATGTGATCTCGGGTCTCGGGGCATGGGAGTTGGACTCGTGGTTGATCTAGACATGCTCGCAACATGTTGAATAGACCATGTGACTGATTAGGTTAGAGTAAAAACCGTTTACACAACTCTAAACCTAATCATCACAACTTAAGTATATTTGTATAATTATCTTAATCCCGAAGTGAATGCATAGCTCAACTTAGTATCTCATGATCTTTGATTCGCCAATGAGATTAGTTCACGATTATTGAACGACATCTCGGTCATTGGGATCATGACAATATTAAGTTGGAGTTATGTGATTCCAATGATATGGAATTCGTAAAAATAATATCACCTCATGCTTTATTGACGGGTGTGTGAACAAATAAACCAGGCACGGTATTCAATGATGATATTCATTGATTAAGACATCGTAACATGTGCGAGACATCTTACGAACGTTTGTCTTTCTTATTCACAAGTCATATAAAGGAGTTGAGGAAATAATGGTTAGAATGGTAAAACGGTAATATTATATACCATTTCGATCACCGATATTTCTGAAGGATAATAATGCATTTACACTGTGGACCGTGTGATAAATTGTATCAACACCAAAAGAAAAATTAGCGCACATGAATCGAGAGATTATTCGGCATCAAACTTTTAGTGGAGTTGTACGATGTCGGAATTAAATATGTCAATAACTTATAGAGATGAGTTAGTCGAATATTGTAATTCCATAGCTTTGTTCATGTGGGTCCATTTGGTCTCAAGGCTAGCTCTAATAAATGGGAAAGACAGAAACTGATAATTATGTTTAAATTCCTTGTGTTATTTTTCATTTATTTGATAATTGAAAAATAAAAGGAATGAGTTTTGAATTTCGAAATTAATAGAGATTAATTTAAATTCAAAATAAAATTTAAACATGATTTTATTTGGCAACTAAAGGAAAGAGAAAAGTGATATATTATTTTGGGAAAATTCGGAAATCCCTTGCCATAAGGGGATTTCGAATTTTTCTCCAAAAAGGGGAAGGAAATTCGGAAATCCCTAATCCATGTAGGGATTTTCGGATTTCAATCCAAGGGTTAAGGAGAAATTCGAAAATCCCATATAGGGTTTGAGTTTTTGAATTTCCTCCTATATAAGGATATTATTGAAAACCCTAGAAGAGAGTTCTTTTGAGAAAAGAAAAAGAGATCACACTTTTCCTTAGGGTGGCCGGATTTTGTAGAGACAAAATAGAAGGAAATAGTTTCCTTAGGTTTTTGAAAAAGAGCCTACTCTCTCATCCTAAATATCGTAGAGTCATAGCCTTGAATCAACGAGTGATTTTTGGTGTGATCGTGGCAATAAACAACGATCTTGTTTCACGGCAATTCTCCATCTTGGAATGTGAGATAGTGAGACAAGATCCTTGCGGTCAATTAATTCAATCGTCACAAAGGTATGTGAGATATTCTAATCCTTTGTCTATAAACATATATCATGCATGCATCTCTCGTTGTGGTTTACGTTTAATTTTGAATTAAATGGATATGATAAAATTTTTGAAATTCCGCCTACAATATTGTTGTTGTTCAAATGATTTTTCATATATAAATCACAATAAGATCCTACAGTGTCTAATCCTGGTGGATAATGGGAGTTCGGTGGACCTCCTGTATTTCGACTGCTTGGAGAAAATGGGGATCCACAAGGAGCAGTTGGAAAGAACCACCAAGCCACTATACGGGTTCACTGGAGACTCCATCATTCCTCAAGGTACTATCCGACTACCTATAACTGCCGGAGAAAAACCCCGACAAGCGACAACTATGGCCAACTTTGTGGTCATCAAAGGAGGCTCCCAATATAACGCAGTAATCGGAAGACCAACCCTCCAGGCGTTAAGGGTAGTAACCTCCATCTACCACCAAAAGGTCAAATTCCCCACCCCAAATGGCGTAGGAGAAATAAAAGGCAACCAATACGAACCCAGGGTTGCATACTCCGATGCCCTACGCGGATATGACCAACCAGGGAGACAGGAAATGAGGATGGTTCAAGAAAGCCTTATTGAGGATATAGATCCCAGGGTTCAAGAGGAAGTTACTTGGTCTCAGCCCGTCGAACAGTTGGAGGAAATACAGATTGACGAGAGCAGGCTCACCAAGGTACTAAAAATAGGTTCAGACTTGACCCCGTCACTCAAAAATGAGATTAAAAACTTCCTCAGAAAAAACCTGGATATCTTCGCCTGGAGCCATTCTGACATGGAAGGAATCAACGCCGAAGTAATGTGCCATTCCCTAAACGTCGACCCCACATATCCTCCCAAGCGTAAAAAATGGCGACCAATGAATCTTGAGAGGTATGAAGCACTAAAAGAAGAAGTCGACAAGTTAATCAACAATGGGTTCATCAGGGAGGCACATTACCCGCGTTGGGTATCTAATTCTGTTTTAGTAATCAAACCTAATGGGAACTGGAGAACGCGCGTCGACTTCAGCGACCTCAACAAAGCATGCCCAAAGGATGGCTTCCCACTTCCTCGAATAGATCAAATGGTCGACGCCACGGTGGGACATGAAATGCTAAGCTTCATGGACGCTTACTCCGGATAAAATCAAATCCCCATGCATCCTGCTAACGAGGAGCACACATCTTTCATATCCGATAGGGGTCTCTATTGCTACAGGGTGATGCCTTTCGGCCTAAAAAATGCAGGGGCTACCTACCAAAGGCTTGTGAATAAAATGTTCGCTCAGCAGATCGGCAAAACAATGGAGGTCTACGTCGACGATATGCTCGTAAAAAGTGCCAGGGCTAGCCATCATGTAGATCATCTGGGAGAGATGTTTAGCGTATTAAGAAAATACCACATGAAACTTAATCCCCAGAAATGTGCCTTCAGAAGTCGGGTTGGGGAAGTTCCTCGGCTTTATGGTCAGTAGCCGCGGGATCGAAGCCAACCCTGAGAAAATCAAAGCCTTACAAGACATGCGGTCACCAACAAAACCAAAAGAGGTGCAGAGGTTGACAGGTTGTGTCACCGCCCTAAATAGGTTCATATTAAAAGCCACTGACAAGTGTGTCCCCTTCTTCGATGCTTTGAAAGGAAACAAGCATTTCGAATGGACACCGCAATGTGAGGAGGCTTTCCAAAAACTGAAGGAGCATTTGGGCAAACCTCCAATCTTATCAAAACCAAATGCTGACGAAGAGCTTAGCCTATACCTCTTTGTGTCCCAGCACGCCGTGAGCTTCGTACTGATAAGGGAAGAACCAAAGGTACAATTGCCGATCTACTATGTGAGCAAAAGACTCCTCGACGCCGAGTCAAGATATAGCGAAATGGAGCATCTAGCCCTCGCCTTGATGATAGCTTCGAGGAAGCTGTGGCACTACTTGGAATCCCACACAATACGAGTTCTCACGAACCACCCACTGAGACAGGCCTTATAAAAGCTGAAAACGTCTGGACGGCTCCTCAAATGGTCAGTAGAACTAAGCCAGTTCGACATAAAGTACATGCCAAGAACCGTGATTAAAGGTCAAATGCTCGCCGACTTTCTGGCTGAATTCTCTCACAGACCAACCTCCACCCCATCTGAGGAAACCAAGGTTACAAGATGGAAGCTTTACGTAGATGGGGCGTCAAGCGAAAACGGATCAGGAGCCTGCGTCTTACTAATCAGCCTTGAAGGCCACAAGATTACCTCGGCAGTACAGTTTAAATTTAAGGCGTCGAATAATGAGGCAGAATATGAAGCCCTAATTGCCGGACTACGTTTAGCTAACCACTTAAAGGTCGAGAGAATCAACATCTACAGCGACTCCCAGCTAGTCGTCGCACAAGTAAAGGAGGAATACCAAGCACGCAGCGAGAAGATGGGAGCATATCTGAGAAAAGTAAAAGAGGAGCTTGTTAAGTACAAAAACTATGAGATACTCCAGATTCCATGAGCCAAAAATGCAAATGCAGATGCACTGGCAAAGCTGGCTTCATCCAGAGATACAGACACACTAGGCGTTGCCCCCATTGAAGAATTGGAACGGCCGACCATCGAGGAGCACGCAAAGGCATTTAGTGTCCAAGAAGGTGAAAATTGGATGACACCGCTCATACGATACCTAATGGACGCACAGCTACCCGATAATAAAGACGAAGCTCGACGAGTTAGGTACAGAGCCGCCAGGTACTTATTATACGATGGCCTGCTTTATCGACGAGGCTACTCAACACCTCTACAGCGGTGTGTAGACGATACCGAAGCTCAAAAGGTCCTCCAAGAAATTCATGAAGGAGTTGTGGCAACCATACCGGGGGGCAATCTCTAGCTCTAAAAGTTTTGAGGCAAGGATATTACTGGCCTACGCTCAAAAAGGACGCTTTTCAATACGCCCGACGATGCGATAAATGCCAAAGGTATGCCACGATCCCCAGAGCACCCCCAGAAAAACTAACTTCAATTCTCAGTCCATGGCCCTTCGCCAAATGGGGAGTTGACCTGATCGGGCCATTGCATCCTGCACCTAAGGGATTAAAATTTGCAATCATTGCGGTGGATTATTATACAAAGTGGGCTGAGGCCAAGGCCCTAACTACAACCACGGAGGCAGCCTGCACCAAATTCATGTGGGATCACATCATATGCAGGTTTGGGGTTCCACACTTGATAAGTGCACGAATTTGCACTTTTAATGTTCATAATTGTCAAATTATTTTATCAAAATTGTGACTTTAATTTTAAATATTCCTAAATTTAAAGGATTTAATTTTAATTGGATTCAGTTTATTTTTCAGGTTTTTGAAGAAAACAATTAGATTTGGGCTAGTTTACCAAGCAAAACCCAAAAGTTGAGCCCAAGAAAAGCCCAATTCGGCCCAAAGCCCATCAGCCCATCAACTCCCCGAGCCGAGCCGACAAGCCGCGAGCCAAGACTGAGAAGTCGCGAGCCGAGCATGCCACGTGTCGAGCACTGCCGCAGCGCAGGCGTGGGGCCCACCTGTCCCCTCGCAGACGCGCGCTTGGCGCGCACCGCAGCTCCCTCGCGCGAGTTCTCCTCACGCACGCGTCACCCGGCCTTCCTCTCTCTTCCGCGTGGGTCCCGCGTTCCAGCTCCCGCCAGTCAGCTGACGCCACGTGTCCGCCTGCTCCCCCGGATACGCGCGCTTGGCGCGCACGCTGCTTCCTCCGCGCGAGTCTCCTCCACGCGCGCGTCACCCGGATTTTCCCTCTTCTCCATGTGGGTCCCATGCACAGAAGCCCGCCAATCAGAGCTCGCCACGTGTCCCACTTCATCATCCTTCTGCAGCACGTCGTCCCATGCACTGAATCTCGCCAATCAGAGGTCGCCACGTGTCCCACTTCGTGAGCCCTCTGCAGCATTTCTTTCCCGCGCACGAATCGGCTTGTGACACGTGTCCCACTCATCAGAACGTGATGAATTTTCTCCACGATTAAGGATCCGGTTTTTACACTCTTAACACACACAAAACTCTATAAATAGGATGATTGTGAAGGTGATTAAGGGGGGAGGGAGTTACACAACATTTTTTAGAGCCTAAATTCTCACATATTTAGGTGAGGCTTGAGATGATCCTATATGTGTAGTGAACTTATTTGGATTTTTGATTCTCCAATGGTTTGTAAGTTTTATACATTTGAGTAAATAATTTTCTTTTATCATATTTCTTCTTCTTATCAATATATTTTATTGTCAACTCTCATATAAATCTAGTCATGCTCTTTTTATGTGATTGTTGCGTTATATTATATATTGATCGTTATTATTTTATGAGTAGTCTTTTACTGCATTATTGCCAACGGTATATTGTCGCTCTTAGATTTAGTAATCTTTTACTGCATTATTGCAAACGGTATATTGTCGCTCTTGGATTTCTCGTAAGATAATTTTTCTTAATTTTAAACGTTAGAATTTTATTTACTCGAATACATTTTTTTAATTTATATGTTCTTCAAATATTTATTTTCCGATTGATTGTTTGGGATGTGAAACTTTCAATTGAGTCAATTCATGAATCAAAATCCAAATAGGTGAACAAAGCATATGGAGGATTCTCAAAGCCTTACCACTTTTTATTATTGAATTTTCTTTATTTTAAATTGTTCAAAAAAATATCAAAAACACTCATTCATTTTTCTTTGTTTGATTGCCTATTTTCCTAACGCTTTTTATTTGCTAATCGTTTCTTGTTCAATTTAACACTTCCTCGTGGGATCGACCGTTCAAATTGTACTACAATTGACCGTTTGTTTTTGTACACATTTGGGCGTAACCAAATTTTGGCGCCGTTGCCGGGGAGGTGCATCAACAAGATTGTTCAATAGATAATTAGCCAAAGAGGTAAGTACTATCCGTCTTTTATTTATTCATTTATTTTTTTGGCACGTTTTATAAAAAAAACAAAAAAAAACAAAAAAAAACAAACAAAAACAAAAACTTTTGTTGCTGTATTCCTCTCTTTCTTACTTTTTTGTTCTCCACGTTCTCACGTTCATAAAAAAAAAAAAAAAAAAAAAAAAAAAAAAAAATTTTGTTGCTGGGGGCATTCCGAGAACAGCAACAAAAAAAAAAAAAAAAAAACTTTTGTCGTAGTCTTTCTTTTATTCATTTTTTTTTTCTCTCTTACTTTCGTTGCAGTATTCATTTTTTTTATATTATTTTTATACTTAATTTTTTTTCTTTTCCCTTTTTAGTTTTAAAATTAATTGTGATTTAATTTTGTAATTTTTTATTTTTGGTAATTAGGATTTTATTTTGTTTCCTCATTTGTATATTTTAATTGTTGCCTTATTTAATTTTTTTTTTCTTTCTTTTATAGTTTCGTTAACTCTTAGGATTGTAATTAATTGACTAATTTAGATTCCTAATCTAGGATTTTCATAATTTGGTAGATTTAGGTTTTTGACTTTAGGAATAGTTTCTATTAATTAGATTACATTTCATAATTTACTCAATAAAATTTAAATAATTAATTTTGAGTATAATTGTGTGGTTACGTGGAAAGTATAATTTGAGGGAGTTCTGTCTAGGAAAGTTGGTACTTAAGCGGGCCTCGCCCCACCAATCTTTCCTAGGATCGTTGTTCTGTCTAGGAGACTATTCATTGAGCCAAGAGCTATAGTCTTTCCTGGGAGCACTCTCGGAGGTTACAATTTACGTTACTATATAATTATTTTCTTCTTGAAAAAAAAAAAAAAAAACAAAAAAAAAAAAAAAAAAAAAAAAAAAAAAAAAAAAAAAAAAAAAAAAAAAAAAAAGAACTGAAACGTTATAGGGTGAATGAATCGTTATAGAGACGAATTAGGGAGATTCGCAAAAAAATCAGAAAACCCTAGTGAAGTTTCTTCCCACACGTCTAGTCCTCCCTCGACCCCGGGCTCATTAGCGATTTGCAAATCCTTTTCGCAATGGCTCAAAACGAGGAAGCCCAATGTAAGACGTTGAACGATTATCTCCACCCCACGCACGGCCACACCATCATGCATAATGTTTCCCCCAAATATGCCGAATTTGGATTTCAAGCCAGGCACGATCCAACTCCTGCCGACCTTTCACGGGTTAGAGAGCGAGAATCCATACGTGCATATTAGGGAGTTTGAAGAAGTGGTGACCACTTTTCACAACCGAGCTGAAGCCGCGGACTCTGTGCAATTGAAATTCTTTCCTTTCTCTTTGAAGGAAAAGGCTAAAAGCTGGTTGTATTCTCTGCAACCTAGGTCTATTGGAACTTGGGAAGAAATGATGACATCATTTTTCAACAAGTATTTCCCTCACCATAAGACCAATGGTCTAAAGCGACAGATCTCGACCTTTACCCAAAAGGACAATGAAACTCTATATCACGTTTGGGAACGGTTTAAGGATCTGTTAAATCAGTGTCCTCACAATGGTTACGAGAGTTGGCGCCTCGTCAGTTATTTCTACGAAGGACTCACGATTCGAGAGCACCAATTTGTGGAGATGATGTACAATGGTGAATTTCTCCAAAAGGATCCCGAGGAGGCTTTTGAGTATCTCAACGAGTTAGCCAAAAAATCCCACACTTGGACCGGACCTAGTGCTATTGACAGCACCAATAGGTCCCGACCGGTTGGAATCTATCAATTAAGGGAGGAGGACAACCTCAAAGCCCAAGTCGAATCTTTGACAAGGCAAATCGAGGCCCTCAAAGGCAAAGAAGGTAGAGGAATCCACACGGTCGCAAGGGCAGAAACACATGAGTCATGCTTTGTCTGTGGTATGGTGGAACATCTAGCCAAGGATTGCCCTGCTTATGGTGAAATGAGAGGAGTTTATGAGGAGCAATGCAATGCCTTAGGGGCATACAACAAACCCTTCTCTAACACATACAATCCTGGCTGGAGAAACCATCCAAACTTCAGTTGGAGAGATTCCAACCAAGCAGAACCATCAGGAGGACAATGGAGAACTGAGCAACAGCCGCAACCACCTAAGGCGTATTCTGCACCTCAATACAATTCACATCAGCCAAGGAGTTCTCTTGAGAACACCTTGCAATCTTTCATGGAGGCGCAGAGTAAGATAAATCAAAAGTTTGAGTCAATGTTCACGCAAATGGTGGAGGAAAGTAAAGAAGTGAAGAGCCAAATCACGAAGCCGATGGAGCTTTGGCTGTTCAAGAACGCTGTAGATTCCTTCACAAACTCGGTCAAACCCAAAGGGTCAACATATGGCGCAAAACCTCATGTCTTGATGATCAAAATGTTAAGGAGGTGAATGCCATCAAGACTCGTAGTGGTAAGATTATGGAAGAAACATCAACAAGTGCCACCACTTTGAGTAGTACGGAAGTTGTCCCGACAAAGATGAGCCAACAAATGTTCCGGTAAAGGTGCCTTTTCCCCAAGCTCTGCGTCCAAATCGAAAAATCTTTGGAACACCAAAGTGAGATCCTAGAGCACTTGACTCAAGTGAAGATTAATCTTCCTTTGCTTCACGTCATCAAGCAAGTGCCTGCGATATGCTAAGGTTATCAAGGATCTATGCACTATCAAAAGGAAGCACCATGTCAAGAAGACAACATTCTTGATGAGCAGTAAAGCGGTGATCGACCACAAAACACCGCTTAAGTACAAAGATCCCGGTTGTCCCACAATTTCCTGTCTAATTGGGACACATGAATTCAGCCAAGCTTTGCTTGATCTAGGAGCGAGTGTTAACCTCATGCCATACTCTGTCTACTCGCAACTTGGTCTTGGAGAAATTAAGCCCACATCCGTGGTTCTGCAGCTGGCTGATCGATCGATCAAGAAGCCTCGGGGGATAGTTGAGGATGTTTTGGTTCAAGTTGATAAGTTCTATTACCCCGTTGACTTTTTAGTCTTGGATACTCAATCCGTGGTGAGTATGGAGTCCAAGATTCCCATAATTCTCGGAAGACCTTTCCTTGCTACAGCCAATGCTCTCATCAACTGTAGGAATGGTCTGATGAAAATATCTTTTGGGAACATGACTTTGGAGGTGAATGTTTTTCACATTTCAAAGCAACCACGTGACGATGACGAGTGCCACCAAACATTTCTAATTGACACACACTGCGTCTCGGAGGAAGTTCAATTGTGTAGCAATTCCGATGATCTTGACGATTTCCTCCGAAATTCTGAATCGAAAGTTCCGGTCCTTGTGAGTTGGCCAACAATGTCACCATTTTCAAAGACTCACAAGGCAGAGGAACCAAGTTTTGGCAACCACGCTTTGAAGAGCTACCTCGAGAAAAAGAAAAGCCAAAACCATCCAATCAAGAGACCCCAAACCTCAAGCTGGCTCAACTGCCTGAGAATCTGAAACATGTCTTCCTGGGAGCTGGTGATACCTTTTCTGTCATCATTTCATCTAAACTTGATGCATTTCAAGAGCAGCGGTTAGTTGACATGCTGCGTGAACACAAATCGGCATTAGGTTGGACGATTGCTGACATTAAGGGTATTAGCCCCTTAATTTGCTCTCATCACATCAATCTGGAAGACGGGGTTAATCCATGAAGGGATCCCCAAAGAAGACTAAACCCGACGATGAAAGAGGTCGTGAAGAATGAAGTCTTGAAGCTTCTGGATGCGGGCATCATCTATCCAGTAGCTGATAGCAAATGGGTCAGTCCAACTCAGGTAGTGCCTAAAAAATCCAGGGTGACAGTGGTGGAGAATGAGACAGGGGCTCTTGTTTCCACTAGAACTGTGACGGGTTGGAGAATGTGCATTGACTATCGAAAGTTGAACGCCGCCACCCGTAAAGATCACTTTCCGCTTCCATTCATTGACCAAATCCTAGAACGTGTGGCTGGTCATCCTTACTATTGCTTTCTTGATGGCTATTCAGGCTATTATCAGATTGAGATCGCATTAGAGGATCAGGATAAAACTACATTTACCTGTCCTTTTGGTACTTATGCCTTTCGGCGTATGCCATTTGGGTTGTGTAATGCACCAGCCACCTTCCAGAGGTGCATGATGAGCATTTTTAGCGACATGGTCGAAAAGTGTATGGAAGTATTCATGGATGATTTGACCGTCTTCGGTGACTCCTTCGACTCATGCCTTCTCAACTTAGAGAAGTGCTTAAGAGATGTGAAGAGAAGAGTCTCGTGCTTAAATCGGGAAAAGTGTCATTTCATGGTGCCATCTGGCATAGTCTTGGGGCATGTTGTTTCTGAAAGAGGGATTGAAGTTGATCAGTCCAAAATTGAGCTCATCTCAAAGTTGCCCACCCCCAAGACTGTCAAAGACATTCGATCTTTTCTAGGGCATGCTGGTTTTTACAGGCGGTTCATACAAAACTTCTCAGCAATTTCTCGTCCGCTTTGTAATTTCCTAGCCAAAGACGCCGTGTTCGAATGGACACAAAAGTGTGAGGATTCTTTCCGAACGCTTGTGGCGAAGTTAACCTCCGCCCCCATCATTCAGTCACCAGATTGGAGCTTACCTTTTGAGATTATGTGTGACGGAAGCGATTATGCTGTGGGGGCCGTCCTTGGTCAACGAAGGGAAGGGAAGCCCTTTGTTGTGTATTACGCGAGCAGAACTCTAAATAGTGCTCAAATGAATTACTCAACCACTGAAAAAGAGTTGCTCGTTGTAGTCTTTGCACCTGAAAAATTCCGTGCATATTTGATCGGTTCACCCATCACCGTCTTTACAGATCATGCCGCCCTCAAGTATCTCCTTTCCAAAAAGGATGCTAAGGCGCGATTAATTAGGTGGATCCTTCTATTGCAGGAATTTGACTTGACCATCAAGGACAAGAAAGGTGTCGAGAATGTCGTTGCCGACCATCTGTCTCGACTCGAGTTCAATGATCCCGCCGATGGCCCTGCCATCCGCGATAACTTCCCTGATGAAAATCTTTTCACCGTCACTAAGCTGCCTTGGTACGCTCATATCGTAAACTATTTGGTGACGGGCGAACTTCCTTCTCATTGGAATGCACAAGATAAACGCAAGTTCTTGGTCGAAGTACGAAACTTCTATTGGGATGATCCATATCTTTTCAAGTACTGTCCTGACCAAATCATGAGACGATGCATTCCTGATGATGAAATCACTAGTGTCCTGAACTTCTACCATAACGATGCATGTGGTGGTCATTTTTCTATGAAAAAGACCGCTACAAAAATCTTCCAGTGTGGTCTTTATTGGCCCACTTTGTTCTACGACACTAATCAATTCTGTCATTCCTGTGCCCGGTGCCAGAAGTTAGGTGCTTTGTCCCGTCGCCATATGATGCCTTTGAACCCGATTCTCATGATAGAAATATTCGATTGTTGGGGGATCGACTTTATGGGTCCATTTCCACCTTCTTTTGGGTACCTTTACATCCTACTCGCTGTGGATTACGTTTCTAAATGGGTTGAAGCCGTGCCGTGTCGAACCAATGATAATGCAACAGTTGTTAAGTTGTTGAAGGAGAATGTGTTATCTAGGTTTGGCACTCCACGTGCTATCATCAGTGATCAAGGCACTCACTTCTGTAACCGTTCATTTGAGGCTCTTATGCGCAAGTACGGTGTACTTCATAAGGTTGCTACTGCCTATCATCCACAAACGAATGGCCAAGCTGAGTTGGCGAATAGGGAGATCAAACAAATTTTGGAAAAGACGGTAAACCCCGACCGCAAGGATTGGTCCTTACGTCTTCTTGACACTCTCTGGGCATACCGCACTGCTTATAAATCTCCTCTTGGGATGTCTCCTTATAGGCTTGTCTTTGGGAAAGCCTGTCATTTACCTGTCGAGCTCGAACATAAAGCTTATTGGGCCGTCAAGGCCCTTAACTTTGACCTCAACGCTGCAGGTATTCAAAGAAAACTCCAATTATCTGAGATTGAGGAGTTAAGGAACGACGCATACGACAATTCTAGGATCTACAAGGCAAAAATGAAAGCGGCTCATGACAAGGAGATCCTGAGAAAGAATTTTGAGCCAAATCAGCGGGTGCATCTTTATGACTCCCGTTTGCATCTCCACCCGGGTAAGTTAAGGTCGCGGTGGACTGGTCCATTTGTGGTGAAACAAGTTTTTCCCAACGGTGCTGTCGAGGTCGAAGACCCAAGCGATGGGAGAATATTCAGAGTCAATGGCCAGAGACTGAAGCATTACATTGAGCGTGTGAGCCAAGCTGAAGAGATCATTCTCGAGGCTCCGATGTACCAAAGTTGACAAGTTTGCTTCAAACCCTATTGTACCATATTTTTATTTCTTTGTGTCGTCCAGTGTGTTTTGTGTGTTTTTAATTTTAGTTTGATTTTCTGTGATTTTATATTTGTTTATGATTTGGAGAATCGGTTTAGGAAGCTCGGCTCGGTTCAATGTTCATCATCCAGGTGTTCTCTTTCCTGTCTTCTTCATATTGCATATAATTTTAGACATTGAGGACACCGGTCGATTTTTGGTTGGGGTGGTGAGCATACTCATGCGTAAGATTAATTTTTGTCTTGTTGTTATTTTGGGTCAAAATTTTTGCAAGATTAATCGAGTATGATTTCAAAAATGTTCGGTTTGAGTTAGTTTTTGCTATCTTAATTACCAAGAAATGATTTCGAGTTATTTTTGAGCACATGCTAGACCTTGTGGTAAGATGGTTGTTGACACATTTAGTTGAGAAAAATTCCCAAGTTTAAGGTTTCCATTTTTGTGAGTTGTGAGAGTTGAGAAAAAACAACTTTTTGAACTTTCATTGATCTTTTGAGTTGGTTGAGTCATTAACGGAGCACATTTACTCGACTTGTGACATTTACTTAAGGGATGATTTCTGGTTAGGAATACTTCTTAGAAATTGAGCCAATTGTTGTAGATAGTTATCATTTTTCTTTAAAAAAAAAAAAAAAAAAAAAAAAAAAAAAAAAGAGCAAGAGCATCATTTATCATCAATGTTTATGTAGTTTGGTTGCACTAACGCCTTGTGCTGCATAGTAGCCAATCAAAAGAACGCCTTACTACATCAGCTTTATCAAATGTATGTTGTCTCTTGCCTCGAAAAAAAAAACGAACAAAAAAGAGAAATCTGTGTATATTTGTCTGTATTTTCGGCTCTTTGTTTGTTTATGAGATCTTCCTCTTGGCCAGAATGAAATCCTGAAAGTTTGTTTACAGTTTGAGTGATGAATTGTTCCAGATATTTGATTTGCCTATCATTTGATCAATGTTTGTTTAACAGCTTGTCCTTAAATTGCCTTCTCTCACTTGAGCGTTAATTGTGACATTTCCAACTCCATGAGCGTAATCCCTTTGCATCAAAAATTTCCGTCCCCGTGAGGTAAATGGAGTTGAGGCTTTACCTTGGTAAGTTTTTCGATGCTATTTGTGTTAAGGAATGTGGTAAGAAGGATAGCTTTGGTGCACACACACACGACTGGAGTTATGGTCAAGTAGTTTTGATAGCATTTTTCCGATGACTTACTAATGTTTTGTTTGATTACTCGGGTGATTTTCCAGGTTTTGATTTGAATTTTCACTTGACATGATTTTTCTTTTCGCTTGAATTGCTAGAGACTAGCAATAAGTCGGGTTGGGGTTGTGATTGTGATAAGTGCACGAATTTGCACTTTTAATGTTCATAATTGTCAAATTATTTTATCAAAATTGTGACTTTAATTTTAAATATTCCTAAATTTAAAGGATTTAATTTTAATTGGATTCAGTTTATTTTTCAGGTTTTTGAAGAAAACAATTAGATTTGGGCTAGTTTACCAAGCAAAACCCAAAAGTTGAGCCCAAGAAAGCCCAATTCGGCCCAAAGCCCATCAGCCCATCAACTCCCCGAGCCGAGCCGACAAGCCGCGAGCCAAGACTGAGAAGTCGCGAGCCGAGCATGCCACGTGTCGAAAGAGCCCGCAGCAGCGCAGCGTGGGCCCCCTGTCCCTCGCGGGACGCGCTTGGCGCGCACCGCAGCTCCCTCGCGCGAGTTCTCCTCACGCACGCGTCACCCGGCCTTCCTCTCTCTTCTGCGTGGGTCCCGCGTTCCAGCTCCCGCCAGTCAGGTGACGCCACGTGTTACTTTGCTCCCCGGATACGCTGGCGCTTGGCGCAAGACGCTTACTCCTCCCGCGCGAGTCTCCTCACGCGCGCGTCACCCGGATTTTCCCTCCTCTCCGCGTGGGTCCCGTGTACGAAGCCCGCCAATCAGACCTCGCCACGTGTCCCACTTCGCCGCCTTCTATAGCACGCCGTCCCATACGAATTGAATCCGGTCAATCGTAGGTCGCCACGTGTCCCACCGTGAGCCCTCTGCAAGCATTTCTTTCCGCGCGCGCATTTAATCGGCTTTTGTGACACGTGTCCCACTCATCGAACGTGATGAATTTTCTCCACGATTAAGGATCCGTTTTTACACTCTTAACACACACAAAACTCTATAAATAGGATGATTGTGAAGGTGATTAAGGGGAGGGAGTTACACAACATTTTTAGAGCCTAAATTCTCACATATTTAGGTGAGGCTTGAGATGATCCTATATGTGTAGTGAACTTATTTGGATTTTTGATTCTCCAATGGTTTGTAAGTTTTATACATTTGAGTAAATAATTTTCTTTTATCATATTTCTTCTTCTTATCAATATATTTTATTGTCAACTCTCATATAAATCTAGTCATGCTCTTTTTATGTGATTGTTGCGTTATATTATATATTGATCGTTATTATTTTATGAGTAGTCTTTTCTTTGCATTATTGCCAATGGTATATTGTCGCTCTTAGATTTAGTAATCTTTTACTGCATTATTGCCAACGGTATATTGTCGCTATTGGATTTCTCGTAAGATAATTTTTCTTAATTTTAAACGTTAGAATTTTATTTACTCGAATACATTTTTTTAATTTATATGTTCTTCAAATATTTATTTTCCGATTGATTGTTTGGGATGTGAAACTTTCAATTAAGTCAATTCATGAATCAAAATCCAAATAGGTGAACAAAGCATATGGAGGATTCTCAAAGCCTTACCACTTTTTATTATTGAATTTTCTTTATTTTAAATTGTTCAAAAAAATATCAAAAACACTCATTCATTTTTCTTTGTTTGATTGCCTATTTTCCTAACGCTTTTTATTTGCTAATCATTTCTTGTTCAATTTAACACTTCCTCGTGGGATCGACCGTTCAAATTGTACTACAATTGACCGCTTGTTTTTGTACACGTTTGGGCGTAATCAACACTCAATAGTATCTGACAACAGAAAACAGTTTGATAACGCCGCGACGCATAGATTCTGCGATAGTTTAGGCATCCGAAAAGACTTCTCGGCGCCGATCCATCCACAATCAAATGGGCAAGTCGAGGCGGTTAATAAAATACTCAAATATACCCTTAAGAAGAGACTCGATGACCTGAAAGGGAGATGGGCCGAGGAGCTTCCCAAGGTTCTGTGGGCATACAGAACAACAAGCCGGACTACAACAGGAGAAACACCCTTCTCCATGGCGTATGGCGTTGAGGCTGTACTTCCTATAGAAATCGAGACGCCGACTCTAAGAACCGTTGTTCACAACGACGAGGATAACGTAGAGGGCATGGACGGAGAACTCGATTTATTGGAAGAAAAGTGACTCAACTCCCAACTACGTCTCGTTGCTTATCAGCAATGAACGACGCAATACTACAATAAGAAAGTTCGGCAAAGGAGGTTCATCCCGGGAGACCTAGTATTAAAAAGGGTAACACAGAGCACAAAACCCAAAAACACTGGTCCCCTGGGCCAAACTTGGGAAGGGCCCTATCGCATAAGGGAAATACTATGACCCAGCACCTACGTATTAGAAAGCCTCGATGGTAAAAAGGTTTAGCACCCGTGGAATGCTGAGCAACTGAGACTGTACTACCAATAATGTATGAAGTTTTTTACGCATTTCAATTGTACATTCTTTGCAAATATAATAAATTGATATGTTTTCAACATGAAAGAGATTGACCCCTTAATCACATGTCTGCTTAAAAGAAAACCCAATGGTGTATTTAACAGACACGGGGGGAATGAAGACGCTCGAGACACTTAGTGAAATTCTAAGGAATTTCTTAAGACGACGACCCCAAGGGGTAAGCTCAACGTCAAAATCCTCCAAGAAGGAAAGACGAGACACTTAGTGAAATTCTAAGGAATTTCCTAAGACGACGACCCCAAGGGGTACCAAGGAGGAAAGACGAGACACTTGGTGAAATTCTAAAGAATTTCCTAAGACGACGACCCCAAGGGGTAAGCTCGAAGTCAAAATCCTCCAAAGAGGAAAGACGTAACACTTAGTGAAATTCTAAGGAATTTCCTAAGACAAAGACCCCAAGGGGTAAGCTCGATGTCAGATCATCCAAGGAGGAAAGACAACACTTAGTAAATTCGAAGGAATTTTCTAAAAAGAGAAAAGAAAAGCAATGATTATGAATCAAGGTACGAACAAAACCAATTGCCTTTATACATGTATAAAAATGCGGGTAAAATAAAGATTGTCTGAATAGAATATTTAGTTACAAAAAGAAATTTCCCAAAGAAAAATAACAGGGAGGAAAGCAAAATAAAAAAATCCCTAAACACCGCCACTAGCCGCTGGATCCTTGCCGCCACCAAGGGAGGAAGCGTTCTCTTCATCGCCCTCAGGAGGAAACACTCCCTCGTTGCCAGCAGGAGTGGGAGAGTTGTAAAGGAAGCCCAAGTTCCACTCAGGACGCTCCTTCTTGATCAGGTCAACAATTTGCTAACCCGCCGACTAGAAATCCTTGTTGCGGATATCCAGGAGCTCCTGAGAAGCCTTGAACTCCTCAATAATCTCCGTCCGTCTGGCGTCGAAGGTTACGGTGGCCTCTGCCTCGGCCTCCATCTTCCCTTTGACCTTTCCTTCAATATAGCGATTCTCGGCCTCCACGATCGCCTCAGCCAATTTCTTTTTAGACGAGTCTGCCCGTTGAGTGAGGTCTGCAACTTCAGCCTTCAGCTTGGCCAAGTCGCCTTCCAGGCTAGTCAGTTGGGCCCTCGCCACATCCCTCTCCTTGACGGCATCGTCCCTGTCCTTCTTGGCCTCATCGACGAGAGACTTGAGCTTGGCCTCCAAATCATCCATCTTGCCCTTACGCTCCTCAACCTTGACTAGGTCAAGGAGGTTATGAAGGGAAAGGACGAGGCTCTGGGAAATTGCAAAAAATAAGGAAAGAAAAAAAAAAAAACCTTACGTGGATCTGGAAGGAGATCTGCTTACGTTGGCGGTCGACCATGGAAGACTGAGATGCAGCGACCCAATGGGGCTCGAGGAACGACTCGTATAAGGCCTGGAAGATGAGGGAAAAGCGAGGAGGGAGTTTTAGCATCGCACCGACCTCTGCGTCAGAAATATCCGAGACCTGGAAATTCCAGTCCATAATCTTCCCCCCCGGATCAGTACGCGCTCTCTTGGCCTTGGGGGAGCGCGGACATCGGGAATGGGCACCACCGGTGTCCAGGTTTTATCGGTCGACGCCTGGCCAGGGGCCAACTCATCAGTACGCCTCCTCTTGAGGTGCTTGCCCTTTTTGCCCTTCGGCGCAGGGCAGGAAGTGTTGGCCCTCTCCTTTCCCTTTGCCGAAGGCTGTTGGCTTGGCGGGGGCTGAGGGACGGACGGTGGCTGTTGGCTCGGCGTCGGCCGTTGGCTCCCGAGAAGTTGGATCCTTAAGAATGCCATCTCTAGCAACAAAAAGAAGATACCATTATCGTTAGAAAAACACGAATCTTAATTCTACGAGGCGTCGAGAGAAGTAATTACCTGTTGGGAATAGTGTCCTAAAAGCATGAGATGTAAAAAGGATATTTATTATTTATATAATAAAATAGTTTATTCATCATTTTATGTGCATATATTTATGAATATTTTATGAATATCAAATAAAATTCCTTGATTATTTATGTAACCTTAAACATAGTATATAAGTGTTATATACAAGAGGATAATGTTTAAGGATAATAATCAAAAGTAATCGTTTCATAATGAATTTAATTAAAGTTTGGAATCTTTAATTAAAACATTATTAATACATGTCATTCCCATTTAGAATGGAACGGTGTTATCCGCACTATTAATATGGCGAGATATTGAATGAGTGTATTTCGCATAATGAGATTATGTGGAACATGGACGCAGACACAATATGAATTTCTAATAATTTCCGTTAAGCATAGAAATTCTAATTGAGTCTACCGATGGTCATATATAGAATGATTTTAATCCTGAGTTCTTAACAAACTCCTATTTATGGATTTATGTCTTTTGATTTACTCGGTACGGATTCCGAGACCCTGAATCCTATTCCTTGTATTTTGGAGACATAATGAAATAGGTAGCTGGGAATGTTATTATACGAGATGGAATCCATTCCTTCTTGAGAAAGAAGCAGATAAATAATTCTCTTGAGTGTTGATTCGGTACTTGGATTAGTTAGAGCGCACCGGTTCATGAATTTGTTTTATGAATCACTATCCATTAGAGAATCAATGGTACTCAAGGATAAAGATGTAATTAGAGAGGTTAACGGATTCTACCTGACTCTAATTATGAATTATTTATGGAGGATCGATCTATATGCAATGACTATATCAAATGGACACTTCACAGTTTAGAAGTAATTAATGTCTATAATTCCGAGAGTGCAATTCCAAGTTTATAGTGGAGTAACTATTGAATTAATAGAATTAATTAATTAATTAAAGTGTTTAATTAATTATTAATTTTATTGGAGCTCGTAATTATAGGTCCATTAGTCCCCGCGTCGTCCTTGTAATTCTACGCAGACACAAAGGGCAAAATGGGAATTTTAGAATTACGGAATTCTAAAATTAAATACTCAAGAATAATTAATTGAGAATTAATTATTATTTAAATAATAAGATTATTTAAATTTGAATTTGAACATATCTAGATTTATCCATTTAAACTTATTTGATAAGTTGTTCAATTTAGAATTCAAATTAATTTAAGTTTGACTTAAATTGAATTTGAATCAATTAAAATTGAACTATTGGATAATGGATAAAATATCTTCCTTCCTTATCTTATTTAGGTGCCACACATCAAAGGGATAAGGGAAGGGATTTTTGTTCTAAAATTCAAAATTGGAGATAAGGATTTGATCCTATTTTGAAGTTTGACTTCTTCTCTTTAAATATGAGATAAATGAAAAATTGTGAGACAATTTTTGAAACATATTTTCAGCCCTAAGAAAGGTGGTGGCGAAATTTCTCATAGGGAAAAGAGTGAAAAATATTTTTTCTCCAAAAATTCCACATCGTGCATGCGTTGGTGTTTGTGGAAATTCGAGTGTTTAAGAAACCGTTTTTTGTCTCACGTGTGCCCACACACACGCTCACGTGGAATCAAGGAATTGACGTGGAAGACTTTGGTGTTCTAAACACAAAAGCTTGGAGCTAGGACTGTTCGTGGTCAAAGAAAATCAAGATATCATCCGAGTCGGCTACAAGGTATTTTTTCGGTTGATCCTTGAATCTTATAAATTAATGAGATTAATTTATTGGTGCATAAATTAATATAATCTATAGAGTATCTCAAAAGTTTTATGAAAATTTTTGTTATACACGATCCGCCTTTCCGCTGCGTTTCTGCCGCCGAATTCGATTCGGCAACCAACATTACCCTCGTCGCTCAAATGAAAATACGAGCAGACAGTGTCGAGATCTGAAGGGTTGGGGAGGTCTAGAATTAGGCGGGAAGTACGAAGATTCTCTTTGGTCAGGAGCGTTTCAATATGGCGAACCTCCGACGGATAGGAAAAAGCTTCCTCAATCCTCTCCAAACTATTGCCAGAGAACTTCGGCCGGTCCTGATTGATTGCAAAACGAAAGACTCTTCATCAACATAAAAAAGGGAGCCAAGTCAGATAAAAAGAGAGTCGAGGGGCTTACTCATATTTCCAAACGCCGTCTGCACCAGCCTTCGGTGGGGCCGGCGGTCGTTGGGATGGAAGTTAAAGGGCCCACGAATCATGAAAAGCATGGGCTTCCACCCATGTGACGACGAGGGGATGCCCAGAATGAGCTTCCCAAACCTAGGCTGAGCCCTCCCATGGCCACTCAGAAAGTACCACCCATCGCACTTGGCAACGTGGCACAACTTGTACATAAATCGAAACTCGTTCAGTGGGAGTTCCATGTCGAACTTCTAGTTCCATAGAATCTAGGCTCCCGCAAAGCAATACCAGAAGTTTGGCCCCAATTGGGCAGGAGAGATGCCGTAAAAATGACAATAGTCTTTTACAAAGGGATGAATCGGGAGTGTCATCCCCGCAGTTACCACTCTTGTGTAGACTGGAAGGTATCCGATCGGCGGCATGTTGGTTCTAAAATGCATGTCTGGAAGGAGGTACTCGAACCACCTCTTGTCAATGCATCCCTCTTTCACAGCCTGAATAATATCCTTATTTCGGACCCTCAACGCCACATCATCTGCTGTAAAGGAGGGCCTATCTGGGTCTCCGCTCGTGGCAGCCAGGGGGCGTCCACCATCGCGGCAGCCACCCCACTTACGCTGCCCCCTGTGAAAGGGATCCGTTCGACCACCTGATCTATCAGCCGTTCGACGCTACCGAATTCACTTCTAAAGTCGTCGCCCGGCTTGAAACTTCCCTCGACGTCCTCGATGTCCCTAAGCACAGAGCTGACACCGGAAGATGAAGAGGACCATGAAATCTCCACCACCGAAGGGGGGTCAGAACGGACAACAGAAGAAGAATCCTCTCAACTGGGAGAACTTTGGGCCATTGTTCTGATAATAAAAATGACAAAAAGCTAAGTTAAAACCCTAACATCAAGAGGAATAAACGATGACTACGATAGACGACGACTGCTTAACGTCGACCATTCAAATAAGAATGATGACGACGAGTGTTCATGGGAGTCATGGGTTCCCCAGAACCCAGAAACCAGAGACACGCAGACCAAAAGAAATGTGCGTGTGTAAAAGCCAGGACATCCAGTAGGACAGAACACAACAAAGTAAGTCTCTTTAACTAATATATGTTCTCATTTTCTACATGCATGTTTACATATTCCAGGAACACAACGGGGGAAACCCCATAAGTACGCAAAGAGAGAAAGGATCCAGAAACTTGCCGGTGAAGAAGTATATCCGGGACGGTTTCATAGTATTCCACGGAGGATGAGAGGAACGAAGGCGGAAGTTTAGCAAATGGGGTTCCGGCAAAGCGCAAATATCTCGACAAAAAATTTTGAAGTTTTGAAGAAGGAAAAAATGGCTCTTGGGTTTGTGGGGAGTATTTAAAGAGGTCGAGGATGAAGACCCCCAACCGTCGGATTAAAACTCCAAAAACCAACGGCTAGGGATCAATCTCTGAATCTGACGGTGAAGGAGAAGGGCGGGAAATCAAAAGGACGCGAATCTGGCGGTCTGTATTCGTTTCCTCGAAGCACGGATACACATCATTATGCCAGACCAATCGACGCGACGGTTGCATACCCGAAGCACCCAGACCATCATTACGGACGAAGGCTCGGGACAAATTTCCCACACCTGAAGCACAAAAAGGACAACTGAACCTAGAGCTCGAGGCCGCCTAAGAAAGGAGCCCTCGACCTGGGGGGTAGCTGTTGTGTGGGAAAATGTGATGGACACCTAGACCAACGGCACCACGACACATGGCTATACTTGCTCTCCGCCAAGCACACAACCCTCGACGCTTCGTTTCCCTCAAGATCAGCTGCAGAGCCCGAAGATGAAGTCCATGATTAGGGTGACGAATCCATGTGGCGTCGACGGATAACTCTGCCTGGATCAAAGCGTCAAGATCCCTCGACCGCAGAAAAGATCGCTAGAAAGGACGAGAAAGGCTAAACAGCGCTGGCGACGAGGGGAACGTCCCTTTAAGACACGGCGGGTTACGTGCAAAAGTGAGAGACGTCTGACAGCATTAATTGCAAGTTTACAAACCGCCCCACAGGGGACAAAAAAACATTACGGAAAGTCACAGAGTTGTAATAGAAGACTAACTGGTTGAGTGAACAGTACTAATTAGTGGGCTATGTCTGGGCCTAGAAAGGAAGAGCACTTGAGTGTTTCTACCTACGAAGGAAACCCACCCAGTGAAGGAAGCCCAAGTATAAAAGAAGAAGGACCCCCAATAGGGAAGGGGTTCAAGGATATATAGAAAAACCGAGAGTGAGAGAGATTGATGAATTGTAAATTGTAATCTCCCCAAAAGAAATACAATACTCACAATGGATGTAGCTCAAATCTTATAGAGTGAACCACTATAAAATTTCTCTTGTTCATTTACATTCGTTTAAACACAGAAATACTCAAATCAAACTAATATCCACACTTTGATTATTCATATAGGCCGGTAACCCGAAAGGAAACCCCAAGGTAATCCGACATGTTTATTGTTGACGAAATCCAACCGTCAACACTCATTTTTTTTCTCTCATAATGTACTCTTCTTTAACTGTTTAATCACAATCTCATAAATGCCATATTTAAATTTTATCTATTAATTAATATTTAAATCCGGAACTTGGAGGACAAAAAATTGCTACAAATACTAATGATATTATATAAAACAATTGAAAAATTTGTTATGTGAAATACGTACTAATCATGAGATGTAGAGCAAGAAAAGAAATCAAACACAGCTTAAAGTTTTAATCTTGCTTTCCAACGGAAATTTTATATACAATGTCTACATTAAAAAGAAAATGAGATATTTTATGCTTTATATATATATATATATATATATATATATATATAACTTTATATTTTTTAATATCCGTATTGCAATGAAATGCATTCGTATATATGCACATATGTATTGAAAATCTAATCAACTTCTTCATTTATTAATAATATCATGAAAAAACTAATCATACCCTTTGAAAGATATTATATATATATATATATATATATATATATATATATTGATACATTTTCTTTCAAGTTTCAATATGCTCACGTTGGTTAACCCGTGAACTTGTATCTTTTTAATTTTTGTTAATTCTTGTCAAATAAAATAGGTTAGTTTTATTTTATTATTTTATTTTTTTTTAAGTGTAGGAAGCAGCATTTGTTAGCAATAAAAAATAATATTTTCAGCAAAAAGAGCGCTTGCAATTAATTAATCTGGTAGATTTTTAGCGTAGTGCTTTTAGTAATTGAGGTTAAACAATTAATGAAGAGTAAATTATGAAAGAAAAAGATGTGTAGGCAAAATTAAAATTGAAAAATGATTCAAATATCAAAATTCTATTAGATAGGTGTACTTTACACGCATAATTATATGATATACTCAGTTAAAACTACAATTTAAAAACTACAATTTAAAATTTTTATATAAAATTATATCTCCACTTAAATTAAAAATTTAAATTGGTAAAATAAACTAACTTATCCAAACATAGTGTCGTGGGAGTGGTCCGGTGGAGGAGGGAATATATCCAAACATAGTGTCGTAGGGAGTGTACTTTCCCCCGTTAGGAAAATAATATTGACTCTTGGATCAAAACTAAACGGTGAAGATGGAAGATTTGGACTAAAATTGTTGCAGACATTGCACATAATTTCACCTCAAATTAAGAGACTTCAAGGAAAAAAAGGAAAAAAAAAAAAATTAATTTCTTCTTTCTGACTAGACCGGCTGCCGGTACACGCGCCACTACCTCCGCCACGCGCCGACGTCCTCCATGGACGTCCTCCATTGCACATAATTTCACCTCAAATTAAAAAATCCGTGAGCTTTTCAAAACCCTGAAAGCAAATTAAAAAAAAAAAAAAAATACAAGCAAAGCAAAATCGATGATTCAATCTAACGATCATTTTGCCACCCAGCAAAAAAAAAAAGCAAGTCATTTTGAGTGGAAAAACAGAGAATGTAGAACTAGAATTTCAGTTTTTTGAACTCTTATTTTACAGACCGGTAAAGCAATAAGAAAAAAAAAATGTAAGAAGGAAATGGGAAAAAAGAGGAAATATTGACTTACAGAGAAATGAAAGAGATGGGTTTGGTTTGGTTTGATGAAATTCATTATCAGATCTGTAGAGAAAAGAATGAAGTTGTTGGTCTGGTTGGTCAAGACTCCGCACCAAGTTGTTTGCAAGTTGAAAACTGAGAAGTGCCCCGCCACTCCGGCGACAAATCTCGGCTCCAATCGCTGCCACTCGCAAGTTAAAGTTCGAGCCAGTTTTCCTTTGTCGTCACGATCCGCTGCTTTTCCACCAACGATCTTTGCCCAACAGTCGCGAGGTTGTCCTTTCACGTCAGCGCAGGCACAACAATCCATCAAACGCCCACCAATCAACTCCCCTTCCACCGCATCTTCGCCCAAATCTCCGATCCCACACAACGGAGCTCATGCCTGCGGTTGTCGTCGTCGTCGCTGTCGATATCTCTGCCAGATCGTACTCATGCTACTAGTTTCTGAAACGATTTCGTATCCAGAAGCGTTTAATTAACGAATAGTGTTATAACAAAAAAATTTATAAAATTTAAAAATGCTCTGTAAATTATATTAATTTATATATAAATTAATTAATTAAATAAAGTACTTAATTAACAAATCGTGTTATAATAAAAATTTTTATAAAATTTTAAGATACTCTATAAATTATAGGAGAATGGAAAATTAGTCCAGGTTTAACATCTAAAAGGTAGGATATTCTTGTCCATATCCTTGTTAGTCTCACTTTAAATGATTTTGGCCCATGAAAATATTTTAGAAGAAAACATGTTTAAAGAAAATGATTAAAAAGGAATAGCATGAGAATGCTATTAAGTTTTCCAATGATTTTGGAAATGAGATTTCAAAGCGTATCATTTCTTAAAATGAAATATTTTAAGGAATGATACAATGCATGGTGGCCTCAGAGATCGGGATGTGGGGATCGCATCCTTAGGGGCAGGTCCCGAAACCCGTACGGATCCACTTCTTGTTTAGTGAAACTATGGCTCTGCACTTTTTACTAGACAGACATTTTACCGCTTCTTGTTTAGTGGTATGATGATCTGCATACTTTCATTATACAGACATATTCTACTATGTGAGTATTTCTTTTTTTTTTTTCTGAAAAGGATGATCGGTTCAGGGTGTATATCTTTGGACCGTGAGTACCTTTATTTTAAATGCTTTATAAAATTATATCCTACTGGGCCTTTCGCTCACCTTTTCCTGTTTTCAAATGTATTAAACCCCTCCAGGCGACGTCAAAAGTAGTACGGAGTAAGTAGCTACTACCGGTGATGTGGACTTTTTTCAGGAAAGCAAAGAGTTGTATTTCCTCTTATCCTTTATCTCAAGGCATGTATAAAAGATTATGGATTGTAAACTTAAATATTGCTAGACTGTGGTTGATGTCACATTTACTTCTGTTTATATTCATGTATGCTAAACACCTGTGGGAATTCCTGAAATGATATCAAGGACGTGGTTTTAAACTGGTTTGGTTAGAAATTTCACAACCGTTCTTGAAATTAAATTTCTCTTGAATACAGGGGCTTGTTTGGAAACACCTGGATGTTTTGGATTTGAAAAATTAAAATGTTACCAACATTATTTGCTAATCACTCTCTTAAACATGTTTAAGTTTCTAAACAAGCCTCCATGTCACTAACCCCGATTTGGGGGCGTGACAATTGGTTTTTGTTTTCTCCATTGTTTAGGTTGTTCTTCCATATGTGCATGCTTATTTTTCTTTTTATGAGCCCACTCGCCACAACCATTGGATCAAAATTGAAGGGTGATAATTTGTAATGACCGGGAAAATATTAAGTCAAATTCGGACAGTCCGATATTTGACCATAATTATTTCCGGAACAGAAAGTAGTAAAAATATTGATGTAATCAGGAAAGTGATATGTATAAACTTTATATACGGGGTAAAATCACCCGAAAAGTGTAAAGATATAATACGAATATTTTTACAGAGAAAATTCTTAAATATCAGTTGTGACTAGTGAAATATCGGTTAAAAGTTAAAAATTTTAACAGGTATATTTTAGTTATGAAAAACTGAAATATTTGGTAAATGACCAAATGACCAGTTAGAAAAAGAGTAGAAATATTAGAAGTAAGGAAAATGGCAAAAGTTCCTGAAACAGAATTTTCCCGAGTCAATTAAAGCGGAAACCAAAAAATGAGTACCGCGAGGGTACGCGTTTTGGGCAATTCTGGATCGTTTAAAATGAGAATTTCAGAAAAAGAAATTGACTATTGAGATACCCAAGAGAAGTGGGTTGAATATGAGAAATTTGACCCAGGGTGCTCAGCAGATCCGTAAAAAAAGATAGATAGAACCATGCAAGGGTGTGAAATTATCGAGACGGAAAGAGACTCGTTTTGAAAAACGGAAAGTTTGGTCTCGACAAGAAAAATGTGGGGAACACAGAACCACTTAAATTAAGTGTTAAACTTAATTAGAATTAGTAGAATTAAATTATGAGAATTAAAGTTATTTCTCTAATTTAATTTTAGAAAGTAATGTGAGATATTTTTAGAAATATTAATATAATATACATATTACACTTAAAATGGCCTACGGATGAGATTAGAAGCCAAAATTGCTTCTTTTTCTAAGTGTGGCCGAGAGATAGAGAAAAGAAAGAGAAAAGAGAGAAAATCAAGGGAAAATCAAGGAATCACCCGTTTTCACCGAAATTTCTTCCGTTCAGTCCAGTAGAAACATAACCCGAGGCATTCTAGCGGAGAATCTCAACTTTTCAAGGTAAGATTTCAGATTTTTCATGAGAAACTGCTTGCTTTTTCGTTTCTATGAATAGTAACTCATCTCGGAAAAAATCCATAAAACTGAAAAATGAAACCGAGGTTTTGTTGGGGACTGTGATAGGAGTTTAATGTGTAAGTATGGAAACGATTGAACAAATTTTTTTGGATTTGCACTAAAAATCCGAAAATCCCTAGAAATGGAGGAAATGTATTTTTGTTCAATTTATGTAGCAATTTGTGTTCAGGAATGTGAATCTGGACTACAGGTACCGAAATTGGAAGTAAAACGAGTTATTGAAAACTCGAAAAATGAGAAAAATTAAGGCGAAACTCTGCCGAAATTTCCTAAAATCTAGTTAGTAAGCAATGAGTTAGTAATCCGATTCTAGAGAATGGATAACAGTTTTAAAGCTCGAAAATGAATAGATTAAGATTCAAAAACCGAGATACACAAATATGTGTAATTTGCCTCTTGAGCTAGAATTCAGCCTAGAGGAGTTAAGTTCGAAAATGAGTTGAAATTGGATTTAGGAATCCAAGTATGAGAAATTTTGATGCTTGAAATAGGTGGTTAATACCTATTTCCATGAAACAGGTTTTGGCACGAGAGCCGAAGCAACAAGAAAGAACTTCTAGCAAGCGGGAATCCTAGCGGATTACAGGTAAGTATAGACATATATGTTTGTCTGGACTCGAGTAAGCTGTAGTTAGACTTAGAACTATGAATTTACTTATGTTCCTAAGTTTATGTGATTACATGTGATTATACGTGTTTGGAGGGCTTAATGCTCTAGATTTCAGAAGGGTGACATATGGTTACCCTTATGCATAGTTAATACTGACGAGTCGTCGGCCTCCGCAAGGGAGGAAAATCTCACAGAGTAGAGATTCCGCCTAGACCAGACAGTAAGAAATGACCAGTAAAGTATAAAGACTGACGGGTCGTCGGCCTCCGCAAGGGAGGGAAATCTCACAGAGTAGAGATTCTGACTAGACCAGCCAGTAAGAAATGACCAGTAAAGTAAAAGACTGATGGGTCGTCGGCCTCCGCAAGGGAGGAAAAATCTCAAAGAGTAGAGATTCCGACTAGACCAGACAGTAAGCAGGGGCCCAGGCCCACAGAAGTAAGAACAGAAAGATAGAAAGTAGTTTAAAGCATGTTTCACACGAGCATATTTGCATCATAACTCTTAATGTAATTTCTATTAGTTTATGATGTATGCATGTTTATACTTGTTGAGCGTTAGCTCATCAGTTTACTCGTGTGCAGGTAACAAAGGTAAGCAGCCAGTCATATAGTGGTTTGCTAGATGGACATGCGGAGGCAAGGGTGGCAGAAATGTCATGGGTGGACGGGAGTGGTCTCCACTACGCTCGCTTAGAAATTAAATTCCGCTGCAAAGTAATGTAATATAGAATATTAGTATGTATGTTCAGTTCTAAGAAGAAGATATTACAACCATTGTCTTAGTAAAGAACAACGGACTGTAATAAGTTAAGACAAGTTTTCGGGAACTAGTTTGGTATCCGAATCCTTTAAGTAATAGCAAGATATGTTATTAGTGTAACAACATAACATGTTAAGAACCCAAGGGTTAAAGTAAAGAAAAAAAAATTTACCCGCATATGAACGTAAATTAAAGAGACAATAGTCTAACAATGAATAATGAATTAGACTATAACCTAGCCCATTAGTAGTAGTATAAGGAACGGCGACCGCGCCGGGAGTGCGCGGGTCGTCACATAATTTATCACCATACCGGTAAGGGAAAGTACACCCCCTACTGTAGAATTCTCCTAAATGTAAATGTGGATTTAAAAAAAAAAAATGTTTGGTTGGGTTGTTAGTAATTATGCACCAAGTGTTTAAAAACCATTATTTGGATGATGCATGTCATCTTAGTCAAAATAATGGAAGGTGGTTTTTTTGTTAACGTTTCAATTTTCATGGGGTACAAATGTTACACTACAAAAATCAGGGGCATGGTGTTACAAGGGTAAAAGTTTGAGGGTGATTTCTGTAATTAATTATATTTTTTAAATGTAATCAAATGAGTTGTTTCAAGCCATTTAGTGTGTTTTTATTGTGTTTTATCTTACTTTTATAGGTTTCAATTAAAATGAATAAAAAGATGAAGCCACTTTAGTAGAATGGAACTGGCGCTGCAGTGCAATTAGTAGAAAAGTAGCTCTTGGACGCTGCCGCAGGCATTGTAGCGCCATTTTGAAAACTGAAGACCCGCTGCAGTAGGTATGCCTATTCCACTAGGGTTCTTTTGAGGGTTTTAAAGCAACACTGTAGCGAGAAATTCATCCACTACAACACCTCCACGAATTCTGCAGTCATTTAAGGCTTCGTTTGCGCTGATTTCAAAGGGAGTATAAATAGAAATGAGCTAAGAATCACATAGGGACTTTGGAGACATAGAACCCAGACCTAGAAAAGAAAAATACAAGGATTCAAGAGCGAGATTAAAGATTTCAAGGAGGGATTGAATGATCTTAATCCTAAGTTATTAACAGACTCTATTTTTCGTTTAATGTCTTTTGATTTACTCGGTACGGATTCTGCATTCCTAAATCCTATTCCTTGTATTTTGGAGACATGATGAAGTAACTAGCTAAGAATGTTATTATACGAGATGTAATCCATTTGTTCTTAAAAAGAAGTAGATAAATAATTCTCTTGAGGCTTGATTTGGTACTTGGACTACTATGAGCTTTAATTAATGAATTTATTTTATGAATCATTGTCCATTAGAGAATCAATGATACCCAAGGATAAAAATGTAATTAGAGAGGTTAATAGATTTCACCAAACTCTATATCAAATGGACGTTTCACAATTTAGAAGTAATTTATGTCTATAATTATGAGAGTGTAATTCCAAGTTTATAGTAGAGTAACTTTTAGAATTAATAGAAATAAATAATTAATTAAAGTGTTTAAATAATTATTAATTTTATTGGACCTCAGAATTATAGGTCCATAAGTCCCTGTATCATCATTATAATTCTACAAGACATTAAGGACAAAATTAGAATTTTAGAATTATGAAATTCTAAAACAATTTGCTCAAGGATAATTAATTGAGAATTAATTATAAATTAAATAATGTGATTATTTAAATTTAAATTTAAATTTTGAAACACACATATGAAGGCGTTCACATAGTGTGAATGCTCAGCATAGTATGAATCCCTCTGGGATTTAATTGCTTGCTCTCCAAGTTATCCATTTGACTTATTTGATAAGTTGTCCAATTTAAAATTCAAATTAATTTAAGTTTGACTTTAATAGGAATTTGAACTTGAATGAAAATTAGACTGCAGAATAAATACAAAAATTGGACCTGCCCTGCTCATATTGTAGGCGCCTACCATAATAGTAGAATTCCCCTATGGTGGCCGGCCAATATGTGGATAAGGGAGAGAGATTTTGTTTCAAAATCAAATTATAAGTGGGAGATAATTATCAACCTTTATCTTAGAGATAAAGATTAGATTTTTTTTCTAGAAGTCTGACTACTACTCTATAAATAGGAGATTGTAGAAATTGGAGGGCACAATTTTTTGCTCTCCCTAGCATAGTTTGGTTGGTTTTATATAGAGTGTGGGAAGGAAAATTTTCTCCAAAAACTCATCGCCATGCATGTATTGGTGTTTGCAGAAACCTTGAGTGTTTATTTTCTAATCCCGTTTTTATTTCAGGTATGCCCACACAGAAGTCTTCATAGATTTAAGGAATTAACGAGAAAGATTTGAGTGTTCTAAACTAGCTTGGAGTAAGAAACGTTCATGGTCAAAGAACTAAAGTTATCGACCTAATCTACCGCTAGGTAAATAAATTAATTTGATTAATTTATTCGTCCATAAACTAATGTAATCTATAGAGTATCTTAAAGTTTTATGAAAATTTTTGTGACACATGATCCGCTAGTTACACGCTTTCACATCCGAAATTGTTTCGAAAACCAACATTTACTTGCTTCATTAGGTTCATTCTATTGTTTTAATTGCTATAGTTACTCGAATTTGATTGTCAGATAAAGTTATAGTTATTGTAATTGTGATACTTAGTTTAACTTGCAAAAACTTAATCTCTGTGAGACGATATTTGTACTTAGGTACACTTTATTACTTTTGTAATTTGTTCACTTGTGAGCATACAAACTTCAATTGACTTCAAAGGCAATTTTGCAATAGTAAACCGCAAAGGGCATAGGATTTTTAATGTAAATTCATGGTGGAGATTTGTTCCGGAATGAAGATGGATCTTGAAGATGGAGGACGTGAAGAGGTTTCTAATTTTTCCAAAAAGTTTGTAAAATTATTTTCATGTTTTTGGAATTATTTGAATTGATTTTTTAGATTTTGATAATAATTTTTAGAACTTAAATGTTAACTAATAATTATTATTGAATGAAAAATAGGAATTCAAATTTTTGGAAAAATTACTCTGTGGATGATCGGTTAACCGGACGAGGGTATCCAGTTAACCGGACCAACCCTAACATGGTTGGTGTTGGACTAGGTCCGGTTAACCAGTTACCCGGTAATCTAACATGGAGGACTGGTTAACAAGATGAGGTTCAAACGCACCTAGCAAGGGTTTTTCTAGGCAAATATTTTTCTTAGAAAAAAACGTGAAAATTAATTTTATGATAACCGAGAAGCAGATCATGATCAAGAATTAAAGAACAACCAAGAAGATGTAAGATGAAGAATCGATATATGTTTCGACTATTCTTTGTAATCTTTATTTTCTTTTCTCTAGGATGGAACCATAATATTACGGCTATTATCATATTGCTTGTTGCTATGATTTATATCTAGTATGTTTGCTTTTTGATATGATTTGCTATATGTGTGATAACATGTCATATAGAATAGGAAGTGCCGCTCAATAAAATTGTTCATGCATATATTTTAACATAAAACCTTGTTTTATTAAAAGATTGAGTGGGAGAATGTTTATGAAGAAAAGATCCATGGCTTCCATCATTGGTCCATACGTAACACATGGTGATACCGACCCCTAGGAAGGGATTCATATCTCCGAAAGGTTAATTTATTTGGGCATATATTATGGTTGTACACCCCTATGAGACAATTATAAAATATGAATCAAATAATTGGAATAATGGTTATACACTTAAAATTAATTTAATTATTAACTTCCACTAGGATCTCTGTTAATTAACTTCATGGCCTGAGAAAGCGGCTATTAGTATGTACTAAACTTAGATTAGTCTTGGATTGTATATACTAATCGGATGAGATCAATGTTTTCGATTAAATTTTACGTGATCTCTTTGGGGAGGCTTACAAAATTTTGAGTCGAGAATTATCATTGTAAGGTTGTGATTTTTTTAATGTTTTGACACACAAGCATATTGGTTGCATTATAACATGTATGTTGACGGTGAAATTCGTCAACAGGAATATAACTAATTTCAAAACAATTTTCGCAAATTTGATAGTCTTAAACATGATTTAAAGCAATCAAAATAGTAAAAACAAATAAGAATTATAGTAGTTCACCTTTAATTCAAGAGCTAAATCCATTGTGGAGAGGAGAGAATTGACTATACTTGGAGAAAAAAATACATGTTCTAATTGAGCTAAATCAGACCCTAGGGATGTTTCGACCTACAATCCCCGTCTTATATCGTTGACCATGTCCCTTCTAATTTCCTTTTTTTAATTATGGGATATTTTCCTTATCTTTTGGGATGCTCTCCCTTTCTAAAAGATGAAGATTACAATCAATCAGGCCGATTTCATTGCTTATATTTTGTATATTTAAATTACAAATAGCAAATCTCGCATATCTTTCAACTTGCGAGACTCCACTTTATAAGCGCTCCCCGAACCATCTTCACCCACACTTGTTGATGCAGTCAACCTCATGTTGTCATTTGCATCCCCTCAGATCAATCAACCTTCTATGTATGTTACATCTCTTTGTAGTGGTCTGCTCCTGAGAGAGTTGCCTGCTAATTAGGGATGAGCTATCCTTGATCAGTTAAGGCTCTTATTTATGGCGCGTGGACCCTATTCAATGTCTGATTTAGGGTTTGGAGTTTTACCCTACATCATTTGCCCCTAGGTCGAGGCATTCTCTTGAAGTGCTTATAGCTTTGACCAAGTAGGGTTTGTGCCTTGACTCTCATCCCCCGGATTTGCTTCCATGAGAAGGATTCCAAACCTAAGCTTCTTTAGGCAATGATGATTCTGACACAAAAGATGCCTCTTGAGCAGGGCAACGGTCGCGTCGATCAAATCAACCTGTCAGACGTCACTTCTTTATTTTGATCTAATGAATTTGGAACGTTGGATTGCGTCTCTTTAGTTTCCAGCCAATGCCCTCACCGTTATATCACGACTCTTCATTTCCACCATTGGATGAACAGTTATTCCATCCAATGGTCTAGGGTCAAGGCTTCATTCCTTTATAAAGCGCGGTTCTGAAATGAGTTTCATCACATAGAAAGAAAAACCGCCGATACTCTGTAAATTTTTTTTAGAATCTCTGATTTATTCCATTTTCGAAGCTTTATTAAAGATTTCTTAGTCAAACTTGCGGACTTCTCCCAATCTTCATTTTGACATCCTCCATTTCCAAATTTCTAGTAAGTTTTCCTTTAAAACTACTTCCTCTTATCTCTTTGTGTTTGCTAAGCGTAGTAATTCTGTGCCTCTGGTTTATACCCATGTTGGCCTGGGATGATTCCTACATAATTATGGTTAGAAATAGGAAAATATGAATTAGAAAACTTACCTTTCGCTATTCTTGCATATTTCTGAACTGCTTTTTTGAGGTTTTAGTCGATTATGAGGAATTTTAGATTCTGGACCCTTAATTAAAATTTTGGATTTTTCTTTAAGTACTCGTCTCTACATTGAATACTCGACCTCTTACAAACCATAGGTTCTTCATGCCTTAAGTTCTGATGTATCACTTTAGTGTCAACTATTTGGCTAACTTTTCCTTCTCCCTTCTCCCTTCTCGACCTTTGGGGTTCTAACAGTCAATTTTCCCTTTTAGAATTACCCATGGCACTAGAAAAACCTAGTCATTGAGAGGAGTCGACATCTGCGTCCCAGGTGAGGCCTAACCCACATTTAGCAATCGAACCTTCTGCACATTCTTCTTCAACCGAAGATGATGCTTTGTTGAGGGAGTTCAATGAATACGTGGCCGACCCCCATGAAGATGTGGATAGCATTGACCATATGATAGAGGAAGATGATGATGATGATGATGTCACCATCATGGGAGAAATAGTTGACCCCTCAGAGAGCGTTTGTCAATACGAGAGGCAGGGTCTCAGGTTATTCTACTTTCATCGCGGATGTTCCCTTAACGACGATGAGTGGCGATCCCAACAGACCTTCCTCCACCGCAGATTTCATCGCACCGAGGACTCAAAACTAAGATATTCTGAAGGCATACAAAGATAGGCATATAGACGGCAGACGGTTCAAGTACCTTCTCCTGGATGAGAACTTTAGGGCTAGCCTTCCCCCTTTTGGATACCTTTCTACCTATACCACGTCATTCTTTGCCTGGATGACCCTTCTTATCCACTAATTCCTCAAAGACTTCTACCATCTTCATGGCATCTCTCCAACCCAATTAGCTCCTAATTTTTGGTATTGTTTTGTTGGAATGTGGGTCCTGTGGCATTAGTGGTTTGATTTGGAGTTGCTGCTAGATAAGTTTCTATATGTATATAAGCTTTGCCAAGTGGCAAAGAGTGAAGGGTGGTACTTTTTGGGAACTCACGGTCGATCCAAACCTATCCTTAGCAAATTAATAGAAGAGGTTCCCTCGTCGTCCCACGCGTGGAAGCCCATGTTCTTCATGATCAAGGGTAAATTTGACCTCCACCCTGCTGATCGTAGATGTCATACTTGTGGAAGGCCATGTTCTTGTCACGCCCCCGAAACTGGGGTTGGTGACGTGGAGGCTCGTTTAGAAACTTAAACCTGTTTAAAAGAGAGATTAGCAAAAATTTTAATTTCATTCAAATCCAAAACATCCAGGTATTTCCAAACGAGTCCCCCTTCGATACAGGAGAGATTTAATTTCAAGAACGGTGGTGGAATTTCCAACCAAACCAGTTTAAAACCACGTCACTGGTACCATATCAGGAATTCCCACAGGTGTTTAGCATACATGAATATAATATAAGTAAGTGTGACATCAACCACAATCTAGCAACATTTAAGTTTACAATCCATAATCTCTTATACATGCCTGAAGATAAAAGATAGAGGGAATACAACTCTTTGCTTCCCGAGATCAAGTCCACGACACCGGTGAAAGCTACCTATTCCAGACTTCTCCTCGCATCACCGGAGGGTTTAATACATTTATAAACAGGAAAAGGTGAGCGAAAGGCCCAGTAGGATATAATTTTATAAAGCATTTAAAATAAAGGCACTCACGGTCCGAAGATGTACACTGAACCGATCATCATTTTTTTTTTGAAAAAGGAAACACTCACATAGTAGAATATGTCTATATAATGAAAATGTATGACTCATCATACCACTAATCAAGAAGCGGTAAAATGTCTATCTCGTAAAAAGTGCAGAGCCATAGTTCCACTAAACAAGAAGCGGATCCGTACGGGTTTCGGGACCTGCCCCCAAGGATGCGATTCCCACATCCCGATCTCTGAGGCCATCATGCATTGTATCATTCCTTAAATATTTCATTTTAAGAAATGATACACTTTGAAATCTCATTTCCAAAATCATTGGAAAACGTAATAGTATTATTCATGCTATTTCCTTTAAAATCATTTTCTCTTTAAATATGTTTTGTTCTAAAACATTTTCATAGGCCAAAATCATTTAAAATGAGGCTAACAAGGATATGGACAAGAATATCCTACCTGTTGGATATCAAACCTGGGCTAGTCTTCAGTTCTCCTAGCCTTCGCTTTCCTTAAGCCTTAATGATTGACTTCTCCACTAGCTTTATCACAAAAGCAATATCTTAGGAAATATTTCTCATTCCTAAAACGAATTAAGGTCAATCATGTTTAATTGTTTCCTATTAGTGTGCCTTTACTCAAATCCAAGTTTCACAATGACTTTATAATTCCATTTAGGGTTCTTTAAAAATTAGAATCCAATCCATAGGTTTGGTTTTCCTATTTAATTTCAGTTTAAAAACAAGTTTCTAGGGGAAATTTTGCAAAGATGCCGGCATAAATAGGAAAAATGCCAAACCTGCAATTCAAATCCAATTTCAATATATATATCTCCAGAATCCCTCAAAATCAGTTTCTAATCAATTAAACAAGTCCAATAACTGAAAATCTCCAAATTTCATCCAATTTCAACAATAATTGTTCAAATCCAAACCCTAACTCAAAATTATTCAAATCTAACCAAAATCAAACTTTCTCAAGCTTATAATTCGAATCAAAGAGTGGGTTTCAAAGGGTTTTACCTCAATTTAGTTGATGAAGCTTTGTTTCCCTCGGTTTCTCCCAATTTTCGTTTTTTTTTTTTGTGCTTCCCGGCCAAACCGCCGAGAGAGAGAGAGAGAAACCCGGAGAGAAAGAGAGAGCAAGGAAAAGAGAGAGGAAGCCGGCGAGAGAGAGAGATCCCGGAGGAAGGAGGTGGCCGGCGTGAAGAAAAATGGAGAAAGAGAGAGAGAGAGATGGCTGTGCGTGGGAGAACCAGAGAAGAAAGAAGAAAAGAAAAAAAAGAAAAAGGAGAGAGAGAGGGGGGGCTGGCGCACGGGAAGGAAGGGAGGAAAAGAAGAAAAAGAAAAGAAAAAAAAAGAAAAAGAAAAAGAAAAGGAAAGGAAAAAAAAAGAAAAATGGAAAAAGAAAAATGTATTAAATTTTAAGTGTATTTTCTAAAAATCTTTGGGGTGAAATTTTAATTACTAAAAATAACTTAAAGTCCCTTTATTAATTGTGAAAATCAAATTAGGCACACTAATAATCCACAGTTTAGCATAATTAAACATGTTTAATTTTAGAGGGCGTTACATTCTACCCCCCTTAAGAAATTTCGTCCCTGAAATTGAAATTTACCTCACGATATGAAGAGATACGGATATCGTTCCTGCATCGTCGTCTCCAACTCCCACGTTGCTTCTTCAACGCCATGGTGCTGCCACAACACCTTCACTAACGGTATCTCGCGTTGACGTAGGCTTTTCATCTTCCGATCAAGAATTTGGATGGGCACTTCCTCGTAAGTCGTGTCATATTGGATCGGCACGTCATACCATTGCACAATGGCTTCTGGATCAGGTTGACACTTTCGAAGCATTGAAACATGGAACACATTGTGCACGTGAGACAATTCCGGAGGAAGATCAAGGCGGTAAGCAACGACACCGACTCGTTGTGTGATTTGAAATGGCCCGATGTACCTCGGCGCGAGTTTCCCTTTCACACCAAAACGAGTAACACCTTTGCGCGGAGAGACTTTCAACAAAACAAAATCGCCCTCTGAGAAATCTAAGGGTCTTCGCCTCTGTCAAGATAACTCTTTTGACGACTACGAGCCGTCAACGATCGTTCCCGAATCACAGCTATCTTTTCATTATTCTCTTGGATAACATCCGGTCCAAGGGTCGGATCGATCTTCGACTCAAGCCAACAACCGGCGATCTACAAGGTCTCGCCATACAATGCTTCGAATGGGGCCATCCCAATGCTACTCGATAATCGTTGTTGTATGCAAACTCAGCTAAATGAAGATGCTTCTTCCGGTTTCCACTAAAATCTAGAATGCAAAGCGAAGCATGTCCTCCAAAATCTGAATAACTCTCTCAGATTGTCCATCGGTCCGAGGATGAAAAGCGGTCCCGAATTCAGCTCGGTTCCCATGGCTTCTTGGAAACTTCTCCAATATCCGGCATTGAAATGAGTGTCACGGATGCGATGTGATAGACAATGGAACTCCGTGAAGTCGACAACGTGCTCCAGATACAACTCTGCTAGAACTTTCCTGGAATAAGTCGCACGAAAGGGAATAAAGTGCGCGGACTTCGTTAACCTATCCACAACGACCCATATGGCATCATGTCGATGTTCAGTCCTCGGCAATCCCATTAGAAAATCCATCGTAATGTGCTCCCATTTCCATCCAAGAACAGGAAGAGGCTGTAGTTCTCCAACAGGTTTCTGATGTTCAGCCTTGACTCGAAGACAAGTCGCACATTCTGACACGTATTGGCGGACATCCTTCTTCATGCCTCTCCACCAATATTGTCTTTTGAGGTCTTGATACATCTTGGTACTCCCAGGTGAATAGCAAACCTCGATTTGTGAGCTTCATGAAGGATCATCTTCTTTATCTCATCCACTTGAGGAACGGCAAGGCGATTCTTGAAGTAGAGCGTTCCATCTCCCTGAATATTCCATTCGTCAAGTTTTTCTCCATTCTGAACTCGAGTCCAAATTCCCTAAAGATGCGAATCCTGCCATTGGTTCTGCTTGACTTGTTGTATAAGGATTGGCGTTGAAACCAGGTTGTACACCATAGCTTGATTAGAATCCTCATAATACTGAAGATCATAATCACCTACGATTTCACTCCGTTTCCAATCTTCCAATGCCAAAGATGCTAGGATTCCTGTAGTCTTTCTACTGAGAGCATCCGCTACCACGTTGGCTTTTCCAGGATGATACTGCAAGGTGAAGTCATAGTCCTCCATGTATTCCATCCATCTTCTTTGTCTCAGATTTAAGTCCTTCTGAGTGAACAGATACTTCAAACTCTTATGATCGGAGAAGATCTGGAGTTTTACTCCATAGAGGTAGCATCTCCATATCTTGAGAGCAAAAATCATGCTTTGCTAACTCTAGGTCATGCGTGGGGTTCTCGCTCATGTGGCTTCGGGCTTGTTGACGAGATGCATAGGCCACTACATGTCCATTTTGCATAAGAACACACCCAAGCCCTCGTCTTGATGCATCAGAATACACCTCGTACGACTCATCGCTATTAGGAATCGTCAGAATCGGCGCACTGGTTAGTCTAGTCCTCAGTTCTTGAAATGCATGTTCACAATCGGCATCCCATTCAAACCTGACTTCCTTTTTAGTCAACCGAGTCATTGGAGTAGCAATACTCGAGAAATCCTTTACAAATCGTCGATAATACCCCGCAAGTCCTAGGAAGCTTCGAATTTCAGCTACATTCTTCGGTCTTTCCCATTGTAGCACCGTTTCAATCTTTGCAGGATCCACTGAAATTCCTTGTCCTGATATAACATGTCCAAGGAACTTGACTTCTGTTAGCCAGAAATCACATTTCTCCTTCTTTGCATAAAGTTGGTGTTCTCGAAGAGTCTGGAGAACGATCCTCAAATGTTGCTCGTGCTCTTCCCAAGTCTTTGAATAAACCTGGATGTCATCAATAAAGACTATCACAAACTGGTCTAAATATGGGCGGAAGACTCGATTCATCAAGTCCATAAAAGCGGCAGGAGCATTCGTCAATCCAAAAGGCATTACTAAGAACTCATAGTGCCCATAACGAGTCCTGAAAGCTGTTTTTGGAATATCATCTTCCCTAATCTTCAACTGATGATACCCGGATCTCAAGTCGATTTTTGAGTAGTACCGTGATCCTCCTAGTTGATCAAACAACTCATCAATCCTCGGTAATGGGTACTTGTTCTTCACGGTAACTCTATTCAACTGTCGGTAGTCTATGCACAACCGAAGGGATCCGTCGTGCTTTTTCGCGAACAAGACAGGTGCACCCCACGGAGAAGTGCTGTTCCTAATGAATCCCTTTTCTGTCAACTCTCCGAGCTGTTTCCTTAGCTCTTTCATCTCCGCAGGCGCCATTCGATATGGAGCAATAGAAATCGGAGCTGTCTCCGGAAGTAAGTCGATGTAAAACTCGATCTCTCGATCAGGTGGTAAACCAGGCAACTCATCAGGGAATACATCCGTATATTCATCGACCATGGGGACCTCAACATTCTCCCCGGCGATACCGGATTCATCCTCTAATGCCGAAAGGAATGAGAAACAAGCTAAATTCCGTCGTCCTCCGACACTATGCCTCAGTAGTCGCTCTTGAAGAATCGGGTTAATGCCTCCACGATACGTTACTATCGTGCGAACCGGTAGTTAAAGTAACTCTCATACGGTGGCAATCAACAATCGCCCCATATCTTGATAACCAATCCATTCCAAGCACCACATCAAATTGATTCATGGGAAGGATTATCAAATCGCCTTTAATTTCTCGCCCAATCGTGATCACACACGACCTACATATGCTAGTCACCTCCATACATCCCAGTGGAGAGTTTATGGACATTGGGGTCTCTAAGTCATCGGGTTTCAAACCCAATATTTTCACAAAAGAAGTGGAAACAAAAGAGTGCGTAGCACCAGTGTCGAACAAAACTCGTGCAAAAGAATGTGAGATAGGTACCATACCCTCGACGACTGGGTTCCCGGCATGAGCTCCAGAACTTCCCCCGGCCATGGTATGCATCTGCCCCGGTGCTTTCCCTTTTCCTCTTTCATTGTTGTTAGGTCTCTGGTTTCCAGGCCTGTACTGTTACTGCGGTGGGGTAGACTGTACTGATACGGAAGTCTGTGGCCAGAAATAAGAGTAGTTCGGTGGACGGAAGACCGGTGCAGGAGGAATTGGCATCTGTGCAGGAAACTGGGGCTGATAAAAAGGCGTGAACTGTGAAAGTCTGTCTTGACTAGGAGCAATGCCCCTTGGTTCTGTGTGGTGGTTCTTTGGGCTGTTGGTTCACTGTTGGCCTCACGATAGGGACAGTTCCTCTTGATATGCCCTAGCTCCCCACAATGGTGGCATTTGAAGCTATGGGGTCCCTCTTCCCACTTCGAAGAGCCACTGCTACCACTAGGCACTCCTCCACTACCTTGCCCTTGATCACGACCCTTTTTGTTATTCCTTTGAGGTCCTCCCAAGTTTTTCCCGGTTGCTCGATCTTGGAGGAAGGCTATGTGCTCTTGCTCTCTTGAGAGATGGTCCGCAACCAGGTCCTTCAGAGACTCGATGCCTTAAAGCTACCACCGATCTCCGGATAACACCTTTAAGACCTCTCTCAAACTTTAAGCACTTCATGCGCTCCGGTTCAATCAAGGAAGGAGCAAAACAGGACAGATCCATTGAACTTAGCTTCATACTCCCCCTTTGTCATGTCTCCTTGTCAGAGGCCCATGAACTCCATGGCCTTTTCATCTCGATAACTTGGAGGAAAGAATTGCTCATTAAAGAGCGCTGAATTGTTCCCAAGTCATCCCTCTACATCTTGCATTCGCGGGATATGCTTCCACCATGCACCTGCAAGACCTTCAAACTTGAAAGTTGCAAACTCCACCCAATATTCATTCGGCACCCCCATGGTACTCGGATGCTTATACACCGAGTCGAACCAATACTCGGCTTCCTCAGTCCACCACCGTTAGTGAATACAGAATCGAGCCACGCCCGGTACTCACGGAAATAGTCTTGTTTTCCTCCTCCACGGACGCGTTCATTTTGAGCTCTAGTAGCCATCCCTTGAAAGGCAGCGTACATGGCTTCCATAAATTGCTCATTCGGCATCGCCGTGGATTAGGATTTTCTACTGGCGGCAAGCATTCTCTTATCCGAAAAGAAAGCTAGACTGTTTTAGTGGTTTCGATGTCATTCATGTATGCATAATTCCAAACCCTAAGGTTCTAAACCAAGGGCTCTGATACCAAGTCTTGTCACGCCCCCGAAACTGGGGTTGGTGACGTGGAGGCTCGTTTAGAAACTTAAACCTGTTTAAAAGAGAGATTAGCAAAAATTTTAATTTCATTCAAATCCAAAACATCTAGGTATTTCCAAACGAGTCCCCCTTCGATACAGGAGAGATTTAATTTCAAGAACGGTGGTGGAATTTCCAACCAAACCAGTTTAAAACCACGTCACTGGTACCATATCAGGAATTCCCACAGGTGTTTAGCATACATGAATATAATATAAGTAAGTGTGACATCAACCACAATCTAGCAACATTTAAGTTTACAATCCATAATCTCTTATACATGCCTGAAGATAAAAGATAGAGGGAATACAACTCTTTGCTTCCCGAGATCAAGTCCACGACACCGGTGAAAGCTACCTATTCCGCACTACTCCTCGCATCACCTGGAGGGGTTTAATACATTTATAAACAGGAAAAGGTGAGCGAAAGGCCCAGTAGGATATAATTTTATAAAGCATTTAAAATAAAGGCACTCACGGTCCGAAGATGTACACTCGGAACCGATCATCCCTTTTTTTTTTGAAAAAGGAAACACTCACATAGTAGAATATGTCTATATAATGAAAATGTACAGCTCATCATACCACTAATCAAGAAGCGGTAAAATGTCTATCTCGTAAAAAGTGCAGAGCCATAGTTCCACTAAACAAGAAGCGGATCCGTGACGGGTTTGGGACCTGCCCCCAAGGATGCGATTCCCACATCCCGATCTCTCGAGGGCCATCATGCATTGTATCATTCCTTAAATATTTCATTTTAAGAAATGATACACTTTGAAATCTCATTTCCAAAATCATTGGAAAACGTAATAGCATTATTCATGCTATTTCCTTTAAAATCATTTTCTCTTTAAATATGTTTTGTTCTAAAACATTTTCATAGGCCAAAATCATTTAAAATGAGGCTAACAAGGATATGGACAAGAATATCCTACCTGTTGGATATCAAACCTGGGCTAGTCTTCAGTTCTCTTAGCCTTCGCTTTCTTAAGCCTTAATGATTGACTTCTTCACTAGCTTTATCACAAAAGCAATATCTTAGGAAATATTTCTCATTCCTAAAACGAATTAAGGTCAATCATGTTTAATTGTTTCCTATTAGTGTGCCTTTACTCAAATCCAAGTTTCACAATGACTTTATAATTCCATTTAGGGTTCTTTAAAAATTAGAATCCAATCCATAGGTTTGGTTTTCCTATTTAATTTCAGTTTAAAAACAAGTTTCTAGGGAAATTTCGGCAGCATGCCGGCATAAATAGGAAAAATGCCAAACCTGCAATTCAAATCCAATTTCAATATATATATCTCCAGAATCCATCAAAATTAGTTTCTAATCAATTAAACAAGTCCAATAACTGAAAATCTCCAAATTTCATCCAATTTCAACAATAATTGTTCAAATCCAAACCCTAACTCAAAATTATTCAAATCTAACCAAAATCAAACTTTCTCAAGCTTATAATTCGAATCAAAGAGTGGGTTTCAAAGGGTTTTACCTCAATTTAGTTGATGAAGCTTTGTTTCCCTCGGTTTCTCCCAATTTTTTTTTTTTTTTTTTTTGTGCTTCCCGGCCAAACCGAGAGAGAGAGAGAGAAACCCGGAGAGAAAGAGAGAGCAAGGAAAAGAGAGAGGTTGCCGGGAGAGAGAGAGAGATCCCGGAGGAAGGAGGGTGGCGTGAAGAAAAATGGAAAAAGAGAGAGAGAGAGATGGATGGTGCGTGGGAGAACCAGAGAAGAAAGAAGAAGAAAAAAAAAAAAAAAAAGAGAGAGAGAGGGGGGCAAGACGGGAAGGAAGGGAGGAAAAGAAGAAAAAAAAAGAAAAAAAAAAGAAAAAGAAAAAGAAAAGGAAAGGAAAAAAAAAAGAAAAATGGAAAAAGAAAAATGTATTAAATTTTATGTGTATTTTCTAAAAATCTTTGGGGTGAAATTTTAATTACTAAAAATAACTTAAAGTCCCTTTATTAATTGTGAAAATCAAATTAGGCACACTAATAATCCACAGTTTAGCATAATTAAACATGTTTAATTTTAGAGGGCGTTACAGTTCTTCAGGATCAAGTAAGCATTCTCGCAGTATCATTTGCCGCATGCTTTTCATACTCGCGTTCATATTTTTTCTAACCCCATTTTTATACATAGAGCCTCAAGACTGCCCGAAGCTGTTTGGGAGTAGGAAGTAGATGGTTCTATCGGCTTTTCATTTTCCCAAGGATGATGCCATATTAACACCCTTTTAACTGGGGAAAACCTTAGGGAGTCAGGCCTTCTGTTGTCTTGATACGCGATAAATTTTTATTGTAAACTTTGCTTAGAATAGCGTATGTGCTCGCAAGTGTACGAATCGCTAAGTAATAATGATCCGAAGATCGAGTATCATCCTCTGGGATTGTTAACTAGGAAAGGGCTAAGTATTGCTATTAATCTAAATCAATTTTATCTAGACAATATAGAATAGGGAATTAAAACCAAATTTAACAATGTAACTAATTAAAATATGCAATCAACGGATGCCAAAATGAATTGGATTGAAGGGATCTCTGTGATAAAATGAGCTAGGGGGGAATTTGACTTCACCTAATTATGCTATATTTATCTAAATCTATCACTTATTGATGTGTTACTTCCAATCTTAAATCATGGGTATTAAAATAATCTCACTCCCTCTCCCGAGTGCTAAGTGAAATAATATGTTAAATTAATTAAACTAATATCCCAATTAATTTAACCAATTATGCATTCATTAAGTTTTGCCCAACTTCGATCTCCTAAGGTTATACTAGCCTCCCAACTCAATTATCTCCTTAGGTTGCGTCTCTTAATTATCAATGTATGTAATTAACTCTCCCGAGCCTAATTTCATACATCTAAGGTCTCTAATCTAATGGGTAATTAAATTAGAAATTAAGCACAAGAGATACACAAGATTTTAGTATAACGCATTCAATAAGCAAATAGATTCTTAAAATAAAGCTTTCATTAAATTAGATCAAAACCCCCTTAGCATGAGGAGTTTAGCTATCCATGCTCAAAATCAAATACACAATTACAAAATACCAAAAATCCATAGTTAAAGCAGAAAATTAAATGATAATTCAAGAAATACAAAAGTAAGAAAGTAATGAAAAACTCCTGATGGATAATCTCCTCTGAAGCCTTCAAACTCCTTGAATCCCCTTGAAAATCTCCAGAAAAGTCCTTGGTTCCAGCTGCTTTTTCTTTGGTTCTAGGGTTCTTGCCGTGTCTGCTTTCAATCCTCTCTCTCCCCCCGTCCTCTTTAATTTATGTTCCCTTTTTCCTTTTATATGATGTACAACTCTCCAAATTCGAGAAAGCCGCGCTGCAGCCCATGGGTGTGCGCTGCAGCGCGCGTCATGTTAGGAGGTAGGGCTTCCAGGTGCGCGCCTAAGCGCACAGACGTGCGCTTCAGTGCGCGCCTCAACGGATTTGGAATGCGCGCCTAAGCGTGCATTGACTTACGCTTAAGCGTGCGTCTCATTGGCTCTTGGATGCGCGCTTAAGCGCGCATTGAACTGCGCCTAAGCGTGCGCGACTGTGGCAGGCGCGCTGCAGCGCACGTTGGTGCGCTGCAGCCTGTAGCTCACTTGCTCCCTGGATTGTTCTCTGGAGGACGCAGGCTGTAGCTTGCTTCTCGTGCGCTGCAGCGCGCACAAATTGGAGATTTTCACGGACTTTTTATCTTTTTCACTTGATTTTCTCCACTTTGCAAATCCTACAAAATAGATTAACGCAAACGTAAAACTAGTGACAAATTAACTGAAATATGCTCAAAAACTACAATAAATGATGGGGATAAATTGATGAAAAATCAACTTATCAAATACCCCCACACTTAAGCTTTTGCTAGTCCCGAGCAAAACAATGTAAACAGAAGAACAAGAATAACTAAAAAAAAACAAACAAACGGCTATTCTAATAAATCTAAACCTAACACAAAATAAAATAAACAAAACACAAATAAAAAGTGAGTGTTCTACATATCCCGATGATCATTCTTTGGTCCTCAACATCCCCTAAAATCTCTGAGTTTTTATGCAAGGCAATCCCTTGTGATGTTCTAGAATTTCAACATGTTTGATGAACACAAAAACATTCAAGCCTCCCGCCTCACACTTAACCATTCGGAACCCGGATTCACTTATTCAACTACATGATTAAGTAACTAACAGCTTAGGATTCCATAGGCCCAACTTAGTTCCGCTCTCCACTAATGTAGGCTAAACGAGTCTTGGAGATCAAAAGGACTTTGCAAGCTTGTAATGTTTGGATAGGGCTAAAGGTGGTTGAGAAATGGACTTTTCGGCTCAAAAAACCCTAAGCATATAGCTTTTCAACCTCAAGCTCACAATTGGAGTTTCCAACACCCCCACACTTGAATTATTCTCACAATAACCACTCATGTACAAGCACCAAAACGGAGAGCTTAATAGAAACAAAACAAAATATATTTATTATTTTTTTCTTTTTTTTTATTATTTTTTTTCTTTCTTTTTCTTCTTCTTCTTTTTTTTTTTTTTTTTTTAGCAAACATAAAAAAAGAATACATTTACACAGTTTTCCCCCTAAGCAAAATTACCCCTTCAGGTTTGTAGCATATGAGGAAGCTCCGTGCTCCTTCAGCTCAAATGTAGACCAAACTCAAATTAACTTACTAGATTATTAACCTAGCAAGCTATCTCAAAGGGCGTGCACAAAGTTCTTTTTCCACAATAGCATTACCTAAATGCCCTCCGATGGCCAGGGTTCCAACTGAATATGCTTAGAGTCAAGGGGAAGGGAAAATGATATTTATTGTAATAGGTGAGTGTTGTATAAATGTGGGTAAAGCAAAAATCAGGCTAAGGCTCAAAGGGGACATTCGAGGGATATAATCCAAAAGGTAAGCATAGAAAGGCTCAATCGATCATTTCTCCGCTGACTAGCTAGCCTAGGATTTCGCCTCGAGTTTCCCTAAGTTGAGTTCTAGAATCCTTAATGTACCATGAACTTAATTAATTGAATAATTTTCCTCTAGGTCCCTAAATGGTTAGCGATAAGGTCTTTTCTTACGAGAACTAGAGTGTTTCATGCTCACCAATTGTCAAGCACACAGAATTCACAAATGACACATTGCACAAAAACTCAGAAAAATCAAGAGATAATGTCATCATTGGTTCACTGATAACCAGGAGTAGAAAAACAACTCACTAAAAAAAAAAAACAAAAAACTAACAACACAAACTAAATAACAAGTGTTGATGCAGTCCAATAGTTCCCCCCACACTTACATATTACATTGTCCTCAATGTTAATGAAATAGAAACAGACAATGAAAATGTTATTGAAGAATACCTGGGAGGCGAGATATGACTCTCGCCTCCTAAGGGTGGTCGTCATCCGTGTCGTGTGGAGGTGGTGGTGGCTGGGAAGTGGCCTGCTGCTGTGGATTACTGGACTGCGGTTGCTGCTGGAAGTCCGGCCAATACGTACTCCGGATGTGCGCAGGGAAAGGAGGGACATGGGGATCGCTGCCGACGCCGAGACCCGCATCAATGCGAGTCTGGGCCAGTGCTTGCTCCAATGATGCCAAACAAGCGGTGTGGTGCTCCGCCAACTCAATAATCAGCTTCCTGGTCAAGGTGGACTGACTCTGGAGATCGACAATCTGCTCCTCAAGCCGATCAACCTGGCTAGGTAAGACCTCGCGAGACGCAGGGGCTGTCTGCTTTCGCTTTGGCTGTGGAGGCTGCGATGGTCCTGCACCTCCCTCGTGCTCTGAGCACGCCCGGCCGAGAGCTATCCGGATGATGCTGTTGAGATCAAAAGCCCGAATGGGCTTCTCCAGGTGAGCATCCGGCAAGGTCACTCCAGCGTTCAGAAAAAGCTCTGTCAGCAACGACGGGAATGGGAGGCTAATGCTGTTTTTCTACAGGGCATTGTGAATACCGCTATTGATGATAGCCCCCACATTCAAGGGCTCTTAAGATCAAAGCCCTATCTTTTGTAACCTCCGATATGTGGGTCGAAGGAATAAGCCTTGAGCATACAAAATGGAACCACACCTTGGTGTAGTTCGCCAAATATCGAGCCTCAAAGGCGGATTTAGTGTTTTGCTTTATTGTCCACCTCGCAGGCCTGTCGCAAAGGGCTTCTAAGATTTCCTGCGGATCTCGGTCTGGCAAGTCTTGTTGCTGATCAGAATTGAGGGTGGGGATGCCAAAGTGATTGTTAATCGTCTCGGTATCAAATTTGATCACACGCCCCCTCCTGGTACACTTTTTCGCGTTCACGAAAAATTCACGAACGAGAGTAGTGGACCCCGCTGCAGGCTCAGAACAAAATTTTTCCCATCCCCTGTCCCTAATAACATTCATGATGCGCGGCGGTAATTCACCATTTCTTATGTCGAAACCCCTTTCTCCAATGCAGGCTTGGGTCTCATTGTGTTGTTCATATTGTTCCTGTGCGTCCTTTGACACAAAATGAACAATATCATACTCGGGAGGAGGCACTACTAGGTTAGGGGATTCTAAAGTTGCAGGGGCGGGTAGGCAGTTGCTAGAGCTTGCCCCAAACTTCATCCGGTTGGCAGTTGTCTTCCGCGACATTTTTTTTAACCGGCAGCCCAAAGTCCACTAAACAAATGCCCCTCAAGTTTCACTCGAAAAACCGATTCTTCCCTCTTTTTTTTTTCTTATGAACGCCCAATCTCCAAAAATAAATTCGGCAGAGTTTCCCCTAAAAATCTAGTGTTTTCCGTGCTCAAAATTGTAAGTTCACAAGTGCTCGAACTCCCTAGAGAATTCGAGGCCCAGACAAATCCAAATTTGAGGAAAAACACAGAAGAAACACTTACTTGATGCCGTGAAGAAGTGAGAGAAATTCAGACAAAAAGGATCAAGATCTCCATAGAGTCGCTGCCAAAGTGAATGATTGAAGATGAAGAGTGAAATTTTGGGAGAATTTCAGAGAATTTCAGAGTATCTTTGGCTAAGAAAAGGTCGGGTTTGTTGAAAATTTTTGGAAGAGGCGGAAATGGGGGCTAGGGTTTCCACTGAAAATTTCCTAAATTGGCTATAGCGCGGCCACGCGTTGCAGCGCGCTGTTCTTCACGCTCCAGCGCGCAAAAAGTCCATCTCCTGGCGAATGCGCGCTTAGGCGCGCCACTTTTCACGCTGCAGCGCGCGTCTTGAAAATGCGCGCCGATGCGCGCTTAAGCGCGCTATTTTTCACGCTGCAGCGCGCGTCTCGGAAATGAGAGATGCGCGCTGTAGTGCATGAATGCGCACTGCAGCCTGCATCTTTTTCATTCTCGGGTTCTTTTTTTTTTTTTTTGATGATGCGCTCTTAGGCGCGCTAATTTTTCACGCTGCAGCCTGCATCCTTTTCTTCCTCGGGTTTTCATCTTAACACAGGTCTGATTCAACACTTTCCCCTGGAAATCTGCCTCTCGAAATTTTCTAACCTCCAATGACCTGCAATCAACCACACATTTTTTTAACAACACTTGCTATCAAATTGTACTAGAAAAAACCTAATAACACCCAAACATCTACAAAATAACTCAATGTTAAACAAGTCAAATAAAATTAAACTAAAATAAAAAACAAGTAAAGGGATAGAAACTTGGGTTGCCTCCCAAGAAGCGCTTGATTTAACGTCCCTAGCTGGACATGAACACAACTTCACCGCTTTGATTCTTCAAGTTTAATGTTGGCAATGTTCCGAATTTCTTTTCCGATGTAGTGTTTTAATCGTTGCCCATTAACTCGAAAGGTGCGACCATCATTTCCTTCGAGTTCAACAGCCCCAAATGGAGACACTTTCTTGACATTAAACGGTCCTGACCACCTGGACTTCAACTTCCCGGGAAAGAGCTTTAAGCGAGAGTTGAAAAGGAGCACTTGTTGACCTGGAGCGAAATCTCGCCTCAAGATCTGTTGATCGTGCCTCTTCTTGGTCCTCTCCTTGTAAAGACGAGAGCTTTCATATGCGTCATGCTGGAACTCTTCCAACTCATTCAATTGGAGTAATCGTCGCTCGCCCGCTTCCTTCAAATCAAAATTGAGCTTTTTGATGGCCCAAAATGCGCGGTGTTCCAATTCCACGGGTAAATGGCAGGGTTTCCCAAAAACAAGCCTATACGGAGACATGCTGATCGGTGTTTTGAATGCCATCCGATAGGCCCATAATAAGTCATCCAGCTTTGTTGACCAATCTTTCTTGTTCAAGTTGACGGTCTTCTCCAATATTTGCTTGATCTCCCGATTTGAAGCCTCTGCTTGTCCATTTGTTTGGGGATGGTATGCCAGTGCTACCTCGTGCCTCACTCCAAATTTAGATAGCAACATCTCCAATGCCTTGTTGCAGAAATGGGTGCCCTCATCACTAATTAAGGCCCTTGGAGTACCGAAGCTCACAAAAATATTCTTGTGGAGGAACTTGGCCACCACCTTTGCATCATTTGTCGAGGTAGCAACGGCCTCAACCCACTTGGAGACATAATCCACTGCGAGCAAAATATATTCCTGTCCACAAGATGGTGGGAATTGGCCCATGAAGTCGATGCCCCATACGTCGAAGAGCTCAACCTCCAAAATGTTTGTAAGCGGTAGCTCATGCCGCTTGGATATATTCCCTGTTCTTTGACATCAGTCACATGTCTTGACGAAGGTATAATCATCACGAAAAAAGTGGGCCAAGAGAAACCAGATTGAAGGACCTTAGCAGCGGTCCTTGTGGGTCCAAAATGTCCACCATAAGCGGAAGCATGACAATGGTGAAGGATATTGGGATTTCTTCTTTCGCAATACATCTTCTAATCACTTGATCTGCACCTTTCTTGAAAAGAAATGGTTCATCCCAAATATACCACTTCACGTCCTTGAGGAGCTTCTTTTTCATGTGGGGAGTCAAGTCGAGGTAAAACTCCACATGCCGGATAGTTCACCAAATCAGATACCAAGGGAGATTCGCACCAGATATCTCGAGTATATGCTCATCAGGGAACTCTTCTTGGATGCAAGCCTCATCCACTATCTCATTGAGCTCAAGTCTAGATAAATGATCGGCCACAACATTCTCACTCCCCTTTTTATCTCGAATTTCCACATCAAACTCTTGCAGCAAAAGTATCCATCGAATAAATCTCGGCTTTGCCTCCTTCTTGGCAAACAAATGTCTGATGGCCACGTGATCTGTGTGAACGATGACCTTGGAACCGATGATGTTGGAACGAAACTTATCGCAGGCAAAAACCACAGCAAGCATCTCCTTTTTCGTAGTGGTGTAATTCTCACGAGCCTCATTAAGGGTCCCGCTTGCATAATAGATCGCCTGAAAGTCTTGTCTCTTCTTTGGCCTAGCACGGCACCAACAGCAAAATCACTCGCATCACACATCACCTCAAATGGCTCATTCCAATTGGGAGCCACAATGATTGGAGCCGAAATTAGCCTTTCCTTTATCATATCAAAGGCTTTCAAACAAGAGTCATCGAAATCAAAAGTAGCACCTTTCTCAAGAAGGTTGCACAAAGGCTTGACAACCTTAGAGAAGTCCTTAATAAATCGCCGGTAGAATCCTGCATGACCCAAAAAACTTTGAATGCCTCTGACGTTTACCTGTGGTGGAAGCCTCTCAATAGTGTCAATTTTCGCTCGGTCCACCTCGATACCCTTCAATGATACTCGATGGCCTAAGACAATCCCTTCTTTCACCATGAAATGGCATTTCTCCCAATTGAGTACAAGATTCTTCTCTTCACAGCGCTGTAGGACAAGGGATAAATTGTGGAGGCAATGATCAAATGACGACCCAAAAACTGAAAAATCATCCATGAACACCTCCATTATCTCTTCCACCATGTCGGAGAAAATGGCCATCATACACCTTTGAAATGTAGCAGGGGCATTGCATAAACCAAAGGGCATCCGACGGAATGCAAATGTACCATAAGGGCAGGTAAATGTAGTCTTTTCTTGATCCTCTGGGGCTATAGCAATTTGATTATAGCCCGAATAGCTATCAAGAAAACAGTAATACTCAAACCTGCTAGTCGGTCCAACATTTGGTCGATGAATGTAAGAGAAAGTGGTCCTTTTCTGGTGGCTTTATTAAGTTTCTGTAGTCGATGCAAACTCTCCACCCCTGTGGACCGTTCTTGTAGGAAGCAATTCATTTTTGTCGTTTTTCACCACCGTCATACCACCCTTTTTGGCACAACTTGGACCGGCTGACCCAAGAGCTATCTCGAAATGGTATAAATGATTCTGCATTCAACAATTTTAGCACCGGTTCTTACCACTTCTTTCATCATTTGGATTTAATCTTCTCGGTGCTCAACCGATGGCTTGTAAGCCTCCTCCATAAGAATCTTATGCATGCAAGCGGTGGGGCTAATGCCCTTTATGTCTAAAATTGACCAAGCAATAGCAGCCTTATGCTTTTTCGAGCGAGGAGCAACTTCTCTTCTTCTTCTTTACTCAAAAATCTTTGAAATGATTACCGGATTAGTGGACTCTTCACCTAAAAAGGCGTAACGGAGGTGATCGGGTAGTTGTTTCAAGGCTAATCCTCCTTGCGGTGGACTAGTAGGATTAGGTGCCCCCTTAGGTTCCTCATAGATGTTCGTGTGAGTCTCACTCGTTGCTTCACCAGGCAGTGCTTCTAGGGCTAGAACACAATCTAGCACCTCTTCACTTTTAGGGTAGTATTCATCATTCCAATTTTCCACGGCCAAGGAGTTGGTGAGACTATGTTCTAATGAGTCATCACTTAAGAGCTCCTGAGTGAACTCCTTAGTGCACAATTCCACTACTTCAACCCGGTTGCATGATGAGCCTTCACTCGGAAACTTCAATGAGTCAAAGATGTTGAAGTTGACCTCTTCCTCATTGACCCTCAAAGTCAAATTCCCACTATGCACATCAATTAAGGCCCTTCCAGTAGCTAGAAAGGGTCTCCCAAGAATGATGGGAATTTCCCGATCCTCCTCCATATCTAACACAACAAAATCAACCGGGAAGATGAACTTGTCAACTTTTACCAAAACATCCTCAATGATTCCCCTTGGATAGGTAAGGGACCTATCCGCCATTTGTAGTGAGATGGTGGTCGGGGTGACCTCTCCAAGCCCAAGTTTCTGGAATACCGACAAAGGCATGAGGTTTATGCTTGCCCCTAGGTCGCAAAGAGCTCTCTCAAAAGTTGACCCACCAATTGTACATGGAATGGTGAAACTACTGGGGTCTTTGAGCTTTTGCGGTAGCTTCCATTGGAGGATTGCACTACACTCCTCTGTGAGTTTGACTGTCTCATAGTCCTCCAATCTCCTCTTCCTTGACATTATATCCTTCATGAATTTTGCGTAGTTCGGCATTTGCTCAAAGGCGTCCGCAAAAGGTATATTAATATGGATCTTTTTGAAGATGTCCAAAAACTTTGAAAATTGATCATCCATCTTCTTCTTTTGGAGTCTTTGGGGGAATGGGAGCTTTGGTTGAATGATAGGAGGGTTGTCCGGAAAAGAAATTGACCCTGGATTCACCTTGGGTGCTTCCTCCTTTTTCTCCTCATCACTAGTCTTCTTCACAACCTCTTCCACCAGTGTGGTGTTCTCTTCATCAACATTCTCATTTTGAGGATTGAGGCTTTCCACTTCCCTTCCACTTCTCAAAGTGATGGCTTTACATTGATCCTTTGGGTTCTTTTCGGTATCACTTGGGAAGTTCCCTGATGATTGCCCCTTTATAGAATTTGCGAGCTGGGAGATCTGCATCTCCATAGACTTCATAGAAGCATTCATGTTGGTGCAATGCGTCTCAATACTATCAAGTCTAGACTTGTCCTTGTTAAACCGCCCTCGAGTTTCTACAATGAACGTGCTCAATAAGTCTTCTATCGACGACTTGCTCTGAGATAGCGGCTGGCTAAACCCTAGAGGAGGTTGCAATACGTTCTTGTTGTTGCCATAAGAAAAGTTTTCATGGTTCCGAAGCCCTGGGTGGTAGTAAGTTGGAAGGTTGCTCGACATGTTATTGCTTTGGTAGTTGAAATTTCTATTGTTCACATATTGCACCTGTTCAGTATCACTGCTTTCATCCCCAAAGGACGTACCTGTGACCATAGCTGCTGCCTTACTAGATGATGCTTCCCTCGTGGTCAGCTCAGATATCTTGTTGGTTAGAGCTGATACTTATGCTGAAAGGGCTACCAACGGGTCAACCTCATGCATACCTGCAGCTCTCTTCACACTTGACCGCTCACTCGGTCATTGGGCATTGTTGGAGGCCATCTCCTCCAGTAATAATTCGGCCTCCTCGTAGGTCTTGGACAACATCGTCCCACCTGCTGCCGCATCAACAATCGTCCTGGTTTGTCCATTCAGACCATTATAAAAGATCTGGATTTGGAACCAGTCCTAGTATCCATCTTTGCGGGCATTTTTCGATCAACTCCTTAAAAGCGCTCCCCAGGCCTCATAGAGAGGCTCAAAGTCCAAATTGTCTAAATGTGCAATCTCGTTCCTCAGATGAGCGGTCTTTGATGGAGGGAAGAACTTGGTAAGAAACTTCTGCGCCAAATCTTCCCACGTGTCTATACTATCCGCTTGAACTGATTGGAGCCAACCCCTCACCTTGTCCCTAAGTGAAAAAGGGAATAGGCGCATTCTGATAATGTCCTGGTCCACACCATTCATCTTGATGGTGTCACAGATCTCTAGGAACATTGCTAGATGCACATTGGGGTCTTCACAAGGCAACCCCCCATATTGGTTCTGCTGAACCATATTTATTAACGCAGGCTTCAGTTCAAAATTGTTCGCATTAATCGTCCGCCGCCTGATGCCCGAATAATTTTCATTCGAAGATCGAGTAATAATGATCGCTAAGTAATAATGATCCGAAGATCGAGTATCGTCCTCTGGGATTGTTAACTAGGAAAGAGCTAAGTATTGCTATTAATTTAAATCAATTTTATCTAGACAATATAGAATAAGGGAATTAAAACCAAATTTAACAACGTAACTAATTAAAATATGCAATCAACGGATGCCAAAATGAATTGGATTGAAGGGATCTCTGTGATAAAATGAGCTAGGGGGGAATTTGACTTCACCTAATTATGCTATATTTATTTAAATCTGTCACTTATTGATGTGTTACTTCCAATCTTAAATCATGGGTACTAAAATAATCTCACTCCCTCTCCCGAGTGCTAAGTGAAATAATATGTTAAATTAATTAAACTAATATCCCAATTAATTTAACCAATTATGCATTCATTAAGTTTTGCCCAAATTCGATCTCCTAAGGTTATACTAGCCTCCCAACTCAATTATCTCCTTAGGTTGCGTCTCTTAATTATCAACGTATGTAATTAACTCTCCCGAGCCTAATTTCATACATCTAAGGTCTCTCATCTAATGGGTAATTAAATTAGAAATTAAGCACAAGAGATAGAAAAGATTTTAGTATAACACATTCAATAAGCAAACAGATTCTTAAAATAAAGCTTTCATTAAATTAGATCAAAACCCCCTTAGCATGAGGAGTTTAGCTATCCATGCTCAAAATCAAATACACAATTACAAAATACCAAAAATCTATAGTTAAAGCAGAAAATTAAATGATAATTCAAGAAATACAAAAGGAAGAAAGTAATGAAAAACTCCTGATGGATAATCTCCTTTGAAGCCTTCAAACTCCTTGAATCCCCTTGAAAATCTCCAGAAAAGTCCTTGGTTCCAGCTACTTTTTCTTTGGTTCTAGGGTTCTTGCCGTGTATGCTTTCAATCCTCTCTCTCCCCCCGTCCTCTTTAATTTCTGTTCCCTTTTTCCTTTTATATGATGCACAACTCTCCAAATTCGAAAAGCGGCGCTGCAGCCATGGGTGTCTTGTTGCAGATGCTGGCAGCGTCATGTTAGGAGGTAGGGTTTCAGTGCGCTTGGTAGGCGCCTCAGCAGTTTGGAATGCGCCTAGCGCGCATTGGCTTCTGTGGTAAGCGCGTCTCATTGGCTCTTGGATGCGCGCCGAAAGCGCGATTGAACTGCGCCTAACGCGCGGCGGCTGTGGCGGGCGCGCTGCGGTGCGTTGGTGCTGCGACCTGTAACTCACTTGCTCCCTGGATTGTTCTCTGCGGAGGATGCAGGCTGTAGCTTGCTTCTCGTCTTGCTGCGGCCGCACAAATTGGAGATTTTCACGGACTTTTTATCTTTTTCACTTGATTTTCTCCACTTTGCAAATCCTACAAAATAGATTAATGCAAACGTAAAACTAGTGACAAAGTAACTGAAATATGCTCAAAAACTACAATAAATGATGGGGATAAATTGATGAAAAATCAACTTATCAAATACCCCCACACTTAAGCTTTTGCTAGTCCTGAGCAAAACAATGTAAACAGAAGAACAAGAATAACTAAAAAAAAAAAAACAAAAGGCTATGCTAATAAATCTAAACCTAACACAAAATAAAATAAACAAAACACAAATAAAAAGTGAGTGTTCTACATATCCCGATGATCATTCTTTGGTCCTCAACATCCCCTAAAATCTCTGAGTTTTTATGCAAGGCAATCCCTTGTGATGTTCTAGAATTTCAACATGTTTGATGAACACAAAAACATTCAAGCCTCCCGCCTCACACTTAACCATTCAGAACCCGGATTCACTTATTCAACTACATGATTAAGTAACTCACAGCTTAGGATTCCATAGGCCCAACTCAGTTCCGCTCTCCACTAATGTAGGCTAAACGAGTCTTGGAGATCAAAAGGACTTTGCAAGCTTGTTATGTTTGGCTAGGGCTAAAAGTGGTTGAGAAATGGACTTTTCGGCACAAAAAACCCTAAGCATATAGCTTTTCGACCTCAAGCTCACAATTGGAGTTCCCAACACCCCCACACTGGAATTATTCTCACAATAACCACTCATGTACAAGCACCAAAATGGAGAGCTTAATAGAAACAAAATAAAATATATTTATTATTTTTTTTTCTTTCTTTTTTTTTTTTTTTTTTTTTTTTAGCAAAACATAAAAAAAGAATACATTTACACAGTGTTCCCCCTAAGCAAAATTACCCCCTCAGGTTTGTAGCACATGAGGAAGCTCCGTGCTCCTTCAGTTCAAATGTAGACCAAACTCAAATTAACTTACTAGATTATTAACCTAGCAAGCTATCTCAAAGGGCGTGCACAAAGTTCTTTTTCCACAACAGCTTTACCTAAATGCCCTCCGATGGCTAGGGTTCCAACTGAATATGCTTAGAGTCAAGGGGAAGGGAAAATGATATTTATTGTAATAGGTGAGTGTTTTATAAATGTGGGTAAAGCAAAAATCATGCTAAGGCTCAAAGGGGACATTCGAGGGATATAATCCAAAAGGTAGGCATAGAAAGCCTCAATCGATCTAAAAGAATGCCTAAATCATTTCTCTGCTGACTAGCTAGCCTAGGATTTCGCCTCGAGTTTCCCTAAGTTGAGTTCTAGAATCCTTAATGTACCATGAACTTAATTAATTGAATAATTTTCCTCTAGGTCCCTAAATGGTTAGCGATAAGGTCTTTTCTTACGAGAACTAGAGTATTTCATGCTCACCAATTGTCAAGCACACAGAATTCACAAACGACACATTGCACAAAAACTCAGAAAAATCAAGAGATAATGTCATCATTGGTTCATTGGAAAAACAACTCACTAAAAAAAAAAAACACAAAAAACTAACAACACAAACTAAATAACAAGTGTTGATGTAGTCCAATAGTTCCCCCCACACTTACATATTACATTGTCCTCAATGTTAATGAAATAGAAACAGACAATGAAAATGTAATTGAACAATACCTGGGAGGCGAGATATGACTCTTGCCTCCTAAGGGTGGTCGTCATCCATGTCGTGTGGAGGTGGTGGTGGCTAGAAAGTGGCCTGCTGCTGTGGATTATTGGACTGTGGTTGCTACTGGAAGTCCGGCCAATAAGTACTCCAGATGTGCGCAGGAAAAGGAGGGACATGGGGATAGCTGCCGACGCCGAGACCCGCATCAATGCGAGTCTGGGCCAGTGCTTGCTCCAATGATGCCAAACAAGCGGTGTGGTGCTCCGCCAACTCAATAATCAGCTTCCTGGTCAAGGCGGACTGACTCTGGAGATCGACAATTTGCTCCTCATGCCGATCAACCCGGCTAGGTAAGACCTCGCGAGACGCAGGGGCTGTCCGCTTCTGCTTTGGCTGTGGAGGCTGCGATGGTCCTGCACCTCCCTTGTGCTCTGAGCACGCCCGGCCGAGAGCTATCCGCATGATGCTATTGTGTTCAAAAGCCCGAATGGGCTTCTCAAGGTGAGCATCCAGCAAGGTCACTCCAGCGTTCAGAAAAAGGTCTGTCAGCAACGACAGGAATGGGAGGCTAATGCTGTTTTTCTACAGGGCATGGTGAATACCGCTGTTGATGATAGCCCCCACATTCAAGGGCTCTTAAGATCAAAGCCCTATCTTTTGTAACCTCCGATATGTGGGTCGAAGGAACAAGCCTTGAGCATACAAAATGGAACCACACCTTGGTGTAGTTCGCCAAATATCGAGCCTCAAAGGCGGATTCGGTGTTTTGCTTTATTGTCCACCTCGCAGGCCCGTCGCAAAGGGCTTCCAAGATTTCCTACGGATCTCAATCTGGCAATTCTTGTTGTTGATCAGAATTGAGGGTGGGGATGCCAAAGTGATTGTTAATCATCTCGGCATCAAATTTGATCACACGCCCCCTCACCATGGTCTTGTTCCTGGTACACTTTTTCGCGTTCACGAAAAATTCGCGAACGAGAGTAGTGGACCCCGCTGTAGGCTCAGAACAAAATTTTTCCCAGCCCCTGTCCCTAATAACATTCATGATGCCCGGCGGTAATTCGCCATTTCTTATGTCGAAACCCCTTTCTCGAATGCAGGCTTGGGTCTCATTGTGTTGTTCTTATTGTTCTTGTGCGTCCTTTGACACAAAACGAACAATATCATACTCGGGAGGAGGCACTACTGGGTTAGGGGATTCTAAAGTGGCAGGGGCGGGTGGGCGGTTGCTAGAGCTCGCCCCAAACTTCATCCGGTTGGAAGTTGTCTTCCGCGGCATTTTTTTTAACCGGCAGCCCAAAGTCCACTAAACAAATGCCCCTCAAGTTTCACTCGAAAAACCGATTCTTCCCTCTTTTTATTTCTTATGAGTGCCCAATCTCCAAAAATAAATTCGGCAGAGTTTCCCCTAAAAATCTAGTGTTTTCCGTGCTCAAAATTGTAAGTTCACAAGTGCTCGAACTCCCTAGAGAATTCGAGGCCCAGACAAATCCAAATTTGAGGAAAAACGCAGAAGAAACACTTACTTGATGCCGTGAAGAAGTGAGAGAAATTCAGACGAAAAGCATTAAGATCTCCACTAGAGTCGCTGCCAAAGTGAATGATTGAAGATGAAGAGTGAAATTTTGGGAGAATTTTAGAGAATTTCAGAGTATCTTTGGCTAAGAAAAGGTCGGGTTTGTTGAAAATTTTTGGAAGAGGCGGAAATGGGGGCTAGGGTTTCCACTGAAAATTTCCTAAATTGGCTACAGCGCGGACACGCGCTGCAGCGCGCTGTTCTTCGCGCTCCAGCGTGCAAAAAGTCCATCTCCTGGCGAATGCGCGCTTAGGCGCACCACTTTTCACGCTGCAGCGCGCGTCTTGAAAATGCGAGATGTGCGCTGCAGCGCATGAATACGCGCTGCAGCCTGCGTTTTTTTTCTGTCTCGGTTTTTTTTTTTTTGCCGATGCGCGCTTAAGCGCGCTATTTTTCACGCTGCAGCGCGCGTCTCGGAAATGAGAGATGCGCGCTGCAGTGCATGAATGCGCACTGCAGCCTGCATCTTTTTCATTCTCGGGTTCTTTTTTTTTTGATGATGCGCGCTTAGGCGCGCTAATTTTTCACGCTGCAGCCTGCGTGCTTTTCTTCCTCGGGTTTTCATCTTAACACAGGTCTGAGTCAACACTTTCCCCTGGAAATCTGCCTCTCGAAATTTTCTAACCTCCAATGACCTGCAATCAACCACACATTTTTTTAACAACACTTGCTATCAAATTGTACTAGAAAAAACCTAATAACACCCAAACATCTACAAAATAACTCAATGTTAAACAAGTCAAATAAAATTAAACTAAAATAAAAAACAAGTGAAGGGATAGAAACTTGGGTTGCCTCCCAAGAAGCGCTTGATTTAACGTCCCTAGCTGGACATGAACACAACTTCACCGCTTTGATTCTTCAAGTCGAATGTTGGCGATGTTCCGAATTTCTTTTCCGAAGTAGTGTTTTAATCGTTGCCCATTAACTCGAAAGGTGCGACCATCATTTCCTTCGAGTTCAATAGCCACAAATGGAGACACTTTCTTGACATTAAACGGTCCTGACCACCTGGACTTCAACTTCCCGGGAAAGAGCTTTAAGGGAGAGTTGAAAAGGAGCACTTGTTGACCTGGAGCGAAATCTTGCCTCAAGATCTGTTGGTCGTGCCTCTTCTTGGTCCTCTCCTTGTAAAGACGAGAGCTTTCATATGCATCATGCTGGAACTCTTCCAACTCATTCAATTGGAGTAATCGTCGCTCGCCCGCTTCCTTCAAATCAAAATTGAGCTTTTTGATGGCCCAAAATGCCCGGTGTTCCAATTCCACGGGTAAATGGCAGGGTTTCCCAAAAACAAGCCTATATGGAGACATGCTGATCGGTGTTTTGAATGCCATCCGATAGGCCCATAATGAGTCATCCAGCTTTGTTGACCAATCTTTCCTGTTCAAGTTGACGGTCTTCTCCAATATTTGCTTGATCTCCCGGTTTGAAGCCTCTGCTTGTCCATTTGTTTGGGGATGGTATGCCAGTGCTACCTTGTGCCTCACTCCAAATTTAGATAGCAACATCTCCAATGCCTTGTCGTAGAAATGGGTGCCCTCATCACTAATTAAGGCCCTGGATTGTTCTCTGGAGGTCGCAGGCTGTAGCTTGCTTCTCGTGCGCTGCAGCACGCACAAATTGGAGATTTTCATGGACTTTTTATCTTTTTCAGTTGATTTTCTCCACTTTGCAAATCCTACAAAATAGATTAACGCAAACGTAAAACTAGTGACAAATTAACTGAAATATGCTCAAAAACTACAATCAATGATGGGGATAAATTGATGAAAAATCAACTTATCATGTCTCTTCTTCCAAGTCCCTAAAACCTTTAAGTTGTCTAGGAGTTCTTTAATCTTAGTTTTGAGGGTTGGTTTTCCTTCGACTGTTTATTTCTCTTATTTACCTTTTCTTTTTAATTTAACCTTTTACCCTTTTTTGCAACGTCTTTGAACCTTTAGCTTCTTGAACTTGGGGGAAACTAAGGAAGGAAAAGTCAAAAAAGAGAGCTTCCTCTTCTTCTACCTAACAAAAAAAGACTTCTGAGCCAGCCGTTGAGTCTGCTTCAGGGGCGTCTGGGGCTAAAAGATGAAGGAAATACAAGATGCCAATGACAGACGACTCTTTGGTCCCCGCTGTTTCTATCCTAGATATTCCAGAGGGTTTTCCTCCTAAAGATCACCTATTCCTCCCAATAGCGAAGGTTAAGGACTCAAACTTCCTCATCCTCAATGTTATTGACGCTCAGATTGAGGTGATGTTAGACCTCCCTCCATGCTTTTCTCTCGTTTTCTAGGCTTTATAGGAGTCATTTTTCAACAGGCATCGAGTCGCCGCTACTCAGACTCCTCTCCTCGATTGCCAACGCAAGCAAGTATCCCATCAGATACATGTAAGCCTCAACCTTCTTAACTTTTAACTTTTCTTCTTTTCTTTCTACACCAATCAGCTCCTAACTTCAGTTTGTTTTTGCAGGCTCTTGTCCTCTCCCTCCTCAATCTGATTAACATAGTCAAAGTCAAAGGTTAGAGCAATGAGATGGACTATATCGGAGCGAACCTTAAGGCTCTCCTTGATCCGGAAAAGCTCACCTTAAAGACCAATGCAGAGGAGAGGGATCAGGCCACATAGAAGATTAAGGATATCTGTAACGACCCCTCATGAGCCGTCACAGTTGTCTTAACTTTCAAACATTTACCTCTTAAAGAATGCGGAAAATAGTTAAGCTTGAAACACTTTACTTTGAATGAATTAAAAAAAAAATCTAAAGTATTCTTCAAATGAAACCACCATAAACCAAAGTTCCAAAAATAATAAAAAAAAATTAAAAACTTTATTTAAAATTAAGCATTTTCATTCGATGATCGTTTCTCCTATTTTCCTATCACGCATAGCTCGCATCTCCTCCAAGATTCTCCATGGCTATAACTTACCCTTTAGTTCATTTGCAACATGAAATAACTGATATAAGTAAGGGCTTAGTAAGACACTTAAATCTTACAAACATAAATGAACATTTCTATTCATCAACAATAAACGTCATCATGAGAACAATTATTTTTGAACATATTTTAATTTTAAAATCCATCATATATTGGGCCCAACGTTGTACCATCATATCACACTAGCCATAGAAAGCATCAGATAGCAAAACTCATACCATCATATATTGGCCCCTCAAATACTATTTTAAAATCAGATCACATAAGCTGGAAATTCCAGCACTAGTAAATTCAAAAAATACCAAAATAGATTCATTAAAGATGAAATCAACTCCAACCACATGCATACTATAACCAGCCCTAAGATATGTTCTTAAAACATTCAAATCACATATTCTATAAAATTCTCGTGGCAAAGCAAGTTAGAAACATCAACATGACCATCGAAATTCACATATCTTTCAACTCGAATCCTAATACAACATCCTAACTCATGTTTCTATGAAATCACAAATTATAACATAGAAGAAACAACTATATAAGAAAAAAACATAATTCCTAGCATGGCTCTCTAGAATTTATCAAATTGTGAAGACACCAAAACACCCAAAACAATAACCGAGTCATGCATTCCAATCCAAAATAAAACCTTGAAGCCATGGACCCTAAACATAATCTAAATCACATATATCCTCCCTCAATCATCAACAAATAAATATCCTCCATCATCCTCTCAAACTATAATAATCAAACCCAAAGTAAAATCATGCAAACTCTCATGGAATTTAAAACCAAACAACAAGAAAGAACTATACCTTGAGAATCCTCTTGATTTTGGGTTGGAAGAATTGAAAGTTTACAAAATGGATTGAATAATGGAGGTTTGATGGCTGGTCTTGGAGGCTCTTTGTGACCCTTTTTCTGAACATGTGGAAGGTGGAAGAGAGAGAGAGAATGCCGTTAGAGAGAGGGAGAGAGCAAGGGTAGAAAATACTTCTAGAATTTCCATTCTTGTTTGAGTGCCATATCCTGGTCGGAGACTGGTGGGTAATCCAGATGGTATACTAGCCACATTTTCTTACTCCGATCTCTGATTTGTGTAAATGAGAAGGCATTGAAAGGCTTTTAAAAGGCTCTAAAGTTTTCTATAAACTAAAGGAATAATTTTAAAAAAACTTAATTTCTTTAGAGCTAAAAATTAACATCATGGAAATGGTTCTTTTCGTAAGTCACTTAATTTCATGGACTATTACATGAAGTACATCATGTCATGAACATATATTCATTTATCAAATCATCAAAAAAATGAACATATATATAATTTCTATAAAATGGCATGACCTTGTTGTCAGCACCTCGAGTCGTCGTTGCATTCACCTGGAATAAATAACTCAACATGATGTTAGTTATATATAACACTGTAACATTATTCATGTTAATTCCTAATGTCTATTTCTAAGAATTTTGGCGGTTTAGAAAAATGGGTGTTACAACCCCTCACTCATGGTATCTTCTTGTTTCCATGTAGCTTCATCTATCTTTTGATTACACCAAAAGAATTTTTACTAGAGAGATGTCTTTGTTTCTCAAGGTGTTCATATTCCGGTCTAAAATCTCAACTGGTTTCTCTTCATAGCTTATATCGTCTTGAATCTGAACTGCTTGCGGCTTGATGACATGTTAAGGATCTGGTACATATTTCTTCAACATTGACACATGGAACATATAGTAGATAGATGCCATCTCCCGAGGGAACTCTAGCTTGTAAGCTACTTTTCCTATCTGGTCAATCACCTCGTATGGTCTGACGCACCTCCGACTAAGCTTGCCTTTCTTCCCAAATTGCATCATGCCCTTCATTTGGGCTGTTGAATAGGTGTCCTTAAAGCGTGAGATGTAATAAGGATATTTTATTATTTGATTAATAAAATAGTTTCTAAATTATTTATGTGCATGATTATTAAATACTTCTTGAATATCATTGAAAACTCCCTAATTATTTATGTAACCTTAAATATTGTATATAAGTTTTATATACGATATGATAATATTTAAGGATAATAATCGAAACGATGTTCGTAATGAATTTAATTAAAGTTTTAGAATCTTTAATTAAAACATTACTAATACATGTCATTTCCATTAAGAATGGAATGGTATTATTTGCATCATTAATATAGAGGGATATTGAATGAGTGTATTATACATAATGGGATTATGTACAACTGGGACACATATGCAATTTGATTTTCAAATAATATTCATTAAGTATAGAAAATCAAATTTGAGTCTACCGATGGTCATATATAGAATGATCTTAATCGTGAGTTATTAATAGACTTCTATTTATGGATTCGTGTTCTTTGACTTACTCGGTATGAATTTTGAGATCCTAAATCCTATTTCTTGTATCTTGGGAATATGATGAAATGGGTAGCTGGAAATTCTAATATACAAGATGGAATCCATTCCTTCTTCTTTGAAGAAGCAGATAAATAATTCCCTTAATGGTTGATTCGGTACTTGAATAAGTAACGAGCTCGTATTCATGAATGTGTTTTATGAATATACTATTCATTAGAGAATCAATGGTTCTCAAGAATAGGTGTCCTTAAAGCGTGAGAGGTTAACGAATTTTACCTAGCTCTAATTATAAATTATTTATGGAGGATCGATCTATATGTAGTGACTACATCAAATGGATGCTTCAAGTTCTTAGAAGTAAATTATGTCTATAATTTTGAGAGTGCAATTTCAAGTTTTTAGTGGATTAACTTTTGGAAATAATAGAATTAATTAATTAATTCAAGAGTTTAATTAATTATTAATTTTATTGGAGCTCAGAATTATAGGTCCATAAGTCCCCCCATTATCCTTGTATTATTTGCAAGAGAAGATAAATTATCGAGATTTTACTTCACTCATGATAAGTGCACAAATTTACACTTTTAATGTTCATAATTGTCAAATTATTTTATCAAATTTGTGATTTTAATTTCAAATATTCCTAAATTTAGAGGATTTTATTTTAATCAGATTTATTTTATTTTTCAGGTTTTTGAAGAAAAGAATTAGATTTGGGCTACTTTACCAAGCATAACCCAAAAGTTCCGCCAGCCGAGCGTCCGAGCCGCGCCGAGCCATCCAAGCCGCATGCCCATCCAGCTGCCACGGGTCGTGGACTGCACAAGCCAGGCGCGGGCCCCAGCGCACGGTCTTCCTCCCCGGGCGAGTGCTTCCCACGCGCGCGTCAGGCCTTCTTCATCCAATCTCCGCGTGGGTCCCGCGTGCAGCTTCTTCCCTATCAACGCTCGCCACGTGTCGCGAGCCGAAGTGTTGTCAGCCACTTCTTCTTCTCCACCAATCAACGCGCGCCACGCGTCCTAACTTCCCCTGCGTGCATCCAGCTGTCGGCCTATGCCCTCTCCCATGTTGCCACGTGTCCGAGACTTCAGCAGAGCCCAACGTAGTTCTCCTCCTGCGACACGTGTCCAATCTTTTGGGCTTCTTCTCAGGCGTTTTCTTCCGTTGCCCTTATTCATTTATCAATTTTTACTCACAAAATTAAGTGTAGTAAATTTTTATGAACGTTTTTGTTAATTTTATTTTTCCGGTTGTAACTTTTATCATGACCCAAAACTCTATAAATAGGGTCATGTTAAGGTGTTGAGAGGTTGATTTTTTTTAGTCTAAATTTTGATACATTTTTCTCTTGTTGGTGTGGTTAGAGAGGAACCTATATGTGAAGTGATCTTGAGTGGATTTTGATTCTCTATTTGTTCTCCAAAGTTTATATATTTGAGTGATTAATTTTCTTCTATCTTCTTCTAACTTCTCATATCAACATATTTTATCATCAACTTTTATATAAATCTAGTCACGCTCTTTTTATGTGATTGTTGCATGATATTATATATTGGTAGGTATTATTTTATGAGTAGTCTTTTACTGCAGTATTGCCAACGGTATATTGTCGCTCTTAGATTTCTCATAAGATAATTTTTCCTAGTTCTCAACGTAAGAATTTTACTCACTCAAATACATTTTAATTCACATGTTCTTCAAATATTTATTTTCCGATTGTTAGTTTGGGATGTGAAACTTTCAATTTAGTAATCTCAAGGATCAAAATTCATTTGGGTGAACCAAGCATATAGGGAAATCTCGACGCCTTATCACTTTTAAATATAATTTTCTCCTATATTTTTCTTTAACTTTAACCTCTCAACAAAAATTCCATTCTCTTTTATTTTTACTTTAATATTTATCTCCTAAAACTTTTTATTTGCTAATCTTTTCTTGTTTAATTTGTCACCTCCTTGTGGATACGACCGCCCTAACTGTGCTACCGCGACCGCTTTATTTTCAACACGTTTGGGCGTAACCAAATTTTGGCACCGTTGCCGGGGAGGTGCGTCAACAAGATTGTTCAGTAGATAATTAGCCAAAGAGGTAAGGCGTATTCATCTTTTATTTATTTATTTTTTTTGTTTGGCACGTTTCTTAAAAAAAAAAAAAAAAAAAAAAAAAAAAAAAAACGTTGTCTATTAGGTCTCCATTGTGTTTGTGGTTTCCGTGTCCAGTTGTGAGTTATTGGTGAATAATTTTGTCCATTTTTATTTGTGTGGTCGGTGGAGTTAACCGTTGGTTTAAAAACATTTTACTTTATTGGTCAAGCCATTGTCAGTTTTGTTTTGTGTTTTTAACTCTTTAATCTCGTCTGACTGTTTTCACTTTCAGTCCTTGTTGTCCTTATTCTTTCCCTTTCTTTTAAACAGTTTCTTGCTTTGACTTTTTGTCTATTTATATTTGTTGGTAAAAAAAAAAAAAAAAAAAAAAAAAAAAGTTGCATTTTGTTCTTTTCACGTAGCTTTATTTGACCTTTTGTTAGCTTTGCTTCCAGTTTGTTTTGGGTTTTGTGTCAGTTCCGTTGCTTGTTTTGATTAATTTAGAATTACAATCTTCATTTTTTTTATTATTTTTTATCAGTTTTTTTATTAATTTATTTTTGTAATATTAATTTTCTCCTTTATTTATTTCTTAATGGTCTTGAATAGCCTAATTTAATTTTTCATAATTGGTATTAATTTTTAGAATTAGTTTTTAGGTTGTGACTCTTAGGTGACCAATTTAGACATTAAATTAGGACTTTTAATCTCTCATAATTTGTGTAACCTTAGGTTTTAGAATAGTATTAACTTAGGGTACTAATATCTAACATTTAACATTTCATAAAATACGTCATAAAATTTAATAAAATTTTCAAGCAATTTTGTGGAAACGTTGGAAAGTACAAACTAAGGGAGTTTTGTCTAGGAGGCTGGTTCCTGTTAGCGTTCTACGCCACCAGTCTTTCCTGGGAACGTTGCTCTGTCTAGGAGGTTAGTTTTTAAGGAGGCCTCGCGCCACCAATCTTTCCTGGGAGCACTCTTGGGGGTTGCGATTCGCGGTTCCACATTATTGTTTTCTTTGTTTGAAAAAAAAATAATAAAATAATAAAAAATAATAAAAAAAGTGAAACGTTGTAAAGTGAATGAATAATTATAGAGACGAATTAGGGAGATTCGCAAGAAGACCGGAGAACCCTAGTGAAGTTTCTTCCCACACGTCAAGTCCTCCCTCGACCCCAGCCTCACTAGGAGTTGCAAATCCGTTCGCGATGGCTCAAAACGAGGAGGTCCAGCAGAAGACGTTGAACGATTATCTTCACCCTACACGTACGGCCACACCATCATGCATAATGTTTCCCTCTAATATGCCGAATTTGGATTTCAAGCCGGGCATGATCCAACTCTTGCCGACCTTTCACGGGTTAGAGAGCGAGAATCCATACATGCATATTAGGGAGTTTGAAGAAGTGGTGGCCACTTTTCACAACCGAGCTGAAGCCGCGGACTCTGTGCAATTGAAATTCTTTCCTTTCTCTTTGAAGGAAAAGGCTAAAAGCTGGTTGTATTCTCTGCAACCTAGGTCTATTGGAACTTGGGAAGAAATGATGACATCATTTTTCAACAAGTATTGCCCTCACCATAAGACCAATGGTCTAAAGCGACAGATCTCGACCTTTACCCAAAAGGACAATGAAACTCTATATCACGTTTGGGAACGGTTTAAGGATCTGTTAAATCAGTGTCCTCACCATGGTTACGAGAGTTGGCGCCTCGTCAGTTATTTTTATGAAGGACTCACGATCCGAGAGCGCCAATTTATGGAGATGATGTGCAATGGTGAGTTTCTCCAAAAGGATCCCGAGGAGGCTTTTGAGTATCTCAACGAGTTAGCCGAAAAAGCCCACACATGGACTGGTCCAAGTGCTACTGACAGCACCAATAGGTCCCGACCGGTTGGAATCTATCAATTAAGGGAGGACGACAACCTCAAAGCCCAAGTCGAATCTTTGACAAGGCAAATCGAGGTCCTCAAAGGCAAAGAAGGTAGAGGAATCAACACGGTCGCAAGGGCAGAGACATGAGCCATGCTTTGTCTGTGGTAGGGTGGAACATTTAGCTAAGGATTGTCCTGCTTATGGTGAAATTAGAGGGGTTTATGAGGAGCAATGCAATGCCTTAGGGGCATACAACAAACCCTTCTCTAACACATACAATCCTGGCTGGAGGAACCATCCAAACTTCAGTTGGAGAGATTCCACCCAAGCACAACCATCGGAAGGACAATGGAGGACTGAGCAACAGTCGCAACCACCAAAGGCGTATTTTGCACCTCAATACAATTCTCAACAGCCAATGAGTTCTCTTGAGAACACCTTGCAATCTTTCATGGAGGTGCAGAGTAAGACGAATCAGAAGTTTGAGTCACTGTTCACGCAAATGGTGGAAGAAAGTAAAGAAATGAAGAGTCAAAGTACGAAGCTGACTGGAGCTTTGGCTGTTCAAGAACGCGGCAAGTTCCCTTCACAAGCTCAGTCAAACCAAAAAGGCCAACTTATGGAGCAAACCTCTTGAGGAGTTTGCTTCCAACACTTTTGTATCATATTTTTGTTTCTTTATTTTGTTTGGTGTGTTTTGTGTGATTTGTGTGCTTTTATTTTTAGTTTGATTTTGTGTGATTTTATATTTGTTTGTGTTTTGGAGAATCAGTTCAGGAGGCTTGGCTTTGTTCCAATGTTCATCATCCAGGTGTTCTCTTTCCCTGTCTTCTTCATATTGCATATATTTTTAGACATTGAGGACACTGTTGATTTTGGGTTGGGGGTGGTGAGCATATTCATGCGTGAGATCAATTTTTGTCTTGTTGTTATTTTGGGTCAAAATTTTTGCAAGATTATCTAGGTATGATTTCAAAATGTTCGGTTTGAGTCAGTTTTTGCTATCTTAATTACCAAGAAATGATTTCCAGAGTTATTTTTGAGCACATGCCAGACCTTTGTGGTAAGATGGTTGTTAACACATTTAGTTGAGAAAAATCCCGAGATTAAGTTTTCATTTTTGGTGAGTTGTGAGAGTTGAGAAAACAGCTTTTTGAACTTTCATTGATCTTTTGAGTTGGTTGAGTCATTATTGGAGCACCATTGCTTGACTTGTGACATTTTCTTGAGGGATGATTTCTGGTTAGGAATAATTTTTAGAATTGAGCCATGTGTTGTAAATATTTATCATTTTTCTTTTGTCTTTTATCATAAAAAAAAAGAAAAAAAAGAAAAAGAAAAAAAAAGAGAGCAAGAGCAGCATTTTATCATCAATGTTTATGTAGTATGGTTGTACTCACATCTTTCGCTGCATAGCAGCCAGTCAAAAGAATGCCTACTACATCAGTTTCATCAAATGTATGTTGTCTCTTGCCTTAAAAAAAAGAAAAAAAAAACAAAAAAAAATGTGTTTGTTTGTTTGTATTTTTTGGCTCTTTGTGTGTTTATGAGATCTTCCTTTTGACCAGAATAAAATCCCAAAAGCTTGTTTATGGTTTGAGTGATGGATTGTTCCAAACATGTGATTTGCCTATCATTTTATCAATGTTTGTTTATTAGCATGTCCTTAAATTGCATTCTCTCGAGCGTTGATTGATTGAATTCCAACTCCATGAGTGAAAACCCTTTGCATTAAAATATTTCTGACACCCGTGAGGTAAATGGAGTTGAGACTTTTTCTTGGTGAATATTTCGATGCTATTTGTGTTATGGACTGTGGTAAGAGGGATACGGTTTGGTGCACACACACACGACTCTGGAATTATGACTGAAGTAGTTTTGATAGCATTTTTTGATCACTTACTAATGTTTTGTTTGATTGCTCAGGTGATTTTGCTAGTTTTGATTTGAATTTTCAGCTTGACATGATTTTTTCTTTCGCTTGAATTGCTAGAGACTAGCAATAAGTTGGTTGGGAGTTGTGATAAGTGCACAAATTTACACTTTTAATGTTCATAATTGTCAAATTATTTTATCAAATTTGTGATTTTAATTTCAAATATTCTTAAATTTAGAGGATTTAATTTTAATCAGATTTATTTTATTTTTCAGGTTTTTGAAGAAAACAATTAGATTTGGGCTACTTTACCAAGCATAACCCAAAAGTTGAGCCCAATTCAGCCCACTCAGAAGCCCAGTTTGCCAGCCGAGCGTCCGAGCTGTGCCGAGCCATCCAAGCCGCATGCCCATCCAGCTGCCACGTGTCGTGGACTGCACAAGCCAGGCGCGGGCCCCAGCGCACGGTCTTCCTCCCCGGGCGAGTGCTTCCCATGCGCGCGTCAGGCCTTCTTCATCCAATCTCCGCGTGGGTCACGCGTGCAGCTTCTTTCCTATCAACGCTCGCCACGTGTCGCGAGCAGAAGTATTGTCGGCCACTTCTTCTTCTCCACCAATCAACACGCGCCACGCGTCCTAACTTCCCCTGCGTGCATCCAGCTGTCGGCCTATGCCCTCTCCCGTGTTACCACGTGTCCGAGACTTCAGCAGAGCCCAACGTAGTTCTCCTCCTGCGACACGTGTCCAATCTTTTGGGCTTCTTCTCAGGCGTTTTCTTCCGTTGCCCTTATTCATTTATCAATTTTTACTCACAAAATTAAGTGTAGTAAATTTTTATGAACGTTTTTGTTAATTTTATTTTTCCGGTTGTAACTTTTATCATGACCCAAAACTCTATAAATAGGGTCATGTTAAGGTTTTGAGAGGTTGATTTTTTTTAGTCTAAATTTTGATACATTTTTCTCTTGTTGGTGTGGTTAGAGAGGAACCTATATGTGAAGTGATCTTGAGTGGATTTTGATTCTCTATTTGTTCTCCAAAGTTTATATATTTGAGTGATTAATTTTCTTCTATCTTCTTCTAACTTCTCATTACAACATATTTTATTGTCAACTTTTATATAAATCTAGTCACGCTCTTTTTATGTGATTGTTGCATGATATTATATATTGGTAGGTATTGTTTTATGAGTAGTCTTTTACTGCAGTATTGCCAACGGTATATTGTCGCTCTTAGATTTCTCATAAGATAACTTTTCCTAGTTCTCAACGTAAGAATTTTACTCACTCAAATACATTTTAATTCACATGTTCTTCAAATATTTATTTTTCAATTGTTAGTTTGGGATGTGAAACTTTCAATTGAGTAATCTCAAGGATCAAAATTCATTTGGGTGAACCAAGAATATAGGGGAATCTCGACGCCTTACCTCTTTTAAATATAATTTTCTCCTATATTTTTCTTTAACTTTAACCTCTCAACAAAAATTCCATTCTCTTTTATTTTTACTTTATTATTTATCTCCTAAAACTTTTTATTTGCTAATCTTTTCTTGTTTAATTTGTCACCTCCTTGTGGATACGACCGCCCTAACTGTGCTACCGCGACCGCTTTATTTTCAACACGTTTGGGCGTAACTAACTCACGAATAATTAATTGAAAATTAATTATATATTAAATAATATGATTATTTAATTATTGTGTCACATTGTGGTGGGACCACAGGGGATGTGTGACATCAGGAAAAATCTCACCGGTTTTTTTAGTTGCTTTCTCTCCAAGTAATCCGGCTTACCTGTTCGATAAGTTTTTTCAATTAAATTCAATAAGGAAAGTAAGATGTTACTTTATTTGGAGTTGAATTTAAGCCAAAATTGGAAACTAGATTGGGAAAAAATTTTCTCCTTCTTTCCTAGTTGATGGCCGGTCAAACCTATCGCAAAAAGGGATGCCATTTTTGTTTCCAAAAGAAAAAAAGAAACTATGTTTTAATAAGATTAAAAATATAGTAGTTGTCAATTTCTATTTTTTCTTTGTCTACAAGCCAAGACTTCTCCTAATTGTCTATATATTGGAGACAATAGAAATTGGAAAAGATTGATTGATTTTTCTCCCAATTACCCTAGGTTGGCCGAATTTCTCAAGAGAGAAAAGAGAAGAAAAGTTCTTCCAATTTTCTCCATTCTTTCACATACACGCGTTGATTGTGAAAGGATAGAAAATAAGTGAATGATTGTTCTGATAGTTATACCTTGAGCCCACACTCATCGTCGTACAAAATCAAGGAGTAGATGAGGAAGGCTTAGTTGTTCTAAGAAAGCTTTTGGAGTAAGGAACGTTCGTTGGCTAAAGACCTTAAGTTATCTTCCTAATCATTAGCAAGGTATCTTTTCTTACATATTAATAAGATTAATTTATTTTGGCATAAATTAATATAATCTATAACATATTCAAAAGGTTTGGTGAAATTTTTTTGTTATACACGATCCGCACCACCATGCTTCTGCACTCAAAAATGTTTCAAAAACCAATAATTAGTATCAGAGCGGTCTATAGACTATATTATTTTATGCCATAATTATGTGATATTCAATCTTTTTTAAATATATGATATTTAAAATTGTATGTATGTGATGGATAGGCACTTGCATATATTATGGATGTTCATATTTTCATGTTTGATAAAATGTATGGATGACGGATTTGGTCATTAATTATATGGTTCCATGGATCGGTATTATTCGTTTACAATTTCAATTCGATTAGTAATTTTGTAAACCATCGGGTATAGGATTTTGTTGTAATTTTAAGTGTAAAATTACAAAATCCCACCGCTGGACCACTCTTGCTGCTGTCACTGCCAATGTCGTTCCTTCGTGCCACTGTCGGACCCTGCTGCTGCCCAACCAGCCCGACCAGCGCGCCACTACTGCACCCTAACGTGCCACTGCTGCACCCTAGTGTGCTCATGTCGTGCTACCGCATTGCTGTGGCATATTATTTTTTCTCTTGGCGTGCTACAGCATTGCTGCAGCATACTATTTCTGCCGCACCCTGCAACCCCTGTCAGCAACTCCAGCCATGCCTGTTTGATTCATGCATGATCCGAAAGTGTTTCAAATGGAGGAGAAATAGTGTTTGGAGCCGAAGAAGATGAAATGAAAGGCCGAAGAATTAAATTCAAGGCCCGTTGATGTAGCGCATGTAAATTTTTGTAATTTTAATTCCATTATTTATTTTCAATTGGGTTGTAATTTAATTATCCATGGAACCTGGTCAAATTCTTCTCAATAGATAATTGCATATTTTATATTTCATGCGATGATTATATATTATATGTCCATGCATATAACATGCCATATATATTTAGCGTGCCATATAGATTTGGCATGCATACATGCGCATATTATTATTTATTTTATTTTGTTAAAAGAGTTTTGAAAAATAAAATAAGGATTATGCACTAAATTGGTTTAATGAGATTAAATTGATTTTGTTGCAATGTTGATTTGCAAAACAATGTAATTATGTGAAATGAAATTTAAGAGTTAAATTTTTAGAATTTCACATATTCAATAAAATAAAATGTTTATTTTATTGAAATTTGAAAACCATGAGATGATTTTAAAAAAAAATACATATTTAGAAAATATTGAGTGGGAGAGAGTTGTATGGCAATATGACCCAGTTGTCTCAACTATTAGTTCAACACTGTGAGATCCAGAATGGCACTTCACAACGGCTTTGATTTCGTCCTACCTCCGGAGAGTGTCCGTTCTAGATCAATACCAAGGTTGACTTCCTAGCAGTAGGATTCAATGATGTATTTTCAGTTTGACCTATGATGATGGGTATTTCTACCAACGAATCAAGTACTTTTAAGCTTGAATATTTGTAAGTTTTCAAGCATTTTTGTTAGTTTAATGTCTTTTGTGTGTTTTTTATAGGAAATATAAATAAATGTCAACTTGGATGATTTTGCATGAAGAAAAGAAGAATATTTGCCTAACTTGTGAATCAATGAAAAGAGGATGTGAAAGAGGATTTTGTGGCACAAAAGAGGAGGCTTTGGATTGCAAGAAAGGGCTGCAGCGCGCTTCTTCATAGGCTACAAATAGCGCAAAGAAGAGAGAGAGAGGGGAAGCGCAGGCGCGCAAGACAACATGCGCTTGCAGCCTGGCTGCAGCCTCCTAGCCCCAAAGACGTGCTGCTGCAGCAAGACGAAATAAGCTGCAGCGCGCCCCTTAATGTTCGCGCGCAGCAGCAAGACCAAGGCACGCTGCAGCGCGCCCCTTGATGTTCCGTTGTAAGCGCACCAAGGCACGCGCAGCAGCCCCCCAGCCCGCAACAACGCTTCGCCAAAGACGCAGTGCGCAGCGCGCGTTTTCCACGCAGGCTGCAGCGCGCCTAGGCCCAAAAACGCGCGCTGCAGCGCGTAATCACGCAGGCTGCAGCGCGCGTCTGAAGCCCTAGCTCCGAAGTGTTTCATTATAAAAGGAAAAAGTTGCCATTCGAATGGGGAGCCCGGAAAAGTGAAGAAAACATCAAAAGGAGGCCGAAATCCTTCATCTTGGAGGTCCTTGGAAGCTCTTCAATGGATATTGGGTTTTATCTTCTTTCATCTATTTTTCCATGTTGAGCTAGACATTAAATCTAGGACTTGATGTAGTTTTATTTGAACTATGTTTTGAATATTTTGTGGATTGTTAATTTAATTTCATTTTTCAATTCATTTATGTTTCTCTATGCTTAATGCTTTTAATTTATTTGGCCAATGAGTTAGATGATTTTTAGATTGCGAATTTGATGCTCGGGAGTGATTGAATTCTTTATCTAGATTTGAGAAGCATAGTCTAGGTTGTTGTGAGACCGGGAGGAGATCAATGCTTAGATAATCAAATTAGGATTTAGGTTGTTGTGAGGCCGGGAGGCGATCGACATTCCTATTTTCTAATCACAAAGGCGAAGCTTAATTTGTGTTTAAATGTTCATTTCGAATAGGGATATTGTTTTGGGTATTTAAATACAATTTCTTGTGAGGCACTCGGGAGAGGTTGCAAGATGATATTAGAGCCTTGATTAATGAATTGAATGGAATTGATTAGCGATTACATAATAGGATGAACATAGGAATAATAAAGCGAAATCAAGTCCCTAGACCATTTGTGTATAGATACTTTATTTTCTTATTTTCATATTTATTTTGTTTTATTTTCTTAATTGTCATTTTATTAGGTTGCCTAGATAAAGTCAAGTTACAATAATTGTGGTACTTAATGGCAATTCTAAACCCAATCCCTGTGGAGACGATACTCACTCACCTTATACTCAAAACTTGACACCCAGACGCTATGGAAATTTATTATACTAAAAAAAATAAATTCGCATCAAGTTTTTTGGCCGTTGTCGGGATTGGAATTTGAAATTGTTGTTAATATTGTGAGTACATAACTTGATTTTAATTTAGGCTTTTATTTTTCATCTTTAATCTTTTGTTTTATTTTTGTTTTCTCTTGTTTTACGAGGTACTTGGAGATGGCTGATCAACAAGTCCTCTTAAGATTTGCTCAACGAGACTCCGAGCCATTTTTTAGTGCTTGGGAGAGATTCAAGGAACTGCTCATTCAGTGTCCCCACCATGGTTTCCCGAGGGAGGTGCAACTACGAATCTTCCTCGACGGGTTAGATGCCGCAACAAGAATGTGGGTGGTGGAAAGAGGAAATGGTACCACCTCTTTTCACCAACTATCCGCGGATGAAGCTTATTGGTTGTTGGAAGACATGGCCGATGTTAACTATCGGTATTGGAGGTATTCAACAAACCACCACGGTTTTGAGGATAGCTCCAACAATTCAGAACCACGGCTTGACACCCCCCGTCACCAAGAGGAGTCTTCTACCTCACTTGAAGACCTTGTCGCCCAATTTTCGGAGGAGACAAGACTCCGAATAGAGAAGTTAGAGAGGATGGAGGCGCTCGACCAACTTCACGAGGAAATTGAGACAAATCTAGCAGAGTTGTTTAGGTTGATGCTAATTCCAGATGAATCTGCTAACGCCATGAATAGGGAACCACAAGAGGAGGAATGGGAGTTATTTGAAGATGACTCTTTGAGAGAGGAGGAGACTCAACAATTGGTTGGTGAAGAATTTCAAGAAGAAATCAATGAGTCTCCGTCCCTCGAGATCCCCATTGTCGTGCCACCCCCGGTTGAGAAAGATCACATCTACGAAGACCCAATGTGGCCGGCAATTCCTCCACCATCTCGAGCGCCGTTCTTCCAAGCATACCAAGCTTATGAGCCAGTGCCGAGTCAAGTTGAGCAAATGGCCTGAAAACCGCCAAATGTCGCTAAGCTTGAGGGTGTAAAGAATCAAGACCCATACGTTGTGTTGTATGACACATACTATGGGCGAAAGCCACTCTTTGACGAGTTGGCTCGGCATAGGAATAATTGAGCCTAAAGACGCAATTTATGGAGGAGAGACCCGCCCCAACCCAAGTTTATGCCATCAATCCCGGTGCATCATCGCTAAGCGATACTAGGGAGGCGATATTTTTCGCCTCCCGGCACGTGTTTTTATTCCTTGTACTTAATTTTAATGATTGCTTGATTTTGAGTTTGGGGGTGAGACACTTTGTGGTTGATTTTAGTGGATTTTGAGCATTACTTCTGAGTTGGTTGTTATGACTTGTCTCCATTGAGTTGTGTTCTTTTGGCCATGTTTTTACTTGTTTTTATTTTAGGTTGTTTGAATAAATTGTGAGTTTTGTTGAGATGAAATGACTGGATAATAATGATGAGTATAGTCACTTGATGCTTTCTTAGGTCTTTTGAAATGTATTTCATTGAGATTTCTGTGTGCTTGACTCGCATTGATTGAAATTCACTCTTGACTCTCTACTTTTGAGCACCATGAATCATGATCACTTAACCTGTTGAGCATTTGGAGAACATTTATGTGCATTAGGTAGACTTTGATATCTCATGAACACTAGAACCCATTTGAGTGAAACTTGAGACGAAATTGTCGGTTTAGTGTCATTGGGGAGATGATTAAGGCATTTTATTTGGATCGATTGGGCCTTTGAAGCTAACCCTTGAAAAGAAAATTCATCATTTGTTTACCCCTTTGAGCCATATTGCTTACTTCATTCATCACCCATGTTTGTACATCCAAACCACCAAATGCACTTTCACTTCCTAAACCCATCACTAATAGGCATGATTGCATTAAACGCTAAGATTGAGAGTGAGTGTGGGTTATGTTTGGGAAATCATTAGTGGATTGGCTTGTGACGTTAATTTTTTTCCTCATCAAAAAAAAAAAAAAAAAAAAAAAAAAAAAAGAAAGAAAAAAAAAAAATAAAAAAAAAATAATAAAAAAAAAAAAAAAGTCAATTGGATGAGGAATTGAGTTACCATTTCCATTTCTTTACAACATTGGGGACAATGTTGAGTTTGAGTTTGGGGGTGTGGTCTTTATTTCTCAAATTTTTGTGGTTTTTATTTCTTTTTGGGTTCGATTGAAAGCGATTGTATGCTGAAAAGAGGAGTCGGTGAAATTTTGTCTTTTCTTTTCTTGGAAATCATGTGAGATACATGAGTTGTGATGCATGCCTAGTGTGATTTGAGCTTAAAAATTCTAATCTCATCCACCTTTCACCCTAGCCATATATTACAACCCTCAAAAGTCCTTTTGATCTTCAATGACAAGTGAACCTTTATTAGTGGAGAGTGACACGAAAAATGGGCCTATGGTAGTTCTTATTGAGATAACACTCATAGTCTCTCCTTGGCTCATAGGTCTATCCGGATTTCATTTGGTTGATTGAGATTGATTGTGCACACACTTACACTTTGAGACTCTTGAGTGGAGTGAAATTGATGCTTGATGTTGAAATTCTAGATAATCTCAATGTTTGCATTTCCTTTGAGCTTAGAGCATTATGTGGCTTTGGAGATACATGCACAGTTGTTGACTCGATACAAAACTCACACTTTTTTTTTTTGTTTGTTTCTTAGTACTTGATTTGTGTTTTTTTTTTTTCTTTCTTTTCTTTTGCTTGAGGACAAGCAAATGTTCGAGTTTGGGGGTATTTGATGATGGGTATTTCTACCAACGAATCAAGTACTTTTAAGCTTGAATATTTGTAAGTTTTCAAGCATTTTTGTTAGTTTAATGTCTTTTGTGTGTTTTTTATAGGAAATATAAATAAATGTCAACTTGGATGATTTTGCATGAAGAAAAGAAGAATATTTGCCTAACTTGTGAATCAATGAAAAGAGGATGTGAAAGAGGATTTTGTGGCACAAAGAGGAGGCTTTGGATTGCAAGAAAGCGTTACTGCAGCAACCCTTCATAAACTACAGCGCAAAGAAGACCAGAGAGCAGGGGAAGCGCAGGCTGCAGCGCACAACATGCGCTGCAGCGCGCTGCAGCTCCTAGTCCCAAAGACGTGCGCTGCAGCGCACGAAATAGGCGCTGCAGCGCGCCCCCTTAATGTTCCGCGCGCTGCAGCGCACCAAGGCACGCTGCAGCGCGCCCCCTTGATGTTCCGCGCGCTGCAGCGCACCAAGGCACGCTGCAGCGCCTCCCAGCCCGCAACAACGCTGCCAAAGACAAAGCTGCAGCGCGCGTTTTCACGCAGGCAGGGCTGCAGCGCCTAGGCCTCAAAACGCGCTGCGTAGCGCGTAATCACCTTGTTTGCAGTGACGCGCCTGAAGCCCCTACTCGAAGTGTTTCATTATAAAAAGGAAAAAGTTGCCATTCGAATGGGGGAGCCCGGAAAAGTGAAGAAAACATCAAAAGGAGGCGAAATCCTTCATCTTGGAGGTCCTTGGAAGCTCTTCAATGGATATTGGGTTTTATCTTCTTTCATCTATTTTTCCATGTTGAGCTAGACATTAAATCTAGGACTTGATGTAGTTTTATTTGAACTATGTTTTGAATATTTTGTGGATTGTTAATTTAATTTCATTTTTCAATTCATTTATGTTTTCTATGCTTAATGCTTTTAATTTATTTGGCCAATGAGTTAGATGATTTTTAGATTGCGAATTTGATGCTCGGGAGTGATTGAATTCTTTATCTAGATTTGAGAAGCATAGTCTAGGTTGTTGTGAGACCGGGAGGAGATCAATGCTTAGATAATCAAATTAGGATTTAGGTTGTTGTGAGGCCGGGAGGCGATCGACATTCCTATTTTCTAATCACAAAGGCGAAGCTTAATTTGTGTTTAAATGTTCATTTCGAATAGGGATATTGTTTTGGGTATTTAAATACAATTTCTTGTGAGGCACTCGGGAGAGGTTGCAAGATGATATTAGAGCCTTGATTAATGAATTGAATGGAATTGATTAGCGATTACATAATAGGATGAACATAGGAATAATAAAGCGAAATCAAGTCCCTAGACCATTTGTGTATAGATACTTTATTTTCTTATTTTCATATTTATTTTGTTTTATTTTCTTAATTGTCATTTTATTAGGTTGCCTAGATAAAGTCAAGTTACAATAATTGTGGTACTTAATGGCAATTCTAAACCCAATCCCTGTGGAGACGATACTCACTCACCTTATACTCAAAACTTGACACCGTACGCTTGCGGAAATTTATTATACTAAAAAAATAAATTCGCATCAACCTACCCAATGGTGGCACTCTAGAGTTAAGTCTGTTAGATCTGAAATGGTAAGTTACACTCATAAGATATAATTATTAAAGTGTTAAATATATTTTTCCCAGAATAGCAATAATTAATAAAGGTTGAAAATATGAGATATTTTGATAACCTTGTTAATTGAGAAAGTCTTGGTTCAGTTTGTAAATATTTTGACCTGCCCTATGGCGGCACTGTATTTATGGTAAATTGGATTATCGTCAGCATTTAATATTAAGCCATGATTTTAGGTATTTATCATGTGCATCATGTATCACATTTAATCATGCCAAAATATTTGTTTATGATATTCATGCACATAAATTAAAATTGAATTTACTATCTATTCCAGCAACATGTCAAATGCCATTATCACATATCTTGCGGCTAACAAACTTAACGTAGACAACTATAAAAGATGGAAAAGTAATATTAACCTCTTGCTTATCTGTGATGATTATAAATTTATCCTGACGAAGGAATGTCCTCCTGAACTTGGGGGAGAAAGCACCAAGAAAAGCCTATGATCGCTGGATCAAGGCCAACAACAAGGCTAAATGTTACCTGTTGGCCGGAATGAGCGACGTGCTTTGTATGAAGCATGAAGAGATGGACACTGCATATGAGATAATGTAGTCGCTGGACAATATGTTCAAGAAGCCATCTAACAAGGCTCAATTGGATGTTGTCAGAGCCTTCACACATGAGAAGATGAAGAATGGTTTTTCAATCCGCACCTATGTTTTGAACATGATTGAACATCTACATGAGGTCGAGATCAATGACGCTATCATTGATGAAGCTACCCAGGTTCGCTTTATCCTGGAAAGCCTGATTCCACAGTTTTAACACCTTAAGAACAACTATGTTATGATTAGAATGCACTTTAACTTGACAGAACTGCTGAATGAACTACAAACCTTTGAGTCTACCAATGGTAATGGGAGGACTGGAGAGGCAAATGTTGCTATTGCAGAAAGTTCCAAGAACAAGATGAAGAAGCCAAGAAATTAGGGGAAGGGTAAGGACAAGGCTAAGAACAAGAAGCAAAAGAAAAGCAAGGACTCCGACCAGAAGCCCAAGGGAAAATGTTTCCAATGCAATCAAGAGGGCCACTAGAAGAGAAACTATAAAAGGTATCTCAAGGAGCTTAAGAAGAAATGAGAACAAGGTAAATATGATTTACTAGATCTGAAAACATGTTTATTAGAGGATGACACCTCATCATGGATAGTTGATTCAGGAGTCACTAATCATGTTTGTTTTCTTTCCAGAGTCTTAGTTCATACTGGGAGCTTGTTGATAGGGAGTACATGCTAAGAGTTGGCAACAGAGCAAGGGTCTCGCCTAAAGCAGTGGGCAAAGTCAGACTTCATTTTAGAAATAATAGATGTTTAATTTTGAGTAATGTTTATTATATTCTAAACATTCACAAGAATTTGATTTTTGTTTTCAGATTATTTGAACAATTATTTAAAGTTTCTTTGATAATGAATTGGTTCATATTTCTATAAATGGTTTGAATATTTGTTCTGGATGTCTGGATGACGGTTTATATAGTATAAAACCTATGCCTAACACACTGCTAAACATTGAAATGTTCAAGGTTGCCGAACCTAAGAATAAAAGGCAAAAGATTTCTCATGAAAATAACACATACCTATGGCATCTTAGACTTGGTCACATTAACCTAAACAGGATTGAAAGGCTAGGAAAGGATGGTCTTTTTCACGAACTAAAAGTTAGTGTGCTGCATGTCTGCGAATCCTGTCTCAAAGGTAAAATGACAAAAAGACCTTTCTCAGCTAAAGGCGAAAGAGCCAAACAACCCCTGGAGCTAATACATTCAGATGTATGTGGACCCTTAAATGTCCAAGCACAAGTTGGTTATGAATATTTCATCACTTTCATAGATGATTATTCAAGGTATGGTTATATTTACCTAATGCAAAGGAAATCGGAAACTTTTGGAAAGTTTAAAGAATTCCATGCTGAAGTTGAAAAATAATTAGGTAAACTAGTCAAAGTACTCAAATTAGATTGGGGAGGTGAATACTTGGATATAGAATTCACAAACTACTTGATTGAGAATGGTATACTCTCATAGCTTACTGCTCTTAAATGCCACAACAGAATGGCATTGCAAAAAGGAGAAATCAGACTTTGCTAGACATGGTGAGATCCATGTTGAGTTATTCTTCCCTGCCTACTTCATTTTAGGGCTATGCCTGAAGACAACTGTGTACATTCTGAACCTAGTTCCGTCTAAGTCTATACCTAAAACACTCTTAGAGTTGTGGAATGGTCGTAAACCCACTATGAGACACATTTGTATATGGGGGTATCCAGCACATGCTAAAAGCTAAGACTGGGAAGTTGGGGCCCCGTTAAGAAGTTTGTTTATTTATGGGCTATCCATAGGGGACAAGAGGAGGACTATTCTATTGCCCTTAAGATCAAAAGGAGTTTGTATCGACAAATGCCACATTTCTGGAACGTGACTATATGATAGATTTCAAGCCCAGAAGCAGAGTTGTTCTAGAAGAAGTACTTTCTGATCAGATCAAACCACAATCGATGAGAGTTATCAAAGCCAACAGAGAATCAACCATTGTTTCTAGTCAAGCACCCGTGGTACCCCGTCACAGTGGGAGGATAATCAGATTACCTGAATGGTATACCGAGGAAGCACATATCGTCACTGCTAATGATGGTAAGGAAGATACATCAATCTATAAGGCTTCAATGGTGGATGCTGACAAGGAAAAATGACAAGACGCTATGAAACTAGAGATGGAATCCATGTATTCTAACTTAGTCTAGCAACTTGTAGATCTACTTAAAGGGGCAAAACGCATCGGATGCAAATGGATCTTCAGGAGAAAAAGAGGAGTGGATGGTAAAATAGAGACTTATAAAGTAAGGCTTATGGCTAAGGGTTATACCCAAAAAGAGGGAGTCGACTATGAGGAAACTTTCTCACCGGTTGCCAGACTTAAATCCATTCGGATACTCCTGTTCATAGCAGTGTACTTCGATTACGAGATATGGTAGATGGATATCAAGGCAACTTTTCTGAATGACTATCTTGAGGAAACCATCTATGTAGACCAGCTATAGGGTTTTATGGTAGAAGGCCTAGAGTAGAAATTCTACAAGCTAATTTTAGATCATGGAACATCCGGTTTGATGAGGCTACGAAATCTTATGGATTTGATCAAAACCAAGATGAACTATGTGTCTACAAGTATATTAAGGACAAGAAATTGGTCTTCCTAGTTCTTTACATGGATGACATTCTACTCATTGGGAATGACGTAGAATCCATGAGCAATGTAAAAGAATGGTTAGCCAACCAATTCCAAATGAAAGATTTGGGAGAGGTGAGCTATGTTCTTAGGATCAAGATCATTCGAGATCCTAAGAAAAAGTTGTTGGTGTTGTCTCAGGCATCGTACATTGACAAAGTGCTTGTCCGATTTTTGATGCATAACTCCAAGAAAGGGAATTTGCCTTCCAGGCATGGTATTCATCTTTCTATGGAGCAATGCCCTAAAACTCTACAAGAGGAAGAGAACATGAGAAGATATCCATATGCATCAGCACTTGGGAGCCTCATGTATTTCGTTATGTGTACTAGGCTGGATATTTGCTACTCAGTGGGAGTAGTTAGTCACTATCAGTCCAACCCAGGATTGGATCATTGGATTGTGGTGAAATGCATTCTCAAGTATCTTTGGAGAACGAGAAACTATATGCTTGTTTATACAGGAGAAGATATGTCTCTCACCAGATACACAGATTCTGACTTTCAATCACATAGGGATGGTTGACACTCGACATCCGGATCTGTGTTCACTCTTAATGAAGGAGCCATGGTATGGAGGAGTGTTAAGCAAAAGTGTGTTGTTGACTCCACCATGGAAGTGAGTATGTTGCAACTTGTGAAGCTGCAAAGGAAGCTACTTGGCTCCATAAGTTCTTGACTGATCTGGAAGTTATTCCAGGCATGGATGAGCCAATTAAACTGTACTGTAACAACAGTGAAGTAGTGGCTAATTCAAAAGAACCAAGAAGTCAAAAGAGTGTGAAGCATATCGAGAGAAAATATCACCTTGTACGTGACATTTTTGAGAGAGGCGATGTAGCGGTCCTAAAGATCGCATCAGAGAACAACATTGTACAACCGTTCACGAATACATTGCCGCTGAACGTCTTTGATAGACATCTTGAAGGTTTTGGGATTGGGGACATGTCATACCTGCTTTAGGACAAGTGGGAGATTGTTGGGATAGGTATCCTTAAAGCATGAGATGTAATAAGGATAGTTTATTATTTTATTAATACAATAGTTTATTCATTATTTATGTGCATGTATTCTTGAATACTTTATGAATATCATTGAAAATTCCACGATTATTTATGTAACCTTACATATTGTATATAAGTCTAATATACAAGAGAATAATATTTAAGAATAATAATCGAAACGATGTTTGTAATGAATTTAATGAAAGTTTCATAATCTTTAATTAAAACATTACTAATACATGTAATTCCCATTAAGAATGGAATGCTGTTATCCGCATCATTAATATAAATGGATATTGAATGAGTGTACTATTCATAATGAGATTATGCAAAACTGGGACACAAACACAATTTGATTTTCTAATCATTTTCGTTAAGTATAGAAAATAAAATTTGAGTCTACCAATGGTCATATATAAAATGATCTTAATCCTTAGTTATTAGTAGATTCCTATTTATAGATTCGTGTTCTTTGACTTACTCAGTACGGATTTTGAGATCTTAAATCCTATTCCTTGTATCTTGCGAACATGATGAAATGGGTAGCCGAGAATGCTAATATACAAAATGAAATCCATTCCTTCTTCTTTGAAGAAGCAGATAAATAATTCACTTGAGGGTTGATTCGGTACTTGAATAAGTAATGAGCTCATATTCATGAATGTGTTTTATGAATATACTATTAATTAGATAATCAATGGTACTCAAGGATAAAGATGTAATTACAGAGGTTAATGGATTTTACCTAGCTCTAATTATGAATTATTTATAGAGGATCGATCTATATGTAGTGGCTATACCAAATGGATGCTTCAAGTTCTTAGAAGTAAATTATGTCTATAATTTTGAGAGTGCAATTTTAAGTTTTTAGTGGAGTTACTTTTGGAATTAATAGAATTAATTAATTAATTAAAGAGTTTAGTTAATTGTTAATTTTATTAGAGCTCAAAATTATAGGTCCATAAGTCCCTTTGTCATCCTTGTATTATTTTCTAGACAAGATGAATTATCAGGATTTTATTTCACTCGTAAATAATTAATTGACAATTAATTATATATTAAATAATGTGATTATTTATTTATTGTGTCACATTGTGGTGGGACCACAGGAGATGTGTTGTAGGGACCAATAAAATCCCAGAATTTAATTAATGCAATTCATATATTTAAGTCAAGGATTTTTCCTGGGAAAAAAATGTATTATGTATATTTTGTGATTGAATGATTTATGGAATTAACATCTGTATTCCTAACTTTTGCAACAGATTTCACATTAAGTTCACGTTTTTCTGATTAAGTAAATTCGATCGATAAATTCTCACCGTACTTTAAAACGGAAGAATTTCCAGTACAGATATAGTTTGAGAATCTTAATTTTAAGAATCTCTAAGCACAATACGAACTAGCATCCAGTACACATATACAGGAGAAAATAACTGTCAATATAATTTTCAACAGTTTCAAAGAGAAAAATTAGAGAGTGCGCAAAAGTACAAGGGTTAGGTTTCATTTTTCTCTCTCCTTCTCCACTTTGGCTGGCCATGTATAGCAAAATAGAGCCAAAATCTTGGCCAGTTGAGTGTGCAAGGGGATTACATGGTAAGGTATGATAGGATTGAGTCAAATCAACTATTGGATATGAATGCTTACTACACTTCCCTCTTGAAACACTCCATCGGCCAGCCAAGGAAAAAGGGGGATTAACCCAAAATTTTAGCTAATTAAGCTAGCTTGATAGGCTTAAATGAGAACTAAGATGAGATCAAGCAATATCTATAAAGGTGAGACCATTAGTGCAAGCATTAGGTTAGCCATTTTTGCACATCTCCTCTCATTTGCTCCACACCCAAACCGGCCACACTCCTCCATTCTCTCTCAAATATTTTCTCCCACTCTCCCAATCTTGAGCCACAAGCAAACCATTGAAGAAGAAGAAGGAGATCAAAGGATCTAGTAGGAGTCTAGACAAGTATTTCTCCAAGGGTATAAACTCTAAATCCTCTTTTTTTTTCATGTTTTAGTAAAGTTGAATGAAGAAATATTCCTCTCAAATTTCCTTTTACTTTCTAGTTCTGAGCCATTAACAAATCTTAGAGGAGTTCAAAGGTTTTTCAAGAAAGAGAGAGTTTTTCAAGGGTAAGTTTTTAAACTCTTCTCCATTAACTTCTAGCCAACTTTAAGCTTGAATTTATGGATTTAAATTTGTGGTTCTTGAGGAGATGAGTTGTGATAAGGGTGTGTGAGTTTTATGTTGTTTTTGTGTGTTTTGAGGTTAGTTTGATGTGGCATGCTTATACTTGATTTAAGTTTGCTTACTTTTGGTTAGAGGAAAAATTTCTGGTTACTTTGAACGCGAAAATGAGGACCCTAGAGTGAAATTTTTCGGTGTTTCAAAGTTTGAACTTATAGCCCTTGATGTTTTGAACATTTTCTGTAACTATGACAACCAATTTTAACTCTAAAAGTAAGTTTGAAGCTATTTTGTAAAAACCGAACAGGCTGTTCAACACAGTTTCAAAAAGAAAATTTTTGCTATAACATTACTATAGCATCTGCAGCATTTTAAAAGATTGCTGCAGCATTTCCTACAGTAAAAGAAAAAAAAATAGCAGCCACTGTTTTCAGCCAAACGAGGCCTTTACAGACTGAATTTCAACTTTCACAAAATAAGATAATTTTAGATCTCGACGAGACGAAGAATTGTCACGAAGAACAAAATTTTGAAATCAAACTCTAAGATGCAGTGAAACGCATATTTCAGAACTGTACAGTTTTTAACAAAATAAAACTAAAACAATGTCAGTTTTAACAAAAAGTCATCAAAGAACCTGAGATAGGATTTCAATAAAACACAATGGCATTAAACTTTATTTTAACAAAAGTATTCATAAAGAAAGTTTTCAAGAAAAAAAAATGCTTTCTTTAAAGAACATAGTGGTTTATTGAGCGAATCATCTCGACGGGCACCTACGAGCCCAATACGATAGGTCCGTAGAATTTTGAAGATTTAATGTGGGTCCAATGCTCGCATTAATTAAAGAGACTCTATTGGAGTATAAAATTTAGTGGCTTAAAAGTTAGAATGCGATGTATAAGTCCCAGGCCGAATTGGGCCTCGATATCATAACGAGGAAAATTAACAAAAATAAGATTTTGAGAACTTGATAAATCGATCCTTATAATCCTTTAGTAAAGGAGAGGAATATATGCCTTATGAAAAGGGTTAGTTTTTTCTTCATAAGTTGCTAAAATAGAATAGCAAATGACAGTTAATCTCACACTCTTAATGGGTGTTCATTTTTAGAAGAAATCAAGTAAGAGACTAGGTTGTTTGGCGAAAAGGGAATTCCAACTTTGAAAATCAAGTAAGTAGGAATCTCGTCTACAGTATAAATAGATTTTAAAATAAGCAGCATACATGAACTATATATGTTTGAGTACATTTAATGTTATGAATGCTATGCTATGTTATACTACATACACTTAAGCAGTACACCTGAATTATATGTGTTCGAGTACATGATATAGTATGTTATGCTAGGTCATATTGCATACACCTTAATACGTCAAGAGGGACTTATAAGAATAATCTCAGTTGAGTGCCTTACCAGCCTCCACAAGGGAGGTAACTCAAGCTCCACACAGGAGAAAAGAAAAAAAAATAATAATGTCCTTCGCAAGGGAGGCATTCAGTTCAGTTATAATCATGGTGTCGTGGGGGACCTTGCAAACCCTCACGTCTTGATGATTGCGCGCAAGTGGAAGAGCACTTGGGCTCGAAGGAAAGAAAGATAAGATAAGATAATAAGATTCTAATAAGACATCATAATTAAGCATAACTGGCTCATGCATATTTATTCATGTGAACTTACAGTTACTTTGTGAGAAGTAGTTCCTACTTGCTGAGTGAAAGCTCATTATAAAATGTTTATACTGTAGGTAAGTAACCGGCATATAATGCCTGATGGACTGACGGTGAGTGGACGAATGATGTGGAGATCAGGAAATGGATACTACTTGCAAATATTTCCGCAATCATCTTTACGTTATAAATAGTTTTGCTAATTATGATTCTGAAACTATATGTTAAATCGTTTTGAGGATTATGGATGTTAGTAAGTAAGACTTGAAGAGTAAATATATTTATATGCTTTGAGAAACATATATGTTAAGGTTTGAATATTTTGATTAAAAAAGCAAATTCGTATCCTATGCTTACTATAAGACTTTAAAAAAAATGTTCAACAAATTTTAAGAAATTTTAGTAAGAGTACAAGTTAAAAAGGTTAACTATAGTGGCGACCTCAAAGGAGGGTCGTCACATGTGTAACATCAGGAAAAATCTCACCGGGTTTTTTAGTTGCTTGCTCTTCAAGTAATCTGGTTTACTTGTTCGACAAGTTTTTCCAATTAAATTCAATAAGAAAAGTAAGATGTTACTTTATTTGGGGTTGAATTTAAGCCAAAATTAGAAACTGAATTAGGAAGGAATTTTCTTCTTCTTTCCTAGGAGATGGCCAGCCACACTTATAGCAAAAAGGGAAGCAATTTTTGTTTCCAAAAGGAAATGGGAAACTATGTTTTTTATGAGATTAAAAATATAGTAGTTGCCAATTTCTATTTTTTCTTTGTCTACAAGAAAAGGCTTCTCATAATTGTCTATAAATAGGAGACAATAGAAATTGGAGAAGATTGATTGATTTTTCTCCCAATTACCCTAGCTTGGCCGAATTTTTCAAGAGAGAAAAGAGAAGAAAATTTCTTCCAATTTTCCCAATTCTTTCACATACATGCATTGAGAGTGAAAGGATAGAAAATAAGTGAGTGATCGTTCTGATAGTTATACCTTGAGCCCACACTCATCATCTTGCAAAATCAAGGAGTAGACGAGGAAGACTTAGGTGTTCTAAGAAAGCTTTTAGAGCAAGGAACGTTCTTTGGCCAAAGACCTCAAGTTATCTTCCTAATCATTAGCAAGGTACCTTTTCTTACATATTAAAGATTAATTTATTTTGGCATAAGTTAATATAATCTATAGTGTATTCAAAAGGTTTTGTGAAAATTTTTTGTTATACAAGATCCATAACACCACACTTCTGCACTCAAAAATGTTTGAAAAACCAACAGTGGCAACCTTGATAAACACCGAATCCCCAACCTCAAACACTAAGGGCCTTCAACGAACATCTGCATAACTCTTTTGCCTACTGTGAGCTGTGGTAATCCGTTACTGAATCACTTTCACCACCTTTGATGTCGTATTCACAAAGTCAATTTTCTTCTTGAAATCGGTATTCTTCTTAAGTTATGTCTCCATCGACTTCTTCTCCCCATCCTTATGCCAACAGATTGGGGATCTACAATGTCTCCCATATAATGCCTATTAGGGAGCCATTCTAATCGTAACTTGATAACTATTATTATAAGCGAATTCAGCCAATGATAGAAACTTATACCAACTCCCTTTAAAGTCCAAAGCACAAGCTCAAAGCATATCTTTAAGTTTTTGGTTGGTCTTCTCTGTCTAACCATATGCCTGTGGGTGAAAAGTCGTACTAAATTTGAGCTTCGTCCCCATAGCTACCTGAACGCTTCTCCAAAAATGTGAGATGAACCTACTATCTCGGTCTGAAATAATAGACTTAGGAACACCATGAAGCTTCATGATTTCTTTCATATACAGCTATGCTAATTGCTCCATAGAAAATGTCATTTGTATAGGAAGAAAATGAGCTGACTTAGTCAATTTGTCAATTACTACCAAAATAGCATCAAATCCATTTGAAGTCCTCAGCAATCTAATAATGAAGTCCATTGCCATGCCATCTCATTTCCATTGTGGAATCTCAATCGACTGGAGCAACCTTCCTGGCCGCTGATGCTCTCCCTTGACTTGTTGGCATGTCAAACATTGCTTTACATGGTTAGCTACGTCCCTTTTTATTTCAAATGACTAAAAACTTCCTTTAAGATCCACATACATCTTGGTTGAACCAAGATGAAGCATATATGGAGTCTTTTGTGCCTCCTTAAGGTCTTCCTCCTTAGTTCATCATCCTTAGGAACACATAGTTGTCTCTTAAACTTCAACACTCCATCATCTGCTATGTTAAAACCCTCACACTTCACTTCAAGTACCTCATTCTTGATCCTCACTAGAATTGTATCAAGGCACTGCATGCTCTAGATATCATCAAAAATAGTCGAAGTCAAGGTCATTGCTGACAATTGCCCCACAACCATTTCTAAATTAAATTCTTGAATCTCCTTCATAATAGGCTTAGAGATTTCTTGCACTGACCTTAATGCAACAGGACTCTTCCTACTCAAGGCATCATCTACCCTATTCACCTTCCTTAGATGGCAGAGATTTCACAATCGTAATCCTTTACCAGCTCAAGCCACCTCTTTTGCCTCATATTCAGATCCTTTTGAGTGAAGAAGTACCTTATACTTTGATGATCGGTGAATATTTGGCATCAGACACCATAAAAGTAATGCCTCCATATCTTCAATGTAAAAACTACAGCAACCAACTCCATGTCATGAGTGGAATACTTCTTTTCATAATCCTTCAATTGCCCTGATGCATAGGCAATTACTTTCCCATTCTGCATTAAAATTGCGCCGAGTCCCATCTTAGAAGCATCACTGTATATTACAAACCATCATCCCCTTCAGAATAGTCAAGTTCAGAGCACGGGTTAGTCTCCTCTTTAGCTCTTGGAAGCTTTTTTCACAGTCTTCGGTCCATTCAAAGCTCTTCCCTTTTCAAGTAAGCGTCGTAAGTGGCATGGCAAGCTTCAAAAAGTTTGCTACAAACTTTCAATAATATCTAGCTAAATAAAGGAAACTTCTAATCTCACTTGCATTAGTTGATCTTTTCCAATTGCTAACAGCCTCGGTCTTTGTAGGATCCACCATCACCCCCTCTCTGGAAATCACATGGCCGAGGAATGCCACACAATCTAGCAAAAATTCACAGTTAGAGAATTTAGCGTACAACTGGTGCTTCTTTAATGTCGGCAACGCTGTTCTCAAATGCCTCTTGTGCTCCCCTTCAATCTTTGAATAAATGAGGATATCATTGATAAACACTATCACAAAATTATCCAAAAACTCATTGAGCACTCTATTCATCAAGTCTATGAATGTAGCAGTGGCGTTGGTAAATTCGAATGACATGACCATAGACTCATAATGGCTGTAACGAGTTCTAAAGGTGGACTTAAGAATATCTTATTCCTTAATCTTAGGCTGGTAGTAACCAAACCGCATATCAATTTTTGAGAATATTGTTGTACCTTCCAGCAGATCAAATAGGTCATCAATTCTTGGCAACGGGTATTTATTTCTTATAATCACCTTGTTATGCTCTTTATAATCAATGCAAAGCCTCATTGTTCCATCCTTCCTTTTTACAAACAACATTAGAGTTCCCCACGATGAATGACTGGGGCAGATGAAACCTTTATGTAACATCTCTTGAAGTTGCTTATGCAGTTCCTTCAATTCAATAGTTGCCATGCGATATGGAGCCTTGGAGATTGGCCCAATGCCAGGCACCAGCTCAAACTCAAATTCAATTTCTCATTCTGGTGGCAAACATAGCAAATCATCTGGGAACACCTCACTAAAATATCACACGATAGACACATCTTTAATTTCTAACTTATCTTCATTCTTTTCATCAATAATGTTGGCTAAGAAACTAGTATAACCACTAGTTAGCATCTTTTGGGCCTTCATTGTTGACAAAAATAACTTTGTCTTCTTTCTCAGTTCATCAACGAATTCGAATTGAGTCTCTCCATCTAGGTTAAATGTGACCTTACATCTTCGACACTCAATGGATGGATTGTATTTTCCCAAGAAATCCATACCAAATATTAGGTTATAGTCATACATCTGGAGCATTATCAAATCACTGTAAAGTTCCCTATCAATGATCCTGATAGGCATTGCTCGCAACCTATGCATAGACATCATCATTTACCCGACGGGTAGTGTTGTAGTGAATCCATGTCTTAAGACATCTAGATCTCATCCTATTCTTTTGGAAAAAGAAGAAGACACAAAAGAGTGTATGGCTCTAGTGTCAAAAAGAACATTGGCATGTTGGTTCTTAACAAGTATCTGACCTGTAACAATGTGGAAGTCCTAGCAGTAGCTTCCTCTTTTGTCTTGGTAAAGATTCTGGCATTTGTAGTGATAGTAGGGACCGCAAGTCGACCCTGAGAAATGTGAGTACCATCAATAGCGGCTTGTATGCTATAGAGCTGAGCTAGTGGGTTCTTCTGTTGGTTTTACAGGAACGGCTGGTAAATCTTGTTCTGACAGTTTGTGGATAGGTGACCCTCACAACTGCAACTATTGTACAGATTTGTGCCTTGATGACACTCTCCTAAATGTATCTTCTTACATTTAGAGCAACGTGGAACGTGTTGGTTGCCGAATCGAATTCGGCGGCGGAAACGCAGCGGAAAGGCGGATCGGGAATAACAAAAATTTTCATAAAAATTTTGAGATACTCTATAGATTATATTAATTTATGCACGAATAAATTAATCTCATTAATTTATATCATTCAAGGTTCAACCAAAAAAATACTTGGTAGCCGACTCGGATGATAACTTGAATTTCTTTGACCACGAACAGTCCTAGCTCCAAGCTTTGTGTTTAGAACACTAAAGTCTTCCACGTCAATTCCTTGATTCCATGTAGACGTGTGTGTGGGCACACACGAGACAAAACAGGTTTCTGAAACACTCGAATTTCCACAAACACCAACGCATGCACGATGTGGAATTTTTGGAGAAAATTATTTTTCACTCTTTTCCCTATATGAGAATTTCGGCCACCACCTTTCTTAGGGCTGAAAATATGTCAAAAATTGTTACCACAATTTTCTATCTATGTCATATTTAAAGAGTAGAAGTCAAACTTCAAAATAGAATCAAATCCTTATCTCCAATTTTGAATTTGGAACAAAAAATCCCTTCCCCTTATCCTCTTGGTGGCCGGCCACACTCTAGGGTTTTATCCCTGTGTGTGGCGCCAATTATAGATAGGGAAGGAAGAGATTTTATCCTTTATCCAATAGTCCAATTTTAATTCAGATTCAAATTCGAATTTAAGTCAAACTTAAATTAATTTGAATTCTAAATTAAACAACTTATCAAATAAGTTTAAATGGATAATTCTAGATATGTTCAAATTCAAATTTAAATAATCTCATTATTTAAATAATAATTAATTCTCAATTAATTATTCTTCGAGTATTTAATTTTAGAATTCCGTAATTCTATAATTCCGTAATTCTAAAGGACGACGCGGGGACTAATGGACCTATAATTCTGAGCTCCAATAAAATTAATAATTAATTAAACACTTTAATTAATTAATTAATTCTATTAATTCCAATAGCTACTCCACTATAAACTTGGAATTGCACTCTCGGAATTATAGACATTAATTACTTCTAAAATGTGAAGTGTCCATTTGATATAGTCATTGCATATAGATCGATCCTCCATAAATAATTCATAATTAGAGTCAGGTAGAATCCGTTAACCTCTCTAATTACATCTTTATCCTTGCGTACCATTGATTCTCTAATGGATAGTGATTCATAAAACACATTCATGAACCAGAGCGCTCTTACTAATCCAAGTACCGAATCAACACTCAAGAGAATTATTTATCTGCTTCTCTCTCAAGAAGGAATGGATTCCATCTTGTATAATAACATTCCCAGCTACCTAGTTCATTATGTCTCCAAAATACAAGGAATAAGATTCAGGGTTTCGGAATCCGTACCGAGTAAATCAAAAGACATAAATCCATAAATAGGAGTTTGTTAAGAACTCAGGATTAAGATCATCCTATATATGACCATCGGCAGACTCAATTAGAATTTCTATGCTTAACGGAAATTATTAGAAATTCATATTGTGTCTGTGTCCATGTTCCACATAATCTCATTATGCGAAATACACTCATTCAATATCTCGCCATATTAACAGTGCGGATAACACCGTTCCATTCTAAATGGGAATGACATGTATTAATAATGTTTTAATTAAAGATTCTGAACTTTAATTAAATTCATTATGAATAGTTACTTTTGATTATTATCTTTAAACATTATCCTCTCGTATATAACACTTATATACCATGTTTAAGGTTACATAAATAATCAAGGAATTTTATTTGATATTCATAAATATTCATAAATATATGCACATAAAATGATGAATAAACTATTTTATTAAATAAATAGTAAATATCCTTTTACATCTCATGCTTTCAGGACATTATTCCCAACAGAACGTTCTTAGCTTGTTTGGACGGCTGACTTCTAGGTTGGCGGCTATTTTGATTCTTTTGATTAGGAAAGTTTCCTTACCTCTTGTTATTATTCCACTACCCTTCGTGGGACTTGCCTTGATTTCTAAAGTTCCCACAGTTCTGGTTGTTGTGGCTTTTAGGGGCTTCATTCTGGCAGGCCTATTCTTCATTACCCTTGTTTAAGTGGTACTCAGCACCAAAGGCACCTTTAACACATTCAGTTGTGGTGGTAGATGGAGTGATTCCATTGTCAACAATTAATGCAATCTTGAGTCTAAGCATCATAATCATCCTCCTTAGTCACTCATCCTCAGTCGGTACCATGGTGGGACAAAGTCGTGCTAGTCGATTAAACTGATTAACAACTACATTCACAGATAAATCCTCTTAGCAGAAATTGTTGAACTCATTATAGTACTTCCTAGTCACAGACATGTTGAAATACTACTCATTAAACTTTTGAAGAAAGTCTTGCCAAGTCATCTGATCTACATCTCTGCTCAGTTCTATTCCTTCCCATTAGATCCTAGCATCATCCATCAAACAGTAAGAAGAACACTACAGTTTCTCATTCTAAGTTAAGTCTATGAACCTTAGTACAGACTCGATAGACTTCAACCACCCTTTAGCTACCAAAGGGTATGCTAAACCATGAAATTCTTTAGGCTTCATCCTCTTTAACCTCAAGTATAGAGGCTCGAGATTTCTTGCGGCCTGAATTCTTCTGTGTTGCCTTGGTTGTGGAGCCGGTGGATAAGCCAAAACTTTGACTCTTTTCCCATTAGTTTGCAAATGATTGATAAGCACCTGTTGTTCTTACAATTGTCTCTGGAACTATGATACCATTTCTACCAAATTAGGTTTTGTCGTTGTCTTAACTTCAGCTTGCCCGCGGTTTCTACCTCTACATTGATGCAACTGTGCTACCACCTCTGCTAAATTGGGTTATGTTGTAGCCTCAGTTCTCGCTTGCCCACATCCATTACCACGGCCACGAGCTCCGTATCCTCGTCTGCGTGCCATCTTATCCCAATCGTCTTTTAGTATTTAAATTTTAACTAATAAGGAAACTCCCTATTTTAGGATATTGAATAAGTATCCACACTTCTATGGTTTAAAAACTTCACCTCATAAAAACTTACATTTCATCAAAAGAAATTAAATTAATACTTACTTGGAGAATTTTAGAGTAAATGCGAGGCAATACATGATAGGAAATAGGAAACCTCTCTGATGCCATATATGTAATGACCCCTCACGGGCCGTCACAGTTGTCTTAACTTTCAACCATTTACTACTTAAAGAATGCAGAAAATAGTTAAGCTTGGAACACTTTACTTTGAATGACTTAAAAAAAATATAAAGTATTCTTTAAATCAAAACCACTATAAACCAAAGTTCCAAAAACAATAAAAATTAAAAAAATTTAAAACTTTATTTAAAATTAAGCAATTTCATTCCATGATCGTTTTTCTCATTTTCTTATCACGCATAGTTCGCATCTCCGTGGCTATAACTTACCGTTTAGTTCGTCTACAACATGAAATAACTAATGTAAGCAAAGGCTAAGTAAGACACTTAAATCACACAAACATAAATGAACATTTCTATTCATCAACAATAAACGTCATTATGAGAACAATTATTTTTTTTACATGTTATAATTTTAAAATCCATCATATATTGGGCCTGACATTGTACCATCATAGCACGCTAGACACAGAAAGCATAGGGTAGCAAATCTCATACCAACCATGACAATAAATTTATTCACCAGATAAAAGACCGTTCACCAGTCACTATCAAGGGTGTACAATGCCATTTAAAACTTAAAAATAAATATATACATTTTTCTTCAAAACGTTATCATAAGAGAAATATTAAAAGCGTCATAACATTATCATAAACATCGAAATCACATACTTCTCAATTATTCAATTCATGTTGTAGGTGAGAGTGTACTTACTTGAATGTTTTACTTAACCTTTTTAAATATTCCAACCGTGACACGACGAATGAGGTCCTTGGAAATTCGCCTCTAGAACCGTTCATGCCATAAAACATAAATAAAATTATTAAGAAAAACCTAACAACTCATGAAGCACAATGATCACGTTAAAACAACATCTAATAGACCATTCTCATCATTCATTAACATCAAGACACAAAAACCCATCGAGTATACAAAATTACAAAACTTAACAAAAACTGACAGCCTGACCTTTACAAATTTAAAAAATTCATAATAAATCACACAGAATTCAAAATGATCTGATATGGTGCGAATTGAAAATAAACATCCAGTATTTTCCAATGGTATCTAATTTGCTAAAAATGGATTTCGTATGGTCGTTCAACCACTATTTTAAAATCAGATCACATAAGTTGGAAAATTTTAGCACTAGTAAATTCTGAAAATACCAAAATAAATTCATTAAAGATGAAATCAACTCCAACCAAATGCATACTATAACCATCTCTAAGATAGGTTCCTAAAACATTCAAATCACACATTCTATAAAAATTCTCGTGGCAAGGCAAGTTAGAAACATCAACATGACCATCAAAATTCACATATCTTGCAACTCGAATCCAAAAACAACATCCTAACTCATATTTTTATGAAATCACAATTTATAACATAGAAGAAAAAATAATATAAGAAAGTAACATAATTCTTAGAATGCTTCTCTAGAATTTATCAAATTATGAAGACACAAAAATACCCAAAATAATAACCGGGTCATGCATTCCAATCAAAAATAAAAACCTATAGCCATGGACATTAAACATTAACTAAATCACATATATCCTCCCTCTATCATCAACCAATAAATATCCCCCATCATCCTTTCAAACTATTATAATCAAATCCAAAGTAAAATCAACCAAACTCTCATGGAATTTAAAACCAAACAACAAGAAAGAACTATACCTTGAGAATCCTCTTGATTTTGGGTTGGAAGAATCGAAAGTTTAGAAAATGGATTGAATAATGGAGGTTTGAAGGCTGGTCTTGGAGGCACTTTGTGACTTTTTTGTTTTCCGAACATGTGGAAGGTGGGATAGAGAGAGAGAATGTCATTAGAGAGAGAGAGAGAGAGAGAGCAAGAGTAGAAAATACTTATTGGCTCATAAATCATATAAAATTAAAAGGGATTAATTTGGCCTTAATTAGGGATTTATTGTATGATTAAGTGACCCCTTAATAGCTGGGAGAATGGCTATCATTAGGGTGTAAAATCGTGTGCATGACAAATAAGAGAGTTAGGTCAACTTCTAGAATTTCCATTCTTGTTTGAGTGCAGTAACCTAGTTGGAGATTGGTGGGTATCTAGATGGTATACTGGCCACATCTTCTTATTTCGATCTTCGATTTGTGCAAATGAGAAGGCATTGGAAAGCTTACAAAAGTCTCTATAGTTTTGTATAAACTAAAGGAATAGTTTTAGAATTTTAAAGGTTCATAATAGAGCTGGAAATTAACATCATGAAAATAGTTCTTGTCTAAAAAGAAAAATCATGAAGAACTTACTTTTCCTAAGACACTTAATTCCATGCATTATAACATGAAGTACATCATATCATGAACATATATTAATTTATCAAATCATAAACAAAAATGAACATATATATAATTTCTATAAAATGGCATGAACTTGTTCTTGGCAGCACCTTGAGTCCACATCGTGTTCACGTGTAACAAATAACTCAACATGATGTTAGAATGAACTATATATAACACCATAACATTATTCAAGTTAATTTCTAGCATCTATTTCTAAGAATTTTATCAGTTTAGAAAAATGGTTGTTACAACAATCCTCCTTCCTTTGCCGATAACGATGAGGCTCCAATAGGCGGCGAAGGTAACTACAACGATAGAGGAGCTGAGGCTTGAAGACTCACTTTTGACTAATTATATTTTTCATCTTAATTTTGAGATGAATAATAAACCTGTATACTTGACTTGTACCTTTTGATGTTCCAAAGGTAGACATCCTGACATTTTGTGAAAGTATGCTTACCGGTATGTTGGGGGTATGACTCTTATATGTGTAGATGTAATCTATAGCTCTTATTAAAAGAGTTAATGATATCCTTTTGTGGCATTATCCGGGGATTGGAAAAGATGAGCACTCAGCCATTGACTACTTTGTGTTATCTAATGGTTTACTATTTGTATTGGTATAAATAGTGGTTTTCTGATGGAGTGATAATGGAACATAAGATAAATATAATCGGGAAGATAAAATGGAACTTACCTCAATTTAAATATGGATATCCTATGGAAATGATACACAATATAATAAAGTCATGGACAGGAGCTAATTAGAGCTTTGTAACTATATTGTATTGATCGAGAGTGCAGTTCTAAGCTTTTAGTGGATTAGCACTAGAACTTATAATCGTGTGATGAAGTTGTGAGTTAACAATTACTATTGTGATTATAGGAGCTTGATCAATACATGTCCATCGGGTCAATTAGCTCATATATTTCCCTTATACAATACGACGTATTTCCAATATATTGGTAACTTATGTTATCTCTGCAATTGGTTATAAATCAAATAGTATTAATTAATGAGTGATTTATCGGTTGAATTAATTATTTAAATTAATTTAAGATAAATTGTTTGAATTAATAAAGTGTTTAAACAATTTAAAGAGTTATTTATCAGTTGAATTAATTGTGTAAATTAATTCAAGATAAATTAGTTGAATTAATGTTTTTGTTTTATTTGATATGTGAATATAAATATATAATTGTTTTAATCAGATAATTTCTACATTGGATTATTTGAATTAATACTAGAGTTATTTATGTTATTCTCGGGTTCAAATAAGAGAGACAAAACTGCGCTAAAGTACTAGGTTCAGTTAACCGGTAGGCTATGTCCGGTTAACCAGACAGTGTTATGCAGTACGGACAATGTTCGTCGTCTTGTTAATAGGACAGACTATGTGGCACTGACTAATTGTAATTTTAATCGTGATTTTGGATCCAAAAACTTAACTTAATTACAAAATAAGTCTAACCTACCTCTATAAATAGCCCATTACATCCCAGAGTCAATTAGATAACTTGAGAGACATTTTGGGGACTATTGGTAAGGGTTCCTGAGAGGAAAAATTGTTGAAACATCAAGAATATTTTTCCTTTTGCCCTCTTGTGGTTGGAAGGAGATCAAGATATCGAATAGGAGATTGGACGATGTGTGCCCACTCGCACTCCGGTCGTGGAAAAGAGAATAATGAAGAAGACCAGTTATTTGAGGCTCTTCCGGGCATATGAATGTCAAGACAACATTCTTGAATGGTTATCTTGACAAAAGTATCTCTATGGTACAACCAGAAGGCTTTGTGGCAAAGGGTGAGGCGGGAAAAGTTTGCAAGTTGCTTTAACGCTATTTATGGTTTAAAGCATGCTTCTCGATCTTGGAATAAAAAATTTGACCAAGTGGTCAAGACTTTTGAATTCGAATGTTATTCTTGGCTTGAAATAAGAGAGATAAAACTAGGCTAGAATATTGGGTCCGATTAACCGGATAGTGTTACGCTGTATGGACGGTGTCTATCGTCCGGTTAATCGGATGGACCTGTCCGATTAGCCGAATGATCTATGTGGCACCGACAAATTGCAATTTTAATCGTGATTTTGAATCTGAAAACTTAAATTAATTGTGAAACAGGTCTAACCTACATTTATGAATAGTCCATTACGTCACAGAGTCAATTTGGTCACTTGAGAGACCTTTTGGGGGCTATTGGTAAGGATTATTGAGAGGAAAAATTGTTCGAACATCAAGAACGTTTTTCCTTTGTCTCTCTTGTGGTTGGAAAGAGTTCAAGATACCGAGTAGGAGATTGGATGATGTGTGCCCACTCGTGGAAAAGAGCACAGCAAAGAAGACCAGTTAGTTGAAGCTCTTCCCGTGTCTATTTCATTCATTGCGGTCACTTTCAAGATTCAATGGTTTGTCTCCTAGATGTGTGATATAGATCTTTAGTATTTATGATATATAGCATCATGAATGTGATTAGGCTTTATTTTATTTAATTTTAAAATTTTAAAATTCCATTGCATAACTTTTACCATATTTTCCAACAACCTTCGTGTCAAATGATTCGTACTTCTGTCAGTTATGTATTCAACAAACTTGTTTTTATAGGTTATGTATGTTACTTGTGTTGACGATGTAATAAATGTATCATATTTGATTAATATTTTCTAACATGATTAAGGATTAGTTGTTTATGGTTGATGTATTCTTACACGATGAATAAATGAATTAGCACGAACCCGACTTAATAACACTAAGAACCAATTAATTCATTCTCTCTCTTTCTTTTCCCTTCTTTTTTCTGAATTTTAAACCATTTAATTGTCTCCTCTTTGTGGTATGTCTATTTGGGACGAAGTTCATATTTGACTAACCACTGAGAACCAATAAGAGTTTATAATTTTCCAAGAAAGAAAAACAATATTTAAAAAAAAAAGAAAAGGAAACTAGAAATCATCAAAGACTAATGTAAGAAATAAAGGAGGACAAGGAATATGTGGAATGTTTTCTATGTTTTAATTGTAAGAGAGAGTTCTTATCACGCCCCCTAAACGGGGTGGGTGACGTGGAGCTCGATTAGGGATTAATGAAGCAGATTCCCAACCGGGCCCCACACTTAACTGCATTAAAATATAAATAAATTACATAATCCAGGAGCCTCTGACACACAGGGCTCCACCCCGGTCAAACCCGTGTGCACTGGTCAACCAGTGATAGAGCAATGCAACACTACCGGTCGATCGGTAGTGTGCACACTGGTCGACTGGACCGGTTGACCGGTCAGCTTACAATCTGGTCGACCGCACAGGTCGACCGGTGGAATCGACTGTGCGAGAGAAGCTTGCGGAAATCAGTCCAAAAACCTACAAATCCATTTCCAAATCCAAATATTTCAAAGGGAAACTACTAGATCCGGGTTCTAGGTCCTAAAACAAGTCCAAAGAACCTAAGATCTCCAATTTCTACTCTAGTTTTACTCAAAATCATCGAAATCCGGTTTGAACCAAAAAATAAGTTTTCAAATTCAAAAACTTGAGATTCAAGAGAGGTTCTTCCAATAATCTTACCTCGAATTCTTCTCTTGATGTTGAAAACACTTTGAAACTCGTCTTTGGCTCAAAATCCGTTTGATTTGGGACACAAAACGGGAGAGAGAGAGAGAAAAAGAGTGAGTGGGAGAGTGAGATTGAAGGAGAGAGAGAAAGAGTGCATGGGAAAGGAAAAGAAAGAAATAAAAGAAAAGAAAAAGAAAAAGAAAAGAAAAGGAAGAATAAAAGAAAATGACATGTGTACAATATAACAGTCCAGAAATGTGCCCATACACACTTCTGGATTAAAATAAATTACTAAGAATAGTTTAAATACCTTGGAATTATTTAAACTCTCATTTCAGAAACATTTATTAATCAAAACTCAATTAATTAAATTAGACTAAGGACACTAATAATCTCAATTACCTTAATTAATCTCAATTAATTCTTCAGGGTGTTACAGTTCTCTTTTATAGTTACAAAGGGATGGCAAAATAGGGTAACTAACTAATTACAGGGAGAAGAATCCGCTAATTACAAAGAATCAAGAAAGTTGACAAAATTAAATACGTAATATTCTGACATAAACATAATATATTCTATTATCAATATAATATATTCAACATCCCCCTCAAACTCAAGGTGCCATGAAAACAACAAAGTGGAGTTTGGAAATGAGATCACGTAAATGTCCAAGTGGATGAGATTTGGTGAGCACATCACAAGTAGGTCAACAATGGAGATTAGTCATAATTGTAGAGTGTCACAATGAGGATGATGGTGAACAAAGTGACAATCGATCTCTATATGTTTGGTGTACTCATGAAACACATCATTGTGGGCCATTTGTTTGGCACTCTTGTTGCCACAGTAAAGAGGAGTGCTTATAAGCTGTGGAGCACCCATATCAGATAGTAGCCATCGAAGCAAGACCGATTCGGAAGTGGTGTCAGCTAAGGCACGATATTCAACTTTGGTGGTCGAACGGGCAACAACGGATTGTTTCTTACTCTTCCAGGAGATAAGGGAAGAACTTAGGAGAAAACAATAGCTTTTGGTAGAGTGACAATCAGTGGGATCACTGGCCCAGTCAGCATCCGCATAATCCCCTAAAGCAAGTGATGTGGATTAGGAGAAGTAAAGGCCATGGAACAAGGTCCCTTTGACATATCACAGAATCTGACGAACAATAGCATAGTGAACTGAGCGAGGAACACTCATGAATCAACTAACAAGATGTACTACGTAAGTAATGTCAAGATGGGTGACAGTGAGATAAATGAGACTACCAACCAGCTGAGGATACAGTGTTGAATCAAGCAGTAGTTCACCATTAGTGGCAAGAAGCTTGAGATTGGGCTCAAGAGGACTGGTAACCGTCTTGCTATCTTTGAGACCAACTCTCAAGAGGTGTTCTAAAGCATTGGTTTGAGAGAGATAGTACCCATCAGAACCAACAGCAACCTCAAGACCAAGAAACTAGCTCAGAGTACCAAAATTTTTCATCTCGAAGTTCTGACTCAGAAACTATTGAAAAGTACAGATACTTGCAATATTGTCTCCTGTAATGATCATATCATCAACGTAAAGAAGGAGTAAAACAATACCCTAAGATGTCTTCCAAATAAAGAGAGCAGAGTTGTAGTGGCTAAGAGTGAAATGCTGTTGAGAAATAAAAGAATTAAACTTGGAGAACCAAGCTCGAGGTGCCTGCTTGAGACCATAAAGAGCTCATCTAAGTTAAGAAACTTTGTGCGGAGGATGATCATACCCGGGAGGAGGTTTCATGTATACTTCTTCTATAAGATCTCCGTTTAAGAAAACATTCTTAACATCCATTTGAAACAACTGCTAGCATCAAACTAATGCAATGACAAGTAAAGATCGAACACAAGTGAGGCGAGCAACAGGAGAAAATGTCTCCTCATAGTCAATACCATACTCTTGAGTGAACCCTTTTGCTACAAGTTGAGCCTTGTACCATTCAATTGATCCATCTGCCTGAGTCTTAATCTTGTAAATCCACTTGCATCCAATAGCAGTCTTGCCAGTAGGTAAATCCACCAAATCCTAGGTATGGGTCAAAGAGAGTGTGACGTCCCGTGCCCTCGCGGCGCGGTCGCCGTTCCTTATACTACTACTATTAGGCTAAGTTATAGTCTAATCCATTATTCGTTGTTAGACTATTGTCTATTTAATTTACGTTCATGTGCGGGTAAATTTTTTTTTCTTTACTTTAACCATCGGGTTCTCAACATGTTATGTTGTTACACTAATAACATATCTTGCTATTACTTTAAAGATTTGGATATCAAACTAGTTTCCAAAAACTTGTCATAATTTATTACAGTCCGTTGTTCTTTACTAAGACAATGGTTGTAATATCTTCTTCTTAGAACTGAACATACATACTAGTATTCTATATTACATTACTTTGCAGCGGAATTTAATTTCTAAGCGAGCGTAGTAGAGACCACTCCCGTGTACCCATGACATTTCCGCCACCCTTGCCTCCGCATGTCCATCAAGCAAACCACTATATGACTAGCTGCTTACCTTTGTTACCTGCACACGAGTAAGCTGATGAGCTAATGCTCAGCAAGTATAAACATGCATACATCATAAACTAATAGAAATTACATTAAGAGTTATGATGCAAATATGCTCGTGTGAAACATGCTTTAAACTACTTTCTATCTTTACATTTCTTACTTTCTTGGCTGGTCTAGTCGGAATCTCTACTCTGTGAGATTTCCCTCCCTTGCGAAGGCCGACGACCCGTCGGTCTTTTACTTCTTGGCTCATTACTTCTTTGTGCGGTCAAGTCGGAATCTCTACTCTTTGAGATTTTCCTCCCTTGCGGAGGCCGACGACCCGTCAGTCTTGTAACTATGCATAAGGGTAACCATATGTCGCCCTTCTGAAATCTAGAGCATTAAGCCCTCCAAACATGTATAATCACATGTAATCACATAGACTTAGGAACATAAGTAAATTAATAGTTCTAAGTCTAACTGCAGCTTACTCGAGTCCAGACAAACATATATGTCTATACTTACCGTTAATCCGCTAGGATTCCCGCTTGTTGGAAGTTCTTTCTCGTTGCTTGGCTCTCGGCTAAAAAAACTGTTTCATGGAAATAGGTATCAATTCCCTATTCAATCACAATTCCTCATACTTAGATTCTTAAATCTAATTTCAAACTCATTTATGGACTTTTTCCCTTAAGGCCGAATTCTAGCTCAAGAGGCAATTTACACATATTCGTGTCTCTCGGTTTTCGAATCTTAATCTATTCGTTTCCGAGGTTTAAAATTGTTATCCATTCTCTAGAATCAGATTCCTAACTCATTGCTTGCTAACTAGATTTTAGGAAATTTCGCAGAGTTTCGCCTTAATTTTCCTCGTTTCCCGAGTTTTCAATAACTTTCGTTTTACTTGATTCCGGCACTGTAGTCCGATTCACATTCACGAACACAAATTGCTACATAAATTGAACAAAATACATTTTCTCCATTTCTAGGGTATTCCGGATTTTTTAGTGTTAATCCAAAAAATTTGTTCAATCCTTTCAATACTTGCACATTAAACTCCTATCACGGTCCCCGACAAAACCTCGGTTCGTTTTTTTTCGATTTTTACGGATTTTTTCCGAGATGAGTTACTATTCATAAAAATGAAAAAGCAAGCAGTTTCTCATGAAAATCCGAAATCTTACCTTGAAAAGTTGAGAATCTCCGCTAGAATGCCTCGGGTTATGTTTCTACCGGACTGAGCGGAAGAAATTTCGCAAAAACGGATGATTCCTTGATTTTCCCTTGATTTTTCTCTCTTTTCTCTCTCTTTTCTCTAGTCTCTCGGCCACCCTTAGGAAAATAGAACATAATGTTCTAATTTCCTTCCGTAAACCTCTTTAAGTGTATTAATGAATATTATATTAATATTTCTAAAAATATCTCACATTACTTCCTAAAATTAAATTAGAGAAATAACTTTAATTCCCATAATTTAATTCTACTAATTCTAATTAAGTTTAACACTTAATTTAAGTGGTTCCATGTTCCCCACATTTTTCTTGTCGAGACCAAACTTTCCGTTTTTCAAAACGAGTCTCTTTCCGTACCGATAATTTCACACCGTGCAGGTTCTATCTTGCTTTTCGACCTGCCGAGCACCCTGGGTCAAATTTCTCATATTCAACCCACTTCTCTTGGGTATCTCAATAGTCAATTTCTTTTTCTGAAATTTTCATTTTAAACAATCCAGATTGCCCAAAAAGCGTACCCTCGCGGTACTTTTTTTTTCAGCGATTTCCGCTTTAACCGACTCGGGAAAATTCTATTTCAGGAACTTTTGTCATTTTCCTTACTTCTAATATTTCTACTCTTTTTCTAACTGGTCATTTGGTCTTTTACCAAATATTTTTGCTTTTTCATAACTAAAATATACTGTTAAAATTTCTAACTTTTAACCAATATTTTACTATTCACAACTGATATTTACGAATTTTCTCTATAACAATATTCGTATTATAACTTTACACTTTTCGGGTGATTTTACCCCGTATATAAAGTCTCTACATAACACTTTCCTGATTACATCAATATTTCTACTACTTTCTATTCTGGGAATAATTACGGTCAAATACCGGACTGTCCGATTTTGACTTAATATTTTCCCGGTCATTACATTCACCCCTCCTTAAGGAATTTTCGTCCCGAAAATCAGAACAACTGGGGGTACTTCTGTTTGATCTCTTCTTCTACTTCCCAAGTGGCTTCTACAACATTGTGATTTTTCCACTGCACTTTAACCATTGGGATACTACGACTTACGAAGTTTCCTTTCTTCTCTGGCTAGAATTTGGACTGGTTGTTCCTCATAGGACAAATCTTCGTGAACTGAATAGGCTCATCTTTGTCAGAACACGTGTGATGGATCCGAGATATACTTCGGAGCATTGCTACATGAAACACACTTGTGCAATCAAGCCAACTCTGGCGGTAGAGCTAGTCGGTAAGCTACCTTTCCTATTCTTTCAATGATCTCAAAAGGCCCTATGTAACGTGGACTCACTTTACCTTTCTTCCCAAAACGCATCACACCCTTCATTGGTGCGACTTTTAGGAATACAGAGTCCCCCACAGAAAATTCAAGGGTCTCCGTCGTTTATCTCAAGATAACTCTTTTGCCGGCTCTGAGCCGTCTCTAATCTTCTACGAATCTTTTGCACTATCTCTATGGCTTCTTGAATGAATTCCGTCTTGTGAAGCTGCTTTTCCCGAGTGTCATACCAATGAACTGGGGATCTACACTTCCTTCCGTAAAGTGCTTCATACGGGGCCATGCCGATGGAAGCTTGGTAACTATTATTATACGAGAATTCGATCAATGGCAACTTCATACTCCATGCGCCCTTGAAATCCACTTTGTGCATGCACGAAGCATATCTTCTAGGGTGCGAATGGTCCTCTCTCGATTGCCCATCCGTCAGGGGATGGAGCGCTGTGCTATAGCGCAATTTCGACCCCATCGCTTCTTGAACACTTCTCCAAAAATTGGAGGTAAATCGGCTATCTCGTCCGACACTATACTAACGGTACTCCATGTAGCTTTACTACCTTAGCCACATATAACTTAGCTAACCTCTCTAAGGAGTAAGTTATCTTGATCGGAATGAAATGCGCCGATTTCGTTAGCCGATCCACGACTACCCAAATGGCATCGTATCCCTCACTTTGGTTCTCGGAAGTCCGGTCACAAAGTCCATGGCTAAGTGTTCCCACTTCCATTCCGGGATCTCTAGTGGCCTGTAAGCTCCCGGCTGGTCTCTAATGTTCGCTTTGACCTTTTGGCATGTCAGCGACTAACTTAGTCAACTATGTCATTCTTCATTCACCTCCACCAAAAATGTTGTTTCAAATCTTGATACATTTTGGTGGCACCTGGAAATGTCAGAATATGGCGTGTTGTGCGCTTCATGATATCGCTTCTTGATCCCTTCTTGATCCAATTACACAAATTCTTCTTTGGTATAGGAGAATTCCGTCCTTTGAAAGGCTGAAATTCGACCTTGCATTATCTACTATCTCCTTCCTGTATCCATCCATAATTGGGTCACCTTTTCGAGCTTCTCGTATCTCGTCTGTAGCACAGTGTGACCTCGAGAAGCTAACTTACCGAGAGATTAAGTCGAGGTCTAGGAGATTAATCTCTTGTTGAAGCTACTTGGGCAACAATTCGGTCTCGATTGGAGTCCGTAGTCTTTGGGTTTCTACTCAAAGCGTCGCTACTCGATTGGCTTTTTACGGATGGTAAAGGATTTCAATCGTAGTCCTTTACAAGTTCAAGCCATCATCTTTGTCTCATATTAAGCTCCTTCTGCGTGAAGAAGTACTTTAGGCTCTGATGGTCTGTATAAATTTGGCATTGAACCCCATATAGGTAATGCCACCATAACTTGAGTGCAAAAAACTACTGCGGCTAACTCAAGATCATGCATTGGGTAATTACGCTCATGATCCTTTAGTTGCCGAGATGTGTAAGCAATGACCTTGCCATTTTGCATCAACATGGCTCCTAGTCCTGTCTTTGAGGCATCATTGTAGATGTCAAATTTTTCTCCCTCTTCGGGATCGTGAGTCTTTGGAGCACTAATTAATCTTCTTTTGATCTCTCTCGAAACTCTGTTCACATCTATCCATCCATTCATACCTTCTATCTTTTTCTGGTTAAGGCAAAGGCGGAGTCGCAAGGCGAGCAAATCCCTCCACAAACCTTCTGTAATACCTTGCCAATCCTAGGAAACTTGAACTTCCGTAACACTCTTTGGAACTGGCCACTTCTCAACCGCTTCAACTTTTCTTTGGATCCACGGTGATTCCTTCCTTGGATACTACATGTCCGAGGAAGTGGACTTTATCTAACGAACTCGCACTTAGAAAACTTCGCATATAGGTGATGTTTCTTCAATGTGTGTAGTGCGATCCTCAAATGTTCTGCGTGCTCTGTGGATCTCGTGAGTATATAAGGATGTCATCGATGAAAACAATAACAAACTTATCTAAATACTCTCTAAAGACTCTGTTCATAAGGTCCATAAACGCATTTGGGGCATTTGTAAGTCCAAGCGGCATCACTAAGAATTCATAGTGTCCATACCGAGTTAAGAATGCCGTTCGGGAATGTCTTCTTCTCTAATCTTGGTGATGATACCCCGATCGAAGGTCTATCTCGAAAAACGTGGTAGCTCCCTTCAACTGGTCGAACAAGTCATCGATTCGTGGCAGCGGGTACTTGTTCTTGATGGTGACTTTGTTGAGCTCTCTATAATCTATGCACATCAAGCGTGCCATCCTTCTTTTTGACAAAGAGAACAGGAGCTCCCCATGGCGAGAAACTTCGGTCCGATGAAACCTTTGTGTAACATCTCACGGAGTTGAACCCGCAACTCTTTCGATTCGCTGGAGCCATCTGCGGTGCTTTGGATATTGGTGCGGTGTCGGGAGAAGCTCTATCTCAAAAGCTATTTCCCGATCCGGAGGAAGTCCGGGTAGTTCCTCCGGAAAACGCGTCTAGGAACTCCTTGACTATGGGAACGTCTTACGGTTGATGTGTCCCTTCTTGGTTCTTATCCACCACATCGCCAAATATCCAAAGTGCATCCGCTAGAAATCAATCGTCGGCTTCTAAGGAACTAATAAAAGCGTATGGGTGTCCCACGATGTGGAACCCATGTACTCAAACACATGTTCTCCTTACGGCTGAAAAACTACCCTTTTCTTTCTCAGGTCTATTGTAGCATTATACTTTCCTAGAAAATCCATTCCTAGGATCACATCATAATCTACTAAGTTCAGAACAACTAGGTCCGCACTTAGTTCTCTTCCCGCTATCTCTACTAGTACGTGGCGTAACCAAGTAACTAGACAACAACGCATCACACGATGGTAGTCTTTGTCTTAAAGGCTTGCCCTATCCCTCTAGATTTGGCAATGTTATGCTCTTGCGTATTGCCCGATTCACTAGATCGGCTACCGTGGTTGGTGGATACTCCCCACTTTCCACAACGGTGGCTATATCTCCGGAGCATATTAATCATCCTCCTAACCTTCTCTTCCTCTGTTGGAAACAATCGAGGACATAGTCGTATGTTGGTCAAATTGTTGGCATGCTTCTACAATTGTCTGGTCGCCCTGCTTAAAATTGTTGAACTCATTCTGTTGAGTCTTCAGGGCTTCTAAGTTGTAATACTTACGGTTAAATTCCCATAGGAATTCATCCCATAACATCTGTCTCACATTCCTTCTGGCGCACACTGATTCCCACCAACAGCGGGCATCTTTCTTTAATACAAAAGCGGCACACTGAATCTTCTCCCTGTCGGAGAGTTCCATAAACTCAAACACTGTCTGAATGGATGCTAACCATTCCTCAGCCTCGAGTGGATCTGTTGATCCATCGAACTCTGGAGGTACCATTCTCTTAAACCTTACATACAATGGTTCCCTTGGGACCATTTCTCGGTACCCCATCTCACCCTTCTTGGCTCTTGGGGTTCAACCCTCTGTGGGTTGCTCGGGTTGGGCGGCTTGTCTTGGAACCGCTGCGGAGGGGTGCTCCTCCAACCTTCTTGACCCTGTATCAACTGGGTAAGCAAATTCTAATCTTGTCGCTTTCCTCGGCTGGGGTCAGTTTGCTATCGCCCCCCCTCGGACTGCTACTTCTTGACTAGGTCTGGTCTTTGGAGGATTCATTGCCTTGTGTTCTCTTTTGGCGTGTATACGAACCATGTTCTTTGTGTCTATATTAATCAAAAGAGCAACATCGTTAGTTTAAGTGCAAAAAGAAGCGCTTCTAAAGTTCCTTGACTTGCAATACTTTAAACTATCATTCATTCTCATATCAACTAGCAAAACATACATTCTATATGTTATCCTATTTTGCATGCCCCATATCATGCATATCACATCATATACAAATCATCACGTAGTAAAGGTTTTAAGCCTTTCATTCATATCTATTATGTATGTCCCATTCCATACATATCACATCATACATAAAACATCATTAGTCTAAGTTTCTCAATACTATTTACATAACCTTTCATCATATTTAAATAAATAAGGCGTTAAGTCCTAACTTAATCCTCGGGATCCTCCTCCGGATCCTCCTCGGGGGTCTTCCTCTGAATCCTCCTCGGGATCGACCGAGGGTTACCACTAGCTTCCTCACCAACGGTCCCAACGTAGGTCCATCTTCGCCCGAGCGGCCATAGGCTCGTCCGCTGCCTCTATCTCGGGTCTCGATCGTTGTTGAGAGGTAGTGGCTTCAGCGTCATGTCTCCTAATACGGGTATTGGAAAGCGGGAAGTCTCGCCTAACCACCGTTGGCCGTGTCCTCTCCTCTAGCATTTGGTGCTCACAATGCTTCCGCCTCGGCGATAAATTGTGAGGGTCTGCGATCCGTCGCGGAACTAGCCGGCGCTGGTACTCTTCCGTCCGGACCTCTCCATGGGATCGACACCGCTCATCCTCACTTAGATTAAAAGTTCGATTCGGAGCTAGTACCTCTGTCAAAACTCTCGCTATATAGGTTACAACGGCCTCATCCGATCTCATACTCGCCCTCTCGGCTTGTATGATAAACTCTCGAGCTTGGGTGTAGGTCACGGCTACACTCACGACTCTGTGTCTCTCCACTCTGCTTTGGTGCTTGACTCGGATGGCATGACCTGGGAAGGCGATGCTTCAACATGTGGCAAAAGTCTTCCCATTGCATCTCTGCTATTTCGTCCTCATCCAAAGCTTGCCAAAAGATTAGGGCATTGCCCTCTAACAGACTTGTTTAGTGAGTACAATCCATTCCTCTCGAGCTATGTCACAGGGCTCGCATCACATACCGACACGGTGCAGCCAATCCCTAATTCTAGTGGGATGTGAAAGCCCATCGAAGGAAGGTGGATTACGGTGTAGAACCCGGCTGCGGCTCGACCGTAGTCAAAACAACTTTACTTGCTCGGTGTGCGACCTCGGCCGCCACGGGCTCTAGAGCCCTTAACTCCCGATCAAGCGGTGGATGGCTACATCTACCAAGAGTGGGTACCGACCTCTGTTTATCGGAACCGTGACATTAGAAACATTCTTACCCGTCCCCACAACGTATTCTCTTGCGGTGTGGGCACTAACAAGGATGATGGATATGATCGATCCATTAGTACCGCTTTCTGTCTTGAAAAAGAAATAAGAAATTCTTAGTTTTAGTTCATAAACTAATTTACCTGGACTGCGCAGAAGCATAGGTGCGGGACTTGTCATGGCAGGAGTAGGAACGCCGCTCTGATACCAACTGTGACGTCCCATGCCCTCGCGGCGCGGTCGCCGTTCCTTATACTACTACTATTAGGCTAAGTTATAGTCTAATCCATTATTCGTTGTTAGACTATTGTCTATTTAATTTACGTTCATGTGCGGGTAAATTTTTTTTTTCTTTACTTTAACCATCGGGTTCTTAACATGTTATGTTGTTACACTAATAACATATCTTGCTATTACTTTAAAGATTCGGATATCAAACTAGTTTCCGAAAACTTGTCATAATTTATTACAGTCCGTTGTTCTTTACTAAGACAATGGTTGTAATATCTTCTTCTTAGAACTGAACATACATACTAGTATTCTATATTACATTACTTTGCGGTGAATTTAATTTCTAAGCGGCGTAGTAGAGACCACTCCCGTGTACCCATGACATTTCCGCCACCCTTGCCTCCGCATGTCCATCAAGCAAACCACTATATGACTGGCTACTTACCTTTGTTACCTGCGACACGAGTAAAGCTGATGAGCTAACGCTCGGCAAGTATAAACATGCATACATCATAAACTAATAGAAATTACATTAAGAGTTATGATGCAAATATGCTCGTGTGAAACATGCTTTAAACTACTTTCTATCTTTTCTGTTCTTACTTTCTTGGCTGGTCTAGTCGAATCTCTACTCTGTGAGATTTCCTCCCTCCCTGCGGAGGCCGACGACCCGTCGGTCTTTTACTTCTTGGCTCATTACTTCTGCATCGGTCAAGTCGGAATCTCTACTCTTTGAGATTTTCCTCCCTTGCGGAGGCCGACGACCCGTCAGTCTTGTAACTATGCATAAGGGTAACCATATGTCGCCCTTCTGAAATCTAGAGCATTAAGCCCTCCAAACATGTATAATCACATGTAATCACATAGACTTAGGAACATAAGTAAATTAAATAGACAATAGTCTAACAACGAATAATGGATTAGACTATAACTTAGCCTAATAGTAGTAGTATAAGGAACGGCGACCGCGCCGCGAGGGCACGGGACGTCACAGAGAGGGCATCTAGTTCCTGTTGCATTACTTTCTGCCAAAGGGGATCAACATTAGCCTCATGATAGGTGTGAGGTTCGTGAGGAGAGGCTAAGGCATAATAAACATGAAAATCTTGAAAGTGTTAAGGGGGAGCATGTACCCTATCAGAACGATGAAGATCAATACTCGAGGTGGCCTTAGGTTGTGTGAGTGCAGAGATGAAAGTATCTCTGTGAGCTCTAGAATCACCTGTAACTGGCTCAGAAGATTCTAGGAACAAAGCAATAGAATAGTCAGTAAAAATGACATAAGTGCTTGAAGGACAAGAGGAAAATGAGGAAACACTAGAGAAGAACTTGTGTTCCCAAAAGGAAACATCTCGAGAAATACGAAGATGACGACTAATAGGATCATAACATTAATAGCCTTTGTTTTCATTGCCATATCCTAGAAAACAACAGAGATGAGAACAAGGATTGAGTTTGGTACGTTCATGGGGAGGAAGGGTAACGAGGCAAACACAACCAAAGACATGGAGTATGGAGTAATCAAGGGACTTCCCTTAGAGTATATCAAATGGTGTTTTGTTATAGATTGCAGGTGATAGAACTTGATTAATTATGCAGATAGCAGTGAGAGCTGCTTCACCCCAGAAGTGTTCTAGAAGAGAAGCAGAAATAAGGAGAGTACGAACTACATCAAGAATGTGACAGTGTTTTCGCTGAGCACATCCATTCTGTTGGGTTGTGTTTGGACATGAGCGATGAAGAAGAGTCCCATTACTTCGTATAAGATCAATGAGTGATTTCTCTTTATATTCCATTGCATTATCAGTGCGAAGGATTTTAATATTGCACGAAAATCGTGTTTGAACCATTTTATGAAAAACCATACATATATGAGGAAGTTCTGATTGATTTTTCAGAAGATAGATCCAAGTGTATCGAGAAAAATCTTCTACAAATATGACAAAATAGTGAGATCACCCTTAGAAGGAATGGGGGCACGCCCATATATATCAGTGTGGACTAGATCAAATGGAGCAGAAGAAACATAATCACTTTTATTAAATGAAAATCGAGTTTGTTTGCCTAAATGGCAGGAAGTACAATTAAAAGGCTGAAAAAGAAACATCACCCAAAAGGCCACTAAATGCAAGAAGTTTAACACAGTGGAGTGAGGCATGACTGAGACGAGAATGCCAAAGACTAGAAGAAGTGGTGGCAAGCGCAACTAAAGAGTTGAACTTGGATGGGAGTTGTAGAGAGTCTAGCGTAAATAGTTGTCCAACTCTATAGCCTATCCCAATTACCTATCCCGTCTTGGGATCTTGTACATCACAACCGATGTCAGTAAATTTTAATTCAAGGCCCAGATCACAGAGTTTTCCCACTTAAAAAAGATTGAAAGACAACTTAGGAACCAAATATGTATTAGGTACTGACAAATTAGGGGTAGAGATAGTACCAATATGACTAATAGTCATAAAAGAACCATCATCAGTGTAAATGCAAGGTGAGACATTAGGAACAGACTTACTAGATAAGGTTGATGGATCTGAGGTCATGTGGTTGCAACAGCCAGAATCAAGATACCAGGGAGTTTTAGATTTACCTGGATTGATAGACAGGGCAGTAGAAGTATGGACAAGGACTCGGTGGATTATGGCTTCAAGATCTACAACGATAGGTTGGCACTCAAAAAAGGAGCATCAACGGATGAAGAAGACTCAATGGCAGATGAATCAGGGGATGACACAGCGGCTGCTTAAGAAGCGGGATGCTGAACCTATAGAGCCTTTTTACGGGCCCGAAGCTTTATGCACTCTTCAACTGAATGGCCTTTCTTCTTTCAATACTTGCATACAACATTCCGAGAAGATGAAGACTACGGATATATGGGTTGTGTGGAGAAGCTACCCTAAGAGGGAGAAGATTTCCCTGGAGATGGAATAACCATGACTACATCGGTAGACTGCATCTTCATAGTAGAGCGTCGATTCTCTTCAGAAATAAGTTCAACAATGACTATGTCAAGAGATGGAAGAGGTTGACGAGGTAAAAGACTGGCACAGACAGGTTCAAATTCTTTGCAAAGTGCCATCATGAAGTGCGTAAATTTGCGGCGATTAATATACTCAATAAACAAGACTTGATCAGCAACACATTGGAATTGAGGATCTGCAGCACTCAATTGATCCCAAAGACTAGTTAGTTGAGAATGGAAATCAGAAATAGACTGCTCTGGACCTCAAAAAGTGGAATACAACTTGGTTTCAAGTTGAAATTGGAGAGATGAATTGTGATTGCATTTGTAGTGCTTGGCCAAAAACACCCAAGCATCATGAGCACTTTCTAGACGGGAAAGTAGTGGTTACATGGCTAGTGTAGACATATTAATGAACCATGACAATATTTTGCACCGTGTATCGAGTATGAAAAGCAAATTCTTCCTCACCTTTATTTTGAACTCTCTTTTTAGATATATTGACAGGGGTACGCCTTTGAGAGACTCCCTTCAGGTGTATAGTCATGTTTTGTGACCACTGGTTGTAACTGGTCCCATCAAGGATAATATCAATGGGACGAGTGGGATTGGTAGTGGTGGCGTGGATTTTTTTTTTTTTGCCTTTTTTTGTTTTTTTGTTTTTTTTAAGTTTGTAATATATATATATATATATATATATATATATATATATAAAATAACGTTTCAAAAGAAAACTAAATAGCGATAAGGCTATTTAAATTAACCAAGAAGATTGAAAGAAAACGTTACAGAACCAAATTAAATGAATGAGAAAACTAGAGATGTAGAACCATATTATAGATGAGAGGAGTGTGAGGGCGAGAAGCTTCTATTCCATTTGATGGAAGAGGATGTGGATGGCAAACGAAGCACAACGCCGGGCTTGCAAGCGAACCTCGGTAGTGATGGCGTGGTCAACATTGATTGGGTATGACGCAACACTTCGATCGGCGCTGGGGGATGAAGCGCAACGAAACGTCAGCTAGGTTCGAGATGGAAGAAAGTTGTGCAACAATAATGGTGCTCGGCTAACTCGTTGTTGAGAGAAAGAAGACTGGTATCGGCGTCTATTGAAGAGGAAGAAATAGTGGGTGGTGGCTTCGGTACGTTTTCTTGGCCAAAGAATGTAGTGGCTCTAATACCATTTAAGAAATATAGGAGGAGAAAGAATATGTGAAATGTTTTCTATATTTCAATTGTAAGAGAGAGTTCTATTTTATAGTTATAAGGGGACGCCTAAATAGAGTAATTAACTAATTATAAGGAGAAGAATCCACTAATTACAAAGAATCGAATCAAGAAAATTGACAAAATTGAATACATAATATTCCGACATAAACATAATATATTCTTTCATATTTATAATATATTCAACAACCAAAATAAAATTTCTTCAAAAACTCTAAGCTAATCTAACTGTATAGAAAACATTTCACATATTCACATTTCACATATTTCACATAATCCAATAAAATTTCTTTTACAATTTTAGCTTTTTCAACTGAAATGCACGTTTTGCTCAAAACACGCATGTGTTTGGTTTTTTTCTTTATTCTTTTATTCTCTCTCAAAACTTTTATTAATGGTATGGAAAATTTTATACATGGTCTAGACCGAACCAGACCGTTTTTTAATACATTAAATATCAATATCAAATGTTAACTTCTTCTTCTTCTTCTTCTTCTTCTTCTTTTTTTTTTTTTTTTTTTTTTTTTTTTTTTTTACTTTTAACGGATCACTTCATTTTAAATATGAGCTATTGCACCTAAGAAAAAACTTCCAAGAAACGATCAAAACAGTGGTTAAAAAGGTAATTGTGAACTATATTATTCGTGAACAACTACTAATTTTTTTACTTTTACCATTACAAACCCGAATTGGGGGGAGGAGGGGAGGGGTTTGTTAATGTTTTATTCTTCAAGGAGAATAGAGGTTATCTTTTAAAAATTGAGGAACAAAGTTTTACAAGTGTCATACAATGTCATATATTTTCATTGTAATTTCACTTGCCCTCTGTTTCGAAAAAAAAAAAAAATATATATATATATATATATGTATAGTGAAATGGAGATAGATAACAAATTGTGAGTGGCTTGGAGCGATTGAGTGTGACACGGCCTGTAAAAGGACCCATGCTAATACAATTTAGGCTAACGACTTAAGTGGCTCAAAAGACAAATATAGAGCAAGATATATTTTGAACTTAAATTATACGTATATATTATTTGCAATCCACGGATTGTACAATGTCAAAGGTCCAAAAAGTGGAGCCGGTATAAAATGACATAAATATATAAAGAAAGAGAATCAAATACAAAGTTATATATGAAATCTTGGTCAAAGAACAGAACAATAAGGAAAAGAATTACGAAACTATGTATGAAGAAAAGTTTTAGCATACTACTTTTGTATGCTTAACACTAAGTTAAAAGGTGAACTACATCACCTTGGAATCTGCCTATAAATAGGATTGGCCTCTTTCCATTTTGGACAAGACAATCCGGAGGGTAGAACTTCCTATACATTAGGCCATAATATCGCCTCTCATAAAACGTCAGAGTAAAACTTCCAAAAATCCCATACGAAATAAATTCGTCATCATAAGTATGGTTAATATAATATAAAATTACATAGTTAATAAGATGGGCAATCCATCTCCGGTCAGTTAGTTTAAATTCCTAGATTGTGGGAGTTACATTTGATACGTGGGAAGTTTTAAAGTTGGAGGAAGATTGGATTCAGAAGAGGATAAACAAATGGGTTGGGTCTCAGGCCCCAGAAGACTATTGGGCCACTGAAACAATTCAGGCCCAGGCCCAGGCCAACCCTTCTCTAGCTAAAGCTCAGCATGCTGGACCAGAAGGAAAGTTCCAAAAAACTCAAGAACGAGAGGAAGACACAATGCGTGAGAGAAGGACGCGCAAGAGGCCAAGTTGGTTTGAGGATTTCGAGATGGGGAAAAACCGTTGAGAACTGTAGAGCGCGGCTGGGTTCGTTAGCAAATTGTTATTTTGTCACTGTATTCAATAATTCTGTTAGTGGGGAATTCGGGAAAATGGGAATCGAATATAAAGGGAACCATTGTCCATGTGGGGGATTATCAGGTAATTTGTGGAAACAATTCTGTGGGAGTTTGGCACTAACAAAAAGAGTGCTCTATTCAATACAAACTGTTTACGTTTGTATCATTGGTGCTTTCATTGAGAGTATGAGGAACGAAGATATAGCAGAGCTTATGAGGGCCATGGAGGCGAGTTTTAAGCAGCATTCCGACGAACAGTTGGTGAAGTTCTCGTCATTATTGGAACAGCATATGACCATCACCGATCAACGACTTTCTCAGCTGGCTCAGCCACAGCCGAGCCCAGGTTCGATGATGGAGGTCACGGCAGGGCAAGGCTGCGCCAAGGCAGACGACAGTCCATACAGAGGACACCGGCCAGACTACGACCTACAGCATCAAGACATGAACTCGCTCCTCAAAACGTTGCGGTTGGACGTGTCCCGGTTTAATGGAACCAATGTGGAAAACTAGATATATAAGATTGAGAAGTTCTTCTCCTTACACCGTATTGATCCAGACCTGCGACTTGCCATAGTTGCATTCCATTTGGACAGAGAGCCAGCAACACGATACCAATGGATGGAGAGGGGAGGTGGATTAACCAGTTGGGGTTATATCCTATCCAAGCTGAGGAAGAGGTTCGACGCGTCGATTTACGATGATCCATTAGGGCGGATCTCCAAATTGGTTCAGACCAGTACCGAAGCGAAGTTCAGTGCTGAATTTGAAGAACTGATGACCCGCATCACCGGGGTGACTGAGCACATGTTCATGAACTCCTTTTTATGGGGATTGAAGATGGAAATTCGCTGGGAACTATTGATGCAACCACCACAAAGCTTAGCGGAAGCCATGGCCAAGGCTCAGCTCTATGAAGAACGCAATGATGACATGTTCCAGCGACAACGTCGTGAAGGGTATAGACAATATGAGGGCCAATCCAGGACTCCCGTAACTGAGCACACGGGGGTCAGAGGCCACACGTCGATCTCGAGCCTAGGAGCCCCGAGACCAGCCACCCTTGGGAAACTTAAAGTTGCCACTGAAGCGACTCTCGCCGGCTGAGATTCGAGAAAAATGGGAGAAGGGACTCTGCTTCAGTTGCGATGAGAAATACAACATCAATCATTACTGCAAGAACATTGTGCTGCTCATGTGTGGGCAGGACAAAATGGAGGAGAGCCAGGAGGAGGTGGCGCCTGTCTTGGACGAGGTTTCCACCGAAGAGGAAATTGAGGTCAGTTTAAATACCCTCGCATATTCAGTAAATCCTAGGAGTTTTAGGATTAGGGCCAAACATGGAGTAGAGTCTATGGAAGTTCTCATTGACACAGGAAGTAACAATAATTTTATCCAAGATGCTCTGGTAACTAGGCTAGGATTGCCAGTAGAAGCGTCCAAAAGATTCAAAGTCTATACGGAAAACGGGCAGTATTTGACTTGCGACAACAAATGTGCAGACGTAGAATTAGAGTTGCAAGGGACTAATTTTACAGTGGACTTGTTTGTATTGCCCATCTGGGGATTGGATGTAGTATTGGGAATGTAATGGTTAAGAACATTAGGGCCCTGTTTACATGATCATAACGAGCTCACTATGGAGTTCCAATGGAAGGGGAAGAAGGTGACGCTGGCAGGGAATAAAACAGCAGCAACTACACAAGTAACGTTCTCCCAGCTCAACACCATTATTCAGGCAGGAGGTGTAAGTGAGGTATTTACGTTGGCTCCAGCCATACTAGAAACAAGGGATAGTGGGAAGCATAGTGGAGCTGAACTTGAAAACGTAGGGTCAACCTTGCCAAGAATAGCTAAGGACTTGATCCACCAGTACAGGGCCGTCTTTGATGAGCCCAGGACACTCCCACCTGTACGCCATATTGACCACAGGGTACACTTACAACCAGGAAGTACGCCAGTCAACATTAAACCCTACCGTTGCCCATATTTTCAAAAGGATGTTATGGAAAAATTAGTCAAGGAAATGCTAGAGTATGGCTTCATTTGCCACAGCAATAGCCCATATTCCTCCCCTGTGTTGTTGGTAAAAAAAAAAGGATGGGTCGTGGTGATTTTGTGTTGACTACCGGGCCCTCAATGTAATTACCATCAAAGATCGGTTTCTGAATCCAACCATTGACGAGCTACTTGACGAGCTCGGAGGAGTGGTGGTTTTTTCCAAGTTGCACCTGCGGGCTGGATATCACCAAATCAGAATGGACCGGAGGGATGTGTACAAAACCGCTTTCCAAACTCATGACGGGCATTACACGTTTGTGGTCATGCCATTCGGGCTTTCAAATGCGCCCTCCACTTTCCAAGCCGCCATGAATCTGATTTTCAAACCGTATTTACGAAAATTTGTTATTGTTTTCTTTGACGATATATTGGTTTATAGCAAGAGTGAGGCGGAACATGTGCAACACTCAGAGATAGTGTTGACCTGCCTCCAGTCTAACAGCTTCTTCGCCAAGGGAAGCAAATGTACTTTTTTTTTTAAGGAAACAATTGAGTATTTGGGCCATTTGGTATCCTGGGAAGGTGTGCGAGCAGACCCAGTGAAAGTAGAGGCGATGACACAATGGCCACAACCTTGGAACTTGAAGCAGCTACGTGGGTTTTTGGGGCTCACCGGGTATTACCAGAGGTTCGTTGCCTAATACGCGGCCATTGCTGCCCCCCTTACGGAACTCCTCAAGAAAGAAGGCTTCAATTGGGGTGATGCGGCTACCGTGGCGTTTGATAGGTTGAAGCAAGCAATGACTCGTACACCGGTGTTAGATTTGCCCGATTTCATAAAAAGGTTTGTGGTGGAAACGGACGCTTTGGGCGTGGGAATAGGCGGAGTGTTGATGTAGGACAGACATCCAATTTGCACCATGCTCACAATAGGATGCAACAGCTTGCCAATAGGAAAAGGTAGGCCAAGCAATTCAACCTTAGGGACCTTGTCTTGGTTAAACTCCAGTCATATCGTCAGACAACTGTGGCTCGGCGTTAAAACTCAAAGTTGTGCCAGCGATATTTCGGTCCATTCAAAATCATTGCCAAGGCAGGCCCGGTGGCTTACACTTTAGCATTACCACCAGAAAGAAAAATTCACCCACCATTCATGTCTCTCTATTAAAAGAATTCAGGAGTGATCGATCCACAATATCCTTTCCCTTACCAGAGCAGAGCCATGCCAACAGACCCATGATTTATCCCACAACCATCGTGGCAACTCGTGAAAAACGACAGCAAGGTAGGACCATTAAGCAGGTACTAGTTCACTGGTCGCACAGTCTCCAGAAGGATGCCACCTGGGAGGAGCTGGAGCCCTTCTGTCAACTCCATGATCTGCCTGACCTTGAGGACAAGGTCAAAGTTGATAAGGTGGGAAGTGATACGTGGGAAGTTTTGAACTTGGAGGAAGATTGAATTCAGAAGAGGATAAACAAATGGGTTGGGTCTCAGGCCCCAGAAGACTATTGGACCACTAAAACAATTCAGGCCCAGGCCCAAGACAACCCTTCTCCAGCTAAAGCTCAGCATGCTGGACCAGAAGGAAAGTTCCAGAAAACTCAAGAAGGAGAGGAAGGCGCAACGTGTGAGAGAAGGACGCGCAAGAGGCCAAGCTGGTTTGAGGATTTTGAGATGGGGAAAAACCGTTGAAAAGTGTGGAGCGCGGCTGGGTTCGTTAGCATATTGTTATTTTGTCACTGTATTCAATAATTCTGTTAGTAGGGAATTCGGGAAAATGAGAATCGAATATAAAGGGAACCATTGTCCATGTGGGGGATTATCAGGTAATTTGTAGAAACAATTCTGTAGGAGTTTGGCACTGACTCAAAGAGTGCTCTATTCAATACAAACCGTTTACGTTTGTATCAACATTCTTCCTAATCTTCCCTTTAAACATCATTCTTGCCCTTTTAAGTGATTGTGGCAACCAACTCAAGTATTGTATCAGTACAAATTTAGTTTTTTGTTACGTATTATTATTATTCATCATGAATATATATATATATATATATATATATATATGTGTGCGCGCGCGCGCTCGCACACTTGATTGACGTTATAATCATCACAATCTATAATTGCTTTCGATTCTTATTAGCAAACTCATATATATTAAGGCAAGTTTCATATACGTAAGTATATTGTGTAGCTCAAAGAGGTATGTAGAGCCACGTGGCTATTTTGAAAATGAACTTCGTTACTCAGAATGAATTCTTCATATTTAACCCTTTTTTCTTTTATATTATTGCTTTACATAATTTTTCCAATAAAGAATGAATGGTTGCTAAAAGAATATTTAATCTTTAAATATTAATACGTGTTAGCTTCATGTGTGAATCTAGTACGGGATCAATTGGATTCAAACATAAAAAAATAAAAAATAAATAAAAAAAATGAGTAAAATTATTATTTAAAATATAACGAAAATAGTACAACTAAATAAAAGTAAGCTTCATAATGATATTTGGAGTTCAAGAATTTATGTAAGATATCTTTTTTCTCAGACATTTATGGACAATCCGACATGGCACTCCTCTGAATATGGACCTATTTATAAATACATGATTGGATTATATTCGGACTGTATCTTTATCTGAGCAATATGAATCAGATTATAAATATACTAAAGGGGAGTGACGGCTTATTGTTCACGCAGGCACAAAATACTGTTCTTTCTACAGTGAAATTATGATTCTGCCCTTATGTCCCTGCTGTTCTTTTTTCCTGTGTGGGGGTTTTTTTGTCTTTTCCGTGCCTAAAGCGTTTCTGTTTTGGTGTGTAATTTAATTTGATTTTACGGTTTTGCCCCTAGTTTTTTCCTTCTTTTGCGCTTTTCCCTTGAAGGTTTTTTGGTAATTATCCTTTAGAGGGCTGCTTTCCTCGGTTTGCTTGCAATTCCAGATGCCCTAAATTGTTTTGTTTCTTTTGTTTTGTCTTCTCGCCGCCTCCTTCATTCGGTTTCTCTCTCATTGGAGAAACCCTAAATTATTTTGCCTCTTTTCTTTGTTTTTTTTCTCCGCCTCCTTCACCTGATCCATTTTTATTCCCTTTATTTTTGGTAATTACCTTTTAGAGGGTTGCTTTCGTTGGTTTACTTGCAACTTCGGATGCCCTAAATTGTTTTTTTTTTTCTTTCATTTTCTCTTCTCACCAGCTCCTTCATTCAGTTTCTCTCTCATTGGAGAAACCCTAAATTATTTTGCTTCTTTTCTTTGTTCTTTCTCTCCACCTCCTTCACCTGTTCCATTTTTGTTCCCTTTATTTTTCTTTGGTGAGTATTTTGGGTTTTTTAATTAATGGATTGATGTTTGCCTCTTTCATTTGTCCTTTTTCTTGGCCTCCCTCATCTGCGTTGTGCCTCTGCTTCCTTCACTATTGTTCGGCCATCTACTCTTTGCCTCTATCTTCCTCATTGTTGTTCAGCCACTATTGTAAGTTTTTTCCTTCATGACTTCAAAGTTTTGTCGGTTTTTTCCCCTTCTTTGATTTGTTCGAGCATTTTTAGTTTTAGATTTGATTTGATTTTTTTCTGTTTTTTTTCCGTGGTTATTTTGTGGATTTTGTTTAATTTCCCTCTGTTATTGTTTTGCATGATTATTCTGTGCTTTGCAATTTCTAACTAAATGGTTTATTTAGGTTTTGGAAAATTCATTTCTAATGTTTTCTTCTTTTTTGGGGGTTTCCGTTTCTTGATTTTTTTGATTGTGTTTATTTATTCTTTTAGTTTGATTTTTTCCTGTCATTTTAGTGAATAATGTTTTGATTTATTTATGTTTTGGTGTAGGTATTTTCAATATTGATTTGCTGAGATTGCATCTTCAATCTTCCGTTTCCTATTGTATTCCATCTCATTTTCTATGTTTTTTTTCCGTTGTTTGTCTCCGGGCCTAAACTACTTAAATTTTTCACTGTTTGGCAAAAGTATGTGCAATTTCTAATTGGATAGCATATATATGTTTATGAAGGATATATTTTTTTCTTTCTTTTTCTTCTTCTTCTTCTTCTTTTCTTCTTCTTCTTCTCTTTACACAGAGTTCTATATGTCGGTGTTTCTATATTGTCTTTACCTGATCTTCATGATAGACATTGTTAGGTGAATGGTTATGTGTTGTCTTTGTCTAATTTTCATTTTTTTTTACTGAACTGATTTTATCTTCTAACGTGTTCTGTTGTTATAGGTTCCACGTTTGATCTCCCTTCTCTATGTAATGGTCTGTTGTATCCTCGGGTGATTTCTAATATCTCTGCTATTTATTTCTCCTGCCACATGGATGAATTATATTAATCTTGCTGTACAGCTATTAAGTCAATCAGTGATCTTTTTTTTATTTGTTTTGCCATGTTCATGAGTTATATTAATATTGCTGGACAATTATTAAATGAATTACTGGTTTGTTCTGCCACGTTGATGAGTTATATAAATATTGTTGTACAAGTATTAAATGAATTACTGATTTTTTTTCTCTTTCTTTCTCTTCTCCTTTCTTTCTTTCTTTTTTTTTTCTCTGTTTTTTGTTTCTTATTTGTTCTTCTACTTGCATAAGTTATATTTATTTTCCTGCACAGGTATTAAATGAATTGCTGATTTTTTTTTATCTTTCTTCCCCTTTTTTCCCCCCTTATCCTCCGTAATGTATTAATTTTATTGTTTTGTTAGAAAATTTTAGCTTCAACCGACTTTTTTGTCTTTACGTGTCCTGTAGTCATAGGTTATCTATTGATCTGTCGTTCTCTATTTAAACATATTATTGAATATGAATGTAATATGTATATTCCTGTTTCTTTCTCTTTCATTTGCCCTCTTTACTCTCCTATTTCATCTAACATCATTTACTGCTGTATTACACTGTCCATCACTCACCACTTTATCTCATTTACTCCCTTATTCATCATTTACTGCCCTGTTTATTTGTCTCTGTGCCTTTTTACTCTTTCTGCTTATAATTGGTTGGCTGATATTTCAGAATTGAGACAAGACTATCCCAGGTATTATTTATAAACCCTATTCATAACTCTTTAATTTCTGATACTGATTAAATATATTGCTTTCCTCTGGTGGCATTAATTTTTGTCCTTTGTATTTTATTAGCTATGTTTACTTCGCTTTGTATTTCCTTACTCTATAATGCTGATATGTTTACCCTTTTTTCATTTGTTTCTAACAAACTTATATATATATATATATTTTATATATACGTTTATCCTACATATTCTACTCTGGTAAGTTCTTTTTGGTGGCGATGATGAGTATAATTAATATTTATATATTGAGTTCTATGTAATTTGTTCAAAGATTCTTTGTGAATATCTATTTACTACCTTTGTTTTTCGACTCTTCGAGCCCCTGTTTTTTCATTTTGCTCTTATCATTTGGAAAAAAGTTTTTTTATATTGTCTTTTTTTTTTTTTTTTTTTTTTTTTGCCTTGTTTGTTTCAAACATCTTTTTGTACGTGTAATACCTTTCTTTTTCTGTTACTCACCTTGGCTTTCTTATTCCATTCTTATCATTTTATACAAAAAAAACCTCCCTACAGAGAGGGAAAAAAAAAACAAAACATAGGCTTTATTATTTCACTCTTTTCTCCTTATTCTATTCATCACGTTTTTATTCCTCTATTTCCTATTGCTTACTATTTCCTTTTTTTTACTCTTCCTATTTTATTTCATCATATAATCTATATTATACTATGCTTCTTACATTGTTTTCTCCTCCTTTTGGGTTTTGTATTTAATTCGCCTGGTAGTCTTTGAACAATTTCATATCTTACTCAAGTTATCTATTTTGTATCACATCAAAATTATAATCTGTGTGACAGATATAATGTGTTACCCTTTGTGCAGCTGCCTCCCTTTGTGTAGCTGCCTTAGTAGGAAGCCATAATGTATTTGTCACACATTGCTGAAAAGATTAAATACTTGAGCCACCATTTTTATTGATTATATTTTTCTTTCATCGAACATTATTGTTGATATTTAATGCTTATGTACACGGCTTTACTCAAAATCTGACTGTTTCACCTATTAGTATCAATCTCTGCCCATAATTTTATTATGTCTATATCTGTTAGTTTTTTAAATTTATTTCCTCTCCTATTTACTCATTCATTTGTTTACTTGATTATTTGTGTCTTCTAAGGTCTATTATTGCACATTCTCCTATTATGTTGCCTTTATATTGGTCATTGCTCTTGACCTTCAGTTCGTTCACGTTCCAAATTTAACGTACGGTTTACAGGACTTGAGGTATTTCTGACATCTTTTATCCTCATTCATTTTATTGCATTGTTTTATTTACTATTTTCTACTATTTTGTTTTGTTTAAATTCAACCATCTTTGTTTATTATACTGAATATTATATTGCTCCTTTATTTTTCTTTTTTATTTTTCTTCTTTTCTTTCCTTCTTTTTTCCCGCTGCTTTTTTCTGTGTAAATTTTATCCCTGTTATTTAAATTTAATTTTTTGCCTCATCTGTAGCAGAAGACACTGTAACAGAAGACATTGAAGACATTGAAGACAACTAATGATTTATGTAGATTCATTTATCTGTTTAGTGTTTACCCATAAATTTAGTTTATTTGGTGTTAATATTTAACTAATTTTTTTTCCACTCAACAATATCAAATGTTGTAAATTTATTGCTCTCTATCTTTCTAAGTATTTTTATTTACTTACAAATGTTGTGATCATTAACTAGAATGATTCAAAAGACAAAGGGACTTAAAAATCCTTTACCATAAACAGGAGATAATGAAAAAAAGGACAAAAAAATTTTCACCATAAACGGGAGAACCAAAAAAAAAAAAAATTGATCTTCATGTACTAGGAGAAAAAAAGGAAAAAAAAAAAAGGGATTCATCTTCGCAGAAAAAAAAAAAGGATTCATCTTCCGAAGAAAAAAAAACCAAGCAAGAATGGCATGTCTCCCTTGCAAATCTAAGGACAAGAAAACTTAAAAATCTCCACGATAAACGGAAAAACAAAAAAAAGACAAAATCATCTTAATACTATCTTCGTAGAAAAAAAAAATGATTCATCTTTCGAGAAAAAAAAACTGACCAAGAAAAGCATCTTTGCCTTGCAAATCTAAGGACAACAAAACTTAAAAAATTTCCACCATAAACGGAAGAACAAAAAAAAGACAAAATCATCCTAATATTATACAAATTACGTTAATGAAAAAGTCTATATTTCAAGAATAAAAACGACTGTATATAAATCTAAATAATTATTTAAATAAGATGACAATTTTCTATTAAAATTTGCTATGCAATGACAATATATAAAAGTTAAGGACAATTTTTGAATAAAATAAGATTATATCTAAATAGTGAAATTTTTACTCATAGACAACTATATGTTGTTTTATCAAGAGCTACAACTCCAAAAGAATTACATATACTAATTCCTGATTCAATTAATAAATATATAAATTATATAAAAAATATAGTTTACAAAGAAATTCTACATAGTATCAAATAAAAAAATAAAACATCATATAAAATTACAACTTACATTTAACTTACATTTAGATTTAATTGTGGCCTTGATCATCATGCATTACAATTAGATTTAATTTCTTTCTTCACCTATAACTTAAGAAATTAAAAACTATCAACTACTTATATAGATTTATTTATTTATTTACTATTTATTAATAAATCTATCTTATTTAGTATTAAAATTTGATTAATTTATTTCCCACTAAATAACACCTAATGTTGTAAGTTTATTATTTTCTATCTTTGTAAATAATCTATTTTACTTAAAAAACATACAAATATGCATATGTGTTTATTACCTTATATATCATTTGTTTATTAATTCAATCAATAAATTACTTATACTTTATTAATTAATTTTGCCTATAATTAGCATTAATCCTATCATAAACTTAGCATTATCAATATTATTATTTTAATACTGTTGATATCACTAGATTATTTTCCTCTCAATAAATTCATAACTAAAATAATAAAATATCACAAATATTGTTACAAATTCTATTTTATTAATTCATTTTTGTCCATAATTATTATTGTCATAGAATTAAAATTGTTAATAGTATTGTTTTAATACTATTGATATTACTATATTATTTTTCTCCCTATAAATCATAATTAAAATAACAAAATAGGATAAATGCTATTATAAAAAAATAATATGCTTAACTTCCTATAAATAATCTTACAATAAAAATATTAATTGTATATAAATTATTTACATAAATGTATTTTATTCTTTGTTCTAATCAAACTAATTTTCTATTGTAGAAACAAATGGACAAGAGAAAAACTCAACAAAAAACAACACAATCAAACAAACGTATGCGATGTATCATTTCTCAGATGAATCAAAATTATTCCAACATAAGCGAGCAAAATTCAAATGAAATAAATCAAATGGCTGCACCTTTGCGGGCAAGAGCTTCTCAACTCAATCTTCGGACAACACAATTTACACAATCTCAAGACGAGATTTTTGAATCATTCATGCCATCAACATCTGAAAATCACGATAGAGAATGTAATTCTCTCATCCATTCTAAGTATTTTTTTTAAAAATTAGAAAAAAAAAATTCATACAATGACAATACTAATTTTTTACATATTGTTGTTATTTTCTTTAAACTTTTTTTTTATAGGCACTGCTAATCTCTACATCGATCTCGGAGACTGTTCCTATATCTGTCAACATTGTAGCGCTCTCTTTTGGCTTAACAAACAAATTAGCAGTAGCACTATTCCTAAATACAATCTTTGCTGCAAAGATGGAAAAATAACCTTGCCCTTAATTAAAAAAACACCTCGAACACTTGATACACTAGTTAATTATCATGGAGGATTAATTAGCACACATTTCCGAAGAAACATTCAAACATATAACTCTATGTTTACATTTACATCATTTGGTGCTAATATAGACACAAGTACACAAAATTCAAGTGGCCCAAATATTTTTAAAATAAGTGGGCAAGTACATCATCTTATAGGGTCTCTACTACCAATTAATAATAATCCTCCAAAATTTGCACAACTCTATATATATGACACATAAAATGAAGTCCAAAACCGGATAGCATCATTCTCATTTGATAATGAATCCAAAAACATAGTACAATTTATAGTTGAAAATCTTATTAGAATGCTTGATAAAACAAATAAATTAGTTAAAATTTTTCGAATGATAAAGGATAGATATCAACAAGATGACATACCATCTATGAAACTAAGACTTATAAGCAAAAGAAATACAGATAGTAACCAATATGACTTACCACATCAAAGCGATATATATTTGCATTAATAGTTGGAGACATTGGTGAATATGAACAAGGAAGAGACATTATTATCCAAGATAGAAACAGATAGTTTGCAAAGAATTACAAAACTACACCTATGTTATATGTCCCTTCAATATCCTTTATTATTTCCATATGGAGAAGATGGTTATACAATAAACTTAAAATATAATATAAATAACTTAAGTAATAAATATATAAGAAAAAAAATCTCTATGCGAGAATTCTATTGTTATCAATTACAAGAATGTACAATTCAAGGTAATACACTTTTTCAAGGGGGCAGATTATTTCAACAATATGTAGTTGATGCATATGCTTCTGTAGAAGAAGATCGATTAGATTATATTCGAAAAAATCAAAAAAATTTGTGATCCGAAATTTATCAAGGAATTCAAGACGCTATTACAAGAGGAGATACAAATGCACAAGCAATAGGAAAAAGAATTATCCTTCCCCAAGCCATTTGGAAGCCCTAGATATATGATTCAAAATTATCAAGATGCAATGGCAATTTGCGGGACGCTATGGAAACCCCGATTTATTTATAACATTTACATGTAATCCAAAGCGGCCTGAAATTACTAGAGCCTTAGCAAAAAAATACCTGGACAAAAACCTGAAGATAGACCAGATATTATCACTAGAATTTTCAAAATGAAATTAGATAGTCTTTTATCCATTATTAAAAATAAAAAAATATTTGGAGTGATTATAGCAGGTTAGTCTTCTTCTCCTAAAACTTTTTTTGTTTCCCAATAAGAAAAAAAAAATAACACTTTTTTTTTCAACACTACAAAAAAAAAAAAATTATGATAAAATATTTTTTTCATATTGTAGATTTATATGTTGTTGAATTTCAAAAACGAGGACTACCACATTCTCATTCCCTCTTTTGGCTCCATCATGATGACAAACTACGTGAACCATCACAAATAGACAAATTTATTTCTGCCGAAATACCTAATCCTCATAATAATTTACTAGAATGCAATATTATAACCGAATTTATGATGCATGGACCATGTGACATAGCTAAGACAAATTCTCCATGTATGAAAAATTCAGAATGTTCAAAAAAATTTCCTAAAAAATTTAATAATGAAACAACAATTGACGAAAATAGATTTGTTAATTATAAACGACGAAACACATCCTTCTATGTTGAAAAACAAGGCATTAAATTAGATAACAGATATGTAGTTTCATACAATAAAAGTTTATGCCTAAAATTTCATGCTCATATTAATGTAGAACTATGTTCGCAATCCATGCTTATAAAATATTTATTTAAATATTTGACAAAAGGACCAGATAGAATAAGAGCAGTAATATAAGATAACATACATACAAAAATAACTAGAGAAACCAATTATCAAGAAATAGATGAAATAAAAAACTATATTAATTGCAGATATATAACACCATATGATGCAATCTGGAGACTATTTGAATTTTTAATACACCATAGAAATCCAGCTGTCCAAAGATTATCAATACATTTACCAAAAATGCAAAACATAACATTCGATTCAAATCAACGTCTAAATAACATAATAAGACAACCAGGTATTGATAAAACAACTCTTACTGAATGGATGGAAACAAACAAATATGATATTAACGCAAGAAAATTAACTTACATAGAATTTCCAATTAAATATGTTTGGAATAATAAATATAAATATTGGTCTACAAGACAAATGGGACATACAATTGGACGAACTTTTCATGTCCATCCAAGCTCTAGAGAATTATATTATCTTAAATTACTATTAAATCACCAAAAAGGCGCAACAAGTTACGAAGCTCTTCGAACAGTTAATGACATAATATATCCAACAAATCAAACAACGTGCTATGCACTTGGCCTATTAGGAGATGATCGAGAATGGGATGAATCTATACAAGAAGCTTCATTTTGGTCAACAGTAATTCAGCTATGACAATTATTTATCATAAGTTTACTATTTTGCAATGTAAATAACCCAATAAAATTCCTTGAAAAACATTGGAAACTTATGACAGATGATATATTATACAAAATTAAAACTTTATTTAACAACCCTAATTTTCAAGTACAAAAGCAGAATTATACAATTTTGTACTATATGAACTAGAAAAAATATTAAATTCAAATTCATCAACCTTAACACATTTTAACTTACCTCTTCCAACTGGATCATTAATAGATGATTTAAATAATAAGTTCTTAAGAGAAGAACTTAATTATGATATACACAAATTAAAAGAAGAAAACAATAAATTAGTAAATAATTTAAATAATGAACAACAATTTATTTATCAACAAATTTTACAATCACTCCACGGAAAAAAGAATAATTTTTTTTTTTTTATATATGGTCATGGCGGAACCGGAAAAACATATTTATGGAATGCAGTAATCACAAAAAGTAGATCAAATAATGGAATAATTTTAGCTGTCGCATCTTCTGGAATAGCATCATTACTATTGCCTAAAGGAAGAAACGACTCACTCTAGAGATTCGAATACCATTGTCAATAGATAAATTTTCTACCGCCATATTAAAAAGGAACTCAATTAGCAAAATTAATTGATAAAACATCACTTATATTATGGGATGAAGCACCTATGACTAATAAATATTGCTTTGAAGCATTAGATAAAACACTTTAAGATTTAAGAAATAACTTTGAACAACCATTTGGTGGCATGACAATTGTCTTAGGAGGTGACTTGACAAATTTTACCGATTATTCCTACAGGAACAAAGGAAGATATAATCAATGCAACTATAAATAACTCTTATTTATGGCCATATTTCAAAATTTTAAAATTGATGAGAAAACATGAGATTAAAACAATACAATCGTACATAAGAAGAAAAAAAATGAAATTGTAACATTTTCGAAATGGATATTAAATGTTGGAGATGGTATTGCTGAAGGAATAAAAGATTTAGAAAATGAAGATGCTACATGGGTAAAAATACCAAAAAAATACATACTACATTATGAATCAAATCCAGTTGAAAAATTTTCAACTTTAATATATAATAATTTAAACATTTACTATAACAATATTGAATACTTAAAAGAACGAGCAATAATAACACCAACAAATAAAACAGTAGATGACATTAATAATTACATATTATCCTTAATCCTTGAACAAGAAAAATGTTATTATAGTTATGACACTATTGCATCCTCATCCGAAAACACAGATGAACTTAATCTTTTATATCCTCAAGAATTTTTGCAGACTCTTAATTTTAATGGAATACCACCGCATGAATTAAAACTTAAATTAGGAACACCTATAATGTTATTACGAAATCTAAATCAATCAAATGGATTATGCAATGGAACAAGACTTATTATTACCGAAATAACAAATAAAATTATAGAAGGGCAAATCATAAACTCAAGCAACATTAATGAAAAAGTCTATCTCCCAAGAATAGAAATGACTGTACATGAATCTAAATGGCCATTTACACTAAAAAGACAACAGTTTCCTATTAAAATTTGCTATGCAATGACAGAAATAAAAGTCAAGGACAATCATTGAATAAAATAGGATTATATTTAGATAGTGAAATTTTTACTCATGGACAACTATATGTTGCTTTATCAAGAGCTACAACTCCAAAGGAATTACATATACTAATTCATGATTCAATTAATAAATATACAAATTATATAAAAAATATTGTTTACAAAGAAATTCTACATAGTATCAAATAAAAAAATAAAACTCCATGTAAAAAATATAAATATTCTAATAAATTAAATATTAGATCCATAATTATTTCCTTATAATCAAAATTATTTATCATTAATCTATCAAAAATATATCAACTAAACCTTCCTATTTTTATACACTAAAACAATAATCTTCTTTTATCAACAGATTAGCCAAAATGAGCGACATTAATTCGAGCGCTAAAGCCAAATGAAGTTTATGAAACTATCGAGCCCCGAATATGCAGACTATGGACAAATAATGATACGAATATTGGACGTCTAATCGGTCTTGATGTGTGTTTTAGTCGATTTAAGAGGTAATATTTTTACCAAATACAATATTTTATTATTTTCATTTAATACCAAGTATTATAAATCAAATAAAAATACTACCACTTATATCTACAAAGATGAAGCAATTCAAGGATCAATTCGAGCACGAGATTCAGGATACTATCTACCAAAAAATTCAATTAGGCAAGATATATATGATATCAAAGAACTTCTTCGTCACAGAGAACAAACCAACATACAAAGTTGTCCCACACATTGCAATGCTACAATTTGCTCGCGCAACAGTATTTGCTCCAGTCACAAAAGAGGCACCACCTATTCCATATCATAGATTTTACTTCATTGAATTCGATCAGCTCCAGCACAGAGGTCAATCTACTGAAATCCTAAGTGGTAAGATAAAATTACTCTCTAAATAAAAAATTTACATCATCAATGTTTTAATTAATACCTTTAATGTTTACTATTTATTTTCCAATAGATGTTATTGGTGTCGTTACAAGAGTACAAACCATTGACCAAACAAATATCAGCGGCAGACAGACATTTCGACGGACAATAATGATACAAAATATAAGGTAAATTAACTTTTCATAATCACTACTGTAATCATATAAAAAAATTTTTATTTAATAAAAGTATAAAACTTTTACATCATTTAAAATTCTTTATTCTAACTTTTTTATTTTACCACTTTTTTTCTCACAGAAACGAACAGCTTCAAATCACATTATGGGGACATAAAGCAGATCAATTCGATGAAAATGTCATTAGATCAATGAAAGGACCAGTAGTTGCAGTCTTTGCAGCAATGTTAGTGAAACAATATCTAGGTATTTTTTTAACAACTTATAAAAATAATAACATATAACATAAACTATTTACGTCTAATAAATTAAAATATTAATCACTTTATTGTTCATCTTTAAGGTAATGCATATGTATCCAGTACTGCTACAACAATCTTATATCTTGATCCCGAGATATCAGAAACACAGACATTAAAAATAAGGTAAGAATCAAATCCCAAAACTTTAAGAACAACAAATTTTATGAAAATTTTTTCGTAATAATAATTAATGACATATATATATATAGGTTCTCTCAGCTACTCCAAGAAATTGAGTTCTCAACAGCACCAACAATACCAACACAATCTATTGAAGAACAAAAAACATTGAATAGAAGAACAATTGATGAACTAAAGACATTGGATCAAGAAAATAACCAAGTTAGTATCATAATATTCTATCTATTTCTTTTCCTTTAATCACATCATTTAATCTATACATCTTTCTATGTGTATATCAAATTTAATATAAAAATCTTTCTCCATGTATATAGGGAACTAAATTCACAGTAAAAGCTACTATAACTACATTCTCAACAAATCAAGGATGATATTATAACTCCTGTCCTAGATGCTATCGACAATTCAAACAAGCAGGAACCAATTGGTGGTGCGATAGTCATGGACACATAAAGACAACACCATCCGCATGGTAATCAAAACTATAAATAAACAATGACTAAAACTTATTTACTTTGACTAGCAACAATAAATATTTTATAATCTAAATTATCTATTATCTTATAAATTGCAGGTATAAACTAAGTGCAACTATTGAAGACCATACTGGAAACATGGATATCATCATATTTGGTAGAGCAGCACAGGCCTTGATAAAAAAAACCCTGTTCAACATTAACAATTGACGAAGGATTTACAGATCCATTCACAATCCCACCAGTCATCAACCAATTATGAGGTGAAACAAAGATCTTCCAAATATATTTTCAAAGAAAAAGACCTCAAATTACCACAATTGTCTCAAAAATATTTGAAGAAACTGAGTTGATAACAGCACCACCACAAATATATTTCTTACTTTAAATACATATTCAAACAACATTTCACAGGCGTAGCCCCCGCTCAACTACAACAACATCAATAGATCCACATACACCAGACCCAAAAAATCAACTACCAGGTAATACATATTTAACATTTTACATTATTTATAAATTAAAAACAATATTTATAATTTTAAATACATAATTTATTAACTTTATATTATTCCGACTCCAAAGGCAAAGAAATAGAACGACCAAAAAAAAATGCCCCACGGACCAAGTAATATAACTACTTCTAAATCTTACTATTTTAAATTTTTTTAACTATTAATACTAACATCTTTTAAAATTTATATTTTTAAAAAAAAAAAAAAAAACCAGCCACAACACAAAAAAAAAAAAAAAAAAAAAAAGAAAGAGTTGTATATATATTGTAAATAACTTTATATAACAATATTATATATATATATATATGTCTATATTGTATATACATATGTATATATAAATAACTTCATATAACAATGTCTTATATATATACTCATATATAAATATATGTAAATATCTATTTCTATTGTATATAAATTACTACCTTCTTCTAATATACAAAATTATCACTGACTGCAATGCGCGCAAACGCGCGCGTCCATCACTAGTTATATCCTATTCTTGGACCGGACCAAACCCCTATTCTTGGATGATCTGTTGGAATATTTGGACCATAATTGACTTTCAGTAATATAAATTATAATAAATTTATTGATTAGTAATCTTATTTTTCATAATATTCATTCACTTTTATCAATCGGCTTTGTTTATCTTTCATTATCTTTTGGTTTACTCATATACGTCTATTTATTTCTTTGCGGTTATTTTCTCTCTCACGCTATCAATCCGCATGTATCGATTCTTTTAGCAATATCGTTTTTTTTAGTCTACTAATAATTGTTGCTCACTAACCATTTTAATTTGGTATTTAAACAGTTGTTCATTTTGTTTAGTATTAAAATAATTTCATAATTTCCTTCCTTTGTATGAATTAGTTAAGGTAGTTTCTGTTATAAATTGGAGGATATCTATACTATTATATAAGTAAGGTAAATAAATTGTAAAGTAAAAAGACAAATATAAGAAAGTACTATTATTAATTTTACACTTTTTCTATTCTCTCAAGACGCTTCTTCTATGAATTATTATTTCCTCCGTTTTCTCTGACAACTCTCCTTGATTTCTCTTACAAACTTCGATGGTTCTCTTGCCTTCCATTGAAGGCATATTTATAACTGAAGTAGGAGGCCATCTAAAGTTTCCTCGATGTTGCCAAATTGTTAGTATACAAGTTTCAAGTAAACAACTTTTCTTGTTACAAGTTTTAACAAAACTTCTTTCAGTGAAACTTGTTTCAACGAAACTTCTATCAATAAAAGTTGTTTATGAAACTGAAATATGACCATCTAAACTTCTATCAATATGACCATCTAATTGAAAATCTTGGTACATAATTGAGATTGGATTTGCTTTAGGAATGAGAATTGATCCTAAAGTGTTGTCTTGTATCAGTGATCGCTGAGAATTTAGACTGAAGGGGGCTTGAGGAAGCGGAAGCCGGAAAAGGCAACGCTAGTCCCAGGTTTGATTGTGCGAGGTAGGATTTCTATCCCTTTTTCTTGTGAGCCTGTTTTTAAAAAGGATTTTGGCCTTGAAAATGTTTTAAAGAAAGGGATTGGTTTGCGAAAGAAAAATATTTTAAAAACCATAGTTTGTTAGTTTGTGGAAATCCTTGGCTTGTCCTGTCCATGGAATGCATAGCTTGTCTAGTCACGGAACCTCATGGCCGGCCCAATAATGGGGCCCGTGGCTTGAGTAGTTCGTGGGGTCATATGAACAATTTCATAATGTTAAATGGATGATTTCTTAAGATAAGAGATCTTGTGAACTGGTAATAGAGTCTATTGCTGTAAGCCTAGATAGGATGCGGAGAGTGCATCCTTGGGGGCAGAACCCGAAACTCAGTCTAGGTTGGCGAGGCACTTGGTGAGGTGAGTAATTTGTACTAATTACTTGCTGAAGCCTGTAATATGGTTATTTTCAGTTATATTTCCTTTGAGAAAAAGGATGTGAGGTTCTGGCTGTTTTGTCGGGGCTGAATGTCTTATTTTATTCATTTATTTGTTTACGCGCTTATTTATTTGTTCGTTTATTTTAAGTATTTCAAATTATATCCTACTGGGCCTTTCGCTCACGTTTTATGTTTTAAATGTTAAACCCCTCCCAGGAGATTTTAGGAGCGGTGCGCAGTAGCTGGATATTTGCTACGGAGTAGCTGCGTTGTGCTACGGATCAATCATGTGAGGATTGTGTTCATCCTCTGATATAAAGTGTAAGGAATTGAGAAATTTTGTAAACTTATTAATATTTGGATTTACTAGACTGTGGTTGATGTCTGTTGTAATGATTATTTACATGAGCATGTATGTACGATACTGTATGTCCTATGGGGTGGAGCCCTGTGTGTCAGAGGCTCCTGGATTATGTAATTTATTTATATTTTAACGCAATTAAGTGTGGAGCCCGGTTGGGAATCTGCTTTATTAATCCTTAATTGAGCTCCATGTCACCCACCCCATTTGTGGTGGGGGGGGAGGGGGCGTAACAGGAGTGGTATCAGAGTTGTAGGTTAAGAACCCCAGGATTGTACATACATGTGTGACATCTATTATCCACTTAACAGTCTAGTTTTATTTCAGTTGAAGGAAATGGCACCTCGCCATAGACTAGGCACCCAACTGGAACAACCGAATCAAGGGTTCTTCGATGCCATGTATGCTACCTTTCAAGGCATGGCCACTAGAGCTCGGAATGAGCGACCGACTGAGGATCGGAAACAAGGGTATTTTTGAGAATTCAGGCGAGTGCCTATCCCTTTGGTCAACAGTGAGGGAGGACCTCAGGAAGTAGAGTTCTTGATTGACTCCATAGTCAAACACTTAAGTACTATGGGAGTCCCAGATGAATACTGGGTGGAATTTGCTATGTACAAGATGGAATGGTTACCAAACACTTGATGGAAACAAGTTAAGAGGAGAATAGATGTTACGGGACTAACTTGGGAGCAGTTTGAGACGCTGTTCAATGACCAGTATTTCCCTCAGAGTTATAGGGAAGAAAAAGCATTGGAATTCATGTGGCTGCAGCAAGGTGACATGTCTGTGAGGCAATATGAGGCTAAGTCTAATGACCTATCCCAGTTTGCACCATCTCTGGTGGAGTCTGAACACATGAGATGTCTTAAGTTTGAGAAGGGCCTCAAGAACTCTGTGAGGAGATCCTTGGTGGCTCTAAGACTTTAGTACTTTCAGGATTTGGTAGCTGCTGCTACAAGGGTGGAACAGGATAACTTGGCCTATCGCCAAAGCAAAGAAGAAGAAGTGGGTTGAGTCTCTGTATCTGGTAGACCTTCTGTTTCAAGTGGGCCACAGTGGAGTCGTAGAAGAACTCGCAACTCGGGATAGACTATTGGGGAAATGGCAAGCGGTGGCAGTAGTTCGTCTGGGAGCGACAGAAATGCTCCATATGGGCCCAGGTGTCACCATTGTGGGCAGGTGGGCCATATTAGGAGGAATTGTCCTAATCGGCCGCCGGCTCAACAAGCCCAAAGTGACGCTTCCTATAGCCAAGAAGGGCCGTCACAGTACATGTCACCATATCAGCCGCAACAGATGCCATACCCTCCTGCACCGACTTATCAGCCGCCTCAATATACACAGTTATGGCCTCAAGCGCCGAGACCAGCACAACCGCCTCCACTACAATAGTATAGGCCTTCGGCTCAGCGGCCTAATGTTGGAGACATACGAAAGGGAAAAGTACAGGGACAAGCTTATACCCTGGCAGGAGACAGCTCTGGAGGTCAGACCAGCAACGCGATGGTTGAGGGTATGATCCTAATCTCTCATTCTTTTGCTCACGTGTTGTTTGATACAGGTGCCACACACTCGTTCATATCAAGTTCTTTTGTTCGGAGCTTGAAACTGAAGAGTGAGAATTTAGAAGTCCCTATGACTTTGAACTCCCCACTGGGATGTGTGGAGGTAATGAGTGTGTGTAGATCGTGTGAAATCATGATTGGTGGTGAGCGATTGAGAGCAGATTTGATTATCCTTCCGATGAACCTGTTTGATGTTGTACTTAGAATGGATTGGCTGTCAAGGCACAGTGCAATTGTTGATTGCTACTGTAGGAAGGTAACCTTGGTGTCGGATTCTGGAATAGTAATTTCTTATCAAGAAGAAATGAACCCAGTCCTTGGGGAACGACTGTTGAAGTACAGCGTTGGGGGACGGAAGAACTTGGCATGTTTCTCTTCCCTTCTTTCCTTAGAAGGTGAATATGAAGTTATCAGAGATAGTGCGGGAATCCTTGTAGTGGATGAGTTTACAGATGTATTTCCTGATGAGCTACCTGGTTTACCACCAGATCGGGAGATTGAATTCTATATTGATTTGGTTCCGAGAACGGTACCTATCTCCATTCCTCCATACCGGATGGCTCCAGCGGAAATGAAGGAATTAAGAACGTAGCTTGAATAGCTGGTAGGAAAGGGGTATATCCAGAATAGTACTTCTCCTTGGGGTTGCCCCGGTGCTATTTGTGAAGAAGCACGACGGATCTCTTCGGTTGTGTATTGACTACCGTCAATTGAATAGGGTGACTGTGAAGAACAAGTACCCACTACCAAGGATCAATGAATTGTTTGATCAGTTCGGTGGATCACAGTTCTACTCTAAGATTGATTTGAGATCTGGGTACCATCAGTTGAAAATGAAGGAGGAAGACATTCCGAAGACTGCATTTAGAACTCGGTATGGGCACTTCGAGTTTCTAGTAATGTCGTTTGGGTTGACGAATGCCCCGGCTGCCTTCATGGATCTAATGAACCGTGTTTTCCGGCCGTACTTGGATCGGTTCGTGATCGTCTTCATTGACGACATATTAGTTTACTCGAAGACTTGGGAAGAACATACATAGCACCTGAGAATTGTTCTTCAGACTCTTCGAGAACACCAGTTGTATGCTAAGAAGGAGAAGTGTGACTTCTGGTTGACAGAAGTGAAGTTCCTTGTGTTGGGAATGGTGTCCTAGAAGCATGAGATGTAATAGGACATTTATTATTTATTTAATAAAAGAGTTTATTCATTATTTTATGTGCATATATTTATGAATATTTTTGAATATCAATGAAAATTCCATGATTTTTTATGTAACCTTAAGCATTGTATATAAGTGTTATATGCAAGAGGATAATGTTTAAGGATAATAATCAAAAAGCAATGTTCATAATGAATTTAATTAAAGTTCGGAATCTTTAATTAAAACATTATTAATACATGTCATTCCCATTTAGAATGGAACGGTGTTATCCGCACTATTAATATGGCGAGATATTGAATGAGTGTATTTCGCATAATGAGATTATGTGGAACAAGGACACAGACACAATATGAATTTCTAATAATTTCCGTTAAGTATAGAAATTCTAATTGAGTCTATCGATGGCCATATATAAAATGATCTTAATCCTGAGTTCTTAATAGACTCCTATTTATGGATTTATGTCTTTTGATTTACTCAGTACGGATTCTGAGACCTTGAATCCTATTCCTTGTATTTTGGAGACATGATGAAGTAGGTAGCTGGGAATGTTATTATACAAGATGGAATCCATTCCTTCTTGAGAAAGAAGTAGATAAATAATTCTCTTGAGGGTTGATTCGGTACTTGGACCAGTAGGAGCTCCGATTCATGAATGTCTTTTATGAATCACTGTCCATTAGAGAATGAATGGTACTCAAGGATAAAGATATAATTAGAGAGGTTAACGGATTCTACCTGGCTCTAATTATGTATTATTTATGGAGGATTGGTCTATATGCAATGACTATATCAAATGGACACTTCACAGTTTAGAAGTAATTTATATCTATAATTTCGAGAGTGCAATTCCAAGTTTATAGTGGAGTAACTATTGGAATTAATAGAATTAATTAATTAATTAAAGTGTTTAATTGATTATTAATTCTATTGGAGCTCGGGATTATAGGTCCATTAGTCCCCGTGTCATCCTAGTAATTCTACCAGACACAGAGGACAAAATGGGAATTTTAGAATTACGGAATTCTAAAATTAAACACTCGGAAATAATTAATTGAGAATTAATTATTATTTAAATTTGAATTTGAACACATCTAGATTTATCCATTTAAACTTATTTGATAAGTTGTTCAATTTAGAATTCAAATTAATTTAAGTTTGACTTAAATTCGAATTTGAATCATAATTAAAATTGGACTACTGGATAAAGGATAAAATATCTTCCTTCCTTATCTATAATAGGCGCCACACATAGGGATAAACCCTACTAGTGTGGCTGGCCACCTTAAGGATAAGGGGAAGGAATTTTTTGTTCCAAATTCAAATAGGAGATAATTAACAAGCTCTATCTTAGAGATAGAGATTGGATTCCTTTTAGAAGTTTGACTTCTACCCTCTAAATACTAATTTTTGAGACAATTTTCGGAATGGTTTTTTGCCCTAATTTTAGAGGTGGCCGAAATTTCTCTATAGAAATTTTGAAACAATTTTTTCAGCCCTAAATGTTAAGGCTGGCCGAATTTCCCAAGTAGAGAGGAAGGAAAACAAATTTTTCTCCAAAAATTCCACATCGTGCATGCATTGGTGTTTGTGGAAATTTGAGTGTTTATTGTAACCCGTTTTGTCTCATGTGTGCCCACACACACGTCTTCATGGATTCTAGGAATTGACATGGAAGACATTGGTTTTCTAAACACAAAGCTTTGGAGTAAGGATTGTTCGAGGTCAAAGAACTCAAGTTATCAACCGAGTCGGCCTCCAGGTATTTTTCTTGATCGAGTTCTTAATAAATGAATTAATGAGATTAATTTATTCATGCATAAATTAATATAATCTATAGAGTATCTCAAAGGTTTTATGAAAATTTTTGTTATACACGATCCGCCTTTCCGCTGCGCTTTCGCCGCCGAATTCGATTCAGCAACCAACAATTGGTATCAGTGCGGTCTATAGACTATATTAATTTATGCTCCGATTATTTGATAATCAATATTAAATATGTGATATTTAATTATGTATGTATGTGATGGGTAGGCACTTGCATTTATGGATGTTTATATTTGATTCATGATGATGAATGTATGGATGATGGATTTGGTCGTTAATTATATGGTTCCATGGGTCGGTTATATTCATTCGTTGATAAATTATTTGTAATTTAATTCAGGATTAGAATTATTGTAATTCTAGGTTTTGGGTAGAACTAGGGTTTTGATTTTGAATCATAAGGAGGCCTTGAAGATCAAGTTTGAAGCTTTTGAAGATGCCCAAAAATTGCCCAGAAAATTCCAGAAACGCGGCCCAGGCGCGGCCTGGGGCTAGGACGTGGCCAGGGGCGGCCCCAGCCGCGACCCAACAAGGCTTCAACGCGGCCAGGCCGCGACCCAGACGCAGCCAGGCCAGGGTGGCCCAGGGCCGGTCAAAAGCCTGTGTGTTCGGATTTGATCCCGAATGCACCCGAAGGTTTCTAAAACTCTTGTAAAGCGTGTCGACGGGCCCGAAAAAGTTCCGGATCCCAAGGAAGGTGAAATCCAACCCGGAGACAAAGAATGAAGCCGAAGAATAAAGAATTCAAGAATCGAAGACCCGCTGATGTAACGGAAGAAAATAATTAGCCGGTCAAATCCATCTCAATAGCCGATTGCATATATTTATTTTTATGTTGATAATTATATATTATATGTCCATGCATATAACATGCCATATAGATATAGTGTGCCAACTCATATGTTTTATAACATGTCATGCATATATGCGCATTTATTATTATTTATTTTATTTATTTAAAAGAGTTTTAAAAGGATAAAATAAAAATAAGAACCATGCGCTAAAATCGATTTAATATGATTAAATTGATTTAAGTTGCAAAATTAAATTTGCAAAATAATGATACATGTGAAATTACATTTAAGAGTTAAATTTTAGAATTTCACATATCCGAAAAATAAATTGTTTATTTATCGGGATTGGAAAAACATGAGATGATTTTCAAACAAAATACATATTTGCAAAATATTGAGTGGGAGTGGGTTGTATGACAATATGACCCACTAGTCTCCACGTTTAGCGCAACAACACCGTGAGATCCGGGAGGGGCTTTGCGGCGACATTGAATCGCCCTCCAAAAAGGAGAGTGTTCTTGCCGGATCAATAACGAGGTTGGCTTCCTAGAGATAGATTTTCGGGATGTATTTTTGAATTGACTACCCAAAGGTAGCAATCCGGAGTTAAGTCTATGGGATCCGAAACGGTGGTTTAACACTCATAAAGATATAATCAAAGTTTGTTGGTTATATTTTGACTAAAATAACGGTAGTTAATAAATATGAAAATATGAGATATTTTGACTATATTTATTAAGCGAGAGGGGTCTCGGTTCAATTTGCAAATAATTTGACTACCCAAAGGTACACTTTATTTGTGGTAAATTGGATTATCGTTGGCACCTAAAATTAAAACATGATTTATGTATTTTTCATGTGCATCATGCATCATATTTAATTGTGCCTAAATTCACATGTTTTGATATTCATGCACATAAATTGATTAGATGAATATTCTGCTTATTTCTAGCAATATGTCAAATCCTATAATCTCACTATACAAAACTGAAACACTGACTAGAGATAAACTATGCGAAGTGGTAAAGTAACATAAACAACTTACATTCATGTGATGAATATAAGTTTGTCCCAAATGGAGGATTGTCCTCCTGTCCTTAACGAAAACATAGTAGCTAATTGTTAGCTAAGATTATGCGAAGTAATTCACAAGAAGTATGAAGGCATGGAGACAGCTTATGAGATAATGCAGTCATCAGATACCGTATCTGAAAATCCATAAAACAAAAGGCTTGGCTAAATACTGTAAGGGCCTAAGTAAAAGACAAAAGGAAAGTCGTTTCCACCGAAATAAAGACAGGAACTCAAGCAAATATGATTTGCTAGTTCTAAAAACATGTTTAGTAAAAAGGGTAATTCCTTATTCCTAGATAGTAGATTCAGGAGCTGCTACTCATGTTTGTTTTCTTTATTAAGTCTTAGTTCTTACAAAGAAATTGTTTCACCGAAATAAAGAAAGGAACTCAAGGAAATATGATTTGCTAGTTCTTAAAACATGTTTAGTAAAAAAGGGGTGATTCCTTATCCTAAATAGTTGATTTAGGAATAACTAATCATGTTTGTTTTCTTTACTAAGTTTTAGTGCTTAAATGGAAAATGTTTCCACCTAAACAAAGAAAATGAATCAAAGTAAATAAGATTTACTAATTCTAGAAATATCTTTAGTAAAGGGTGATTCCTCATCCTGGATAGTTGATTCGGGAGCAACTAATCATGTTTTGGTTTTCTTTCCAAAATATTAGTTCTTACAAAGAACTTGCCATCAGGGACTACACGATGAAAGTGGGAATGCCGCGAGGATATTGGCAAAAGCAGTGGGAGAAGTTAGACTTCAATTTTGGAAATACCTTGTTGTGAACAATGTTTATTTCCCTCCAAGCATAAAGAGAAATTTGATTTCTAATTCCAAATTATTTGAACAATTGCTTTTAAATAAAAATCTAGTCTGCATCTTTGGGAATGGTTCCGATATATGTTCTGGATATTTGGAAAATGGTTTATACCGTTTAAACCGATGCCTGGCTCACTGCAAAATATTGAAAAGTTCAAAAGTTGCCAAACTTAAGAATAAGGAGCAAAGGATCTCTCATGATAAATAACACATATATGTGGCATCTTAGACTTGGTCATATTAGCCTAAACACGATTTAAAGACTGGTAAAGGATGGTCCTTTACGCGAACTAAAAGTTAGTGAGCGTCCAGCCTATGAATCTTGTCTGGGAGGCAAAATGACCACATGCCTTCCATGACGAAAGGAGAAAGAGCCACATAACCTCTTCAACTAATACATTCGGATGTATGTGGACCGTTAAACGTCCAAGACAAAGGAGGTTACAAATATTTTAGCATTTTCATTGATGATTATTCGAGATATGGTTATGTTTACCCAATGCAACAGAAATCTGAAACTTTTAGAAAGTTTAGAGAATTCCGAGCAGAAGTTGAAAAACAGTTAGGTAAAACAATCAAGACACTTCAATTAGATTGATGGGATGAATACCTGGACTAAGAGTTTCAGGATTTCTTGATTGAAGAAGGTGTGGTATCCCAATTGACTACACCCGGTACACCACAGCAGAATGGTGTAGCCGAAATGAGAAATCGAACTTTGCTCGACATGATAAGATCAATGTTGAGTTATTCTTCACTTCCTGTTTCGTTCCGGTATTTTTCCCTAAGAACCACCATGTATATTTTGAATCTAGTACCATCTAAGTCTATACCAAAGACACCCCTAAAGTTGTGGAATGGTCGAAAGCTAGTTTTGAAGCATATTCGCATAGGGGGTGTCCGGCTCATGTGATGAAACTATAGACTGGGAAGTTGGAACCAAGATCGAAAATATGCATGTTTATGGGATATGCAATGGGGACAAAAGAATGATTATTTTTTATAGTCATAAGAATCAAAGGTAATTGTATCGACAAATGCCATGTTTCTAGAGCATGACTATATGATAGTTTTCAAGCCTAGAAGCAAAGTTCTGGAAAAGTTACTCTCCAATAAGATTGGACCACAACTAACAAGAGTTGTTGGAACGCTAAGAATGATCACGATTCCTAATCAAACTCTAGTGGCACCTCGTTGTAGTGGGAGGGTAAGCAAGTTACCTGACCGGTATACTGAGGAAACACACATCGTCACTGCTGATAACGGTAAGGAGGATCCGTTGATTTTTAAAGCTACGATGGATTATTTGATAAGGAAAAGTGGCAAGCATCTATGAAACTCGAACTAGAGTCCATGTACTCTAACTCAGTCTGGCAACTTGTAGATCTACCCGAAGGGGTAAAATGCATTGGATGCAAGTGGATCTTCAAGAGAATAAGATATGCGGATGGAAAAGTAGAGACTTATAAAGCAAGGCTAGTGGTTAAGGGTTACACCCATAAAGAGGAGTTGACTATGAGGAAACTCTCTCACCGGAGGCCATGCTTAAGTCCATCCGAATACTCTTAGTCATAACAACATATTTTGAATATGAGATATGGCAGATGCATGTCAAGACAGCTTTTCTGAATGGCTATCTTGAGGGAACCATCTATATCGATCAGCCAGAGGGTTACATAGAGAAAGTCCTAGAGCAGAAAGTCTGCAAACTGTAGAGATCCATTTCTGGATTGAAGCAAACTTCTAGATCAGGGAATATCAGGTTTGATGAGGCTATTAAGTCTTATGGATTTGATCAAAACCAAGATGTTTCAAATGAAAGAAAAGAAGTTGTTCTTATTCTTTACAAGCCCGAATATATGATATTCAGTGGGAGTAGTGCTCTCTTTTGGCTCTACATCGATCTCGGAGACTGTTCCTATATCTGTCAACATTGTAGCGCCCTCTTTTGGCTTAACGAACAAATTAGCAGTAGCACTATTCCTAAATACAATCTTTGCTGCAAAGATGGAAAAATAACCTTGCCCTTAATTAAAAAAACACCTCGAACACTTGATACACTACTTAATTATCATGGAGGATTAATTAGCACACATTTCCGAAGAAACATTCAAACATATAACTCTATGTTTACATTTACATCATTTGGTGCTAATATAGACACAAGTACACAAAATTCAAGTGGCCCAAATATTTTTAAAATAAGTGGGCAAGTACATCATCTTATAGGGTCTCTACTACCAATTAATAATAATCCTCCAAAATTTGCACAACTCTATATATATGACACATAAAATGAAGTCCAAAACCGGATAGCATCATTCTCATTTGATAATGAATCCAAAAACATAGTACAATTTATAGTTGAAAATCTTATTAGAATGCTTGATAAAACAAATAAATTAGTTAAAATTTTTCGAATGATAAAGGATAGATATCAACAAGATGACATACCATCTATAAAACTAAGACTTATAAGCAAAAGAAATATAGATAGTAACCAATATGACTTACCACATCAAACGATATAGTTGCATTAATAGTTGGAGACATTGGTGAATATGAACAAGGAAGAGACATTATTATCCAAGATAGAACAGATAGTTTGTAAAGAATTACAAAACTACACCCATGTTATATGTCCCTTCAATATCCTTTATTATTTCCATATGGAGAAGATGGTTATACAATAAACTTAAAATATAATATGAATAACTTAAGTAATAAATATATAAGAAAAAAAATCTCTATGCGAGAATTCTATTGTTATCAATTACAAGAACGTACAATTCAAGGTAATACACTTTTTCAAGGGGGCAGATTATTTCAACAATATGTAGTTGATGCATATGCTTCTGTAGAAGAAGATCGATTAGATTATATTCGAAAAAATCAAAAAAATTTGTGATCCGAAATTTATCAAGGAATTCAAGACGCTATTACAAGAGGAGATACAAATGCACAAGCAATAGGAAAAAGAATTATCCTTCCCTCAAGCCATACTAGAAGCTCTAGATATATGATTCAAAATTATCAAGATGCAATGGCAATTTGCAGACGCTATGGAAACCCTGATTTATTTATAACATTTACATGTAATCCAAACTGGCTTGAAATTACAAGAGCCTTAGCAAAAGTACCTGGACAAAAACCTGAAGATAGACCAGATATTATCACTAGAATTTTCAAAATGAAATTAGATAGTCTTTTATCCATTATTAAAAATAAAAAAATATTTGGAGTGATTATAGCAGGTTAGTCTTCTTCTCCTAAAACTTTTTTGTTTCCCAATAAGAAAAAAAAAAAAAAACACTTTTTTTTTTCAACACTACAAAAAAAAATTATGATAAAATATTTTTTTCATATTGTAGATTTATATGTTGTTGAATTTCAAAAACGAGGACTACCACATTCTCATTCCCTCTTTTGGCTCCATCATGATGACAAACTACGTGAACCATCACAAATAGACAAATTATTTTTCTCGAAATACCTAATCCTCATAATAATTTACTAGAATACAATATTATAACCGAATTTATGATGCATGGACCATGTGGCATAGCTAAGACAAATTCTCCATGTATGAAAAATTCAGAATGTTAAAAAAAATTTCCTAAAAAATTTAATAATGAAACAACAATTGACGAAAATGGATTTGTTAATTATAAACGACGAAACACATCCTTCTATGTTGAAAAACAAGGCATTAAATTAGATAACAGATATGTAGTTCCGTACAATAAAAGTTTATGCCTAAAATTTCATGCTCATATTAATGTAGAACTATGTTCGCTATCCATGCTTATAAAATATTTATTTAAATATTTGACAAAAGGACCAGATAGAATAAGAGCAGTAATATAAGATAACATACATACAGAAATAACTGGAGAAACCAATTATCAAGAAATAGATGAAATAAAAAACTATATTAATTGCAGATATATAACACCATATGAAGCAATCTGGAGACTATTTGAATTTTTAATACACCATAGAAATCCAGCTGTCCAAAGATTATCAATACATTTACCAAAAATGCAAAACATAACATTCGATTCAAATCAACGTCTAAATAACATAATAAGACAACCAGGTATTGATAAAACAACTCTTACTGAATGGATGGAAACAAACAAATATGATATTAACGCAAGAAAATTAACTTACATAGAATTTCCAATTAAATATGTTTGGAATAATAAATATAAATATTGGTCTACAAGACAAATGGGACATACAATTGGACAAACTTTTCATGTCCATCCAAGCTCTAGAGAATTATATTATCTTAAATTATTATTAAATCACCAAAAAGGCGCAACAAGTTACGAAGCTCTTCGAACAGTTAATGACATAATATATCTAACAAATCAAACAGCGTGCTATGCACTAGGCCTATTAGGAGATGATCGAGAATGGGATGAATCTATACAAGAAGCTTCATTTTGGTCAACAGTAATTCAGCTATGACAATTATTTATCATAAGTTTAGTATTTTGCAATGTAAATAACCCAATAAAATTCCTTGAAAAACATTGGAAACTTATGACAGATGATATATTATACAAAATTAAAACTTTATTTAACAACCCTAATTTTCAAGTACCTGAAACAGAATTATACAATTTTGTACTATATGAACTAGAAAAAATATTAAATTCAAATTCATCAACCTTAACACATTTTAACTTACCTCTTCCAACTGGATCATTAATAGATGATTTAAATAATAAGTTCTTAAGAGACGAACTTAATTATGATATACACAAATTAAAAGAAGAAAACAATAAATTAGTAAATAATTTAAATAATGAACAACAATTTATTTATCAACAAATTTTACAATCACTCCACGGAAAAAAGAATAATCTTTTTTTTTATATATGGTCATGGCGGAACCGGAAAAACATATTTATGGAATGCAATAATCACAAAAATTAGATCAAATAATGGAATAATTTTAGCTGTCGTATCTTCTGGAATAGCATCATTACTATTGCCTAAAGGAAGAACAGCTCCTCTAGATTTCGAATACCATTGTCAATAGATAAATTTTCTACCTGCCATATTAAAAAAGGAACTCAATTAGCAAAATTAATTGATAAAACATCACTTATATTATGGGATGAAGCACCTATGACTAATAAATATTGCTTTGAAGCATTAGATAAAACACTTCAAGATTTAAGAAAGAACTTTGAACAACCATTTGGTGGCATGACAATTGTCTTAGGAGGTGACTTCCGACAAATTTTACCAGTTATTCCTACAGGAACAAAGGAAGATATAATCAATGCAACTATAAATAACTCTTATTTATGGCCATATTTCAAAATTTTAAAATTGACAGAAAACATGAGATTAAAACAATACAATCGTATATAAGAAGAAAAAAATGAAATTGTAACATTTTCGAAATGGATATTAAATGTTGGAGATGGTATTGCTGAAGGAATAAAAGATTTAGAAAATGAAGATGCTACATGGGTAAAAATACCAAAAAAATACATACTACATTATGAATCAAATCCAATTGAAAAAATTTCAACTTTAATATATAATAATTTAAACATTTACTATAACAATATTGAATACTTAAAAGAACGAGCAATAATAACACCAACAAATAAAACAGTAGATGACATTAATAATTACATATTATCCTTAATCCCTGAACAAGAAAAATGTTATTATAGTTATGACACTATTGCATCCTCATCCGAAAAACACAGATTTAACTTAATCTTTTATATCCTCAAGAATTTTTGCACACTCTTAATTTTAATGGAATACCACCGCATGAATTAAAACTTAAATTAGGAACACCTATAATGTTATTACGAAATCTAAATCAATCAAATGGATTATGCAATGGAACAAGACTTATTATTACCCAATTAACAAATAAAATTATAGAAGGGCAAATCATAAACTCAAGCAATATTAATGAAAAAGTCTATATCCCAAGAATAGAAATGGCTGTACATGAATCTAAATGGCCATTTACACTAAAAAGACAACAGTTTCCTATTAAAATTTGCTATGCAATGACAATAAATAAAAGTCAAGGACAATCATTGAATAAAATAGGATTATATTTAGATAGTGAAATCTTTACTCATGGACAACTATATGTTGCTTTATCAAGAGCTACAACTCCAAAGGGATTACATATACTAATTCATGATTCAATTAATAAATATACAAATTATATAAAAAATATTGTTTTCAAAGAAATTCTACATAGTATCAAATAAAAAAATAAAACACCATGTAAAAATATAAATATTCTAATAAATTAAATATTAGATCCATAATTATTTCCTTATAATCAAAATTATTTATCATTAATCTATCAAAAATATATCAACTAAACCTTCCTATTTTTATACACTAAAACAATAATCTTCTTTTATCAACAGTTAGCCAAAATGACGACATTAATTCGAGCGCTAAAGCCAAATGAAGTTTATGAAACTATCAGAGCCCGAATATGTAGACTATGGACAAATAATGATCTAAATACTGGACGTCTAATCAGTCTTGACTGTGTTTTAGTCGACGAAGAGGTAATATTTTTTACCAAATACAATATTTTATTACTTTCATTTAATACCAAGTATTATAAATCAAATAAAAATACTACCACTTATATCTACAGCATGAAGCAATTCAAGGATCAATTCGAGCACGAGATTCAGATACTATCTACCAAAAAATTCAATTAGGCAATATATATGATATCAGCAACTTCTTCATCACAGAGAACAAACCAACATACAAAGTTGTCCCACACATTGCAATGCTACAATTTGCTCGCGCAATAGTATTTGCTCCAGTCACAGAAGAGGCACCACCTATTCCATATCATAGATTTTACTTCATTGAATTCGATCAGCTCCAGCACAGAGTTCAATCTACTGAAATCCTAAGTGGTAAGATAAAATTACTCTCTCTAAAAAAAAAATTTACATCATCAATGTTTTAATTAATACCTTTAACGTTTACTATTTATTTTCCAATAGATGTTATTGGTGTCGTTACAAGAGTACAAACCATTGACCAAACAAATATCAGCGGCAGACAGACATTTCGACGGACAATAATGATACAAAATATAAGGTAAATTAACTTTTCATAATCATCATCAGTAATCATATCAAAAAAAAAATTTTATTTAATAAAAGTATAAAACTTTTACATCATTTAAAATTCTTTATTCTAACTTTTTATTTTACCACTTTTTTTTCTCTCACGAAACGAGCGACTTCAAATCACATTATGGGGACATAAAGCAGATCAATTCGATGAAAATGTCATTAGATCAATGAAAGGACCAGTAGTTGCAGTCTTTGCAGCAATGTTAGTGAAACAATATCTAGGTATTTTTTTAACAACTTATAAAAATAATAACATATAACACAAACTATTAACGTCTAATAAATTAAACTATTAATCACTTTATTGTTCATCTTTAAGGTAATGCATATGTATCCAGTACTGCTGCAACAATCTTCTATCTTGATCCAGAGATACTAGAAACACAGACATTAAAAACAAGGTAAGAATCAAATCCCAAAACTTTAAGAACAACAAATTTTATGAAAATTTTTTCATAATAATAATTAATGACATGTATATATAGGTTCTCTCAGCTACCCCAAGAAATTGAGTTCTCAATAGCACCAACAATACCAACACAATCTACTGAAGAACAAAAAACATTGAATAGAAGAACAATTGATGAACTAAAGACATTGGATCAAGAAAATAACCAAGTTAGTATCATAATATTCTATCTATTTCTTTTCCTTTAATCACATCATTTAATCTAAACATCTTTATATGTGTATATCAAATTTAATATAAAAATCTTTCTCCATGTATATAGGGAACTAAATTCACAGTAAAAGCTACTATAACTACATTCTCAACAAATCAAGGATGGTATTATAACTCCTGTCCTAGATGCTATCGACAACTCAAACAAGCAGGAACCAATTGGTGGTGCGATAGTCATGGACACATAAAGACAACATCATCCCCATGGTAATCAAAACTATAAATAAACAATGACTAAAACTTATTTACTTTGACTAGCAACAATAAATATTTTATAATCTAAATTATCTATTATCTTATAAATTGTAGGTATAAACTAAGTGCAACTATTGAAGACCATACTGGAAACATGGATATCATCATATTTGGTAGAGCAGCACAGGCCTTGATAAAAAAACCCTGTTCTACATTAACAATTGACGAAGGATTTACAGATCCATTCACAATCCCACAAGTCATCAACCAATTACGAGGTCAAACAAAGATCTTCCAAATATATTTTCAAAGAAAAGGACCTCAAATTACCACAATTGTCTCAAAAATATTTGAAGAAACTGAGTTGATAACAGTACCACCACAAATATCAGCACCTGCAATATCAGCAAGGTAAAACATATTTAGTCATATCTACTAATTATATATAAACAAATATATTTCTTACTTTAAATACATATTCAAACAACATTTCACAGGCGTAGCCCCCGCTCAACTACAACAACATCAATAGATCCACATACACCAGACCCAAAAAAATCAACTACCAGGTAATACATATTTAACATTTTACATTATTTATAAATTAAAAACAATATTTATAATTTTAAATACATAATTTATTAACTTTATATTATTCCAGCTCCAAAGGCAAAGAAATAGAAAACAGAACAAAAAAAAAAGCCCCTGAGACCGGGTAATATAACTACTTCTAAATCTTACTATTTTAAATTTTTTTAACTATTAATACTAACATCTTTTAAAATTTATATTTTAAATTTGAAAAAAAAAAAAGGTGAGCGGAACCACAACAACAAAAAAAAAAAAAAAAAAAAGAAAGAGTTGTATATATATTGTAAATAACTTTATATAACAATATTATAGATATATGTCTATATTGTGTATACATATGTATATATAAATAACTTCATATAACAATGTCTTATGTATATACTCATATATAAATATATGTAAATATATATTTCTATTGTATATAAATTACTACCTTCTTCTAATATACAAAATTATCACTTACTGCAATGCACGTAAACGCGTGCGTCCATCACTAGTTATATCCTATTCTCGGACCGGACCAAACCCCTATTCTTGGACGATCTGTTGGAATATTTGGACCATAATTGACTTTCAGTAATATAAATTATAATAAATTTATTGATTAGTAATCTTATTTTTCATAATATTCATTAACTTTTATCAATCGCCTTTGTTTTCATTATCTTTTGGTTTACTCATATACGTTTATTTATTTCTTTGCGGTTATTTTCTCTCTCACGCTATCAATTCGCATGTATCGATTCTTTTAGCAATATCGTTTTTTTTAGTCTACTAATAATTGTTGCTCACTAACCATTTTAATTTGGTATTTAAACAGTTGTTCATTTTGTTTAGTATTAAAATAATTTCATAATTTCCTTCCTTTGTAAGAATTAGTTAAGGTAGTTTCTGTTATAAATTGGAGGATATCTATACTATTATATTAAGTAAGGTAAATAAATTGTAAAGCAAAAAGACAAATATAAGAAAGTACTATTATTAATTTTACACTTTTTCTATTCTCTCAAGACGCTTCTTCTATGAATTATTATTTCCTCCGTTTTCTCTGACAACTCTCCTTGATTTCTCTTACAAACTTTGATGGTTCTCTTGCCTTCCATTGAAGGCATATTTATAACTGAAGTAGGAGGTCATCTGAAGTTTCCTCGATGTTGCCAAATTGTTAGTATACAAGTTTCAAGTAAACAACTTTTCTTGTTACAAGTTTTAACAAAACTTCTTTCAGTGAAACTTGTTTCAACGAAACTTCTATCAATAAAAGTTGTTTATGAAACTGAAATATGACCATCTAAACTTTCACAACACTCCCCCTTTTGGATGTTTATATACAAGAATCTGCCTCGTTAAATCTTACTAGGAAAAAACTTTGTGGGCAAAAATCCTAATGATGAAAAAAGAGTACAATATTATTGTCTATGTTACGCTTTGGAAAATATTGTCTCATTAAAAATCTTGCCAAGAAAAACCTAGTGGGATAAAATTCTTGGCTAAGGGAAAAAAGTACAGTGCGTAATTAACACCCCCACATAATTGGTGCTGCTTGTACATCCATAAAAAATCTTTAAGCCGACACATTCCAATACCATACACCAATCTCTCAAATGTTGAAGTAGGAAGTGCTTTGCTCAATAGATCAGCCAATTGGCGCATGAACGAATTTGTTGAACGTCTACATCACCCTTCTTTTGCAGTTCATGTGTGAAGACAAACTTTGGCAAAATATGCTTGGTTCTGTCGCCTTTGATATAGCCTCCTTTGACTTGGGCAATGCATGTTGTATTGTCTTCGTAAAGCACTATTGGGCTCCATCTATTTGAGTATATTAATTGAATTTAGAGGATGACATCAGTATCACGTAAACAATAAAATAAATCAGTAGAAAAATAAAAGAAATAGGGACACAGAGATTTTATATTAGTTTTCGTGATAACTCAGCGTACGTCCACTGTAGGGTCTTCAGTAGTTTCACTATCACTAAAAAAGATGAGTACAGTGGTGCTCTCCGTGAATACAAAGAGAAACTGTGTGAGGAAAATACTGAAAAGTATCTAAAAAGAGAGAAAATATGCTTGTAAGGGTGAAAGTGTGTGTAGGAATGCGTGAACCCTTGTCTTAGACGCCTACAGTATGCATTTATAGGCTCTTAGTGGCTAAAAATAAGCCTTTAGGTAGTTTCTCGTTTGACTTTTGATTGATGTTCCTCTATGAAATCTTTCCTTATAAGGATGATGCTAAGGGAGCAAGTATGCGGGATGATTAACTTTCCCCTTTACTTTTTTGGATGTGATCCTGTAACACCCTGAAGAATTAATTGAGATTAATTAAGGTAATTGAGATTATTAGTGTGCCTAATCTAATTTAATTAATTGAGTTTAATTAATAAATGCTTCTAAAATGAGAGTTTAAATAATTCCAAGATATTTAAATTATTCTTAGTAATTTATTTTAAACCAGAAGTGTGTATGGGCGCAATTCTGGACTATAATATTGTACACATGTCATTTTCATTTTCTTTTTTTCTTTTCTTTTCTTTTTCCTTTTTCTTTTCTTTCTTTCCTTTCTTTTCTTCCTTCCCACATGTTTTCTCTCTCCTTCACTCTCACTCCTGCTCCTCTCTCTCTCTCTCTCTCTCTCTCTCTCTCTCTCTCTCCGGTTTTTGTGTCCCAAATCAAATGGATCTTGAGCCAAGAAGAGTTTCAAAAAACGTTTTCAACGTCAAGAGAAGGATTCGAGGTAACATTACTGAAAGAATCTCTCTTGAATCTCAAGTTTTAGATTTTCAAAACTTATTTTGGTTCAAACTGGATTTTTGATGATTTTGAGTAAAACTAGAGTAGAAATTGGAGATCTTGGGTTCTTTGGACTTGTTTTAGGACCTAGAACCCGGATCTAGAGGTTTCCCTTTGAAATATTTGGATTTGGGACTGGATTTGCAGGTTTTTGGACTGATTTCCGTGAGCTTCTCTCGTGCAGTCAATTCCACCGGTCGACCTGTGCGGTTGATGTCTGTTGTAATGATTATTTACATGAGCATGTATGTACGATACTGTACGCCCTGTGGGGTGGAGCCCTGTGTGTCAGAGGCTCCTGGATTATGTAATTTATTTATATTTTAACGCAATTAAGTGTGGGGCCCGGTTGGGAATCTGCTTTATCAATCCCTAATCGAGCTCCACGTCACCCACCCTATTTGAAGTGTGCGAAATGGATCCTTTAGTTTAATACTGAATACTCTTGTTGGAGGTAAGATCTTCATACTTAATTCTTGGATGCTGAGTTGGCATGTCTATTTGACTGCTTTTCTGGCGACCTGTTAGTTTGATCGACTGCTTAAAGCCTGTTTTGGCTAGTGATTTCATAATTTGATCACATTTTCCGAGACGCATGATGACACGTGTATGGTAAGAAATGAGAAAGAAAATTTAATCTTAACAAGCATCAACTGAGATATAGATGCACATAAAAATTTTTAATTTAATATTTCTACATATACAAGATATATAATAATTAACTAGAATTAACCAACAGATAGTAAAATGATATTAAATTTAAGAATTTAAATAGATAGTAATAATGATATTAAAAGTAAGAATTTAAATATTGCAGGAACAATATTAGATATTTAAAAAGGTTAGAATGCAAATATAATAAAAATGAAAATTAAGAACAATTGATAAATATCAGAGGCTACGTATACACTTGTATAAAAGTGTTGGTTAGAAAACTCTGAATAAATAGTGAACAAACGTCTTGAGTCTTAGGAAGCAGAAGTAATATGAAGAAAAGAAAATGAAGAAGGCGTATCATTGAACTCTTAGCCTAGGGAGTATATATAGACTTTATAACTTATGGCAGTGACTTTACGGCAAGTTCTTGGGAAGCTTTATGGAACTTGGCACAAACGAATTTCTTTGACAAGTGGTGGTGGAAATAAGGCAAGTTAGTCAACAAATAAATAAGATTAACTTGTTAGCTTGTCAAATAGTGTACCGAATATAAAGGAAATAATAATAGAATTAAGAGATTATGTCACTTGCCGTTCATGATCCACAAAACAACATGTAAAGAAAATAGCAAAACAAAGTCAACAAACAAAACAAATAAACCAAAAATTAATGACCAGAAAAACAAATCAAACTAAATTATATTACTTCAATAATATGACTATATAAGTGCAACTATAGTATATAATACTAATAGAATTTACTTTTTTTAGGGCAATTCATACTGATAACGTGTTATAAATTGGGGATATATATACTATTATATAGGTAAGGTAAATAAATAATAAAGTAAGAAGACAAATATAGAGAAATATTATTATTAATTTTGCACTCTTTCTATTCTCTCAAAACACTTCTGTTGGGATTTGTTGGGATTTGTTTCCCAAATTTTGTATTGATTCTAATTGTAATTGTTTGGTATTATTTTGGGAATACTTGGCTAGCTGGTTGCATTTGGAAATAGATGTGCTGGTGGTAAGTTTCTTATGGCAGGTTTCAAAAGATCTGGAATCATGATTTAGTTTTTGCTTTTTGAAAGTCAACCACTGATCCAAAGATGGAAAATTGATCTGATTGATATTTGATTATGATTTCGTGGCTGGATGATCTTTCTTTGTTTCCTAAGAATGCGTCCAAGTTCAAGTATCAGGTTTCAAAAGTTTCAGACTTAATGATGATTGATTCGTCTAGTTTTAAGAAAGATATCCATAATAGCTATGTTGCAGTTATTGTTGCAATAAGGATTTGCAACAGATTTGATTCTGCAGATTAAATGAAGATGCCATCAAGCTGTGATCTTTCTGCCTATTTATTCAAAGAATTTCTCCAGTAAAGCTATGCCTTGGGAATTGTCTTTGATGTGTCATGAGATAGGTGAGTGCTTGTGCTTTTATTCAAGAGAAATGATTTGAGAGTGTTTTTTGAGTGAAAAACTTAGTTGGAGGGATTCCAACGTAAAGAGTCAAGGGGATCTCGCTGGTCAAGTCTATAGGAAAATTACAAATTCACAGGCGTCTACTTAGAGAGGGAGTCTCGGGTAGTTTAAGACCAATTGGGTTGTAAAAAGTTCTTAGTGGATTGATTATTCTCCGGGCAAGGTCCTGCGGAGTAGGTTGTTAACCGAACCGCGATACCATTTCTCTTGTGTTCATTAAATTTACGTCTCTGCATAATTTATATTGTCTTATAAAGTATTTCAAGACACAAACCGATACTTACAACTTCTTCTATTAATTTTTATTTCGTCCTTTTTCTCTTACAACTCTTCTTGATTTCTCTAACAAACATCGGTGGTTCTTTTAATTTTTATTTCCTCCTTTTTCTCTTACAACTCTTCTTGATTTCTCTAACAAACATCGGTGGTTCTTTTAATTTTTATTTCCTCATTTTTCTCTTACAACTCTTCTTGATTTCTCTTACAAACTTCGGTGGTTCTCTTGCCTTCCATTGAAGGCCTATTTATAGTTGATGTAGGAGGCCATCTGAAGTTTCGTCGATGTTGCCAAATTGTTATTATACAAGTTTCAAGTAAACAACTTTTCTTGTAACAAGTTTTAACAAAACTTCTTTCAATGAAACTTGTTTCAACGAAACTTTTATTAATAAAAGTTGTTTATGAAAGCGACATATGATCATCTAAACTTTCACAACAGTTTCTTATTTATTCGTTGTTGACGGTGTTTTTCCGACAACTCATGATTACTTCTCCAAAACACTGACAGTGACACTCACGGTTCAATCAAGGATCAAAACTGAAAAATAATGTAAAGGAGACAATGATTTTATAGTGGTTCGGCAATAACTCTTTGCCTAGTCCACTTATGAATGCACTAATATTTTAACCGATTACAAGCTTGCTTGGAGTAATGAAATGGTGTCTAACCCTTTTTTGGGTTTTCTTGGCTCTATTTATAGGCCTTTACATGTGACTATGCCTTCTCCGTTCCCAAGAAGGAAGCCATCTTCCGTCCTCGATCCCAGGAGGGTAGGTGAGTTTTCATGATGACTGCCCAAGGAAACGCGGCTGATCCTTCTCACATGCCGCCTGATTTCCTAACTCTTGCAGTAGCGGTCGGATCAATACTTCCTTCCTCGAGTTGACAAGACCGCTGGTGGAGAAGACTCGCAGTGCCACCTCGACGCAATGGCCTTCGGAGGTCGAGTCATTGCGCTCGACGCCTCTCGCCACGTATGGTCTCTCGGCGTGAAGGGCACATTAGCTACAGTCATTCCCTCGACACCAGCGGCCGATCCTCTGCAGGGAGTCCTCGGCGTCTGTCGTTCGAGAGACTGGTCGATGTCTCGACCTTGGTATAATAATTACCCCCTAGACTGGGACGTCGCAGTATGACTTTCCTAGCTATACAGTATCGAGGATACCACATGGGAAAGGCTTTTGTACGAGTAAGAGCGGTTGCTCGCAGGTACAGTGCATCAATACGGTTGGTTTCTTGGGCAGTGGAGTAGTCACATCGATCATGTCAATCATCACGTCCCCACTTCCCTGATGCCACGTGGAACTAGAAGGATAAATTGTTACCATCCGATCGAGTCCTTTTCTGTTGCTCTCTCCTCGACCGTTCAATCGTGCCTTCTCAGATCCACCGTCGGATGGGACCGAATCAGATTCTACGGTCGAGATGTGGAGCCCTTTGGACTCCTCGGGGACCCTTGGACCCCTCTTCGGGCGTATATATATGTCCTCATATCCACAGCTCTCTGATCACCAAGCCTTCAGGACGCCGTCACTCTGCCGGATTTTTGCCAGAGCTTTTCGCCTCCGTGCACCCTTCCGCGCTTTGTTCATTTTTTTCCCTCAGACTCAGGCTCTCTTCGAATCTGGTAAGCCTTCATTCCCTCCGTTCTTTCTATGGGTCCAGCTCCAGTGTCTGCAAAAGTCATGCCAAAATGCATTGTAAGGAGGGGAGATGTACTTCCCAGATGCTGCCGACCTTACATTGGTGGCTGAGCCCACACAGCCTGATCCGTTTAGGCACCATTGTTTTGGTCTGAGGCCTCTGAGCTTGACTCTGGGTCTCCCTGACTTATGGCGCATTCTATTTGTCTTCTTACTCTGCACTTTTGACCTTGTCTCCCAGAACATGTCGCCGAAGCAGGCTAGAGGTCGAGAAGTCCCTGCACACAGGGTCAGAGATGATCCTGAGGATGTTGCGACTTCGAGCACATCTTTGAGCAAAAGCGAGGATTCCCTGCTTCATCAAGTGGACGAGTATGCTGAGGTGTCAGCCTCGGCTTCTCAACCGGACGCGCTTATACTCCTCGATGATGAGGGTGCTGACGTACAAGTAGGTCCTTCCGAGGGTGGTTGAGGTTACGAGGTAGCACGACAAGCATCCTCACGGGATTGGCCACAGATCTTGACCCGTCAAAGATCAAGCTCCAAGTTGATATGAGGGCATTCATCGACGTAGGGATCGACCCCCTGAACTTTTACTTGATCATCCCAACCCCCAACGATAGGGCTCACAACCTTCCTCCCATCATATGACCGTGTACACTCGTGCGCTCAGCTTTGGGTTGACTCTGCCCTTTCATCCATTTGTGAAGGCCCTCTGTGGTCTCCACAGGATTTCTCCTGCGCAGTTGTCACCCAATTGTTGGGTGACAATAAATTCTATGATAATATTGTAGAGGAAGTTTTTGAGCCTCGACCTAACTGTTGACGAATTCTTGTACTGCTACTCCTTTAGGGCCTCCCCTAACCAAAAGGGGTTTTTTAATTTGTCCTCCTGCTCTAAGTCCAAACCTCATGTCCCACCCGTGGTCATCGGGAAGACCTCCAGTGCTCACGGGTGGAAGCTCCAGTTCTTCCTTGGGGAAAATTTCAATTCTCACCCCCTCGACGGCGAGCGCCCGATGGGAACTCAAACAGTATTCAGCAAATATTGTAGGTTCTTCTTTTTTTCTTATCTCAGCGATCTCTGTGCAACTGTTGAGCCTTCTCACACTTGTTGCTACTTATCTGTAGGTGAAGAAATTCTGCGACCAAGGCTCTCCTCAGCCGCTCTTAATGTCATCAAGAAGATACTATCACTCTCTACCAATCGTCAATGTGCCTCGGCCCTCAATACTCGAGCGAATTGCCTACTGTACTACCTAGTCATAGAGCTTCCTCCTCCGCGACAACCCGTAGGTCCTCCCGCGGATCTCCTTAGTGGTAAGTTGGCTTTTTCCCTTCAATCTCTTTAGCAAAGGCCGGGGGTGTAGTCAAGATACCTTTGAATTGATCTCTCCTTTTCCATGTAGCCGTGTCGTCCGAGATGAGGTACACCATCCCCGCTAGGCCGAGAAAGAATAAGACCAGAGCGGAGTCAAGTAGGACGTTGAGCCAGCCTGCAGTCGAGACCGTTGCCTCCCCCGGCATCACTGTAACCCCTAGGGGGGAGTGGTCGTGATTGAGCCCCCCTCGAAGAGGCGAGAGGTGGACGAGCCATGGGACCCTCATGTGGTCGAGGGGTCATCCGGGCAGGGCTGACGCCTCGAGAAGAAGAAAGGCGTTGAGGTTGCTACAAACTTGGCAGTTCTGCCCCCTCCCGCGGAGCCTTTCCTGCTACCGGGGTCGAAGGTCAACGATCCCAACCTTGCTCCCGATGTGGTCAACCTCGACCTCACTCACGCTCTGTGCCTCCCCCCCGCTTTAGCCTTCCTCTGCAGGCCATATATACCTACTTCCACGAGGACACCAGGGACATTTATTCCGGGAAGAGTATCCTAGAGCGGCGGCACCTGACTGTGAAGCACCAGCTCTTGGTATGTCCCGACCTTGACTGCTATCACTATTTTTCATTTTTATATATTTTTAGAGGTTTGGTTTCTTCATCCTCACCGTGGTCCTTTCTCCTTTCAAAGTTCAGGCCCTCGAGCTTGCCCTCTAGAATTACTTAGAGCTAGAGGCCCTTCTCAAGAGGGAAACGACGTTGGCGGCTGTCGAAAAGAAGATCAGCGCTCTTCGCACTATTCAGAACGAGCTCTCGACGGACCTAGAGGTTGAGAAAGCCAAGGTGTGATCCCTTGGGACAAGATCTCCACCGAGAAGGCCAGTAGCTTCCAAGAAAGTTTTAAGGAGGGGAGCTCTAAAGGGGTTGAGAGATACCTCTCATCTCCAGAGTTCTAACGGCGGCAGAAGGAAGCGACTTCCAAGGCCGTCGAGGAATTCATGGCATTCGAGGAATTCCGCCTCCTGGTCGACGCCAAGCTGGAATCATTCAAGGAGTCTCAGGAGCTCAAGGACATGATCAAGTGTCAGGTGCAGCAATTCAAATCCTTAGAAGCCTTCGAGGAGCTCGTAAACCAGAGGCTTAAAGCCTACCAGTTTTCAGCTGAATTTGATGAGCTCCAATTGTCCTTGATGCAATTTGCAGGGGAGCAAATCCTCGACCGCTTCAGCAGGAAGCGTCTGGACGTCGACCTTTCCTTCCTCGGTGAGTCAAATAGCAAGGACGTAGAGGTGGTCGAACCGGCTCAAGGGGCTAAGGAGGTCGGGCAGATGCAGGGGGACGCCGAGTGTGCCGCGGGCAACGACGGCGAGCAGTGAGGGGACTTCTTCCAGATTTTCTTATTGTTTCTACAACACTTTTCTTTCTCTTTTTTTTTTTTTATTAAAATTGGGCCGTCAGGCCAAGAAAATATTCATTTGGCAGTTTGTAACGACCATAAGGTCGAGACAAGTATTTTTATTTCTTTTGTCTATATATATTCATGCTTACTTTTGCTCATTGTGTGTGTGGATATTACGCATGTGTAGACTCTTTTCCTAAGTATGGTTGAGTTCTGGCTCGGCCACCTTTGCAAGTTTTTTTTTTTGTGGAGGGCCTCATTTTCGGGCTTTACTACCCCCTTGCCAAAGCTAAGTTTTTAGAACTCGATTTTGGCGTACCATTGTCAACGCTTCGACGTAGACGGTAGATTATTAAATATGTAGGAAATCTGTTTGTCACTTAAGTATGGTCAGGCCACAGCCCCATCGCCTTTGCAAATTCGAGGGGGCCTCTTATTGTCCCCTAGCCAAAAACAAAGTCTTGGACTTGTTTTTGGTGCAGCGTTTTTGACGTATCAAAAATTTTTAGTCGACATATCGACAATTTGATTTGGTCGACGTATCGATAGCGTTGAGTCGACGTATCGACTATTTGACTTGGTCGACGTATCGACAATTTGATTTGGACAATGTATCGACTTAAGTAGTAGATGATTGGACCCGCGTAACAAAATCGGTCGTAAGGTAGGATTTGTTGACTAAGCGTACAATGCGCGTTGCCTTTTATTTATGTAGAGTTTACAAGTTGGCTTTTCAGCCTACCAGAAAAGAGAAATGAGATAGAAAAAAAGTAAAAAGCACTAAGTTTACTCTGTTAGGTCGACGTTTCTCATGATTACTGGTAGTAGACCTTCAACTGGTCCGCATTCTAAGTGTGCTTGATGTCTCAACCGTCGAGCTCTGCCAGTCGATACGATCCATTAGCCAAGACCTCTTTTATTCTGTAGGGCCCTTCCTAGGTTAGGCCCTTCCCAGGTTAGGCCCAAGGCTCTAGAGTTCTTTGGTTTGGTATTTGGGGTTACCACTCGTAAAACTAGGTCTCCGACCCCAAAGCGCTTTCGTTTGACCCTCTTATTATAGTACCTAGCAGTTCTTGCCTGGTTGGCGGCGAGCCTTAGCTGCGCATCTGTGCGTCTTTCTTCCAGGAGGTCGAGCTCCAAGCCCATCAGTTCGACGTTCCTATCCTCTTCGTACCAAGTTACTCGGTTGGTCGGAATGGATACCTCGACTGGAAGGACTACCTCGACCCCGTATGCCATCGAGAATGGGGTTTCCCTCAGAGTAGTCATACTCATTGTTCTGTAGGACCATAGCACTTTTGGTAGCTCGTCAGCCCATTTCCCTTTATAGGTTTCGAGACGTCGTTTGAGTATGACTTTGATTATCTTATTGACTGCCTCGACTTGCCCGTTGGACAAGGGGTATACTACAGAGGAAAAATTCTTGTGGATCCCCAGTAGCTCACAAAATTAGCTGGTGTTGTCGTTCTTGAACTGTTTCCTATTGTCAAACACGAGAGAATGCAGTATACCAAACCTACAAACTATGTTGTTCCATATGAAGTTTGTACATTTTTCCTCTGAGATGGTCGTCAATGGCTCGGCCTCCACCCACTTGGTAAAGTAATCGACGACCATAATAGTGAACTTATACGCCCCGGGGGTTCTATGCAAGAGCTAATAAGGTCAATTCCTCATTTAGTGAAGGGCCAAGGAGACACTATCAATATAACGTCCTCTGACTGCAGTCAACGGGTGGGAGCGTACCTTTGGTAGCTCTCACACCTCTTCGCATACTCAGCTGCATTTTTCTTGAGATTCGACCAATAGTATCCCTGCCATAGTATTTTGTAGGCTAGGGACTGCCCCCCGCGTGGTTTTTGCATATCCCATCGTGCACCTCAGACAACACTCTCTTTGCCTCTTCTGCGTTGAGGGACTTGAGCAGAGGCGTCGAGTACCCCCTTCGGTAAAGAAGATTGTTGTGCATTGTGTCTCTCGTCGCTTGATACTTCATCTTTTTTGCCTGCTGTCTGTCCTCAGAGAGTTCGCCGTTAACCAAGTACCTGATGATCAGGTCCATCCAGCTCGGCTGGTAGTCTACTAGCACGACCTTAGGCCTCTTTTTCATGGTCGAGGCTTTTAAGACCTCTACGGGGACTAAGTTCAACAGCTCAGCATCTTTTGACATTGCCACCTTGGTGAGAGCATCAGCATTGATGTTCTCTACCCTTGGCACTTGCTGTATATCATAGGCCATGAACTTCCCCAGGGCTTCTTTGACCTTCTTTAGATACGCGGCCATTTTCTCATCCTGGGTCTGGTACTGGCCCTTTAATTGATTCACAATTAGCTGTGAATCGCTGAAGATGTCTAAGTTCCCTACTTTTAAGTGCTTCGCCAACCGGAGTCCAGCTAGCAGCGCCTCGTATTCGGCTTCGTTATTGGACGAGGGGAATTCAAACCTGATGGCTGAGGTGATCTTGTGTCCCTGGGTGTGTGTAATACCAGTCTTGCTCCACTACCGTTGTCATTGGAGCTCCCGTCAACGTAGAGCTTCCATCGTGGTTGTTCGTTAGTGTAACACCCAGAAGAATTAATTTAGATTAATTAAGGTAATTAAGATTATTAGTGTGCCTAATCTGATTTAATTGTTTGAGTTTAAATGATTCCAAGGTATTTAAATTATTTACAGTGATTAGTTTTAATCCGAGAGTGTGTAGGCACATTTCTGGACTGTTATATTGCACATGTCATTTTCTTTTTATTTTTCTTTTTCTTTTCCTTTTCTTTTCCTTCCTTTCCTTTTCTCCCGTGCCTTCTCTCTCTCCTTCCTTCTCACTCCCGCTCACACTCTCTCTCACTCTCTCTCTCCAGTTTTTGTGTCCCAAATCGAACGGGTTTTGAGCCAAAGAGTGATTTCAAAGAGTTTTTAACATCAAGAGAAGGATTCAAGGTAAGATTACTGAAAGAACCTCTCTCGAATTTCAAGTTTTTTGGATTCAAAACTTATTTTGGTTCAAAACGGATTTTTCATGATTTTGAGTAAAACTAAAGTAGAAATTGGAGATCTTGGGTTCTTTGGACTTGTTTTAGGACCTAGAACCCGGATCTAGTGTTTTCCCTTTGAAATATTTGGATTTGGGACTGGATTTGCAAGTTTTTGGACCAATTTCCACGAGTTCTCTCGCGCAGTCGATTTCACCGGTCGACTTGTGCGGTCGACTGGATTGCAGGCTTACCGGTCGACCGGTCCGGTCGATCGGTGTGCACACTACCGGTCGACCGGTAGTGTTGCACTGCTCTGTCACCGGTCGACCGGTGTACACAGGGTTTGACCCTATTTGGCTTGAAATTGTTGTTTTGGTCCCTGTTTTAGGGGAGAACCCAAATTAGCTTCATTTGGGGACTTGGGATGAAAGGATTAGCATCTTTAATCCCTGATGTGATATTTAAAACCCTTGGAATTAAATTTGAAACATGAAAATGGATTAGGGCACACTAATTTAAAATCTTGGTATATAGTGAGATTGTATTACTTTAGGACTGGGGATTGATCCTAAAGTGGTGTTTTGTATCAGCGCTCGCTGTGGATTCAGACTGAAGGGGCTTGAGGAAGCGGAAGCCAGAAAAGGCAACGCTACTCCCAGGTTTGATTGTGCAAGGTAGGATTTTTATCCCTCTTCTTTGTGAGCCTGTTTTCAAAAGGATTTTGGCCTTGAAAATGTTTTAAAGAAAGGGATTGATTTATGAAAGAAAAATGTTTTAAAAACCATAGCTTGTTAGTTTATGGAAATCCTTGGCTTGTCCTGTCCATGGAATCCATAGTTTGTCTAGTCATGGAACCTCATGGCTTGTCCAGTCATGAGGCCCGCGGCTTGAGTAGTTCGTGGGGTCATATGAACGATTTCATAATGTTAAACGGATGATTTCTTAAGATAAGAGATCTTGTGAACTGATAATAGAGTCTATTGCTGTAGGCCTAGATAGGATGCGAAGAGTGCATCCTTGAGGGCAGAACCTGAAACCAGTCTGGTAGGCAAGGCACTTGGTGAGGTAAGTAATTTGCACTAATTACTTACTGAAGCCTGCAATACGGTTAGTTTCTATTATATTTCATTTGAGAAAAAGGATGTGAGGTTCCAGCTGTTCTGTCGGGACTGAATGTGTTATTTTATTTATTTATTCATTTACGCACTCTTTTATTTTAAGTATTTTAAATTATATCCTACTGGGCCTTTCGCTCATGTTTCAATGTTTTAAATGTAAACCCCTCCCAGGAGACTCGAGGTACGGTGCGGTGTAGCTGAAGATTGCTACTGTTGGATCAAGTGAGAATCGCGTTCATCCTCTGTTCTAAAATCTAAGGAATTGAGAAAAGTTATGTAAACTTATTTAATATTTGGATTTACTAGACTGTGGTTGATGTCAGTTGTAATGATCATTTACTTGAGCTTGTATGTACGATACTGTATTGTTGGTTGCCGAATCGAATTTAGCGGCGGAAACGCAGCGGAAAGGCGGATCGTGTATAACAAAAATTTTCATAAAACTTTTGAGATACTCTATAGATTATATTAATTTATGCACGAATAAATTAATCTCATTAATTTATACATTCAAGGTTCAACCGAAAAAACACCTTGTAGCCGACTCGGATGATAACTTGAATTTCTTTGACCACGAACAGTCCTAGCTCCAAGCTTTGTGTTTAGAACACCAAAGTCTTCCACGTCAATTCCTTGATTCCACGTAGACGTGTGTGTGGGCACACGTGAGACAAAACAGGTTTCTGAAACACTCGAATTTCCACAAACACCAACACATGCAGATGTGGAATTTTTGGAGAAAAATATTTTTCACTCTTTTCCCTATGAGAAAATTCGGCCACACTAGAGAACTAGGGCTGAAAAGTTGTCAAAAATTGTTATCACAATTTTCTATCTATCTCATATTTAAAGAGTAAAAGTCAAACTTCAAAATAGAATCAAATCCTTATCTCCAATTTTGAATTTAGAACAAAAAATCCCTTCCCCTTATCATATTTGCGGCCGGCCACCCTAGGGATTTATCCCTATGTGTGTGGTGCCTAAATCAGATAGGGAAGGAAGATATTTTATCCTTTATCCAGTAGTCCAATTTTAATTCAGATTCAAATTCGAATTTAAGTCAAACTTAAATTAATTTGAATTCTAAATTAAACAACTTATCAAATAAGTTTAAATGGATAAATCTAGATTTGTTCAAATTCAAATTTAAATAATCTCATTATTTAAATAATAATTAATTCTCGATTAATTATTCTTTGAGTATTTAATTTTAGAATTCCAGAATTCTAAAATTCCCATTTTGCCCTTTATGTCTGGTAGAATTACAAGGACGACGCGGGGACTAATGGACCTATAATTCTGAGCTCCAATAAAATTAATAATTAATTAAACACTTTAATTAATTAATTAATTCTATTAATTCCAATAGTTACTCCACTATAAACTTGGAATTGCACTCTCGGAATTATAGACATCAATTACTTCTAAACTGTGAAGTGTCCATTTGATATAGTCATTGCATATAGATCGATCCTCCATAAATAATTCATAATTAGAGTCGGGTAGAATCATTAACCTCTCTAATTGCATCTTTATCCTTGAGTACCATTGATTCTCTAATGGATAGTGATTCATAAAACACATTCATGAACCGAGGCGCTCTTACTAATCCAAGTGCCGAATCAACACTCAAGAGAATTATTTATCTGCTTCTCTCTCAAGAAGGAATGGATTCCATCTCGTATAATAACATTCTCGCTACCTATTTCATTATGTCTCCAAAATACAAGGAATAGGATTCAGGGTCTCGAGAATCCGTGCACCGAGTAAATCAAAAGACATAAATCCATAAATAGGAGTTTGTTAAGAACTCAGGATTAAGATCATTCTATATATGACCATCGGTAGACTCAATTAGAATTTCTATGCTTAACGGAAATTATTAGAAATTCATATTGTGTCTGCGTCCATGTTCCACATAATCTCATTATGCGAAATACACTCATTCAATATCTCGCCATATTAACAGTGCGGATAACACTGTTCCATTCTAAATGGGAATGACATGTATTTATAATGTCTTAATTAAAGATTCCAAACTTTAATTAAATTCATTATGAACAATTACTTTTGATTATTATCCTTAAACATTATCCTCTCGTATATAACACTTATATACCATGTTTAAGGTTACATAAATAATCAAGGAATTTTATTTGATATTCATAAAATATTCATAAATATATGCACATAAAATGATGAATAAACTATTTTATTAAATAAATAATAAATATCCTTTTACATCTCATGCTTTCAGGACACTATTCCCAACATGTATGTCCTGTGGGGTGGAGCCCTGTGTGTCAGAGGCTCTTGGATTATGTAAGTTATTTATATTTTAATGCAGCTAAGTGTGGGACCCGGTCGGGGATCTGCTTTATTAATCCCTAATCGAGCTCCACGTCACCCACCCCATTGGGGGGGGGGCGTGACAGAGTGGTATCAGAGCGCTAGGTTAAGAACCCCCGGGATTGTACATACATGTGTGACATCTGTTATCCACTGAAGAGTCTAGTTTTATTTCAGTTGAAGGAAATGGCGCCTCACCGTAGACTAGGCACTCAACCGGAACAACCGAACCAAGGGTTCTTTGATGCCATGTATGCTGCCTTTCAAGGCATGGCCACTAGAGCTCGGAATAAGCGACCGGCTGAGGATCAGAAACAAGGGTATTTCTGAGAATTCAGGTGAGCACCTATCCCCTCGTTTAACAGTGAGGGAGGACCCCAGGAAGTGGAGTTCTGGATTGACTCCATAGTCAAACACTTGAGTACTATGGGAGTCCCAGATGAATACTGGGTGGAATTTGCAGTGTACAAGATGGAAGGATTAGCAAACACCTGGTGGAAACATGTCAAGAGGAGAATGGATGTCGCAGGGATGACCTGGGAACAGTTTCAGGTGCTGTTCAATGATCAATACTTCCCTCGGAGTTACAGGGAAGAAAAGGCACTGGAATTCATGTCGCTGCAGCAAGGTGACATGTCTGTAAGGGAATATGAGGCTAGGTTTAATGACCTATCCCGGTTTACGCCATCTCTAGTGGAGTTTGAACACATTAGATGTCTTAAGTTTGAGAGGGGCCTCAAGAACTTTGTGAGGAGATCCTTGGTGGATCTAAGGCTTCAGAACTTCCGGGATTTGGAAGCTGCTGCTACAAGGGTGGAACAGGATAACCTGGCCTATCGCCAAAGCAAGGAAGAAGAGACGGGTCGAGTCTCTGTCTCTGGTAGACCTTCTGTCTAAGGTAGACCTTCTGTTTTATGTGGGCCACAGTAGAGTGGTAGAAGAAACCGCAACTAGGGACATATGGTTGGGGAAACAGCAAGCGGTGGCAGTAGTTCATCCGGGAGTGACAGAAATGCTCCATATGGGCCCAGGTGTCACCATTGTGGGCAGGTAGGCCATATTAGGATGAATTGTCCTAATCGGCCGCTGGCTCAACAAGTCCAAAGTGACGCATCCTATTGCCAAGAAGGGCCGCCACAGTACATGTCACCATATCAGCCGCAACAGATGCCATACCCTCCTACGCCGACCTATCAGCCGCCTCAATATTCACAGTTCCGGCCTCAAGCGTTGAGACCGGCACAACCACCTCCGCCAGAACAGTATAGGCCTCCGGCTCAGCGGCCTAATGTTGGTGACAGAGGAAAAGGAAAAGTACATGGACAAGCATATACCCTGGCAGGAGGCAACTCTGGAGGTCAGACCATCAATGCGGTGGTTGAGGGTATGATCCTAATCTCTCATTCTTTTGCTCATGTGTTATTTGATACAGGTGCCACACACTCGTTTATATCGAGTTCTTTTGTTCGGACTTTGAAACTAAAGAGTGAGAATTTAGAAGTTCCGATGACTTTGAACTCCCCACTGGGATGTGTGGAGGTAACGAGTGTGTGTAAGTCGTGTGAAATCACGATTGGTGGTGTGCGATTGAGAGCAGATTTGATTATCCTTCTGATGACCCTGTTTGATGTGGTACTCAGAATGGATTGGCTGTCAAGGCACAGATTCTGGAATAGTGATTACTTATCAGGAAGAGATGAACCCAGTCCTTGGGGAACGACTGTTGAAGTACAGCGTTGGGGGACGGAAGAATCTAGCCTGTTTCTTTTCCCTTCTTGCCTTGGAAGGTGAATCTGAAGTGATCGGAGATAGTGTGGAAATCCCTGTACTGGATGAGATCACAGATGTATTTCCTGATGAGTTACCTGGTTTACCACCAGATCGAGAGATTAAATTCTGTATTGATTTGGTTCTGAGAACAGCACCTATCTCTATTCCTCCATACCGGATGGCTCCGGCGGAGATGAAGGAATTAAGAACACAGCTTGAAAAGCTGGCAGAGAAGGGATATATCTGAAATAGTACTTCCCCTTGGGGTGCACCGGTGCTATTTGTGAAGAAGCACGACGGATCTCTTCGGTTGTGCATCGACTACCATCAACTGAACAGGGTAACTGTGAAGAATAAATATCCATTACCAAGGATCGATGAGTTGTTCGATCAGTTGGGTGGATCACAGTTTTATTCTAAGATTGACTTGAGGTCCGGGTACCACCAATTGAAAATCAGGGAAGAGGATATTTTGAAGACTGCTTTTCGGACTCGATATGGACACTTTGAGTTCCTGGTGATGCCATTTTGGTTGACAAATGCCCCTGCTGCATTCATGGATTTGATGAACCATGTTTTTCGGCCATACTTGGATCAGTTCGTAATCGTCTTCATTGACGACATACTGGTTTACTCAAAGACTTGGGAAGAACATGAACAACATTTGAGGATTGGTCTTCAGACTCTTCGTGAGCACCAGTTGTAAGCGAAGAAGGAGAAGTGTGACTTCTGGCTGACAGAAGTGAAGTTTCTTGGCCACGTGATTTCAGGACAAGGAGTTTTTGTAGATCCTTCCAAGATTGAGACTGTATTATAGCGGGAAAGGCTGAAGAATGTGGCAGAGATTCGAAGCTTTCTTGGACTAGCAGGCTATTACCGGCGTTTTGTAAAGGATTTCTCGAGTATCGCAGCACCAATGACTCGGTTGACCAAGAAAGAAGTCAGATTCGAGTGGGATGCTGAATGTGAACATGCCTTTCAGGAATTGAAGGTAAGGTTGACAAGTGCACCGATTCTGACGATTCCTAATACCGAGGAGCCATACGAGGTGTAGTCTGACGCCTCGGGGGTTGGGCTTGGTTGTGTCTTGATGCAAGGCGGACATGTAGTAGCTTACGCATCTCGTCAACTGAGACGGGTAGGTGACGTGGAGCTCGATTAGGGATTAATAAAGCAGATCCTCAACCGGGTCCCACACTTAGCTGCATTGAAATACAAATAAATTACATAATCCAGGAGCCTCTGACACACAGGGCTCCACCCCACAGGACATACAGTATCGTACATACAAGCTCAATTCAATAAGTTTACATAAAGCAGATCATTACAACAGACATCAACCACAGACTAGTAAATCCAAATGTTAAATAAGTTTACATAACTTTTCTCAATTCCTTACATTTTATAACAGAGGATGAACGCGATCCTCACTTGCTCGACCCGTAGCACGACTCAACTACGATGCACCGCTCCTCGAATCTCCTGGGAGGGGTTTAAACATTTGAAACATGAGCGAAAGGCCCAGTAGGATATAATTTAAAATACTTAAAATAAATGAATGCGTAATGAATAGATAAATAAATTAAAATAAGACATTCAGTCCTAACAGAACAGCCGGAACCTCACATCCTTTTTCTCAAAGGAAATATAACAGAAACTAACCGAATTACAGGCTTCAGTAAGTAATTAGTACAAATTACTCACCTCACCAAGTGCCTCACCTACCCGGACCGGTTTCGAGTTCTGCCCCCGAGGATGCACTCTCCGCATCCTATCTAGGCTTACAGCAATAGACTCTATTACCAGTTCACAAGATCTCTTATCTTAAGAAATCATCCACTTAACATTATGAAATCGTTCATATGACCCCACGAACTACTCAAGCCGCGGGCCCCATGACTGGGCAAGCCATGAGGTTCCATGACTAAGCAAGCAATGGATCCCAAGGACAGGACAAGCCAAGGAATTCCATAAACTAACAAGCCATGGTGTTTAAACATTTTTCTTTTGCAAACCAATCCCATTCTTTAAAAACATTTTCAAGGCCAAAATCCTTTTTGAAAACAGGCTCACAAGAAAAGGGATAGAAATCCTACCTCGTACAATCAAACCTGGGAGAAGCATTGCCTTTTCCGACTTCCACTTCCTCAAGCCCCTTCAGTCTGAATCCTCAGCGATCACTGACACAAGATAACACATTAGGATCAATTCTCATTCCTAAAGTAATCCAATCTCAATCATATACCAAGATTTTCCAATTAGTGTGCCCTAATCAATTTTCATGTTTCAATTTCCATTCCAAGGGTTTTAAATATCAAATCAGCGATTAAAGATGCTAATCCTTTCATCCCAAATCTCCAAATGAAGCTAATTTTGGTTCTCCCCGAAAACAAGGGTCAAAACAACAATTTCAGGCCAAACTGGGTTAAACCCCGTGTACACCAGTCGACCGGAGACAGAGGAGTGCATCACCACCGATCAGCCGCTGGTGTGTATCCGGTCGACCGGACCGGTCGGCCGGTGGCCGTAGTAAGATCCGGTCGACCGATGCGGTCGACTGGTAGAGAACTCCAGTTCGCGAAAAACTCGCGGAAATCAGTTCAAAAACCTGCAAATCCAGTCCGAAATCACAAAATCTCAAGGTACAACCACTAGATCCGGGTTCTAGGTCCTAAAACAAGTCCAAAGAACCCAAGATCTCCAATTTCTACTCTAGTTTTACTCAAAAATCATCAAAATCCGTTTTGAACCAAAAGTAAGTTTTGAATGCAAAAAGCTTGAAATCCAAGAGAGGTTCTTTCAGTAATTTTACCTTGAATCCTTCTTTTGATGTTGAAAACTCTTTGAAATCACCCCTGGTTCGAATCCGGTTTTGATTTGAGACACAAATGGGAGAGAAAGAGGGAGAGAGAGCACGGAAGTGAGAAGAGAGAGAGAGAGAGAGAGAGAGAGAGAGAGAGAGAGAGAACACACGGCAAAGGAAAAAGGAAGGAAGAAAGGAAAGAAAAGAAAAAGAAAAAGAAAGAAAAGGAAAATAAAAGAAAATGACGTGTAAAATATAACAGTCCAGAAATGCGCCCATACACACTTCTGGATTAAAATAAATTACTGTAAATAATTTAAATACCTTGAAATCATTTAAACTCAATTAATTAAATCAGATTAGGCACACTAATAATCTTAATTACCTTAATTAATCTCAATTAATTCTTCAGGGTGTTACAGCTCCGCCCCCCTTAGGCAATTTCGTCCTCAAAATTAAAACTTACCTCAAAGTGCAAACAGATGTGGATAAAGTTCCAGCATCGTCGTTTCATGCTCCCATGTTGTTTCCTCAACACCATGGTGCTGCCACAGCACTTTCACTAATAGAATCTCACGATGATGCAGGCTCTTCATCTTCCTGTCAAGAATCTGAACTGTTGCCTCCTCGTAGGACGCGTCATACTGTATCGGAACGTCAAACCACTGCACTACTGCTTCCGGCTCAGGTTGACATTTTCGAAGCATGGAGACATGAAACACGTCATGCACGTGAGATAACTCAGGCGGTAAAGCCAACCGGTACGCCACCACTCCAACTCGTTGCACAATCGGGAATGGTCCCACATACCTCGGTGCAACTTATCCTTTCACACTGAACCGAACAACTCCCTTGCATGGGGAAACCTTAGCAAGACAAAGTTGCCTTCTTGGAATTTCAAAGGCCTACGCGTCCTGTTAGCTTAACTTTTCTGACGACTTTGAGCTGTCAATAGACGTTCTCGAACCACAGCTATCTTCTCGTTATTCTCTTGAATGACATCTGGTCCAGTTGTACGTCTATCCTCTGGTTTTAACCAACAAACAGGTGACCTACAAGGATGACCATACAATGCTTCAAACGGTGCCATTCCAATACTGGCTTGATAGCTGTTATTGTACGCAAACTCAACAAGATGCAGGTATTTCTTCCAGTTCCCGCCAAAATCCAGAACACAAGCACGAAGCATATCCTCTAGAATCTGAATAACTCTTCCAGATTGTCCATCAGTCTGAGGATGAAATGTTGTGCTGAAGTTCAATTCTGTTCCCATGGCTTCTTGGAAACTTCTCCAATACCTTGCATTGAAACGCGTGTCATGATCAGACATGATAGACAGTGGCACCCCGTGTAACCTCACGATGTGCTCTAGGTACAATTCTGACAGAATCTTCTGAGAATACGTCGCACGGAATGGTATGAAGTGCGCGGACTTCGTCAACTTGTCAACCACCACCCAGATGGCATCGTACTTCAATTCGGTTCTCGGTAGTCCCATCACAAAATCCATCGTGATATGCTCCCATTTCCATTCCGGTACAGGTAGAGGCTGCAACTCTCTAGCTGGCTTCTTATGTTCAGCTTTAAGTCAGAGGCAAGTCACGCATTCTGAGACGTACTCACGAACATCTCTCTTCATGCCTCTCCACCAGTACTGTCTCTTTAAGTCCTGGTACATTTTGGTACTCCCCGGATGAATAACATACCTCGATTTGTGTGCTTCATGCAGAATCGTCTTCTTTACCTCACCCGCCTTAGGAACAGCGAGGTGGTTGCGAAAATACAAGGCTTCATCCTCCCGGATTCTCCAATCCTTAAATTATTCTCCATTCTGGATCCGAATCCAAATTCCTTGGAGGTGTGGATCCTGCCATTGATTCTGCTTAACTTGTTGCACAAGAGTTGGTGCGGAGATCAGATTATACACCACAACCTAGTTATAATTCTCATGGTACTGAAGATCATACTCACTCACTACCTCAGTCCTCTTCCAATCCTCCAAAGCTAATGACGCCAGAGTCCCTGACGTTTTCCTGCTAAGGGCATCAGCCACCACATTAGCTTTTCCAGGATGATACTGTAGTGTCAAGTCATAATCTTCCATGTACTCTACCCATCTCCTCTGTCTGAGGTTCAGATCTTTCTGAGTAAATAAGTACTTCAGGCTCTTATGATCAGAGAAGACCTGAAACCTTGCTCCATAGAGATAACATCTCCATATCTTCAGAGCAAATATTACACCTGCTAACTCGAAGTCATGCGTGGGGTAGTTCCGCTCATGCGGTCTCAGTTGGCGAGATATGTAAGCTACTACGTGTCCGCCTTGCATCAAGACACAACCAAACCCAACCCCCGAGGCATCAGAGTACACCTTGTATGGCTCCTCGGTATTAGGAATCGTCAGAATCGGTGCACTTGTCAACCTTACCTTCAATTCCTGAAGGGCATGTTCACGTTCAGCATCCCACTCGAATCTGACTTCTTTCTTGGTTAACTGAGTCATCGGTGCAGCGATACTTGAGAAATCCTTTACAAAACGCCGATAATACCCCACGAGTCCGAGAAAGCTGCGAATCTCTGCCGCATTCTTCGGCCTTTCCCACTGTAGTATAGTCTCGATCTTAGAAGGATTGAAAGAAATTCCTTGTCCAGAAATCACATACCCAAGGAACTTCACTTCTGTCAGCCAGAAGTCACACTTCTCCTTCTTCGCATACAACTGGTGTTCTCGAAGAGTCTGAAGAACAATTCTAAGGTGTTGCGCATGTTCTTCCCAAGTCTTCGAGTAAACCAGTATGTCGTCAATGAAGACGATCATGAACCGATCCAAGTACGGCCAGAAAACACGGTTCATCAAATCCATGAATGTAGCAGGGACATTTGTCAACCCAAACGGCATTACCAGAAACTCAAAGTGCCCATACCGAGTTCTGAAAGCAGTCTTCGGAACGTCTTCCTCCTTGATTTTCAACTGATGGTACCTAGATCTCAAATCAATCTTAGAGTAGAACTGTGATCCACCCAACTGATCGAACAATTCATCGATCCTCGGTAGTGGGTACTTGTTCTTCACAGTTACCCTGTTCAATTGTCGGTAGTCAATGTACAACCGAAGAGATCCATCGTGCTTCTTCACAAATAGCACCGGTGCACCCCAAAAGGAAGTACTATTCTGGATATATCCCTTCTCTGCCAGCTCTTCAAGCTACGTTCTTAATTGCTTCATCTCCATCGGAGCCATCCGGTATGGAGGAATGGAGATAGGTGTCGTTCCCGGAACCAAATCAATACAGAATTTTATCTCCCGATCTGGCGGTAATCTAGGTAACTCATCAGGAAATACATCTGTGACTCATCTACTACAGGGATTCCCACACTATCTCCGATCACTTCAGATTCACCTTCCAAGGCAAGAAGGGAAAAGAAACAGGGTAGATTCTTCCGTCCCCCAATGTTGTACTTCAACAGTTGTTCCCCAAGTTCTGGGTTCATCTCTGCCTGATAAGAAATCACTGTTTTTCAGAATCCGTCACCAAAGTCACTTTCCTACGGTAGCAATCAACAATTGCACCGTGCCTTGACAGCCAATCCATTCCGAGTACCACATCAAACAGGGTCATCAGAAGGATAATCAAGTCTGCTCTAAATCGCTCACCACCAATCGTGATTTCACATGACTTACACACACTTATTGTAATGACCGGGAAAATATTAAGTCAAAATCGGACAGTTCGGTATTTGACCGTAATTATTCCTGGAACAGAAAGTAGTAGAAATATTGATGTAATCAGGAAAGTGTTATGTAGAAACTTTATATACGGGGTAAAATCACCCGAAAAGTGTAAAGTTATAATACGAATATTTTTACAGAGAAAATTCGTAAATATCAGTTGTGAATAGTGAAATATCGGTTAAAAGTTAGAAATTTTAACAGGTATATTTTAGTTATGAAAAACTGAACTATTTGGTAAATGACCAAATGACTAGTTAGAAAAAGAGTAGAAATATTAGAAGGAAAATGGCAAAAGTTCCTGAAACAGAATTTTCCCGAGTCAGTTAAAGCGGGAAACTGTAAAAAAAACGAGTACCGCAAGGGTACGCGTTTTGGGCGATTCTGGATCGTTTAAAATGAGAATTTCAGAAAAAGAAATTGACTATTGAGATACCCAAGAGAAGTGGGTTGAATATGAGAAATTTGACCTAAGGTGCTCGGCAGTCCAGAAAAGCAGTATAGAACCTGTACCGGGTGTGAAATTATCGGTACCGAAAAGAGACTCGTTTTGAAAAACGGAAAGTTTGGTCTTGACAAGAAAAATGTGGGGAACACGGAACCACTTAAATTAAGTGTTAAACTTAATTAGAATTAGCAAAATTAAATTATAGGAATTAAAGTGATTTCTTTAATTTAATTTTAGAAAGTAATAATAGATATTACTAAAAATATTATTATAATATTCATTATTACATTAAAGAGGCCTACGGAAGCACATTAGAACACAAAGTGTTCTATTTTCTAAAGAGTGGCCGACCAAGAAGAAAGAGAGAGAGAAAAGAGAGAAAATCAAGGGAAAATCAAGGAATCACCCGCTTTTTGCCGAAATTTCTTCCGATTCAGTCCGGTAGAAACATAACCCGAGTAGGCGTTCTAGTGGAGAATCTTAACTTTTCAAGGTAAGATTTCGGATTTTTCATGAGAAACTGCTTGCTTTTTCGTTTTTATGAATAGTAACTCATCTCGGGAAAAATCCGTAAAACTGAAAAACGAAACCGAGGTTTTGTCGGGGACTACGATAGGAGTTTAATGTGCAAGTATTGAAAGGATTGAACAATTTTTTTTGGATTAACACTAAAAAATCCGGAATACCCTAGAAATGGAGAAAATGTATTTTTGTTCAATTTATATAGCAATTTGTGTTCAGGAATGTGAATCTGGACTACAGGTACCGAAATCAGAAGCAAAACGAGTTATTGAAAACTCGGGAAACGAGGAAAATTAAGGCGAAACTCTGCCGAAATTTCCTAAAATCTAGTTAGCAAGCAATGAGTTAGGAATCTGATTCTAGAGAATGGATAACAGTTTTAAACCTCAGAAACGAATAGATTAAGATTCAGAAACCGAGATATACGAATATGTGTAAAATGCCTCTTGAGCTAGAATTCGGCCTTAAGGGGAAAAAGTCCATAAATGAGTTTGAAATTAGATTTAAGAATCTAAGTATGAGGAATTGTGATTGAATAGGGAATTGATACCTATTTCCATGAAACAGTTTTGGCATGAGAGCCAAGCAACAAGAAAGAACTTCAAGCAAGCGGGAATCCTAGCGGATTAACGGTAAGTATAGACATATATGTTTGTGCGGACTCGAGTAAGTTTGTAGTTAGACTTAGAACTATTAATTTATTTATGTTCCTAAGTCTATATGATTACATGTGATTATACATGTTTGGAGGGCTTAATGCTCTAGATTTCAGAAGGGCGACATATGGTTACCCTTATGCATAGTTACAAGACTGACGGGTCGTCGGCCTCCGCAAGGGAGGAAAATCTCAAAGAGTAGAGATTCCGACTTGACCAGACAGTAAGTAATGAGCCAGTAAAGTAAAAGACTGACGGGTCGTCGGCCTCCGCAAGGGAGGAAAATCTCAAAGAGTAGAGATTCCGACTTGACCGATAAAGAAGTAATGAGCCATAAAGTAAAAGATCGACGGGTCGTCGGCCTCCGCAAGGGAGGAAAATCTCAAAGAGTAGAGATTCCGACTTGACCAGACAAGAAGTAATGAGCCAAGAAGTAAAAGACGACGGGTCGTCGGCCTCCGCAAAGGGAGGGAAATCTCACAGAGTAGAGATTCCGACTAGACCACCCAAGAAAGTAAGAAAGAAAGATAGAAAGTAGTTTAAAGCATGTTTCACACGAGCATATTTGCATCATAACTCTTAATGTAATTTCTATTAGTTTATGATGTATGCATGTTTATACTTGCCGAGCGTTAGCTCATCAGTTTACTCGTAAAAGGGTAACAAAGGTAAGCGACCCGGTCATATAGTGGTTTGCTTGATGGACATGCGGAGGCAAGGGTGGCGGAAATGTCATGGGTACACGGGAGTGGTCTCTACTACGCCGCTTAGAAATTAAATTCGCTGCAAAGTAATGTAATATAGAATACTAGTATGTATGTTCGGGTTCTAAGAAGAAGATATTACAACCATTGTCTTAGTAAAGAACAACGGATGAAATAAATTATGACAAGTTTTGGAAACTAGTTTGATATCCGAATCTTTAAAGTAATAGCAAGATATGTTATTAGTGTAACAACATAACATGTTAAGAACCCGATGGTTAAAGTAAAGAAAAAAAAAATTTACCCGCACATGAACGTAAATTAAATAGACAATAGTCTAACAACGAATAATGGATTAGACTATAACTTAGCCTAATAGTAGTAGTATAAGGAACGGCGACAGCGCCGCGAGGGCGCGGGACGTCACAGTTGGTATCAGAGCGGCGTTCCTACTCCTGCCATGACAAGTCCCGCACCTATGCTTCTGCGCAGTCCAGGTAAATTAGTTTATGAACTAAAACTGAGAATTTGTTATTTCTTTTGGCAAGACAGAACAGGTACTAATGGATCGATCATATCCATCATCCCGGTTAGCGCCCACACCACAAGAGAATACGTTGTGGGGACGGGTAAGAATGTTTCTAATGTCACGTTTCGACAAATGTAAAGGTCGGTACCCACTCCTCGCTAGATATAGCCATCCACCAAAGGATTGGGAGTTAAGGGCTCTAGAGCCCATGGCAATGAAGTCGCACACCGAGCAAGGAAAGTTATTTTGACTACGTGTCGAGCGGTAGCTAGGTTCTACACCGTAATCCACCTTCCTTTGATGGGCTTTCACATCCCACTAGAATTAGGGATTGGCTGCACCGTGTCGAGTATGTGATGCGAGCACGTGACATAGCTCGAGAGGAGTGGATTGTACCGCAGAAGACAAGTCTGTTAGAGGGCAATGCCCTAATCTTTTGGCAAGCTTTGGATGAGGACGAAATAGCAGAGATGCAATGGGAAGACTTTTGCCACATGTTGAAGCATCAGTTTCTTCCCTAAGTCATGCCATCAGAGACGGCACCACAGCAGAGTGGAGAGATACAGAGCCAGGTGAATGTAGCCATGACCTATACCTAAGCTCGAGAGTTTATCATACAAGCCGAGTGGGCAAGTATGAGATCGGATGAGGCCGTTGTAGCCTATATAGCGAGAGTTTTGATAGAGGTACTAGCTCCGAATCGAACTTTTAATCTAAGTGAGGATGAGCGGTGTTAGATCCTATGGAGAGGTCTGACGGAAGAGTACTAGCGTCGGCTAGTTCCGCGATCGGATCAGACCCTTACACAATTTATCGCCGAGGCGAAGCATTGTGAGCACCAGCTGCTAGAGGAGAGGACACGGCCAACGGTGGTTAGGCGAGACTTCCCGTTTTCCAATACCCGTATTAGGAGACATGACGCGGAAGCCACTACCTCTCAACAACGATCGAGACCCGAGATAGAGGCAGCGGACGAGCCTATGGCCATTCGACGAAGATGGACCTACGTTGGGACCGTTGGTGAGGAAGCTAGTGGTAACCCTCAGTCGGATCCCGAGGAGGATTCGGAGGAAGACCCCGAGGAGGATCCGGAGGAGGATCCTGAGGATTAAGTTAGGACTTAGCATCTTATTTATTTAAATATGATGCAAGGTTATGTAAATAGTATTGAGAAACTTAGACTAATGATGTTTTATGTATGATGTGATATGTATGGAATGGGACATACATAATAGATTTGAATGAAAGGCTTAAAAACCTTTAATTTTGTGATGATTTGTATATGATGTGATATGCATGATATGGGGCATGCATAATAGGAGAACATATAGAATGTATGTTTTGCTAGTTGATATGAGAATGAATGATAGTTTAAAGTATTGCAAGTCAAGGAACTTTAGAAGCAGTTCTTCTTGCACTTAGACAAACGATGTTGCTCTTTAAGTGATAAAGACACAGCAACATGGTTCGTACACGTCAAAAGAGAACACAAAGCGAGCAGAATCCTCCGGCACCAGACCTAGCTAAAGAAGTAGCGGTGTCCGAGGGGAATAGTGACCCAGCCGAGGAAAGCAGACGATTGAGAATTGCTTACCCAGTTGATACAGGTCAGCAGGTTGGAGGAGCACCCCCTCCGCAGCGGTTTCAAAGACAAGCCGCCCAACTTGAGCAACCCGCAGAGAGGGTTGAACCCCAAGAGCCATGTAAGGGGTGAGATGGGGCATCGAGAAATGGTCCCAAGGGAACCATTGTATGTAAGGTTTAAGAGAATGGCACCTCCAGAGTTCGATGGATCAATAGATCCACTGAGGTCGAGGAATGGTTAGCATCCATTCAAACGGTGTTTGAGTTTATGGAACTCACCGATGGGAGAAGATTCAAAGGCGCCGCTTTTGTATTAAAGAAAGATGCCCGCTATTGGTGGGAATCAGTGTGCGCCAGAAGGAATGTGAGAGAGATGTTGTGGGATGAATTCCTATGGGAATTTAACCGTAAGTATTACAACTTAGAAGCTCTGAAGACTCAACAGAATGAGTTCAACAATTTTAAGCAGGGCGACCAGACAGTTGTAGAAGCATGCCAACGATTTGATCAGTTGGCCCGACTATGTCCTCAGTTGTTTCGAACAGAGGAAGAGAAGGTTAGGAGGATGATTAATATGCTCCAAGGAGATATAGCCACCGTTGTAGAAAGTGGGGAGTATCCACCAACCACGGTAGCCGATCTAGTGAATCGGGCAATACGTGCAGAGCATAACATTGCCAAATCTAGAGAGGATAGGGCAAGCCTTTAAGACAGCACTACCATCCGGTGATGTGTTGTTGTCTAGTCACTAGTTACGTCACGTACTAGCAGAGATAGCAGGAAGAGAACTAAGTGCAGACCTTGTTGTACTGAACTTAGTAGATTATGATGTGATCCTAGGAATGGATTTTCTAGGAAAGTATAATGCTACAATAGACCGTAGAAAGAAAAAGGTAGTTTTTCAGTCAGAAGGAGAACAAATGTTTGAGTACATGGGTTCCACGTCAGGGACACCCAGACGTTTTATTAGTTCCCTAGAAGCCAAACGATTGATGTCTAGCGGATGCACTAGATATTTGGCGTATGTGGTGGACAGGAACAAAGAGGGGAAACATCAACCAGAAGACGTTCCCATAGTCAAGGAGTTCCTAGACGTTTTTCCAGAGGAACTACTCGGACTTCCTCCAGAACGGGAAATAGCTTTTGAGATAGAGCTTCTCCCAGGCACCGCACCAATATCCAAAGCACCGTACAGGATGGCTCCAGTGGAACGAAAGAGTTATGGGTTCAACTCCAAGAGATGTTAGACAAAGGCTTCATCGACCGAGTTTTCGCCATGGGGAGCTCTGTCCTCTTTGTCAAAAAGAAGGATGGCACGCTTCGGATGTGCATAGATTATAGAGAGCTCAACAAAGTCACCATCAAGAACAAGTACTCGTTGCCACGAATCGATGACTTGTTCGACCAGTTGAAGGGAGCTACCACGTTTTCGAAGATAGACCTTCGATCGGGGTATCATCAGCTCAAGATTAGAGAAGAAGACATTTCTAGAACGGCATTCAGAACTCAGTATGGACACTACAAATTCTCAGTGATGCCGTTTGGACTTACAAATGCCCCAGCGACTTTTATGGACCTTATGAACAGAGTCTTCAGAGAGTATTTAGATAAGTTTGTTATTGTTTTTATCGATGACATCCTTATATACTCACAAGATCCACAGGAGCACGCAGAACATTTGAGGATCGCACTACACACGTTGAAGAAACATCAGCTATATGCGAAGTTTTCTAAGTGCGAGTTCTGGTTAGATAAAGTCCACTTCCTCGACATGTAGTATCTAAGGAAGGAATCACCGTGGATCCAGCAAAAGTTGAAGCGGTTGAGAAGTGGCCAGTTCCAAAGAGTGTTACAGAAATTCGAAGTTTCCTAGGATTGGCAGGGTATTATAGAAGGTTTGTGGAGGGATTTGCTCGTCTTGCAGCTCCTCTCTCCAATTTTTGGAGAAGTGTTCAGGAAGCGATGGGGTCAGAATTACTCTATAGCACAGCGTTTCATCCCCAGACGGATGGGCAGTCCGAGAGGACCATTTAGACCCTAGAAGATATGCTTCGTGCATGCACAGTGGATTTCAAGGGCGCATGGAGTATGAAGTTGCCATTGATCGAATTCTCGTATAATAATAGTTACCAAGCTTCCATCGGCATGGCCCCGTATGAAGCACTTTACGGAAGGAAGTGTAGATCCCCAGTTCATTGGTATGACACTCGGGAAAAGCAGCTTCACAAGACGGAATTCATTCAAGAGGCCATTGAGACAGTGCAAAAGATCCGTAGAAGATTAGAGATGGCTCGAGCCGGCGTAAGAGTTATGCGAGATAAACGAGAGACCCTTGGAATTTTCTCAGTAGGGGACTCTCAGATTCCTAAAAAGTCGCACCAATGAAGGGTGTGATGCGTTTTGGGAAGAAAGGTGTTTGAGTCCACGTTACATAGGGCCTTTTGAGATCATTGAAAGAATAGGAAAGGTAGCTTACCGACTAGCTCTACCGCCAAAGTTGGCTTGATTACAAGCAGTGTGTTTCATGTAGCAATGCTCGGAAGTATATCTCGGATCCATCGCATGTGTTACAACATGAGCCTATTCAAGTTCACGAAGATTTGTCCTATGAGGAACAACCGGTCAAATTCTAGCCGAGAAGAAAGGAAACTCGAAGTCGTAGTATCCCAATGGTTAAAGTGCGGTGGAAAAATCACAACGCGTTGCGAAGCCACTTGGGAAGTAGAAGAAGAGATCGATGAAGTACCCCCAGTTGTTCTGATTTTCGGGACGAAAATTCCTTAAGGAGGGTGAATGTAATGACCGGGAAAATATTAAGTCAAAATCGGACAGTTCGGTATTTGACCGTAATTATTCCCTTTAATGTAAAGTAGTAGAAATATTGATGTAATCAGGAAAGTGTTATGTAGAAACTTTATATACGGGTAAAATCACCCGAAAAGTGTAAAGTTATAATACGAATATTTTCTGAGAGAAAATTCGTAAATATCGGTTGTGAATAGTGAAATATCGGTTAAAAGTTAGAAATTTTAAACGGTATATTTTAGTTATGAAAAACTGAACTATTTGGTAAATGACCAAATGACTAGTTAGAAAAAGAGTAGAAATATTAGAAGGAAAATGGCAAAAGTTCCTGAAAATGAATTTTCCCGAGTCGGTTAAAGCGGAAATCGTAAAAAAACGAAAACCGCAAGGGCACGCAGCGTTTTTGGGCGATTCTGGATCGTTTAAAATGAGAATTTCAGAAAAAGAAATTGACTATTGAGATACCCAAGAGAAGTGGGTTGAATATGAGAAATTTGACCCAAGGTGCTCGGCGGTCGTAAAAGTTATATAGAACCCTGTGACGGGTGTGAAATTATCGGTGCACCGAAAAGAGACTCGTTTTGAAAACGGAAAGTTTGGTCTTGACAAGAAAAATGTGGGGAACACGGAACCACTTAAATTAAGTGTTAAACTTAATTAGAATTAGCAAAATTAAATTATAGGAATTAAAGTGATTTCTTTAATTTAATTTTAGAAAGTAATAATAGATATTATTAAAAATATTATTATAATATTCATTATTACATTAAAGAGGCCTACGGAAGCACATTAGAACACAAAGTGTTCTATTTTCTAAAGAGTGGCCGACCAAGAAGAAAGAGAGAGAGAAAAGAGAGAAAATCAAGGGAAAATCAAGGAATCACCCGTTTTTGCCGAAATTTCTTCCGTTCAGTCCGGTAGAAACATAACCCGAGGCGTTCTAGTAGAGAATCTTAACTTTTCAAGGTAAGATTTTAGATTTTTCATGAGAAACTGCTTGCTTTTTCGTTTTTATGAATAGTAACTCATCTCGGGAAAAATCCGTAAAACTGAAAAACGAAACCGAGGTTTTGTCGGGGACTACGATAGGAGTTTAATGTGCAAGTATTGAAAGGATTGAACAATTTTTTTTGGATTAACACTAAAAAATCCGGAATACCCTAGAAATGGAGAAAATGTATTTTTGTTCAATTTATATAGCAATTTGTGTTCGGGAATGTGAATCGGACTACAGTGTACCGAAATCGGAAGCAAAACGAGTTATTGAAAACTCGGGAAACGAGGAAAATTAAGGCGAAACTCTGCCGAAATTTCCTAAAATCTAGTTAGCAAGCAATGAGTTAGGAATCTGATTCTAGAGAATGGATAACAGTTTTAAACCTCGGAAACGAATAGATTAAGATTCAGAAACCGAGATATACGAATATGTGTAAAATGCCTCTTGAGCTAGAATTCGGCCTTAAGGGGAAAAAGTCCATAAATGAGTTTGAAATTAGATTTAAGAATCTAAGTATGAGGAATTGTGATTGGAATAGGGAATTGATACCTATTTCCATGAAACAGGTTTTGGCATGAGAGCCGAAGCAACAAGAAAGAACTTCAAGCAAGCGGGAATCCTAGCGGATTAACGGTAAGTATAGACATATATGTTTGTCTGGACTCGAGTAAGCTGTAGTTAGACTTAGAACTATTAATTTATTTATGTTCCTAAGTCTATATGATTACATGTGATTATACATGTTTGGAGGGCTTAATGCTCTAGATTTCAGAAGGGCGACATATGGTTACCCTTATGCATAGTTACAAGACTGACGGGTCGTCGGCCTCCGCAAGGGAGGAAAATCTCAAAGAGTAGAGATTCGACTTGACCAAAGAAGTAATGAGCCGAAAAAGTAAAGATCGACGGGTCGTCGGCCTCCGCAAGGGAGGAAAATCTCAAAGAGTAGAGATTCCGACTTGACCAGACAGTAAGTAATGAGCCAGTAAAGTAAAAGACTGACGGGTCGTCGGCCTCCGCAAGGGAGGAAAATCTCAAAGAGTAGAGATTCCGACTTGACCAGACAGTAAGTAATGAGCCAGTAAAGTAAAAGACTGACGGGTCGTCGGCCTCCGCAAGGGAGGGAAATCTCACAGAGTAGAGATTCCGACTAGACCAGCCAGTAAAGTAAGAACAGAAAGATAGAAAGTAGTTTAAAGCATGTTTCACACGAGCATATTTGCATCATAACTCTTAATGTAATTTCTATTAGTTTATGATGTATGCATGTTTATACTTACTGAGCGTTAGCTCATCGGTTTACTCATGTGCGGGTAACAAAGGTAAGCGACCCGGTCATATAGTGGTTTGCTTGATGGACATGCGGAGGCAAGGGTGGCAGAAATGTCATGGGTACACGGAGTGGTCTCTACTACGCCGCTTAGAAATTAAATTCATTTGCAAAGTAATGTAATATAGAATACTAGTATGTATGTTCGGTTCTAAGAAGAAGATATTACAACCATTGTCTTAGTAAAGAACAACGGATGAAATAAATTATGACAAGTTTTCGGAAACTAGTTTGATATCCGAATCTTTAAAGTAATAGCAAGATATGTTATTAGTGTAACAACATAACATGTTAAGAACCCGATGGTTAAAGTAAAGAAAAAAAAAATTTACCCGCACATGAACGTAAATTAAATAGACAATAGTCTAACAACGAATAATGGATTAGACTATAACTTAGCCTAATAGTAGTAGTATAAGGAACGGCGACCGCGCCGCGAGGGCGCGGGACGTCACACTTATTACCTCCACACATCCCAGTGAGGAGTTCAAAGCCATCGGGACTTCTAAATTCTCACTCTTTAGTTTCAGAGTCCGAACAAAAGAACTTGATATAAACGAGTGTGTGGCACCTGTATCAAATAACACGTGAGCAAAAGAATGAGAGATTAGGATCATATCCTCAACCACCGCGTTGCTGGTCTGACCTCCAGAGTTGCCTCCTACCAGGGTATATGCTTGTCCCTGTACTTTCCCCTTTCCTCTGTCACCAACATTAGGCCGCTGAGCCTATACTATTGTGGCGGAGGTGGTTGTGCCGGCCTCGGCGCTTGAGGCCGAAACTGTGTATACTGAGGCGGCTGGTACGTCGGTGCAGGTGGGTATGGCATCTGTTGCGGCTGGTATGGTGGCATGTACTGTGGCGGTCCTTCTTGGCTGTAGGAAGTGTCACTTTAGGCTTGTTGAACCGGCGGCCGATTAGGACAATTCCTCCTAATATGGCCCACCTGCCTACAATGGTGACATCTGGGCCCATATGGAGCATTTTTGTCACTCCCAGATGAACTACTGCCACCGCTTGCCATTTCCCCAACCATCTGCCCTTGGTTACGGTTTCTTCTACTACTCCACTGTGGTCCACTTGAAATAGAAGGTCTACCAGAGACAGATACTCGACCCGCCTCTTCTTCCTTGCTTTGGCGATAGGCCAAGTTATCCTGTTCCACCCTCGTAGCAGCAGCTACTAAATCTCGAAAGTTCCGAAGTCTTAGAGCCCCCAAGGATCTCCTCACAGAGTTCTTGAGGCCCCTCTCAAACTTAAGACATCTCAACTGTTCAGACTCCACTAGAGATGGTGCGCACCGGGATAGGTCATTAAACTTAACCTCGTACTGCCTTACAGACAAGTCACCTTGCTGCAGCGAGATGAATTCCAGTGCTTTTTCTTCCCTGTAACTCTGAGGGAAGTACTGGTCATTAAACAGCGTCTCAAATGGCACCCAGGTCATCCCTACGACATCCATTCTCCTCTTGACCTGTTTCCACCAAGTGTTTGCTAACCTTTCCATCTTGTACACCGCAAATTCCACCCAGTATTCATCTGGAACTCCCATAGTACTCAAGTGCTTGACTATGGAGTCAATCCAGAACTCTGCTTCCTGGGGTCCTCCCTCACTATTAAACGAGGGGATAGGTGCTCGCCTAAATTCTCAAAAATACCCTTGTTTCTGATCCTCAGCCGGTCGCTCATTCTGAGCTCTAGTGGCCATGCCTTGAAAGGCAGCATACATGGCATCAAAGAACCCTCTGATACCACTCTGTCATGCCCTCCCCCGCCCAAATGGGGTGGGTGACGTGGAGCTCGATTAGGGATTAATAAAGCAGATCTCCAACCGGGTCCCACACTTAGCTGCGTTGAAATACAAATAAATTACATAATCTAGGAGCCTCTGACACATAGGGCTCCACCCTACAGGACATACAGTATCGTACATACATGCTCATGTAAATAATCATTACAACAGACATCAACCACAGTCTAGTAAATCCAAATGTTAAATAAGTTTACATAACTTTTCTCAATTCCTTACATTTTATAACAGAGGATGAACGCGATCCTCACTTGCTCGACCCGTAGCATGACTCAGCTACGATACACCACTCCTCGAATCTCCTGGGAGGGGTTTAAACATTTGAAACATGAGCGAAAGGCCAAGTAGGATATAATTTAAAATACTTAAAATAAATGAATGCGTAATGAATAGATAAATAAATTAAAATAAGACATTCAGTCCCGACAGAACAGCCGAAACCTCACATCCTTTTTCTCAAAGGAAATATAACAGAAACTAACCGTATTACAGGCTTCAGTAAGTAATTAGTACAAATTACTCACCTCACCAAGTGCCTCGCCTACCCGGACCGGTTTCGGGATCTGCCCCCGAGGATGCACTCTCCGCATCCTATCTAGGCTTACAGCTATAGACTCTAATACCAGTTCACAAGATCTCTTATCTTAAGAAATCATCCATTTAACATTATGAAATCATTCATATGACCCCACGAACTACTCAAGCCGCAGGCCCCATGACTGGGCAAGCCATGAGGTTCCATGACTAAGCAAGCGATGGATCCCAAGGACAGGACAAGCCAAGGAATTCCATAAACTAACAAGTCATGGTTTTTAAACATTTTCCTTTCGCAAACCAATCCCTTTCTTTAAAAACATTTTCAAGGCCAAAATCCTTTTTGAAAACAGGCTCATAAGAAAAGGGATAGAATTCCTACCTCACACAATCACACCTGGGACTAGCGTTGCCTTTTCCGGCTTCCACTTCCTCAAGCCCCTTCAGTCTGAATCTTCAGCGATCACTGACACAAGATAACACTTTAGGATCAATTCTCATTCCTAAAGTAATCCAATCTCAATCATATACCAAGATTTTCCAATTAGTGTGCCCTAATCAATTTTCATGTTTCAATTTCCATTCCAAGGGTTTTAAATATCAAATCAGGGATTAAAGATGCTAATCCTTTCATCCAAGGTCCCCAAATGAAGCTAATTTGGGTTCTCCCCGAAAACAGGGGTCAAAACAACAATTTCAGGCCAAACAGGGTCAAACCCCGTGTACACCAGTCGACCAGAGACAGAGGAGTGTATCACCACCGGTCGGCCAGTGGTGTGCATCTGGTCGACCGGACTGGTCGGCCGGTGGCCGTAGTAAGATCTTGTCGACCGATGTGGCCGACCGGTGGAGAACTCCAGTTCGCGAAAAACTCACGGAAATTAGGTCAAAAACCTGCAAATCTAGTCCCAAATCACAAAATCTCAAGGGACAACCACTAGATCCGGGTTCTATGTCCTAAAAAAAGTCCAAAGAACCCAAGATCTCCAATTTCTACTCTAGTTTTACTCAAAAATCATCAAAATCCGTTTTGAACCAAAAGTAAGTTTTGAATCCGAAAAACTTGAAATCCAAGAGAGGTTTTTTCAATAATCGTACCTTGAATCCTTCTCTTGATGTTGAAAACTCTTTGAAATTACTCCTGGTTCGAATCTGGTTTTGATTTGAGACACAAATGGGAGAGGGAGAGGGAGAGAGAGCACGGAAGTGAGAAGAGAGAGAGGGAGAGAGAGAGAGAGAGAGAGAAAACGCACGGGAAAGGAAAAAAGGAAGGAAGAAAGAAAAGAAAAGAAAAAGAAAAAGAAAGAAAAGGAAAATAAAAGAAAATGACGTGTTAAATATAACAGTCCAGAAATGCGCCCATACACACTTCTGGATTAAAATAAATTACTGTAAATAATTTAAATACCTTGGAATCATTTAAACTCAATTAATTAAATCAGACTAGGCACACTAATAATCTTAATTACCTTAATTAATCTCAATTAATTCTTTAGGGTGTTACAGGAACTACCCCATGCATGACTTGGAGTTATTAGCTGTAATATTTTCTCTGAAGATATGGATATGCTATCTCTATGGAGCAAGGTTTCAGATCTTCTCTGATCATAAGAGCCTGAAGTACTTGTTCACTCAGAAAGATCTGAACCTCAGACAGAGGAGATGGGTAAAGTACATGGAAGATTATGACTTTACTCTGCAGTATCATCCTGGAAAAGCTAATGTGGTGGCTGATGCCCTTAGCAGGAAAACGGCAGGGACTCTGGTGACATTAGCCTTGGAAGATTGGAAGAGGACTGAAGTAGTGAGTTTGTATGATCTTCAGTACCATGAGGATTATAACCAAATTGTGGCGTATAATCTGATCTCCGCACCAGCTCTTGTGCAACAAGTCAAGCAGAATCAGTGGCAAGATTCTCATCTTCAAGGAATATGGACTCGAATCCAGAATGGAGAACAGTTTGAGGATTGGAGAATCCGAGAAGATGGGACGCTGTACTTTCGTGACCGCCTCGCTATTCCTAAAGTGGGTGAGATCAAGAAGGCAATTCTGCATGAGGCTCACAAATCGAGGTATGCCCTTCATCCGGGTAGTACCAAGATGTACCAGGACTTGAAGAGACAGTACTGATGGAGAGGCATGAAGAAAGATGTTCGTGAGTACGTCTCGGAATGCGTGACTTGCCTCCGAATTAAAACTGAGCACCAGAAGCCAGCGGGAGAGTTGCAACCTCTTCCTGTCCTTGAATGGAAATTGGAGCATATGACGATGGATTTTCTAATGGGACTACCGAGAACCGAGTTGAAGCACGATGCCATCTGGGTGGTGGTTGATAGGTTGACAAAGTCCGCACACTTCATACCATTCTGTGCGACGTATTCTCAGAAAATTCTGTCAGAATTGTACCTAGAGCACATCGTGAGGTTACACGGGGTGCCACTGTCTATCACGTCTGATCGTGACACGCGTTTCAATTCAAGGTATTGGAGAAGTTTCCAAGAAGCCATGGGAACAGAATTGAACTTCAGTACAGTATTTCATCCTCAGACTGATGGACAATCTGAAAGAGTTATTCAAATTCTAGAGGATATGCTTCGTGCTTGTGTTCTGGATTTTGGCGGGAACTGGAAGAAATACGTGCATTTAGCTGAGTTTGTGTACAACAACAACTATCAAGCCAGTATTGGAATGGCACCGTTTGAAGCTCTGTATGGTCATCCTTGTAGGTGACCGGTGTGTTGGCTGGAACCAGAGGATCGACTGAGCACTGGACCGGAAGTCATTCAAGAGCACAATGAGAAGATAACTGTGATTCGAGAACGTCTGTTGACAGCTCAAAGTTGTCAGAAAAGTTATGCTGACAGGAGGCGTAGGCCTTTGGAATTCTAAGAAGGCGACTTTGTCTTGCTGGAGGTTTTCCCACGCAAGGGAGTTGTTCGGTTCGGTGTGAAAGGAAAACTTACACCGAGGTATGTGGACTATTCCCGATCGTGCAACGAGTTGGAATGGTGGCGTACCGGTTGGCTTTACCGCCTGAGCTATCTCACATGCATGACATGTTTCATGTCTCCATGCTTCAGAAATGTCAACTTGAGCCAGAAGCAGTAGTGCAGTGTTTTTACGTTCCGATACAGTATGACGCGTCCTACGAAGAGGCACCAATTCAGATTCTTGACAGGAAGATGAAGAGTCAGCGTCATCGTGAGATTTCGTTAGTGAAAGTGTTGTGGGAGCACCATGGTGTTGAGGAAGCAACATGGGAGCTTGAAACGACGATGCAGGAACGTTATCCGCATCTGTTTTCACTTTGAGGTGAGTTTTAATTTCGAGGACGAAATTGCCTAAGGGGGGTGGAGCTGTAACACCCTGAAGAATTAATTGAGATTAATTAAGGTAATTAAGATTATTAGTGTGCCTAATCTGATTTAATTAATTGAGTTTAAATGATTCCAAGGTATTTAAATTATTTACAGTCATTAATTTTAATCCAGGAGTGTGTATGGGCGCATTTCTGGACTGTTATATTGCACATGTCATTTTCTTTTTATTTTTCTTTTTCTTTTCCTTTTCCTTTTTCTTTTCCTTTTTCTTTTCCTTCCTTTCCTTTTCTCCTGTGCCTTCTCTCTCTCCTTCCCTCTCACTCCTGCTCACACACTCTCTCTCTCTCTCTCTCCGGTTTTTGTGTCCCAAATCGAACAGGTTTTGAGCCAAAGAGTTTTCAATATCAAGAGAAGGATTCAAGGTAAGATTATTGAAAGAATCTCTCTTGAATTTCAAGTTTTTCGGATTCAAAACTTATTTTGGTTCAAAACGGATTTTTCATGATTTTGAGTAAAACTAAAGTAGAAATTGGAGATCTTGGGTTCTTTGGACTTGTTTTAGGACCTAGAACCCGGATCTAGTGTTTTCCCTTTGATATATTTGGATTTGGGACTAGATTTGCAGATTTTTGGACCGATTTCCACGAGTTCTCTTACGCAGTCGATTTCACCGGTCGACTTGTGTGGTCGACCGGATTGCAGGCTTACCGGTCGACCGGTCCGGTCGATCGGTGTGCACACTTCCAATCGATCGGTAGTGTTGCACTGCTCTGTCACCGGTCGACCGGTGTACACGGGGTTTGACCCTGTTTGGCTTGAAATTGTTGTTTTGGTCCCTGTTTTAGGGGAGAACCCAAATTAGCTTCATTGGGGGACTTGGGATGAAAGGATTAGCATCTTTAATCCCTGATTTGATATTTAAAACCCTTGTAATTAAATTTGAAACATGAAAATGGATTAGGGCACACTAATTTAAAATCTTGGTATATAGTGAGATTGTATTACTTTAGGACTGAGGATTGATCCTAAAGTGGTGTTTTGTATCCGCGCTCACTGTGGATTCAGACTGAAGTGGCTTGAGGAAGCGGAAGCCGGAAAAGGCAACGCTACTCCCAGGTTTGATTGTGCAAGGTAGGATTTTTATCCCTCTTCTTTGTGAGCCTGTTTTCAAAAGGATTTTGGCCTTGAAAATGTTTTAAAGGTAGGGAATGGTTTACGAAAGAAAAATGTTTTAAAAACCACATCTTGTTAGTTTATGGAAATCCTTGGCTTGTCTTGTCCATGGAATCCATAGCTTGTCTAGTCATGGAACCTCATGGCTTGTCCAGTCATGGGGCCCACGGCCTGAGTAGTTCGTGGGGTCATATGAACGATTTCATAATGTTAAACGGATGATTTCTTAAGATAAGAGATCTTGTGAACTGGTAATAGAGTCTATTACTGTAAGCCTAGATAGGATGCGGAGAGTGCATCCTCGAGGGCAGAACCCGAAACCGGTCCGGTAGGCGAGGCACTTGGTGAGGTAAGTGTTGGTTGCCGAATCGAATTCGGCGGCGGAAACGCAGCGGAAAGGCTGATCGTGTATAACAAAAATTTTCATAAAACTTTTGAGATACTCTATAGATTATATTAATTTATGCACCAATAAATTAATCTCATTAATTTAAAAGATTCAAGGATCAATCGAAAAAATACCTTGTAGCCGACTCGGATGATATCTTGATTTTCTTTGACCACGAATAGTCCTCGCTCCAAGCTTTATGTTTAGAACACCAAAGTCTTCCACATCAATTCCTTGATTCCACGTAGACGTGTGTGTGGGCACACGTGAGACAAAACGGTTTCTTAAACACTCGAATTTCTACAAACACCAACGCATGCACGATGTGGAATTTTTGGAGAAAAATATTTTTCACTCTTTTCCCTATGAGAAAATTCGGCCACACTAGAGAACTAGGGCTGAAAAGTGTTTCAAAAATTATTATCACAATTTTCTATCCTTCTCATATTTAAAGAGTAGAAGTCAAACTTCAAAATATGATCAAATCCTTATCTCCAATTTTGAATTTGGAACAAAAAATCCCTTCCCTTTATCCTTTAGGTGGCCGGCCACACACTAGGGTTTTATCCCTGTGTGTGGCGCCTAAATAAGATAGGAAAGGAAGATATTTTATCCATTATCCAGTAGTCCAATTTTAATTCAGATTCAAATTCGAATTTAAGTCAAACTTAAATTAATTTGAATTCTAAATTGAACAACTTATCAAATAAGTTTAAATGGATAAATCTAGATGTGTTCAAATTCAAATTTAAATAATCTCATTATTTAAATAATAATTAATTCTCAATTAATTATTCTTCGAGTGTTTAATTTTAGAATTCCGTAATTCTAAAATTCCCAGTTTGCCCTTTGTGTCTGGCAGAATTACTAGGACGACGCGGGGACTAATGGACCTATAATCCCGAGCTCCAATAAAATTAATAATTAATTAAACACTTTAATTAATTAATTAATTCTATTAATTCCAATAGTTACTCCACTATAAACTTGGAATTGCACTCTCGGAATTATAGACATCAATTACTTCTAAACTGTGAAGTGTCCATTTGATATAGTCATTGCATATAGATCGATCCTCCATAAATAATTCATAATTAGAGTCGGGTAGAATCATTAACCTCTCTAATTGCATCTTTATCCTTGAGTACCATTGATTCTCTAATGGATAGTGATTCATAAAACACATTCATGAACCGAGCGCTCTTACTAATCCAAGTGCCGAATCAACACTCAAGAGAATTATTTATCCGCTTCTCTCTCAAGAAGGAATGGATTCCATCTCGTATAATAACATTCTCACTACCTATTTCATTATGTCTCCAAAATACAAGGAATAGGATTCAGGGTCTCGAGAATCCGTGTGCCGAGTAAATCAAAAGACATAAATCCATAAATAGGAGTTTGTTAAGAACTCGGGATTAAGATCATTCTATATATGACCATCGGTAGACTCAATTAGAATTTCTATGCTTAACGGAAATTATTAGAAATTCATATTGTGTGTCAAGCGTCCATGTTCCACATAATCTCATTATGCGAAATACACTCATTCAATATCTCGCCATATTAAAGGCGGATAACACTTGTTCCATTCTAAATGGGAATGACATGTATTTATAATGTCTTAATTAAAGATTCCAAACTTTAATTAAATTCATTATGAACAATTACTTTTGATTATTATCCTTAAACATTATCCTCTCGTATATAACACTTATATACCATGTTTAAGGTTACATAAATAATCAAGGAATTTTATTTGATATTCATAAAATATTCATAAATATATGCACATAAAATGATGAATAAACTATTTTATTAAATAAATAATAAATATCCTTTTACATCTCATGCTTTCAGGACACTATTCCCAACAATCTCCCACTTGTCCTAAAGTAGGTGTGTCATGTCTCTAATCCCAAATCCATCTAAGTGCCGATCAAATACATTCAATGGCAATGTCTTGGTGAACGGGTCAGCAAGGTTGTCCTCTAACGCGATCTTCAAAACCGCTACATCGCCTCTATCCACAATGTCTCTGATCAAGTGATATTTCCTTTCTATATGTTTCGCACTCTTATGGCTTCTAGGTTCTTTTGAATTAGCCACCGCTCCATTGTTGTCACAGTAGAGCTTAATTGGCTTATCCATATCTGGAACAACTTCCAGATCAGTTAAGAACTTCCCGAGCCATGTTGCTTCTTTTTCTTGGCTTCACAAGTCGCAACATATTAAACTTCCATGGTAGAGTCAACAACACACTTTTGCTTTATACTTCTCATACCACGGCTCCTCCATTAAGAGTGAACATAGATCCGGATGTCGACCGTCGACTATCTCTATGTGATTGGAAATCGAACTGTGTATCCGGTGAGAGACGAGATCTTCTCCGAATATACCAACATATAGTTTCTCGTTCTCCTAAGATACTTGAGAATACACTTTTACCGCAACCCAATGATCAATCACGGGTTCGATTGGTAGCGATCGACTACTCCCACTGCATAGCAGATATCTGGTCTTGTACACAACATGGCAAACATTAGGCTTCCCACAGCCGAAGCATAGGGATACCTTCTCATATCTTCTTCCTGCTGCGGGGTCTTTGGACATTGCTCCTTAGAAAGATGAATACCATGCCTAGAAGGTAAATTCCCTTTCTTGGAGTTTTGCATCGAATACCTAGACAACACTTTGTCTATATAGGATGCTTGTGATAACGCCAAAAGCTTTTTCTTGCGATCTAGAATAATCTTGATCCCAAGAACATAGCTTGCCTCTCCTAAATCTTTCATTTGGAATTGACTGGCTAACCACTCCTTTACATTTGTCATCATTCCCACATCATTCCCAATGAGTAGGATGTCATCGACGTAAAGAATTAAGAAGACCACTTTCTCTTCTTTCATGTACTTGTAGACACATGGTTCATCAATGTTTTGATCAAATCCATAAGACTTTACAGCCTCATCAAACCTGATGTTCCATGATCTACAAGCTCGCTTGGATCCATAAATGGACCTTTGCGGTTTCTTGAGACTTTCTGCTGTTGGCCTTCCTCTATGTAACCCTATGGCTGATCCATATAGATAGTTTCATCAAGATAGCCATTCGAAAAGCTATCTTGACGTCCATCCGCCATATCTCATAGTCAAAATATCTTCGCAATGGCCGGGAGTATCCGGATGGACTTAAGCATGGCTACGGCCAGAAAGTTTCCTCATAGTCAACTCCCTCCTTTTGGGTATAACCCTTAGCCACTAGCCTTGCTTTATAAGTCTCTACTTTTCCATCCGCTCCTCTCTTTCTCTTGAAGATCCACTTGCATCCAATGGGTTTTACCCCTTCGGGTAGATCTACAAGTTGCCAGACTGAGTTAGAGTGCATAGACTCCATCTCGAGTTTCATAGCTGCTTGCCATTCTTCCTTATCTAAATCATCCATCACATCCTTAAAGGTCGATGGATCCTCCTTACCGTCATCAGCAGTGACGATTTGGGCTTCCCCGGTATAACGGTCGGGTAACCTGCTTACCCTCCCACTACGACGAGGTGCCGCTGGAGTCTGATTAGGAACTATGGTCTTTTCTTTGAGTGGTTTGACAACTCTTGTCGATTGTGGTCCGATCTTATCGGAAAGTAACTCTTCTAATACTATCTTACTTCTGGGCTTAAAATCTATCATATAGTCATGCTCCAGAAATGTGGCATTTGTCGATACAAACACCTTTTGATCTTCAGGACTATAAAAGAAACCTCCCTTTGTCCCATCGGGATATCCTACAAACATACATACTTCTGACTTTGGTTCCAACTTCCCGATCTTTCCCTTCAAAGACATGTCTTTGGAACCCTATATATCTTACATGTCTCAAACTAGGTTTTCGACCGCACCACAACTCTAAGGGTGTTGTAGGTACAGACTTAGATGGTACTCTATTCAGAATGTAGGCAGCTGTTTTTAGGGCATAACCCCAGAATGAAGTAGGCAGTGAAGAATAACTCAACATTGATCTCATCATGTCAAGCAAAGTCTGATTTCTCCTTTTGGCCACACCATTCTGCTGTGGTGTACCGGGTGCAGTCAATTGGGATACCACACCTTCTTCAATCCAGAAATCCCGGAACTCTTGGTCTAGGTATTCACCCCCTCGATCTGATCAAAGTGTCTTGATTGGTTTACCTAATTGTTTTTCAACTTCTGCTCAGAATTCTCTAAACTTTCCAAAAGTTTCGGATTTCCGTTGCATTAGGTAAACATAACCATATCTCGAATAGTCGTCAATAAAAGTGACATCATATTCGTAACCTTCTCTAGCTTGGACGTTTAACGGTCCACATACATCCGAATGTATCAACTGAAGGGGTTCCGTAGCTCTTTCTCCTTTTGCTGTAAAAGGTATCTTGGTCATTTTATCCTCCAAACAAGATTCACAGACTGGAAGCTCGCCAACTTTTAGCTCACGCAAAGGACCATCCTTTACCAGGCTTCCAATCCTATTTAGGTTAATATGACCAAGCCTAAGATGCCACAGATATGTATTGTTATCGTGAGAAATCTTTTGCTTTTTATTCTTAGGTTCGGCAACTCTGAACATTTCAGTATTAAGCAGTGAGTTAGGTATTGGTTTTATACAATATAAACCATCATCCAGACGTCTAGAACAAATATTTAAACCATTTCGAGAAATATGAACAAATTCATTATCAAAATAAACTTTAAATAATTGTTCAAATAATTTGGCCACAGAAATCAAATTTCTGCGAATGTCTGGAATAAAATAAACATTGTTCAAAATTAAAAATTTATTTTCCCTAAAATGAAGTCTAACTTCTCCCATTGTTTTTGCCGAAACTCTTGCGCCATTGCCTACTTTCATCATGTATTCCCCATCGGCTAGCTCGGTGTAAGAACTAAGACTCTGCAAAGAGAAACAAACATGATTAGTTGCTCCTGAATCAATTATCCAGGCTGAGGTATCACCCTCTACTAAACATGTTTCAAGGACTAGTAAATCTGATTTACCTTGTTCCTTTTTTTTTTTAGCTCCTTGAGATACTTGTTACAGTTTCTCTTCCAGTGCCCTTCGCCATTGCAGTGGAAACATTTTCCTTTGGGTTTCTGGATGGGGCCCTTTGCTTTCTTGGGTCTCTTGTTCTTTCCCTTCTTTCCTCTTCCTTGGTTCTGGTTTTTCCTTTTGTTTTTACCAGAACTTCCTGCAACTACAACATTTGCTTCTCCTCCCCTTCTTTTGTTGGTGGATTCGAAGTTTTGCAGGTCATTCATGAGTTCAGTGAGACTGCACTTTTTCTTGTTCATAACAAAGTTGTTTACGAACTCATGAAAGTCAGAGGACAGGCTTTCCAAGATGATGCTGTTGGTTCCCGAATCGAATTTGGATGCGGAAGCGCAGCGGAAAGGCGGATCGTCTATAACAAAAATTTTCATAAAACCTTTGAGATACTCTATAGATTATATTAATTTAAGCACGAATAAATTAATCTCATTAATTCATTTATTAAGAACTCAATTAGAAAAAATACCTGGAGGCCGACATGGTTGATAACTTGAGTTCTTTGACCTCGAACAATCCTTGCTCCAAAGCTTTGTGTTTAGAAAACCAATGTCTTCTATGTCAATTCCTAGAATCCACGAAGACGTGTGTGTGGGCACACATGAGACAAAATGGGTTACAATAAACACTTGAATTTCCACAAACACCAACGCATGCACGATGTGGAATTTTTGGAGAAAAAATTTTTTCCTTCCTCTCTACTTGAGAAATTCAGCCAGCCTTAACCTTTAGGGCTTAAAAAATTGTTTCAAAATTTCTATAGAGAAATTTCGGCCACCTCTAAAATTAGGGCAAAAAACCATTCCGAAAATTGTCTCAAAAATAGTATTTATAGAGTAGAAGTCAAACTTCAAAAAGCAATCAAATCTCTATCTTTAAGATAAAGCTTGTTAATTATCTCCTGTTTGAATTTGGAACGAAATCTCCTCTTATCCTTTCTTTCTATGGCCGGCCAACCCTAGGGGATTCTCATCCCTATGTGGCGCCAATACTGGATAGGGAAGGATTATCCATGTAATGACCGGGAAAATATTAAGTCAAAATCGGACAGTCCGGTATTTGACCGTAATTATTTCCCGGAACAGAAAGTAGTAGAAATATTGATGTAATCAGGAAAGTGTTATGTAGAAACTTTATATACGGGGTAAAATCACCCGAAAAGTGTAAAGTTATAATACGAATATTTTTGAGAGAAAAATAAGTAAATATCAATTGTGAATAGTGAAATATCGGTTAAAAGTTAGAAATTTCAACAGGTATATTTTAGTTATGAAAAACTGAAATATTTGGTAAATGACCAAATGACCAGTTAGAAACAGAGTAGAAATATTATAAGTAAGGAAAATAGCAAAAGTTCCTGAAACAGAATTTTCCCGAGTCAGTTAAAGCGGGAAACTGCAAAAAAAATGAGTACCGCGAGGGTACGCGTTTTGGGCAATTCTGGATCGTTTAAAATGAAAATTTCAGAAAAAGAAATTGACTATTGAGATACCCAAGAGAAGTCGGTTGAATATGAGAAATTTGACCCAGGGTGCTCGGCAGTCCAGAAAAGCAGTATAGAACCTGTACCGGGTGTGAAATTATTGGTACCGGAAAGAGAGACGCTTTTGAAAAACGGAAAGTTTGGTCTCGACAAGAAAAATGTGAGGAACACGGAACCACTTAAATTAAGTGTGAAACTTAATTAGAATTAGTCAAATTAAATTATAGAAATTAAAGTGATTTCTTTAATTTAATTTAGAAAGTAATGTGAGATATTTTTAGAAATATTATTATAATATTCATTATTACATTAAAGAGTCCTACGGAAGCACATTAGAACACAAAGTGTTCTATTTTCCTAAGGGTGGCCGAGAGACTAGAGAAAAGAGAGAGAAAAGAGAGAAAATCAAGGGAAAATCAAGGAATCACCCGTTTTTGCGAAATTTCTTCCGTTCAATCCGTGGAAATATAACCCGAGGCATTCTAGTGGAGAATCTCAACTTTTCAAGGTAAGATTTCGGATTTTTCATGAGAAATTGCTTGCTTTTTCGTTTTTTGTGAATAGTAACTCATCTCGGGAAAAATCCAGAAACCGAAAAACGAAACCGATGTTTTGTTGGGGACTACAATAGGAGTTTAATGTGCAAGTATTGAAAGGATTGAACTATTTTTTTTGGATTAACACTAAAAAATCCGGAATACCCTAGAAATGGAGAAAATGTATTTTTGTTCAATTTATGTAGCAATTGTGTTCAGGAATGTGAATCTGGACTACAGGTACCGAAATCGGAAGTAAAACGAGTTATTGAAAACTCGGGAAACTAGAAGAAACAAGGCGAAACTCTGCCGAAATTTCCTAAAATCTAGTTAGTAAGCAATGAGTTAGTAATCCGATTCTAGAGAATGGATAACAGTTTTAAAGCTCGAAAATGAATAGATTAAGATTCAGAAACCGAGATACACAAATATGTGTAATTTGCCTATGAGCTAGAATTCGGCCTAGAGGGGTTAAGTTCGAAAATGAGTTGAAATTGGATTTAGGAATCCAAGTATGAGAAATTTTGATGCTTGAAATAGGTGGTTAATACCTATTTCCATGAAACAGGTTTTGGCACGAGAGCCGAAGCAACGAGAAAGAACTTCTAGCAAGCGGGAATCCTAGAGGATTAACGGTAAGTATAGACATATATGTTTGTCTGGACTCGAGTAAGCTGCAGTTAGACTTAGAACTATTAATTTACTTATGTTCCTAAGTCTATGTGATTACATGTGATTATACATGTTTGGAGGGCTTAATGCTCTAGATTTCTGAAGGGCGACATATGGTTACCCTTATGCATAGTTAAAAGACTGACGGGTCGTCGGCCTCCGCAAGGGAGGAAAATCTCAAAGAGTAGAGATTCTGACTTGACCAGACAGTAAGTAATGAGCCAGTAAAGTAAAAGACTGACGGGTCGTCGGCCTCCGCAAGGGAGGAAAATCTCACAGAGTAGAGATTCTGACTTGACCGCATAAGTAATGAGCCAAGAAGTAAAAAGATCGACGGGTCGTCGGCCTCCGAAGGGAGGAAATCTCACAGTAGTAGAGATTCCGACTAGACCAGCCAATAAAGTAAAACAGTAAAGATAAAAAGTAGTTTAAAGCATGTTTCACACGAGTATATTTGCATCATAACTCTTAATGTAACTTCTATTAGTTTATGATGTATGCATGTTTATACTTACGAGCGTTAGCTCATCGGTTTACTAGTGTGTGCAGGTAACAAAGGTAAGCAACCAGTCATATAGTGGTTTGCTTGATGGACATGCGGAGGCAAGGGTGGCGGAAATGTCATGGGTACACGGGAGTGGTCTCTACTACGCTCGCTTAGAAATTAAATTCCGCTGCAAAGTAATGTAATATAGAATACTAGTATGTATGTTCAGTTCTAAGAAGAAGATATTACAACCATTGTCTTAGTAAAGAACAACGGACTGTAATAAATTAAGACAAGTTTTCAGAAACTAGTTTGATATCCGAATCTTTAAAGTAATAGCAAGATATGTTATTAGTGTAACAACATAACATGTTAAGAACCCGATGGTTAAAGTAAAGAAAAAAAATTTTACTCGCACATGAACGTAAATTAAAGAGACAATAGTCTAACAATGAATAATGGATTAGACTATAGCTTAGCCCATTAGTAGAGTAGTATAAGGAACGGCGACCGCGCCGCGAGGGCGCGGGCCGCTACAGTTGGTATCAGAGCGGCGTTCCTACTCCTGCCATGACAAGTCCCGCACCTATGCTTCTGCGCAGTCCAGGTAAATTAGTTTATGAACTAAAACTAAGAATTTCTTATTTCTTTTTGCAAGACAGAGCAGGTACTAATGGATCGATCATATCCATCATCCGGGTTAGCGCCCACACCGCAAGAGAATACGTTGTGGGGACGGGTAAGAATGTTTCTAATGTCACGGTTCCGACAAACAGAGAGGTCGGTACCCACTCCTGCTAGATATAGCCATCCACCAGTGGATCGGGAGTTAAGGGCTCTAGAGCCCATGGCGGCCCAGGCTGCACACCGAGCAAGTAGAGTTGTTTTGACTACAGGTCGAGCCGCAGCCAGGTTCTACACCTGTAATCCACCTTCCTTCGATGGGCTTTCACATCCCACTAGAATTAGGGATTGGCTGCACCGTGTCGAGTATGTGATGCGAGCATGTGACATAGCTCAAGAGGAATGGATTGTACTCGCAGCAAGTCTGTTAGAGGGCAATGCCCTAATCTTTTGGCAAGCTTTGGATGAGGACGAAATAGCAGAGATGCAATGGGAAGACTTTTGCCACATGTTGAAGCATCAGTTTCTTCCCCAGGTCATGCCATCTGAGTCAGCACCACAGCAGAGTGGAGAGACACAGAGTCAGGTGAGTGTAGCCGTGACCTACACCCAAGCTCGAGAGTTTATCATACAAGCCGAGAGGGCGAGTATGAGATCGGATGAGGCCGTTGTAGCCTATATAGCGAGAGTTTTGACAGAGGTACTAGCTCCGAATCGAACTTTTAATCTAAGTGAGGAGGAGCGGTGTCAGATCCTATGGAGAGGTCTGACGGAAGAGTATCAGCGTCGGCTAGTTCCACGATCGGATCAGACCCTCACACAATTTATCGCCGAGGCGAAGCATTGTGAGCACCAGCTGCTAGAGGAGAGGACACGGCCAACGGTGGTTAGGCGAGACTTCCCGTTTTCCAATACCCATATTAGGAGACATGACGCGGAAGCCACTACCTCTCAACAACGATCGAGACCCGAGATAGAGGCAGCGGACGAGCCTATGGCCGTTCGGCGAAGATGGACCTACGTTGGGACCGTTGGTGAGGAAGCTAGTGGTAACCCTCAGTTGGATCCCGAGGAGGATTCGGAGGAAGACCCCGAGGAGGATCCGGAGGAGGATCCTGAGCATTAAGTTAGGACTTAACGTCTTATTTATTTAAATATGATGAAAGGTTATGTAAATAGTATTGAGAAACTTAGACTAATGATGTTTTATGTATGATGTGATATGTATGGAATGGGACATACATAATAGATATGAATGAAAGGCTTAAAAACCTTTACTTTTGTGATGATTTGTATATGATGTGATATGCATGATATGGGGCATGCATAATAGGAGAACATATAGAATGTATGTTTTGCTAATTTATATGAGAATGAATGATAGTTTAAAGTATTGCAAGTCAAGGAACTTTAGAAGCAGTTCTTCTTGCACTTAGACAAACGATGTTGCTCTTTAAGTGATATAGACACAGCAACATGGTTCGCACACGTCAAGAGAGAACACAAGGTAAGAACAGAATCCTTCCAAGCACTGCACCTAGCTAAAGAAGTAGCGGTGTCCGAGGGGGGCAAATAGCAGCCCCAGCCGAGGAAAGCAGACATTTATGAGAATTGCTTACCCAGTTGATACAGTGGTCAGCAGGTTGGAGGAGCACCCTCCGCAGCGGTTCCAAAGACAAACCGCCCCACCTGAGCAACCCGCAGAGAGGGTTGAACCCCAAGAGCCAGTAAGGAGTGAGATGGGGTACCGAGAAATGGTCCCAAGGGAACCATTGTATGTAAGGTTTAAGAGAATGGTACCTTCAGAGTTCGATGGATCAACAGATCCACTCGAGGCTGAGGAATGGTTATCATCCATTCAGACAGTGTTTGAGTTTATGGAACTCACCGACAGGGAGAAGATTCAGTGCGCCGCTTTTGTATTAAAGAAAGATGCCCGCTATTGGTGGGAATCAGTGTGCGCCAGAAGGAATGTGAGACAGATGTTGTGGGATGAATTCCTATGGGAATTTAATCGTAAGTATTACAACTTAGAAGCCCTGAAGACTCAACAGAATGAGTTCAACAATTTTAAGCAGCAGGCGAGACAGATTTTGTAAAAGCATGCCGACGATTTGATGGGTTACACGACTATGTCCTCGATTAGTTCCAACAGAGGAAGAGAAGGTTAGGAGGATGGTTAATATGCTCCGTGGAGATATAGCCACCGTTGTGGAAAGTGGGGAGTATCCACCAACCACGGTAGCCGATCTAGTGAATCGGGCAATACGTGCAGAGCATAACATTGCCAAATCTAGAGGGGATAGGGCAAGCCTTTAAGACAGCACTACCATCAGGTGATGCGTTGTTGTCTAGTTACTGGTTACGTCACGTACTAGTAGAGATAGCAGGAAGAGAACTAAGTGCGGACCTAGTTGTTCTGAACTTAGTAGATTATGATGTGATCCTAGGAATTGATTTTCTAGGAAAGTATAATGCTACAATAGACTGTAGAAAGAAAAGGGTAGTTTTTCAGCCAGAAGGAGAACATGTGTTTGAATATATGGGTTCCACATCAGGGACACCCATACGTTTTATTAGTTCCCTAGAAGCCAGACGATTGATTTCTAGCGGATGCACTGGATATTTGGCGTATGTGGTGGATAAGAACCAAGAAGGGGCACATCAACCAGAAGACGTTCCCATAGTCAAGGAGTTCCGAGACGTTTTTCCAGAGGAACTATCCGGAATTCCTCTAGAACGGGAAATAGCTTTTGAGATAGAGCTTCTCCCCGGCACCGCACCAATATCCAAAGCACCGTACAAGATGGCTCCAGCGGAACTGAAAGAGTTGCAGGTTCAACTCCAAGAAATGTTAGACAAAGGCTTCATCAGACTGAGTTTCTCGCCATGGGGAGCTCCAGTCCTCTTTGTCAAAAAGAAGGATGGCACGCTTCGGATGTGCATAGATTATAGAGAGCTCAACAAAGTCACCATCAAGAACAAGTACCCGTTGCCACGAATCGATGACTTGTTCGACCAGTTGAAGGGAGCTACCACGTTTTCGAAGATAGACCTTCGATCGGGGTATCATCACTCAAGATTAGAGAAGAAGACATTCCCGAACGGCATTCGTAACTCGGTATGGACACTATGAATTCTTAGTGATGCCGTTTGGACTTACAAATGCCCCAAGCCGGCGTTTATGGACCTTATGACAGAGTCTTTAGAGAGTATTTAGATAAGTTTGTTATTGTTTTCATCGATGACATCCTTATATACTCACGAGATCCACAGAGCACGCAGAACAATTGAGGATCGCACTACACACGTTGAAGAAACATCGCCTATATGCTAAGTTTTCTAAGTGCGAGTTCTGGTTAGATAAAGTCCACTTCCTCGGACATGTAGTATCCAAGGAAGGAATCACCGTGGATCCAAAGAAAAGTTGAAGCGGTTGAGAAGTGGCCAGCCCAAAGAGTGTTACGGAAGTTCAAGTTTCCTAGGATCAAGGTGGTATTATGGAAGGTTTGTGGAGGGATTTGCTCGTCTTGCAGCTCCTCTCACCGCCTTTAACCAGAAAAAGATAGAAGGTATGAATGGACAGATAGATGTGAACAGAGTTTCAGAGAGATCAAAAGAAGATTAATTAGTGCTCCAGTACTCACGATCCCAGAAGAGGGAGAAAAATTTGACATCTACAGTGACGCCTCAAAGACAGGACTAGGAGCCGTGTTGATGCAAAATGGCAAGGTCATTGTTTACGCATCTCGGCAACTGAAGGATCACGAGCGTAATTATCCAACGCATGATCTTGAGTTAGCCGCAGTAGTTTTTGCGCTCAAGTTATGGCAGCATTACCTATATGGGGTTCAATGCCAAATTTATACGGACCATCAGAGCCTAAAGTACTTCTTCACGCAGAAGGAGCTTAATATGAGACAAAGACGATGGCTTGAACTTGTGAAGGACTACGACAGAAATCCTTTACCATCCAGGTAAAGCCAATCGAGTAGCAGACGCTTTGAGTAGAAACCAAAGACTACGGACTCCAAAGTGGAGACCGAATTGTTGCCCAAGCGGCTTCAACAAGAGATTAATCTCCTAGACCTCGACTTAATCTTCGGTAAGTTAGCTTCTCCGAGGCTGCAGCCTGTGCATGTGACGAGATACGAGAAGCTCGTAAAGGTGACCCAATTATGGATGGATACAGGAAGGAGATAGTAGATAATGCAAGGTCGAATTTCAGCCTTTCAAAGGACGGAATTCTCCTATACCAAAGAAGAATTTGTGTACCGGATCAAGAGGGATCAAGAAGCGAGATATCATGAAGCGCACAAAGACGCCATATTCTCAGACATTCCAGGTGCCACCAAAATGTATCAAGATCTGAAACAACATTTTTGGTGGAGGCGAATGAAGAATGACATAGTTGACTATGTTAGTCGCCGCTTGACATGCCAAAAGGTCAAAGCAGAACATCGAGAGACCAAATGGGAGCTGTACCACTAGAGATCCCAGAATGGAAGTGGGAACACTTAGCCATGGACTTTGTGACCGGACTTCCGAGAACCAGTGAGGGATACGATGCCATTTGGGTAGTCGTGGATCGGCTAACGAAATCAGCGCATTTCATTCCGATCAAGATAACTTACTCCTTAGAGAGGTTAGCTGAGTTATATGTGGCTAAGGTAGTAAAGCTACATGGAGTACCAGTTAGTATAGTGTCGGACAGAGACAGCCGATTTACCTCCAATTTTTGGAGAAGTGTTCAGGAAGTGATGGGGTCAGAATTACGCTATAGGACAGCGTTTCATCCCCAGACGGATGGGCAGTCAGAGAGGACCATTCAGACCCTAGAAGATATGCTTCGTGCATGCGCAGTGGATTTCAAGGGCGCATGGAGTATGAAGTTGCCATTGATCGAATTCTCGTATAATAATAGTTACCAAGCTTCCATCGGCATGGCCCCGTATGAAGCACTTTACGGAAGGAAGTGTAGATCCCCAGTTCATTGGTATGACACTCGGGAAAAGCAGCTTCACAAGACGGAATTCATTCAAGAGGCCATAGAGACAAAGGCAAAAGATTCAGAGAAGATTAGAGACGGCTCAGAGCCGCAAAAGAGTTATGCGATAAACGACGGAGACCCTTGGAATTTTTCTGTAGGGGACTCTCAGATTCCTAAAAGTCGCACCAATGAAGGGTGTGATGCGTTTTGGGAAGAAAGGTAAGTCGAGTCCACGTTACATAGGGCCTTTTGAGATCATTGAAAGAATAGGAAAGGTAGCTTATCGACTAGCTCTACCGCCAGAGTTGGCTTCAAAGGCACGGTGTGTTTCATGTAGCAATGTTCGGAAGTATATCTCGGATCCATCGCACGTGTTACAAAGATGAGCCTATTCAGATTCACGAAGATTTGTCCTATGAGGAACAACCAGTCCAAATTCTAGCCGAGAAGAAAGGAAACTCGAAGTCGTAGTATCCCAATGGTTAAAGTGCGGTGGAAAAATCACAATGTTGCAGAGGCCACTTGGGAAGTAGAAGAAGAGATCCGATGTAAGTACCCCCACTTGTTTCGATTTTTGGGACGAAAAATCCTTAAGGAGGGTGAATGTAATGACCGGAAAATATTAAGTCAAAATCGGACAATCCGGTATTTGACCGTAATTATTTCCGGAATGTAAAGTAGTAGAAATATTGATGTAATCAGGAAAGTGTTATGTAGAAACTTTATATACGGGTAAAATCACCCTAAAAAGTGTAAAGTTATAATACTAATATTTTTACAGAGAAAAATAAGTAAATATCAATTGTGAATAGTGAAATATCGGTTAAAAGTTAGAAATTTCAAGGTATATTTTAGTTATGAAAACTGAAATATTTGGTAAATGACCAAATGACCAGTTAGAAAAGAGTAGAAATATTATAAGTAAGGAAAATAGCAAAAGTTCCTGAAATGAATTTTCCCGAGTCGGTTAAAGCGGAAACCGCAAAAAAAAATGAGTACCGCGAGGGCAGCGTTTTGGGCAATTCTGGATCGTTTAAAATGAAAATTTCAGAAAAAGAAATTGACTATTGAGATACCCAAGAGAAGTCGGTTGAATATGAGAAATTTGACCAGGGTGCTCGGCAGTCCGAAAAGCAAAGATAGAACCTGCATGGTGTGAAATTATTGGTACCGAAAAGAGACTCGTTTTGAAAACGGAAAGTTTGGTCTCGACAAGAAAAATGTGAGGAACACGGAACCACTTAAATTAAGTGTGAAACTTAATTAGAATTAGTCAAATTAAATTATAGAAATTAAAGTGATTTCTTTAATTTAATTTAGAAAGTAATGTGAGATATTTTTAGAAATATTATTATAATATTCATTATTACATTAAAGAGTCCTACGGAAGCACATTAGAACACAAAGTGTTCTATTTTCCTAAGGGTGGCCGAGAGACTAGAGAAAAGAGAGAGAAAAGAGAGAAAATCAAGGGAAAATCAAGGAATCACCCGTTTTTGCCGAAATTTCTTCCGTTCAATCCGGTGGAAATATAACCCGAGGCATTCTAGTGGAGAATCTCAACTTTTCAAGGTAAGATTTCGGATTTTTCATGAGAAATTGCTTGCTTTTTCGTTTTTGCGAATAGTAACTCATCTCGGGAAAAATCCGTAAAACTGAAAAACGAAACCGATGTTTTGTTGGGGACTACAATAGGAGTTTAATGTGCAAGTATTGAAAGGATTGAACAATTTTTTTTGGATTAACACTAAAAAATCCGGAATACCCTAGAAATGGAGAAAATGTATTTTTGTTCAATTTATGTAGCAATTGTGTTCAGGAATGTGAATCTGGACTACAGGTACCGAAATCGGAAGTAAAACGAGTTATTGAAAACTCGGGAAACTAGAAGAAACAAGGCGAAACTCTGCCGAAATTTCCTAAAATCTAGTTAGTAAGCAATGAGTTAGTAATCCGATTCTAGAGAATGGATAACAGTTTTAAAGCTCGAAAATGAATAGATTAAGATTCAGAAACCGAGATACACAAATATGTGTAATTTGCCTATGAGCTAGAATTCGGCCTAGAGGGGTTAAGTTCGAAAATGAGTTGAAATTGGATTTAGGAATCCAAGTATGAGAAATTTTGATGCTTGAAATAGGTGGTTAATACCTATTTCCATGAAACAGGTTTTGGCACGAGAGCCGAAGCAACGAGAAAGAACTTCTAGCAAGCGGGAATCCTAGAGGATTAACGGTAAGTATAGACATATATGTTTGTCTGGACTCGAGTAAGCTGCAGTTAGACTTAGAACTATTAATTTACTTATGTTCCTAAGTCTATGTGATTACATGTGATTATACATGTTTGGAGGGCTTAATGCTCTAGATTTCGAAGGGCGACATATGGTTACCCTTATGCATAGTTAAAAGATCGACGGGTCGCCGGCCTCCGCAAGGGAGGAAAATCTCAAAGAGTAGAGATTCCGACTTGACCAGACAAAGAAGTAATGAGCCAAGAAGTAAAAGATCGACGGGTCGTCGGCCTCCGCAAGGGAGGAAAATCTCACAGAGTAGAGATTTCGACTTGACCGACAAAGAAGTAATGAGCCAAGAAGTAAAGATCGACGGGTCGTCGGCCTCAAGAAGGGAGGGAAATCTCAGTAGTAGAGATTCCGACTAGACCAGCCAAGAAAGTAAGAACAGAAAGATAAAAAGTAGTTTAAAGCATGTTTCACACGAGTATATTTGCATCATAACTCTTAATGTAACTTCTATTAGTTTATGATGTATGCATGTTTATACTTACGAGCGTTAGCTCATCAGTTTACCTGTGCAGGTAACAAAGGTAAGTGACCAGTCATATAGTGGTTTGCTTGATGGACATGCGGAGGCAAGGGTGGCGGAAATGTCATGGGTACACGGAGTGGTCTCTACTACGCCGCTTAGAAATTAAATTCGCTTGCAAAGTAATGTAATATAGAATACTAGTATGTATGTTCGGTTCTAAGAAGAAGATATTACAACCATTGTCTTAGTAAAGAACAACGGACTGTAATAAATTAAGACAAGTTTTCAGAAACTAGTTTGATATCCGAATCTTTAAAGTAATAGCAAGATATGTTATTAGTGTAACAACATAACATGTTAAGAACCCGATGGTTAAAGTAAAGAAAAAAAATTTTACTCGCACATGAACGTAAATTAAAGAGACAATAGTCTAACAATGAATAATGGATTAGACTATAGCTTAGCCCATTAGTAGAGTAGTATAAGGAACGGCGACCGCGCCGCGAGGGCGCGGGACGTCACAATCCAGTAGTCCAATTTTAATTCAGATTCAAATTCGAATTTAAGTCAAACTTAAATTAATTTGAATTCTAAATTGAACAACTTATCAAATAAGTTTAAATGGATAAATCTAGATGTGTTCAAATTCAAATTTAAATAATCACATTATTTAAATAATAATTAATTCTCAATTAATTATTCTTCGAGTGTTTAATTTTAGAATTCCGTAATTCTAAAATTCCCGATTTGCCCTTTGTGTCCGGTAATTAATTACTAGGACGACGCGGGGACTAATGGACCTATAATCCCGAGCTCCAATAAAATTAATAATTAATTAAACACTTTAATTAATTAATTAATTCTATTAATTCAATAGTTACTCCACTATAAACTTGGAATTGCACTCTCGGAATTATAGACATCAATTACTTCTAAACCGTGAAGTGTCCATTTGATATAGTCATTGCATATAGATCGATCCTCCATAAATAATTCATAATTAATTAGAGGTAGAATCTGTTAACCTCTCTAATTACATCTTTATCCTTGAGTACCATTGATTCTCTAATGGATAGTGATTCATAAAACACATTCATGAACCAGAGCGCTCTTACTAATCCAAGTACCGAATCAACACTCAAGAGAATTATTTATCGCTTCTCTCTCAAGAAGGAATGGATTCCATCTCGTATAATAACATTCCCAGCTACCTATTTCATTATGTCTCCAAAATACAAGGAATAGGATTCGGGGTCTTTAATCCGCATCGAGTAAATCAAAAGACATAAATCCATAAATAGGAGTTTGTTAAGAACTCGGGATTAAGATCATTCTATATATGACCATCGGTAGACTCAATTAGAATTTCTACGCTTAACGGAAATTATTAGAAATTCATATTGTGTCTCAAGGCGTCCATGTTCCACATAATCTCATTATGCGAAATACACTCATTCAATATCTCGCCATATTAAAAACGGATAACACTCATTTCCATTCTAAATGGGAATGACATGTATTTATAATGTCTTAATTAAAGATTCCGAACTTTAATTAAATTCATTATGAACAATTACTTTTGATTATTATCCTTAATTATTATCCTCTCTTATATAACACTTATATACCATGTTTAAGGTTACATAAATAATCAAGGAATTTTATTTGATATTCATAAAATATTAATAAATAAATGCACATAAAATGATGAATAAACTATTTTATTAAATAAATAATAAATATCCTTTTACATCTCATGCTTTCAGGACACTATTCCCAATAGTAAGTAATTTGCACTAATTACTTACTGAAGCCTGTAATACGGTTAGTTTCTGTTATATTTCATTTGAGAAAAAGGATGTGAGGTTCCGGCTGTTCTGTCGGGACTGAATGTGTTATTTTATTTATTTATTCATTTACGCACTCTTTTATTTTAAGTATTTTAAATTATATCCTACTGGGCCTTTCGCTCATGTTTCAATGTTTTAAATGTAAACCCCTCCCAGGAGACTCGAGGAGCGGTGCGGTGTAGCTGAAGATCGCTACTGTTGGATCAAGTGAGGATCGCGTTCATCCTCTGTTATAAAATGTAAGGAATTGAGAAAAGTTATGTAAACTTATTTAATATTTGGATTTACTAGACTGTGGTTGATGTCTGTTGTAATGATTATTTACATGAGCTTGTATGTACGATACTGTATGTCCTGTAGGGTGGAGCCCTGAGTGTCAGAGGCTCCTGGATTATGTCATTTATTTATATTTTAATGCAGCTAAGTGTGGGACCCGGTTGGGGATCTGCTTTATTAATCCCTAATCAAGCTCCACGTCACCCACCTCGTTTGGGGCGTGATGATTAGCCTCCTCGGCCCCATCCGGCAACCCCGTGAACTCTGCTACAAAGTCTGCCAGGGCTTAGCCCTTGATGGCAGTCCATGGTGTGTAGTTAATATGAAATTGGCTGAGCTCTATGGACAATTTCAAGAGTCAACTGAAAGCGTCGGGCTTTTGTAGCACTTGCCTGAGTGGGTGGTTGGTCAAGACCTAAATGCTATGGGCCTGGAAGTAGTGGTGCAACTTTCTTGCTGTCACAACTAGTGCAAGGCAAGCTTTCCATCTAGGGATACCTCGTCTCCACGTCAAGGAGGCGCTTGCTAGTGTAATACACCGGCAACTGCACCTTCTTCTCTTCGTAGATCACCACCGAGCCAACGACGTGTTCTGAGACCGCCAGATACAGGTTCTGCACCTCTCCGGTCACAGGTTTAGACAACTGAGGTGGTTTCCCAAGGTGTTCCTTCAATTGTTGGAATGCCTGTTCGCACTCCTCTGTCCATTGGAATCGCTTGCTTCCCCACAGGGTATCAAAGAATGGTACGCACTTATCCGTAGATTTTGAGATAAACTTATTAAGTGCAGCCACACAGCCTGTCAGCTTTTGGACCTCCTTGGTTTTCCTTGGCGATCTCATGTTGAGGAGGGCCTGAATCTGTTCTGGATTGGCCTCGATTCCTCGACTGCTCACCATGAAAGCCAAGAATTTCCCTGATGCGACGCCGAGCGTACACTTACGGGGGTTTAACTTCATTTTGTACGTTTGATGCGAATTAATTTTGTATAATAAATTTCCGCAAGCGTACGGTGTCAAGTTTTGAGTATAAGGTGAGTGAGTATCGTCTCCACAGGGATTGGGTTTAGAATTGCCATTAAGTACCGCAATTATTGTAACTTAACTTTATCTAGGCAACCTAATAAAATGACAATTAAGAAAATAAAACAAAATAAATATGAAAAAAAGAAAATAAAGTATCTATACACAAATGGTCTAGGGACTTGATTTCGCTTTATTATTCCTATGTTCATCCTATTATGTAATCGCCAATCAATTCCATTCAATTTATTAATCAAGGCTCTAATGTCATCTCGCAACCTCTCCCGAGTGCCTCACAAGAAATTGTATTTAAATACCCAAAACAATATCCCTATTCGCAATGAACATTTAAACACAAATTAAGCTTCGCCTTTAGAATTAGAAAATAGGAATATCGATTGCCTCCCGGCCTCACAACAACCTAAATCCTAATTTGATTATCTAAGTGTTGATCTCCTCCCGGTCTCACAACAACCTAGACTATGCTTTTCAAATCTAGATAAAGAATTCAATCTCTCCCGAACATCGAATTCGCAATCTAAAAATCATCTAACTCATTGGCCAAATAAATTAAAAGCATTAAGCGTAGAGAAACATAAATGAATCGAAAATGAAATTAAATTAACAATCAACAAAATATTCAAAACATAGTTCAAATAAAACTACATCAAGTCCTAGATTTAATGTCTAGGTCAACATGGAAAAATAGATGAAAGAAGATAAAACCCAATATCCATTGAAGAGCTTCCAAGGACCTCCAAGATGAAGGATTTGGGCCTCCTTTTGATGTTTTCTTCACTTTTCCGGGCTCCCTCTCTCAAATGGCAACTCTTTCCTTTTATAATACAACATTTTGGAGCTAGGGTTTCATACGCGCGCTGCAGCCTGCATGAAGACGCGCTGCGACACGCGTTTTTGGCAGAGGATACCGCTGTTGCGGGCTGGGGCGCGCTGCAACGCCTATTGGTGCACTGCAGCGCCCGGAACAGCATTTAGGCGCGCTGCAGCGCCCGGAACATCAAGTGGGCGCGCTGCAGCGCATGTTTTTGGAACTAGGTGTGCTTTTGGGCGCGCTGAAGCGCCCTTGGTGCGCTGCAGCCTGCGCTTCTGTTGCTCTCTGGACTTCTTTGCATTCCTTTGCGTGCTGTAGCCCAAAATGGTGCGCTGCAGCCCGCTTTTTTGCATTCCAAGCCTCCTCTTTTGTGCCTTAAAATCCTCTTTTGCCTCCTCTTGCCATTGATTCATAAGTTGGGTAAATATTCTTCTTTGCTTCATGCAAAATCATCCAAGTTCGCATTTATTTATAACTCCTATAAAAAACACACAAAAGACATTAAACTAACAAAAATGCTTGAAAACTTACAAATATTCAAGCTTAAAAGTACTTGATTTGTTGGTAGAAATACCCATCATCAAATACCCCCAAACTCAAACATTTGCTTGTCCTCAAGCAAAAGAAAGGAAAGAAAAAGAAAACACAAATCTAGTACTAAGACACAAACGAAAAAGTGTGAGTTTTTTTTATCAAGTTAACAACTATGCATGTATCTTCAAAGTCACATAATGCTCTAAGCTCAAAGGAAATGCAACCATTGAGATTATCTAGAATTTTAGCATCAAGCATCAATTTCACTCCACTCAAGACTCTCAAAGTGTAAGTGTGTGCACAATCAATCTCAATCAACCAAATAAAATCCGGATAGACCTATGAGCCAAGGAGACTATAAGTGATATCTTAATAAGAACTACCATAGGCCCATTTTTCGTGTCACTCTCCACTAATAAAGGTTCACTTGTCATTGAAGATCAAAAGGACTTTTGAGGGTTGTAATGTATGGCTAGGGTAAAGGGTGGATGAGATTAGAATTTTTAGGCTCAAATCACCTAGGCATGTATCACAACTCATGTATCTCACATGATTTCCAAGAAAAGAAAAGAAAAAATTTCACCAACTCCTCTTTTCAACATACATTCACCTTCAATTGAACCCAAAAAGAAATAAAAACAACAAAAATTTGAGAAATAAAGACCACACCCCCAAACTCAAACTCAACATTGTCCCCAATGTTGTAAAGAAATGGAATGGTAACTCAATTCCTCATCAAATTAACTCTTATAATTATTTTTTTCATTTTTTTTCTTTTTTTTTTTTTGAATTGAGAATGAAAAACATCACAAGCCAATCCACTAATGATTTCCCAAACATAACCCACACTTGCTCTCAATCTTATCATTTAATGCAATTATGCCTAGTAGTGATGGGTTTAGGAAGTGAAAACGTATTTGGTGGTTTGGATGTACAAACATGGGTGATGAACGAAATAAGCAATATGGCTCAAAGGGGGGTAAACAAATGATGAATTTTCTTTTCAAGAGTTAGCTTCAAAGGCCCAATCGATCCGAATAAAATGCCTTAATCTTCTCTCCAATGATACTAAACCAACAAGTTCGCCTCAAGTTTCACTCAAATGGGTTCTAGTGTTCATGAGATATCAAAGTCTACCTAATGCACATAAATGTTCTCCAAATGCTCAAAAGATCAAGTGATCATGATTCATGGTGTTCAAAAGTAGAGAATCAAGAGTGAATTTCAATCAATGCGAGTCAAGCACACAGAAATCTCAATGAGATACATTTCAAAAGACCTAAGAAAGCATCAAGTGACTATACTCATCATCATTATCTAGTCATTTCATCTCAACAAAACTCACAATTTATTCAAACAACCTAAAAAGAAAAACAAGTAAAAACATGGCCAAAAGAACACAACTCAATGGAGACAAGTCATAACAACCAACTCACAAGTAATGCTCAAAATCCACTAAAATCAACCACAAAGTGTCTCACCCCCAAACTCAAGATCAAACAATCGTCAAAATTAATAACAAGGGAATAAGAACACGTACCGGGGAGGCGAGACAATCTCACCTCCTAGTATGGTTGGTAATGATGCACCGGGCGTGATGGTATAAACTTGGGTTAGGGCAGAGCTCTCCTCAATAAATTGCGTCTTTAGGCTCAATTATTCCTATGCCGAGCCAACTCGTCAAAGAGTGGCTTTCACCCATAGTACGTGTCATACAACACAACGTATGGGTCTTGATTCTTTACACCCTCAAGCTTGGCGAGATTTGGCAGTTTTCGGATCATTTGCTCAACTTGACTCGGTGCCGGCATATGCACTTGGTTGGCTTGGAAGAACGACGCTCGAGATGGTGGAGGAGTTGCCGGCCACATTGGGTCTTCATAGATGTGATCTTTCTCAACCGGGGGTGGCACGACAATAGGGGTCTCGAGGGATTGAGACTCATTGACATCTTCTTGAGATTCTCCACTAATCAATTGTTGAGTCTCCTCTCTCAAAGAGTCATCTTCAAAGAACTCCCATTCCTCCTCTTGTGTTTCTCTATTCATGGCGTTAGTAGATTCATCTGGAAGTAGCTTCAACCTAAACAACTCCGCTAGATTTGTCTCCATTTCCTCGTGAAGTTGGTCGAGTGCCTCCATCCTCTCTAACTTCTCTATGCGGAGTCTTGTCTCCTTCGAAAATTGGGTGACAAGGTCTCCAAGTGAGGTAGAAGACTCCGCTTGGTGACGGGGCGTGTCAAGCCATGGCTCCAAAATGTTGGAGCTATCCACAAAACCATGGTGGTTTGTTGAATACCTCCAATACCGATAGTGAACATTGGCCATGTCTTCCAACAACCAATAAGATTCATCCGCGGATAGTTGGTGAAAAGAGGTGGTACCATTTCCTCTTTCCACCCACGTTCTTGTTACGGCATCTAACCTATGGAGGAAGATTCGTAGTTGCACCTCCCTCGAAAAACCATGGTGGGGAAACTGAATGAGCAGCTCCTTGTATCTCTCCCAAGCGCTAACAAATGGCTCAGAATCTCATTGAGCAAATCTTGAGAGGACTTGTCGATCAACCATCTCCAACTACCTCACAAAACAAGAGAAAATAAAAATAAAACAAAAGATTAAAAATGAAAAATAAAAGCCTAAATTAAAATCAAGTTATGTACTCCCAATATTAACAACAATTTAAAATGCCAATCCCCAACAACGATGCTAAAAACTTGATGCGAATTAATTTTGTATAATGAATTTCCGCAAGCGTACGATGTCAAGTTTTGAGTATAAGGTGAGTGAGTATCGTCTCCACAGGGATTGGGTTTAGAATTGCCATTAAGTACCGCAATTATTGTAACTTAACTTTATCTAGGCAACCTAATAAAATAACAATTAAGAAAATAAAACAAAATAAATATGAAAAAAAGAAAATAAAGTATCTATACACAAATGGTCTAGGGACTTGATTTTGCTTTATTATTCCTATGTTCATCCTATTATGTAATCGCTAATCAATTCCATTCAATTTATTAATCAAGGCTCTAATGTCATCTCGCAACCTCTCCCGAGTGCCTCACAAGAAATTGTATTTAAATACCCAAAACAATATCCCTATTCAAAATGAACATCCAAACACAAATTAAGCTTCGCCTTTAGAATTAGAAAATAGGAATATTGATCGCCTCCCGGCCTCACAACAACCTAAATCCTAATTTGATTATCTAAGCGTTGATCTCCTCCCGGTCTCACAACAACCTAGACTATGCTTCTCAAATCTAGATAAAGAATTCAATCTCTCCCGAGCATCAAATTCGCAATCTAAAAATCATCTAACTCCTTGGCCAAATAAATTAAAAGCATTAAGCATAGAGAAACATAAATGAATTGAAAATGAAATTAAATTAATAATCAACAAAATATTCAAAACATAGTTCAAATAAAACTACATCAAGTCCTAGATTTAATGTCTAGGTCAACATGGAAAAATAGATGAAAGAAGATAAAACCCAACATCCATTGAAGAGCTTCCAAGGACCTCCAAGATGAAGGATTTTGGCCTCCTTTTGATGTTTTCTTCACTTTTCCGGGCTCCCTCTCTCAAATGGCAACTCTTTCCTTTTATAATACAACATTTCGGAGCTAGGGTTTCATACGCGCGCTGCAGCCTGCATGAAGACGCACTGCGGCGCGCGTTTTTGGTAGAGGATATCGCTGTTGCGGGCTGGGGCGCGCTGCAGCGCCCATTGGTGCACTGCAGTGCCCGGAACAGCATTTGGGCGCGCTGCAGCACACATTGGTGCGATGCAGTGCCCGGAACATCAAGTGGGCATGCTGCAGCGCGTGTTTTTGGAACCAGTTGTGCTTTTGGGCTCGCTACAGCGCCCATGGTGCACTGCAGCCTGCGCTTCCGTTGCTCTCTAGACTTCGTTGCATTCCTTTGCGCGCTGTAGCCCAAACTGGTGCGCTGCAGCCCGCTTTTTTGCATTCCAAGCCTCCTCTTTTGTGCCTTAAAATCCTCTTTTGCCTCCTCTTGCTATTGATTCACAAGTTGGGCAAATATTCTTCTTTACTTCATGTAAAATCATCCAAGTTCGCATTTATTTATAACTCCTATAAAAAACACACAAAAGACATTAAACTAACAAAAATGCTTGAAAACTTACAAATATTCAAGCTTAAAAGTACTTGATTTGTTGGTAGAAATACCCATCATCAACGTTCTAAGGATGCCGAACGTTCTCCTGAGATCCTCCACATGATCCCTAGTCCTCTTGCTCTTCACCCACATGTCATTCACGTATACCTCCATTGACTTTCCTATCTGTCCCGCGAACATTTTGTTGACGAGGCGTTGATAAGTTGCTCCAGCATTTTTGAGACTGAAGGGCATCACTTTGTAACAGTAGAGACCTCTGTCGGTGACGAACGTCGTGTGCTCTTCGTCGTGGTCGAACGTTGGCATCTGGTTGTACCCAGAGTATGCGTCCATGAAGCTCAATAGTTCGTGTCCCGCCGTAGCATCGACCAATTAATCGTTTCTGGGTAGTGGGAAGCTGTCCTTGGGACATGCTTTATTCAAGTCATTGAAGTCGACGCATGTTCGCCACTCCCTGTTAGGCTTCCGCACCAGTACAGGATTCGACACCCATTCAGGGTACAAGACTTCTCAGATGAAGTTATTTCTGATTAGCTTGTCGACCTCTTCCCGTAGGGCCTCGTATCGCTCAGCATTCATGGGTCGACGCTTATGCCTCTTAGGCGGACACTTTTCATCGATCTTCAGCCTGTGACACATGATATCGGGGCTTATCCCTTCCATGTCTTCATGGGTCCAGGCGAACACATTGAGGCTTCCCCTGAGAAACTCGACCAGCCTTTCACGGACCTGCGCCCCTAGTTCCAAGCCTACATTTAGCGTTCTCGTCGGCTCTCTTTCGGCGATGGGAACCTCAACTAATTCCTCGACTGGTCCCATTCTGGTCTCTTCTCCTAGGAGCCTTGGATCTAAATCGAGTCCTTCTGTCCTAGTCTCCACCATCATCAGCTCTCTCCGTACCTGTGTCGGCTTGGCGTAGTGGCGGACTGTCTCCAAGTACGTAAGCCTCGACTCGTACTGGTTTTCTCGGGCTCTTCTGATCCCATTCGGGGTCGGGAACTTCATCATCTGGTGGAAGATGGATGTGACTGCCCTTAGGGCCTTCAACATCGGGTGCCCTATGACCGCATTGTATTGGTCACCTCCCTTCACCACCAGGAACTTTGACATGACAATCGAGGTGTGTGGTCGGTCTTCGATGGTCATGGGCAGCTCTATCGCCCCTTCTAGGATGACGTTGTCCCCTGTGAAACCGTACAAAGGCTGTACACTATTTTGCGACCTTGTACGGGGGATCTGTTGCCTACAATTATGGTTATAGAATCTCGCAAGTGCACGAGTCAACAAGTAGTAAAATGATGAGATATCAAGTATCGTCCCACAGGGATTGTGTATTTTTGAGACCAATTTGCTAAGTAAATTCTATCCAAGTAGTTAAAAAGAAAATTAAAATTGATTTTTAAGAGATTAACAACTAATAATAACTTGACTACAAACAAGTAAAAACAGAAATAAAACTAATTACTAACAGAATGTGTGATTAAAATGGGTCAAACGCGTTGTGTGTGGCTTACAGTTGCTAAACTGTCTCCTATCAATGCTGTACGATGCTGTAGCAACGGATGATAATGATTATTTCCTGTTAACCGGATCTACTAAACCAGTGATTTTCCAATCCTCTGTCTACTGATTTTAAAGTTAAACCACACAAATTCCTTTGCAGATCTAGACTCGAAATCGAGATTGAAGCCCTAGATCATTTGGTTATGCAAGACACAATATATTCCTATACCGTGTGAATCAAAGATCTAAAAACAAGATCTAAGAACCTGCATAATTCAAGTTAGGTCCACTTAACTAAAATCTTCCCAGATCTAATCAAATTATACTCCTCTCTTATGATTTTCCAATCACAGTTAAGGCACGAATTTAGCTTACTTGAATAAACAAGAAACAACCATTAAATCCATTCAACATCAATAAACATCTCAATAGTTAACATCTCCGCAAAGTCAACCAACAAAAATATTCTCAAAAAGTTGTAAATGGAATCACGTAAGATTTGTGAAGAAGAACATAAGTATTCTTAACAAGGTACAAACAGAGTATATAAAAGTAAAGAAAACTAGGTGATGAAAGAGAATCCGATCCCCCCTTTTCCAAGGCTTCTCCTCGATTCTTCTCTTATCAACAGTAGTCTTTTACGTGCAACACCACACTCTGCTGCGTCTCTGTCTTCTTCTTTCTCCCGATCTTGCTGGTACTTGATCGAGAGAAAATTGGAGGAGGTTTTCTTTTCCAAGTGCGATCGCCTCTCTCTTCTGAGAATATGACCAAGGACAATTTTTTCTCTTACAGTTGCAGGTATTTATTGTACCCTAATCACACGTGGCAGCCCCAGAGGAAGCCTCAATCCTTGGTGACTCGGTACCATTCACGTTTAAATCATCACAATCTTCGGTAGCAGTGCAGTTTGTCGACACATGTGATTACGGTCCGGTGGCGTTTGGCAAACAATGTGCGACAATGTATGCAATCTTGGTGGCTTTCTTTAAAAACTCAAAGCGACGGGCAGTTGCTTTCCTCCAAAACGACCTTTGCTTTCTCAAAACCGCAAATAATCACCAAATGTACCCAGATTAGTTCTTTTTACATACAAAAACACGAGAGAGAGAGAGTTCAAGGAACCGAATTAACTAAACTAAAAACAAGGCAAAATAAAAGAAAAACCAAAACTAAATACTCTCTAAATAGTAATTTAAACCCCGGGAAATGCTTAATTAACTCTATTTTCATAGAGTTATCAGGATCCCCATCTTGTCAAGGCAATTGAAGTACAAGATGTCCACAGAGCTGCCGTTGTCGACCAGGATACGGCAAACTGTGTGGTTGCCAATGATGGCCTCAACGACCAAGGCGTCACTCTGGGAAAAAAGTAACCCCCTCGCGTCGACCTCTGAGAAAGTGATCTTGGCATCCTCATACCGTGCTGCTATGGCCTCGCGTCCAGAGACATTCATGATCCTCTGGCTGAACATTTCTTTTGCCTCTCGTGTGTACTCCTTCTGTGCGCGACGAGAGACGTTCATGATCCTCAGGCGGGTTGTCATGCCTCTGCTCTTCCCATCGTTCATTGTTGCATCTATTGTTGTTGTTCCAACGGTCGGCTCGGTACTTGCTGAGCCTCCCCTCTCAGATCAACCCCTCGACCTCGTCCCTCAGGTCATAGCATTCGGCCGTAGTGTGCTCACTCTTACCGTGAAACCGACAATACTTGTTTTGGTTCTTTGTGTTGGGTTAGACTTCAGCTGTGGTGATCAGCGCAGGACCTGGAAGTGACTGATCTCATGGAAGACGTCTTTTATCCCATAGTTAAGGGTGTATAGGCATTGTACCTTTGCGGCTTCAATCACTTGTTTTCCCCTGGCTCGTCGAGGCGTTGTTGCCCCTGTTGTCCAGAGCCGGGTTGTACCTCTACTCAGCTTACACCTGAGGGTGACCTCGGCGCTTCTTACCGTTGTTTTAGTTGCTCGCCTACCCTACCTCTTCCTTGGCAAGGGTTGCCGCCTTACTCTTTAAGGCCTTCTTAGCCTCCTCGGCGTTGATGAACCCCTGTGCCCTTGTTAGGAATTCCTGGTAGGTATGTGGCGGTCTCTGGTCGAGGTCTGTGCTGTAGGGGATATCCTTCTTCATGCTCGACAGCGCCCCCATCAAGGCCACCTCATCGGAGATTCCCTTAGTGGAAGCACCTGTTCCCCAAACCGGGCTATCCAGTCCTTTAGGAGCTCATTAGGTCCCTGGTACACCCTTGAGAGGTTTTGTTTAGGTAGGATGTATTTTTTGACATCTATGAACTGAGTTAAAAAGACGTTCTTCAAATCATCCCAACTGGTGATGGAGTTTGGTTTCAAGGATCTAAACCATCTCCTCACGGAATCAGAAAGGTGATTCCTGAATGCTCGGCACATGACCTCCTCAGGGTATCCATGCAGGACCATTTGTCCTGTGTACACCTCCAAGTGGCCGTCCGGATCACTCCTTCCATCATATAGCAGAATGGGAGGCGATTTATACTTATCTGGCAACAACACCCAGATAATATTTTCTGTGAACGGGTGGTTTTGGGATGTGTATATCTTGGCGTCGACATTGACCGCCTCGACTACCTTCCCCACAACTTGCTCGAAGTTGTTTAATCGACTCCCAATCTGCTTTTCAAGCCTGGCCATCTTCTCGGCCAGAGCCTTGTTTTCTGCTGTGAGCTCTTCCTCTCTTGCTAGCTGCACGGCTTTCCCACGTCGAGCGTCGAGCTTCGTCCTAAGGTCTCTGCCGTGCACAGACGAAGATTCCACGAGGACAGCATTCCTCCTATTCGCATCCTGCTGCGGTCGAAGGGGCGCATCCCTGCTATTCACAGCTTGTGCCGTAACCTTTTCCCGTGCTCTCCTCCGTGCCGCCCGTTGTCTCTCCCCATGGACCTGTTCGACTTGGTCGGGTGAGGATCGTTGGCTCTACTATCACCGACCTCCTCGGCGTCACCGCGTTGGTCATCAATCTCTTAGTTCCCCACGGCGGCGTTCACTGGGTTCATCGGCGCGTCCTCCAACGGCGTTCACCGTTTCAACCTGCTTTTGAAGCTGGTCGTTGAGGTCCCCGCGGCGGTGGGATTTTGGCTTGCCTGGCTTGTCTGGTTAGCCGACAGCAAGCGAGCGTTCCTGGGAGGCATAGTTGCTGTTTCTTTTGTTAAAAGCTGGATTAGATTTCTGGGCTTAGGCCCTCCTTTTAGCCCAATTGTTGACGGTGTTTTTCTGACAACTCGTGATTACCTCTCCGAAAACACTCACAGTGACACTCACGGTTCAATCAAGGATCAAAACTGAAAAATAATGTAAAGGAGACAATGGTTTTATAGTGGTTCGGCAATAACTCTTTGTCTAATCCACTTGTGAATGCACTAATATTTTAGCCGATTACAAGCTTGCTTGGAGTAATGAAATGGTGTCTAACCCTCTTTTGGGTTTTTTTGGCTCTATTTATAGGCCTTTACATGTGACTATGCCTTCTCCGTTCCCAAGGAGGAAGTCATCTTCTGTCCTCAATCCGCGGGAGGGTAGGTGAGTTTTCATGATGACTACCCCAGGAAATGTTGCTAATCCTTCCAATATGCCGCCTGATTTCCTGACTCCTGCAGTAGCGGTCAGATCAATACCTCCCTCCTCGAGTTGACAAGACCGCTAGTGGAGAAGACTGGCAGTGCTACCTTGACGCAATGGCCTTTGAAGGTCGACTCATTGCGCTCGACGCCTCTCGCCACCTATGGTCTCTCGGCGTGAAGGGCACATTAGCTACAGCTGTTCCCTCGACGCCAGTGGCCAATCCTCTGTGAGGAGTCCTCGGCGTCTGTCGTTCGAGAGAGTGGTCGATGTCTCAACCATGGTGTAACAATCTTTAATTCATAATAGATTCTTTAATTCATAATAGTGTAATATATAGCGATCCTACATTGAAGATCACTTTTATTATTCGTACATTTATAGCTATTGACTAGTGTCTTCATGCATACACATGTACACGTCATTTAATTTTATTTATCTTTGGTTCACCCCATACGTGTATCGTGTCACCATCGTTGCACTCGCGCACCCCTCCATGGCTCCTAGGGTCATATAGGGACAATACACATAGTTCCCACACGGCCCGGGAACACCTTCCTTAAAAAAAATTAAAAAATAATAAAATAATAAAATAATAAATAATAAAAAATAAAAAAATAAAAATAAATAAAAATAAATAAAAAAGAAAAGAAAAAGCAAAGGCACCCTCTGGAAACAACCATAATAGAAGGCGATAAAAATAAATTGGACCATAGAACCTAGCAATGCTATTATTCGTCTTAAAAGTTTTCTGGCTAACATGTCATACGAGCAAAAGAGAAGCCAAATTCATTCTTTCTGTAGCAGCATATGCATCATAATAGCATGTATAGCAGATGATGTAGCCGGTTGATGAAAGAGGACTATCCTCCTTATTCACTTTTGTCTAAGACAAAATTAATAAAGAGAAATACAGTAATTTAAGTCTTTTCTGACTAAATTCACGTGCACATACACTACATAAGTATTCGCCACTATCCCATTCCGTAAAGGGTGATTAACACAACTAGCCCATAGTGTAAGTAGGAGTTGGCAAGTTTATAACGGTGCTCTTGATCTTGGTCATCATGTTGATGCTGTTGGTGATTCCTTGTGACCCAATTCCGCTGTCTTTAATACCCTGCATTGAGTAAAAATATTTGTTTGGATCTATAGAAGTATTGGCCTTAGAAAGAAACGTTGGTGATATAGCAACTGCAGTCTTGTGCAACTAGCCGACTAGAAATGGCCGACTTCAAATGGGTTAATGCAATGATAAGGATGTCTTTCCTTCTACCCTTAGCACGTACCTAGATTTGATACTTTACCGCCCCACTATATGGCCCCTGCCTGACTAATTTGTTGTGAGGCATTGAATATGTGGTGGCATGAAATAAAATTGGGCTCATCTTTTGAGTAGAATTGGGTCAGATCCTTTCTACTCTGTTGGTGGGTCCTAGGTTTTCCAAAGTGATAAAGGGAATGGGAGGCAAGATGCCACCATAGATTCCCTTTTATATTTTAGGAAAAAGAAAAATTGCAATCATGTGGGGTCTTTTGTGGGGTCTTTGTTTAGAGATTGTTTACCTGGAATGGGAAATGATCCGGTCCACGAGCTGGTGCGGAGTTAATCTGAACCGTCCCTGTCTCCATTGCATCACTGATCAACATTGCCTTGTTAATGTCCCTTGTGAAGACACAACCCTATTTGAGACATGAATAAACACTAAATACTCAAAAGGGAGAGGGAGTGAAGATAGAACGAACATGTATTATACAAGGATAAGTTTTAAGTTTTAGTTGTTTATCGGATAAGAAGAACATAATACTTTGACAAATTATAGAAGGATGATTTAAGTTGGTTGTTTATAAGATAAGAAGGCCTTAGCCAAAACGTAAGGGGACAGGTATATTAAGAGACAAAAACCAGGTTTGTTGTGCTAAAAGAGCTTAACAGATGACGTTGCACATTTATCAAAAATTTTGTGGTGCAACCAATATCAGAGAGGACAAATATCTCATGTAAGTGAAGCATGGAACTGTTGATGGGTGATCAGAAGATGACAAGTTCAAGTCTCCATTCATGTTTTTTTTTTTTTTTTTTTTTTTTCTCTCTCTCTCTCGAAATAATGTCTATTCATGTTGAATCAATTAGTAAGTGTAAGTTTGTACCTGGAGTCCAAAATTGCTGGCATTGCAATGGTGGATTCCTTCTTCAACAGAGTTAATCCTAATGACTGGTAAAACAGGTCCAAATGGCTCCTCCCACGCAATTCTCATGTCGGGCCTGACATGATCTAACAACAAAGGCCAGATGAGATTTCCCTCTCTCTTGTATGGCTGGCAAAATGTTGCACCTTTCTCTTTTGCATCCTCAACCAATCCCTCGATGAAATTCGCAGACGACTCGGAAACAACTGGAGTGATATCACTGTCTTCCTCTGGTGGTCCAACTGTCAGTTTTGCCACCTTTGCCTTCACTTTCTCGACAAGGGCATCAGCAACAGATTCCATTACTAATACAACCTTAACAGCAGTACACCTTTGTCCACTGTTGTAAGAGCAGGAATTAAGCAAACATAGAATAGACCATGTTAGTAGTTTTATAAGGAAATTAAGCATATACTCGAATCACAATAAATTGATTCTTTTGTTGATAAATTTTTAATATCTGTAATGATAAATATCATAAGAGAATTTTAGAGTAAAATTAACTTTCTTGTCACAACTTATTCACCCGTAACAGTTAAGATTTAGTTTCATGGTGTGTCAACGAACTTTTCAACGAGTATCAATTTCCAATTTCAGCACAGGCCAAGTATAGTGCTGCTCTCATATGTCCTAAATTCCTAATCCCTTCACCTGTAAGAAAAGCCGCCTTTAATAATGTTCGACGCAACCAAATCCAAGTCGGCATCCTCGAGCACAATGCATGCATCTTTTCCTCCCAACTCCATCTGGAGAGGGATCATGCCCGCCTTCTTTGAAATCGCAATGCCAGTGTCTCCACCAGTGAAGCTAAGAAGGAATTGGTTCAAGAGTTAGTTAACGCATCAAATAGAGACCAAAACGAGGGCCTAATTGTATGGGATGAAATTTATGGTGACCTGAGATTTTACCTTATGCAGTTTACCCCGGGATGCATGGTAAGGAAGTCACCAATCTCGGATCCCTTCCCAGTGACACAATTGATAAGGCCTTTTGGAAAGCCAGCTAGGTGAAAACAGTGAACCATGTGGAGACAAGAAACAGCTCCCTAGAAAGAAATTTAGGAGATTCAGAGAATCAATCTGCAATGCTTAATTAAATAGTGTTTCTTTGTGTTTTAATTAACATTTTGAAGTTTGTTAAGTTTTCACAATACGTTGTGCACTAGTAAATTAGTGATTGTCACATAGTTTATGGAACAAATTTGTCATTAGTATGGTAGTTACCTGAGTTGGGGGTTTAAGCACAAGGGAATTTCCGGCTATAAGAGCAGGAGCAATTTTTGAGACAGCAAGGTTGACAGGATAGTTAAATGGCGGAATCGCCAAAACCACCCCGAGAGGAATCTGCAATTGGAATTGAAACATAATTACAATTATTTTGTTTAATTTTTTTTCTTTTATCTACAGAATGATAGCAATACGTCTCATATCCCCTACATGGTGAAATTTTAATTTCTACCACGTAGCTAGAAGCCTAAAAGATAAGTAACTTTTTTTTTTTTTTTTTCTGAAATTATGACAGATTTAACTAGTGTTCAACTTATTGTTGTTTGTTCTTTGCAATCATGTACAATCATCAGTTGTTACACAAAACAATGGCAACAGATAACCAAACCAAGCAGAAAATGTACCCGAGGCTTAGTTTCTAACAGTTGAATACAACTAAAATCATAAAAGATTAAAAAAATATGTAAAAATGATAGTTTTTTATACACATCAGAGCAGACGGTTAAAAACAAAATTTTTGGTAATTCATTTTTTGAATAGCTACCAAAAAAAATATCGTAATTTCAAAAGGCTATCTAACTTTTCTTATCTAAAAATAATTTGTCATTGGTGCTTTTTCTTTTCCTATGTGGAACTTATCTATAAGATAATTCTTTCAGAACTCTGTTTTAGGCTTGCGTCATTAAACCCAACAAAATGTGCATGGCTCATATGTCCGCATACAAATAAATATGATAGAGAGTTATGATTACTAGGTGGGTCCACGGATAATGCTTTGTAGGAGCTACAATATAATAAGATATAACTCTCTCAAATAGGCAAAAAATAAATAAATAAATAAATAAAATACTCTTAAGAAACTAGTCAACCATCATAGTCTAGCCATAATAAGAAACAGAACTACAAAAATATAGGCAAAGCTTAAATCTTTCACAAATAATTGATCCTACAAGTCACATATACAATTATAAAAACGCAAAGTACAATATCTTATTTATTTTATGTAGTCACAACTTTACTAAGCAAAAGAAAAGGAAATATGTTTATCACAAACTAATGTTACAGACTTCTAAATCATTGTTATTGTTATACAGAATAAATATAAATATTAATCTCAGGAATGCATTCAAATCCAGAAAATGATTACCTTTGAAGTGAGGCAGTACTTTGTCCTCTCATTTCCGGGAAAACTATCGGAAACCAAGAACTTCCCTTCTCCCAAAATCCTAACCCCTTCTTCGGCACAGTAAGACACCAGATCTCCAGACCTCACAACCTTCATAAAAACCAAAAACCAAAAAAAAAGCTTGTCAATTATCTTGAAAACTTAAATTGTTCAAACTACATGAACATGGAAACGAGCAAGTTCATTCTCTCATTGGCCTCTAAACTATCCCAAAAACTGTATTGTAGAGATAAATACTAAATACTAAATCAAATTAAACTTTAGAAAAGAAAAAAGAAAGAAAAAAGTTGTACGGTTAGTCCCACGCCAAATTTTCATCAATGTAAAACCATATGTAACGTAATAACAGTACATACTCTGTTTTTTTTTTTTTTTTTTTGGCAAATATTAAATTTTTTTAATTTTTTGTCGGTATATCAGTATATATAATTTGTAGTACTTAATGCAAAATATTTGGGATTTCTATTGTTATTTTTATACTTTAAAAAAAAATTAAGAAAAGTTTATATCCAAAACTAACAGCACTAATTTTGAATAGTACTACTAAAACCCCCTTTTTTTTTTTGGGTTTTGGGAGAAATTATTCAAATTTAATTTAACTTAAATTCAAAACCAGCAAGAATTTGTGGACCTCAGTGACAGAATCTTTGGCTGGTTTAGCAATCTCTTTGACAAGACACTCCGCAATTGGAAACTTGTGCTCCTTAAGAATAGCAGCAGCCTTGTGAAGCAGCTCTGCTCTCTTCCAAAGAGGAGTCTTTGCCCATGATTTCTGTGCTGCTTTTGCTATTTCCATCACTTTGTTCACCTCCTCTTGGGAACACGCTTTTTCATCAATTCCACCCCCAAAAACACAACATTAGTGCTTACATATAAATAATTACATGACATGCGTGAATCAAACGCAAATCATAATATGTATGTAAAATTATTATTTAAAAAAAAAAAAAAACAAAAAAAAGAAAAACAAATACTTACCTTGAACTTTGTACTGAGTCTTTCTAGTAGTGGGGTTGATTATGGCAACACTTTTACCAGAAGCACACTTCTTCCACTCTCCATCACCATAGTACTTGTACACATCCCCATCCAATATCTCTGCAAAAACTCCAGTCCCAACCATATTGAATAGTAATGACCCAAAAAAAAGGAAAGAAAAAAAAAAAAACTCCAAAAAGCTCAAAACCCCAGAAAGAAAAACAACCCAAGAAAAAGAAAATGCAACTTCAATGTGTGACTGGTTTGAGTTAATGATTTGGTAGGATTTTGGTGTGGTGTTTATATAAGAAAGAAACTGAGCCACTAAATGGGACAAAGGAACGAGGTTGGTTAGGTGGTTCAAAGCTTGCCAAGTGGACTTTTTGTTACTTTTTTTGTTTATTTTTTATTTTTCTTTTGTTGGTTTCTACGCCTCGGGGTTATGTATTGACGCCATTGCCACTATTTACTTGCTTTTCCAAGTAGTGCGCAAAATCATAGTCGTTGGCCTCGTTTTTAACGACATATATGGGCATCGCAAACCCAAAGCAAGTAATTAGTCATTAATGGCTAAAATTACTTATGGGTAATTATGTACTTTTTTATTGGCTGTCTACTTGCTCAAAAGTTTTGACCTCCATTTTACTTGTACCAACTCATGACTCACCTTAGGCTAGAGTAAACACTGCAATTAACCTAGATCTTTTTTTTTTTCCCTTTATTGGTTTTTTATGACACTAATAAAAAAATATTTTAAATATAGGAGTGATTTTGATTATTTTTATTTGTTTTACTTACTCACTATAATTACTACAATTATAGTAACTAATGGCGATTATAGTGCATTCTACAATTACCAACGCACTATAATTGCCAGAAATTACTTGTGATGGAATTATTGATATGATAGTGACATAAAAAAAAATCAAAATATACCCTTTATTATATCAAACTAAAATTTAAAAATAAGAAAAAAAAGTCTCAAGGCACATGGACAATGATAAAGTTAGCCAACATGCTCATAGATGACAGATCGGCCAAGCCCACATGACTTCACCGTCCCGGAAGCACAACCACGACTTGAGTGAAGAACCACGCGACACCATCACTGCCTTAATAGTGAATATGGATACCCACCTGACTCCACCAGAAGACACTAGCACAACATCAACGAAGGCGACTCATCCACCGTTAGCGTTAAAGTGCAAGAGAGAGATTCCAAGGTTGTAGAAACATCGAAGATCCGGCGCACATATCATGGCCGAACATTTCCCATTTATTTTTTGCTACAGAGTCGCAAACACCATCATCGTCAGTTAAAAAACAAAATAGATTTTTTAATAAAAAGATCAACTCTTCTGTGGAATATTAAATTTTTTTTTTTTTTAAAAAGAAAAAGAAACCTTAAAATGCATATAAAAAACAAGAAAAATCATACTAAAAATAAAGATTAATTACAAAACTTCTCTTTGAATTATGTCTCTTGTTACACATTTCTCTCAATCTTTACGACGTAACTGCCGTTTCTCTAGAACAACGAAACCTTAATAAATAAATAAAAAAGCCCCTCGGTTAACTTTTCCTCAAAATAAAAACGGGTACCCTTGCGACAAAGTAAGCCCAACTATAGTTTGTCACATAACCAGTAAGACACCTACACTAGGGAGGGATCGAGTCCCAGTAGGAAGGGAGTCAAGGGGGTGAAATTGCTTAGGAGATATGGGGGGCCGAGGTGGTACAAGTGTCGATGAGGTGGAGGGGTACGTGTTGAACCTGGGTGGGGAACGGGGGATCGCTAGGGGAGGGCATACATAGAGAGGTTTAATCAGTTTGAAGAATGCATATATAAATGGAATCAAGAATCTATAATTGTTGTCCTTTACAAGTGCATGCATGCAGTCTACGTGAGCAAGGAAGGTAGAGAGAAAGCCCCCATCTCCCTTAATTATATATGTCAATTTTAATTGCTTGAGGCGTTTGACAAGCATGCTATAACTTATAGACTAATGATTTTGCTTTTTCGTTTTTTTGTTTTTTTGTTTTTTTTTTTTTCGAGGACAATAATCTTATGGTACTTTTCAACATTTAAGTAAGAAGTACTATATACTTGTTGTCCACTTTGAAGGCTAACATAATTGTATGGGTATCTAGGGATCATTTTGTGTTTTCAACTTTTCATGAATTGACAAACTGCACCTTAAACGTGCATAAGTAGTACTAGATTACTTTGTGAATTTCATAAAGTGTGGCAAAGTGCTTTCATTCATTGACTATTAAAATTTAGATAATAACGCCATTATCTACTTCATTTGAACTTGTTCTATTAAAATTTAGATGATAACACATTTATCGACTTCATTTTAGCTTTGTTTGAATGCTAGAGATTAACATTTTAGATGACATGCAACACATCACATAATGTGTATGAGGGTGTTTTTGTCCAAATTTTAATCACCCATATTGATTTAGGGCACTCTATAATTAAGTAAATTTAAAAGATAATTTGTCAAAATTAAAGTTCAGGAGATTAATTTGCAAAAGTGAAAAAGAAAAAAGAAAAAAGTTGAGGTCGCAAGTACTTTTTAAAGGGTAAAAGTACTAATCATCCTAATTATATAGAATAATTAGATAATCATAAACACATACGTTATAGCTTGTGCTAACGATATTATTTTGGTTCTACAAAAGTCACAAATAATTATTTTGGTACTACATAATCAGAAACACGCACGTATAGCGAAACTTACATTATTATTAAAGCTAAAGGAACTATAAAAGCAAAAGTTAATAAAACGTGGATTTAATTTTGTCTAAAGTCATTACAATGTAGTCACGTGCAAACACTTTGTACTTCCTTTAAATACTTTTTATAGCCAAATTGGTACAACAAAAAAAGAATTCGGAAGATTAAAGGGACTAAAGGAACCATAGGAATGTATTGCCAGGAATGATTATAGCTTTATCTTTTCCCTTATGGGCTTCTTATTCATTTCACAGCTTGCGCTAGTCCAATGGAGCTTATCCTCCTCCCATTACTAGAAGTGGTGAATTCATTGATGACCGTATATCCAAATCCAATCCAGTCCTATTCCCTTTGAACTCTGTGCCCAAATCAGCATTCCCCCAGTTCCATTCTGAGGTTTCCTCTTTTGCTTCCTCGATGCAAGGGCCAGAATATTCCTTGAACAATTGCAAGAATTTTTCTCAATGTTCCTCAAATGAGTCCAATCAGATTAGGGGAGGAATGGTGTTACATTTGTCAGAGCATGGCCAAATTTTGGGTCAGCTTTTAGTGGACCTCTACCATTGATAATGACTAAAATGTCTCATTAAGTTCACGTTACGAGTACTTAAAGGAATTTTTATGGTGGGATACGACATCAATATATACTCTACGTGGTTTTTACAGCAGCCATACATTTTAATAGATGATGCATATTATATGAGGTTGAATTTTCACTAATTTTAAGTGTTGCGATTTAAATCGTACAGTTACAATCAAAGGTCATATTAGTAAGGTTTTTATGATAAGTAATAAGTTGTTGTTACGTAATTAGTGCCATGTGAATCTTGTGTTAATGTGCAACCATAGAGTTGAATTAAACGGTTTATATGCTATGAGACTGGATTGTAAAAGATTTTCTTGACAGTACTATTACACTTATTTTACATGTAATGATATAAATCACACGGTTACAGCCAATGGTCTCAAGTTCCACACCCATGGTAAGGTATTTGTTATTTACTTAAGTAGTCCCAAGTGATATGCATGCCTGTTTACCAGTACACAGAAAGGAAAATGTCCAAAGCATGGGGAGAATGGTAGATGAATCTCAATTTATTGATGGGTTTGATGGGAAATGAAATGTAGAAGTTTGGTGGTTGATGGGTTTTTTGGTTCACAAAAGTGTTTGTGGTGTGGGGTGAACTTCAGTTTTCACAAGTGCTTAAGAGCCATAGAACTTATGGACCAGTATATATCATCATTGTTAAAGCCCATTCACCCACCTACTTTGATGCTCAATGTTTGATGTGTTAAAGAGATTGTAATATGTCTCTTCAAATCGTTGCAACTATTGGTAATATGTTTTCACATATATTTGAACATATTACAATAGATATAACTATTGTAATAGGTGTATTAATCCACAAAAAGATATCTTTACACTGAGAAAGGTACCTCTATGTGAATTGTTGTGATGATTGAAAAGGTTGCACTCATTCATAAAATGGTACATCTCTATGTGAATGGTAGTGATTATTGAAATGATTGCATTCATTCATGAAATAGTACCTTTATCTTTATTAATTCTCTAAAAAATTTACAAACTTAATTAATGTTCTAGAACTCAATATTATTGCTAGATATTGTATTCAAGGGTTTGTTGTATCTTAAGGGTAATTTGCCATTAAAACTCATTAGCAAACTTTGAGAAGTAAGAGCAAATAAAACCTTAAAGGAAAGTATTCCTATACGCCTCAAACCCTCTCTTGTTTTCTACATTCTTTTTATCCTCTGCACACAAATTCTCCAACAATCTTTAAGGTTTTAAATTGCTACAATGGAGGTTGAAAAGAATATGGCATCTTTCGTCAATCCAAATGTCCAACTTGATCGATTCGATGGTACCAAATTCACCTGCTGGAAGAGAAAGTTGTTCTTCCTTCTCATCGTGCTCAAGATCGCCTACGTACTTAATCCGAAGTTATAGCCACTTTTGAAACTGAATGAGGATGATTCTGATGAATTGAAGGCTGCAAGGAAGAAACGCAAAGATGATGAAGTCATGTGCTAGGGTCACCTTCTCAACACTCTCTCTGATAGACTCTACGATCTCTACAACTCGATGGAGTCTCCGGTGGAGATTTGGAATGCTCTCGAATACAAGTACAAAACTAAGAAAGAAGATACGGACAAATTCCACAGCTTGAAATATCTTGCATTTGTCATGGTTGATACCAAGTCCGTTCTAAATCAAATACATGAATTGCAAGTCATTGTTACTAAGCTTCGTGAATTGAAAGTTGAAATTTCTGAATCATTCTAAGTGGGTGCAATTATTGCTAAATTGCCTCAATGTTGGAATGGTTATAGAAAGAAACTACTTCATAGGAGAGATGACATAATAACCTTGGAGGAATTACAAAAACACTTGAGGATCGAAGAAGAGACTAAGTCTCGTGATCCCAAAGGCAAGATTATAGATTCATCTAAGGTTAATGTTGCCGAAGCTAGTAAGTTTTCCAAGAACTTCAAAGTCAATAATGACAAGAAGTTCAAAAAGCCTGTTAATGGCCAAAATAAATTTTTAGAAAATTATTTCTTTTGTGGAAGGAAAGGCTATTGCCAAAATGACTGTAGATACAAGAAGAAAATGGAAGAAGTTAACACCAACAAGGCCAATACTGTTGAAGAGAAATCTAAAAACATTTGTGCTATGGTCTCGGAGATGCAAATTGGCATGATTACCGAAACCAACATGACTGCAACTAAATCCTCTGAATGGTGGCTTGATTCTGGTGCCACAATCTACGTTTGTAATGACAAGAAATTATTCTCATCATACAAATTGGAAAAGGAAGGACAAACAGTTCTTATGGGGAATAATGATGCAATGATAGTTGCTGAGAAAGGTGTGATGGAGATCAACTTTACTTTTACAAATAAGTTTACTTTGAACAATGTTCTTCATGTTCCTGATATTAGGAAAAATCATGTATCCGCTAGTCTAATTTGTAAGAATGGGCTTAAGATTGTACTTGAGGATAATAATTATATTGTATCTAAGAATGGGGTCTTTGTGGAAAAGGATATTCTTGTGATGGTATGTACAAATATAACATTAATAATAAAGATGATATGAATTCTCTTTATATTGTTGACTCTTTTGATGTTTGGCATTCACGTTTAACACACTTAAATTTTAGATCTTTGAAATATATGTCTAAACATGATTTGATTAATTGCAAAGATGTTAAAAATGATAAGTGTAAAATTTGCATACAAGCAAAGATGACTAAGAAACCCTTTCCTAAAGCCGAACGAAATACTCAAACATTTGATATGATTCATATTGATATTTGTGAGTATAATGGTATTTTGAAAAGATGAGGAAAGAGATACTTTATCACTTGCATTAGTGATTGTTCAAGATACACTTATGTGTACTTACTTAGAACAAAAGATGAAGCCTTTGATAAATTTAAAATTTATAAGGTTGAAGTTGAGAACCAAAAAGATACGAAGATCAAAATGGTTCGAAGTGATAGAAGTGGTGAATATTTCTCAAATGAATTTGATGTCTTCTGTGAAGAGCATGGTATTATTTGCCAAAGGTCAGCCCTTGAAAGAAAGAATATGATTTTTACTGATATGATTAACTATATGCTTCTTATAAATGCTAAATTGCCTAATAATTTATGAGGGGGAAGCTTTACTTATTGGATGTCATGTTCACAATTGAATTACATCAATGAAAACACATGTCTCTCCATATGAAGTATGGAAAGGAAGAAGACTAAACTTGATGTATTTAAGGGTGTGGGGCTATTTAGCCTTCTATTGAGTGATTAACCTTAATCATCAAAGTTAGATTCTAGAGGAATTAAAAGTGTTTTCGTAGGATATGCTGAAAATTCCAAAGCATATGGATTATTGAACCTAGATTCTAATGTGATTGTGGAATCAAGAGATGTTGAATTCATTGAGAATAAGTTTAGCTTTGATTATTCCACTGAATTAGAATCTAATGTTGATCAACCATGTGTTGATACTCCCGGTACATCCACTAATGAAAGGAAAGAGTCTATGACATCTTTAGAACTGAGGGGAAGTCAACATGAAAGAAAAGAAAAGGACTTAGCAGTGGATTTTATTTCATCTCAAGCTTTAAGCTTTTTGGTTGAGGGAGATAGAAATGGTGTACGTAATAAAATATCATTGTTGCTTAATACACAAGAATATCCAAAGACATTTAGTGAAGCTATTGTTGGTTGCCGAATCGAATTCGGCGGCGGAAACGCAGCGGAATAGCGGATCGTGTATAACAAAAATTTTCATAAAACTTTTGAGATACTCTATAGATTATATTAATTTATGTACCAATAAATTAATCTCATTAATTTATAAGATTCAAGGATCAACCGAAAAAATACCTTGTAGCCGACTCGGATGATATCTTGATTTTCTTTGACCACGAACAGTCCTTGCTCCAAGCTTTGTGTTTAGAACACCAAAGTCTTCCACGTCAATTCCTTGATTCCACGTAGACGTGTGTGTGGGCACATGTGAGACAAAACGGTTTCTTAAACACTCGAATTTCCACAAACACCAATGCATGCACGATGTGGAATTTTTGGAGAAAAAATATTTCACTCTCTTTTTGCTATATGAGAATTCCGGCCACACTAGGAAACTAGGGCTGAAAAGTGTTTCAAAAAATTGTCTCACAATTTTTCATTTATCTCATATTTAAAGAGAAGAAGTCAATCTTCAAAATAAGATCAAATCCTTATCTCCAATTTTGAATTTGGAACAAAAAATCCCTTCCCCTTATCCCTTAGGTGGCCGGCCACACACTAGGGTTTTATCCCTGTGTGTGGTGCCTAGATAAGATAGGGAAGGAGAAGATATTTATCCTTTATCCAGTAGTCCAATTTTAATTCAGATTCAAATTCAAATTTAAGTCAAACTTAAATTAATTTGAATTCTAAATTAAACAACTTATCAAATAAGTTTAAATGGATAAATCTAGATATGTTCAAATTCAAATTTAAATAATCTCATTATTTAAATAATAATTAATTCTTAATTAATTATTCTTGAGTATTTAATTTTAGAATTCGTAATTCTAAAATTCCATTTTGCCCTTTTGTGTCCGGTAGAATTACAAGGACGACGCGGGGACTAATGGACCCATAATTTGAGCTCCAATAAAATTAATAATTAATTAAACACTTTAATTAATTAATTAATTCTATTAATTCCAATAGTTACTCCACTATAAACTTGGAATTGCACTCTCGGAATTATAGACATTAATTACTTCTAAACCGTGAAGTGTCCATTTGATATAGTCATTGCATATAGATCGATCCTCCATAAATAATTCATAATTAGAGTCGTAGAATCCGTTAACCTCTCTAATTACATCTTTATCCTTGAGTACCATTGATTCTCTAATGGATAGTGATTCATAAAACAAATTCATGAACCGAGCGCTCTTACTAATCCAAGTACCGAATCAACACTCAAGAGAATTATTTATCTCGCTTCTCTCTCAAGAAGGAATGGATTCCATCTCGTATAATAACATTCCCAGCTACCTATTTCATTATGTCTCCAAAATACAAGGAATAGGATTCAGTGGTCTCGGAATCCATACCGAGTAAATCAAAAGACATAAATCCATAAATAGGAGTTTGTTAAGAACTCGGGATTAAGATCATTCTATATATGACCATCAAGAGACTCAATTAGAATTTCTATGCTTAACGGAAATTATTAGAAATTCATATTGTGTCTCAAGGTCCATGTTCCACATAATCTCATTTATCACGAAATACACTCATTCAATACCTCACCATATTAATAAAGGCGGATAACACCGTTCCATTCTAAATGGGAATGACATGTATTAATAATATTTTAATTAAAGATTCCGAACTTTAACTAAATTCATTATGAACAGTTACTTTTGATTATTATCGTTAAACATTATCTTCTTGTATATAACACTTATATACAATGTTTAAGGTTACATAAATAATCAAGGAATTTTATTTGATATTCATAAAATATTCATAAATATATGCACATAAAATGATGAATAAACTATTTTATTAAATAAATAATAAATATCCTTTTACATCTCTTGCTTTCAGGACACTATTCCCAACAGTTATGTCTTCAAGGGATGCTTCTTTTTGGAGAGATGTCGTGAATGATGAAATGGACTCGATTATGTCAAATTAAACTTGGATCTTGGTTGATCTCCCTCCGGGATCAAAACTAATAAGCAACAAATGGATGTTTAGAAGAAAATAAAACACCAATAGGTCTATACAAACATTCAAGTCTAGATTAGTAGTCAAGGACTTTGAACAAAAGCATGGTATAAACTACTTTGATATATGTGCTCCGGTAGCTAAATTGACATCCATAAGAGTGCTATTTACAATTGCATCAATATACAATTTGTATGTGCATCAAATGGATGTTAAGACGGCCTTTGTAAATGGTAATCTTGATGAGGAAATCTATATAGAACAACCCAAAGGGTTTGTATTGCCTAGAAATGAGAAGAATGTGTGCATGTTAGTCAAGTCGTTTTATGGTTTAAAGCAAGCACCAAAATAGTGGTATGAGAAATTTGATAATGTCATTTTATCTCGTGGTTTTAAGCATAATAATGCAGATAACTGCATATACTCTAAATTTACAAATAAATTTGGTGTGATTATATGTTTATATGTTGATGATTTGCTTATCTTTGGAACAAACATGCATGAGGTAAATGATACTAAGAAGTATCTAACTTCACAATTTAAGATGAAAGATCTTGGTGAGGTAGATACTATCTTAGGTGTAAAAGTGAGGAAGCATAGTCGGGGTTACTCGTTATGCCAATCTCATTATATTGAGAAGGTGCTTCTTAAATTCAATCATTTGAAGTTTAAAGAAGCGAATACCCCATATGATTCTAGTATTAAATTACTAGATAATGCATGTCGAGCAGTAGCACAGCTTGAATATGCTAGTGCAATTGGTAGCTTGATGTATGCCATGCATTGTACAAGACCCGACATAGCATTTGAGGTATGCAAAATGTCTAGGTTCACGAGTAACCCGGGTGTCAAACATTGGAATGCAACTGGTAGAGTACTTAGTTATCTTAAAAGAACCATTAATTTGGGCTTGTCATATAATGACTATCCGGCGGTACTTGAAAGGTACTCGGATGCAAGTTAGATAACAAGTGCAAGTGATGACAAATCCACATCCGGTTGAATTTTCACAATTGCGAGAGGAGCCGTCTCTTGGACTTTTAAGAAACAAACATGCATAACTCATTCTACAATAGAGAGTGAGTTTATACCACTTGCCGCTGCGGGCAAAGAAGCAGAATAACCGAGAAATCTATTGTTTGATATTGAGTTATGGCCACAATCGATGCCATCTATTTCTTTGTACTACGATAGTGAAGCTACTTTGTCTAGAGCTTATAACAAGGTTTATAATGGAAAATCCAGACATATTAGCTTGAGACATGAATATGTGAAACAATTGATAACCGATGGTGTTATTTAATATTGTTTATGTTAGGACAAATAAAAACCTAGTGGATCCTTTCACGAAAGGTCTTTCAAGAGACTTAGTTCAAAGAAACATCTTGTGGAATGGGACTAGAACCTTTTGGTAACCTAACTATGTAATAGTTGTACCCTTATTTCATAGTTAAATGGGTAAAAACAAGTCATTGTTTTGTGACTAGGTTAGCACTGAAATTTAATTTGTCCCTTCTAGGATGTTAGTGCAAAAATAGCTACGTGGTTGAGATTGAGCTTATACTCTTAATGAAGTTCGAGTCTCATAGTATCATTAATTGACAATTGGGGTGACATGCACCGTCATAGGCAGAGTTTTATCAATCCGGATGCTGAACATGCATTTGTCAGTAAATTTTAAATTTATTTCTTTTTTCATATTTAACATAACATATTATATTATTTTTATTCATTTTTATTTCATTTACCTTTGTAGGCTCAGATGGAAGGGAAAAAACCACACAGATGATATAGTTTACTGGTAAAGGTTCATATGCCATGGCATTCGATGAGGAGGGGATTATGTCTTGGGCAAGCGCAGAGGACACACTAAGGGAGTGGGACTGATACTACTGCGAAGGAATCGTTTAAGCGCTTTAACCTCATCATTTGGTTCGCAATCGAACGGGTCATCTTCGAATTAATTTGCCCTTCTATGTCCAAAACTAGTTGAACAACATCTACGTCAAGCATTGCAATATGTTCGACAACCAACAGATCATGATGGAAGCCATGCGCTTGATGAATCCCATCATCAGCTTCTTGCCACTTAACCGTCCATAACTGTTGGTTCCTCCGCCGCTTGAGCTAAACGAAAAAGACGAGGATGAGGACAATGATGCTGCTAATTTAGGGGATTAAAATATAAGTTTTTTTATTATCAACATTTTTTTAGTATTTCTTGATTAATTTATTTTTTTAAGACTGATCTTATTATTGTATTGACTATTTTATATCAATCTTTTATTAATAAATATCAATTTTATTGTTTTATTTTATTAAGAATTTTTTTTTCTAATTTACATATTTAATAATTAATATTATTAGTAAAGTACCGCAAAAAAAAAAACAAAATATTTGCGGTGACATATTTAAATCGTCATCGCAAATAGTTTACATTACTACCGACAACACTTTGAAGCCTATGGTCGCAAAATGTTTTAAATATTTTTATGACGACATGTAGTTGTCGCAAATAAGTTAGGACACATCATCATCAACAACATATTCGCAACGACTGTCGTAGCTAGTATATTAGCGATGACATTTAAAAACTTTATCATCGCAAATATATTATTTGTGTAGGGTGTTTTGCGACGACTAGTTTGTGACAACATATCATCAAAAATAAAATATTTGCGACGACAATACAATTATTTGCAACAACATTCTGTCATCGCAAATAAGCTTTTTTGTTGTAATGAGATATAATTTGAAACTTCACCTAAGTGAACATAAGGAATGGTATTGTTCCTAGCAAGACTGAGGTTTAGTCTTGTAAATGTTCATGAATCCAAGATAGAGCACAAGACTGGAATAGTGCTAAATGATTGGAGCATATTTTTAAGTCTAGGATAACACATATGTGATATATTTTTAGTATTTGCTTAAGAGACAAAGTTTAATGCAAAGTACATTGTTATCTTGTGAATACTTTGAAGTATAGTCAGTAATTGGAGGTTAAAATCGAAAGAAACCTTCATGTATGTATGTGGTTATCATTGTTAATTCTGGAGAAATATTACAATTAGTGGGGGATTGAAGAGAGATTGTAATATGTCTCTTCAAATCGTTGCAACCATTGGTAATATGTTTTTACACATTTGAACACCTATTAACAATAGATATAACTATTGTAATAGATGTATTAATCCACGAAAAGATACCTTTACATTGAGAAAGGTACCTCTATGTGAATGGTTGTGATGATAGAAAAGGTTGCATTCATTCATGAAATGGTACCTCTCTATGTGAATGGCAGTGATGATTGAAAATGTTGCTTTCATTCATGAAATGGTACATTTGTCTTTATTAATTCTCCAGAAAATTTACAAACTTAATTCATGTTCTGAAACCTAATTTTATTGTTATATATTGTGTTCAATGGTTTGTTGTATCTTAGGGGTAATTTGCCATTAAAACTCATTAACAAACTTTGAGAAGTGAGGGCAAATAAAACCTTAAAGGAAAGTATTCCTACACGTCTCAAACTCTCTCTTATTTTCTGCATTCTTTTCATTCTCTACACACAAATTCTCCAACATGATGATCCTGACCATACGACATCTTGTGGGTCGTGTCACTCTTAACTTGGGGCTACCATCCTTTCTTTGAATGTTACACTAATTTTTTTGAAGTGAATAATTCAATATTCATCCACCAAAAAAAAAAAATAGTAATTCAAGATTCAGCGACAAGGTTTTAAGGTAAAGGACTTTTTAATCAACATAAATGTTACAATTTACATTCTTTTCATTTAAAGAGTGGGAGAAAAAGTTGTAGCAATCGTCATTTTCTAGTGTTCTCAAACCTCGTGTGATTCTCATCACAATGATCGGGAAGAAAAGGTTGTTAAACTGCTATCAATCACATTTTGAAGTCGGGCTTTTTATGTCCAAGGCCACTAACATTTAGTCCTTATTCGTTTATTATTATTGTAATAATTGTTATTGTTGTAGGGAAAAATCTCACACTCCACATCATGCACTAGATGAGCGCCACATGGCACAGTTGGAGGATTAATAGCCATGCCAGCTCAACATAAAGTATTCGTAAAATGGAACTTGGTAGAGGCCAACCACAAGATAAAGCAGGAGGTTGACCATACAGAAGACTGGAGAAGGGCAAGAGGTCGAATGTACAGAGGCGTCAAGCTAGACGGGAAGTTGACCGCCCTAGCTAGTGGGGGTAGATGGCTTGATAAGCACCTGAGGAGCTGATTGCACGCAACCCGAGGAAAAACTAAACTTGCAGGATATCTTACGTGACTTGTAAGCAAGCAAAGTTGGTAGGGGAGTAGGAGAAAGACCACTATTGACTGGCAAACACTCCACCCGTCAACGACTACATCCAAAAATATGAGACAATGTGATAGAATGTAATGATGGAATGTAATGATGGAAATGGCAGAGGTTGAGGGGGGATAGAGCAAATATATACGTGAAGAAATGGTGAGCTAGGGGGCTCTCGATCTGTAAGAAAAACTTGTATTCGGAGAAGATAGTGAAGATTTTTCCCTCCTCACAGTAGACGTAGTTCTTAAACAACAAGAGTGAACCATTATAAATCTTAGTGTTCATTCTCTTTGATTACCTTTAAAAAAACCTCCTCTAAGTGAGATTAAGCCGCTGAAGTCAAGTTAATCACTTCCAAACTTGAATTAATCTTGTTGACGAGTTTTTTCGTCAAAAGTTAAAATTAATGTTATCTCTCTCTTAGTCACATAATTTATTTTGTATTTCAAAAAAGTGATCGTTTGCCCACCACATGTGCATCGAGCCAGAAGTATTTGAAGGAACTCACGACTTCTTATAATTTTAAGGTTTGACGATTGTTATATGTGGTTCCCTCCCTTTTCCTTTCTCCTCTTTTGTTTTTTGTTTTTTGTTTTTTTTTTCCTGGTTCATCAGTCTTCTTCCTTTCGCCATATTCCTCTAGTATGCTCAAAGCTTATGTGATTATTGTCACCATGGTAGGGGAGGGTAGATTGTAAGAACTATTATCAAATACATTTTAAAGCTAAGCTTTTTGGTGCCATAGCTCCCACGAGTTTCTGCAATAGGGTCTTCTTCTCAGAGTTTGTAATATTTTTCCCATCAAGTGATCGCTTTTACGTGACATATGCACCTGCACCGAGCCATTCGAAGGAATTTCTGATCATCATATGTGCTCAGCTCGCTTTTCCTTTTCCTTTTTCTTTTCTTTTCATCAGATTTTTGCACTATATGAGTTATAACGTCCTTCAAAGGAGTCCCAGTGATCGTTCTGGTAGTAAATCAAGCATACTTGTCTAGAGCTTCAAAACGATGAAAAAATAAACGAGAAAATAACTGTAGTCTTTCATGAAAATTTTTTCCTTTGAAACGCCAGCATTAACAATGTCTTCAAGAATTGGAGCATTAATTTCGTCTAAATCAGTCGTGCAAACATTTATCTACCCAATTGAAAACGAGTTTTAAGGTTTTAATTGGTATGTCACGGCGTTCTTACCACTTAAATTGAAATGAGTTTTCGCTCACAGACCAACGAGACGGGACATAAATCTTGTTAGAACGTTCATAACGAGTCATCTTCATAAGAACAAAATCGCCACATCAATTGGGGCAGAAAAATTGATACAAGAGTTGACGCATTTATCATTACTTTTATCTTTTAATTCTTCATTCTCTCAAGGACTAGAGATTTTTCTTACCATAACACCAACTTAATACTAATATACGGATTACGTGTACACCACAAGCAATCAAAAAACGGTGAATCAGAAGCATAACATTATCGATTAACATCTCATTGAAATAGCAGACAGGATTCTGAGCTACAAAACAGACGAGTTTTATAAATTTAAAGAGCGAGTTTACTAAAAGATACATCCGAAGCTGGACAATAGTGCCGCTTAACTCTAAAAAATAAAAATAAAAATAAAAATAGATCAAGGAATGTCTTTCAGTCTCGAGTATCATAAAATAACACAAAAAACTCAAAACTTCCTAAAAGAGGACCTCACTCTCCAATTTCAATAATTTAATGGGACTTGACATACTCTTGAACAACATGAAGACCCTCAGTTTCTTCACCGAAATCCTGCAAACCAATCGAACAATAATTAGTGTACAAAAAGACAACTTAAATATTCATGCACGCAAAAGTTTTTGTTTTTTTATTTTTTATTTTTTATTTCATGATAATGCATGGATTGACTCTGGACTTTTTATCCCTCCTAGACATAGCCTCAGAAATATAAAATAAGAACGCGCTCTAGGATCTGTTCATACCTTCACAACAACGCAAGAGCAACCAACCACCTTTCTTGCTTTGCCTTCAGAATCAATCTTGCACAACTGTGACGAGAAAAGAAACAAAACTACTAGAGACATTTTCACATGCATTATCATACAGATTTGATGAACCAGGCCACAGAACATGGAAGGGAATAAATTCAAGGTCTAGAGACTATAGGAACACACCAATACATCAATCCATAAGGAAACAGAAATCACCAGATATGAAACTTTCAGAAATGCTGTTTTCTAATTAATATTACTGTTGTGCTCAAAGATTGTCATTACCTAGTATAACACAAACAAATCATTGATACAACTGAGAGAGGCTGAGATAGAGATGAAAACGAAAGGTTCTAAACAAGAACTAGAAATAATCTACTTACCCCTGCCCATTCACCAAGGGTTTTAGCACTAGGAGCTGTAATTAATTTAACATTGTGATCAGCACAGAGTGCCTTGACCAGCTTAACATAATCTGGCTGGTCACAGTCCTCAGCCAACACACACAGCTGTGCAGCATGCTTCTCAATGACCTTCGCTCCTTCATGGAGTCCACGCGTGAGGCCTCCATGAGCCAATGACTTCCTCAGTACGAGTTGCAAGGCTGTCATAAGGTCCATGGGCTCACCTGGAGCCACAACAGGGGTCTCAACTGGAACAGCTGCTTCCTCTCTGTATAACAACATGGCAATAAAGTATGTAAATAAAACATATGCACCAAAAGCAACTTGCACAGAAGGGATGGTTGCTAATTAATCATACAACCAGGAAGATGAAGGAAGTAATAACCACAAGGAAAAAAACTAGACAAAAAAAAATGCCAAATGAATAATGGCATCACTATTCAATGCTAACAATTTGAAACTTGTTTAAACGTTCAACGCAAAAAGGAACGACATCAAAAAGGAAGGCAACACATGGTTAGTGATGACCTCAACCAAGCCAAAAAAATATTTGACGACGAAGCCAAACTGTTACAACTATGGCCAAGGAATAATGACTTGGCTTCAGCTCACAAAACACAGTAAGGGTAACTTAATATCTAACATACCATTTAGTCTACCGCCAATAAATAACTGACAAATCGTATGAATATCTAAATTTTCATAACACCGGCTATATCCGCGGTAATCATAGCACATGAAACTCCTTAATCTTGGGCTTCTTTATAATTTGTTCTAGTTCTAGAATCTAGACATTGATGCAGCAATCAGCATATAAAGTTCCACCACAATGTTCCACAACACTACAGTCCGAATCCTGTCGAGGCAAATCCCCAGGGCAATCTTACACTCAATTAGAAAGAACACTTGAGCCACACTAGACTGGCCAATATCACCATCCTTGACTTCTACCATTACTATTAAGATGTGAAGCAGTCCACTTCATTATATATCTTTCAAATTGGAGGTAGCCAAACCCACAAACTTCCACTAACAAAATTATACTAAATATTTAATATCAGAATCTATGGCGAAACAACAGCTATAATTCATGGAAACTAAAGAATTTTGCAAAAGAAATTTACATACCCTGACATTTTGGTGAAGATGTTCGGATCAGAAGCTCTGTAAAAAAAGAAAAAAAAAATGTCAATAAAAATTCAAAAACTTGAAGGATCAAAATCTGTGTAATCAATAACTCCTAAATTAAAAAAAAAAATGAAAAGCTAAAACACTGATTAATCACATAAAAAGTTTCCCATTACTAGAGATAGAATTCTCAGTTAGCCAAAATTTGAAAAGCTTAGATTTATCAATTTATATAAAATGTTCGGCGAAATTTCTCTCTAGTTCCGATGTACATGAAGAAATTAAACATATATAAATTGAAAAATGTAAATTTGCTGACCTTGAAGATGATTGCTTCGATGAAAATTAAGCTACAGAACCGGAAGCTATGGAGGAACTGAAAACGGAGGCGACCAAGGATTTCTTATTGGAATCTTATGATATCTAAAACCCTAGTCTATTCTGCTATTTACTAAACTACCCTTCTCTGCGCTGGGCCCAGAGTCTGTTAGGCGTCCATCATGTTTTATTAAATGGGCTTAACGTAGCCCACGTGTCGAGACGGATTTATTTTGAACCGCTAAACGGTCCGGACCGGCTGGTTCTGAAGTCCATGGTGTATAAATATTGAACCGCCGACTTTTCAATCATCCCCTATCTCAGTTGTTAACCCTGCTATTTTTTCCTACTTTTCCCAATTTTCTGATTTTGAAGCCCTAATTTTCACGAAAACCTAGAAAACCAGAGAGAAGATGCATAGCGAGGCTCGGCGGATGCAGATCTTCGTTGAATTGCCGGACCTACAAATTCCAACCAAAACCCTAACCCTTACCCCGACCAAATCGCAAACCCTCCGAAGCCTCAAGCTCTCTCTCTTCCCCTCCGAAATCCTCTCTTCCTGCTACTTCACCTTGAACGGTAAGCGTCTCGATGACGACTCCTCAATTCTTAGTTCCCAAATTGCCCCTCTCTCGACCCTAATTCTACGCTTCAGAGCCCGCGGCGGCGGCGGCGATGGCGGCGCCACCGGAGCTGAGTCCCGCGACTGCTACCTCAACATGTACGCCGAGAAGAAGCCCGACAAGGTCGATCCGAACGAGCAGAGACTCTCCAAGTGGCTGAATTGCGCCTTGTCGAACGAACCGTTGAAGGAGCCCTGCGTCGTGGATTGGCTCGGTAACGTGTTCAACAAGGAAGCTCTTGTTCAGGCCTTGCTCGGGAAGAATATCCCCAAGGCGTTTGGCCACGTCAAGGGCTTGAAGGACATGATCAAGATTCAGCTCTCGGTGATTCCCGGCGTCGAAGAGGACGGAGATCGCGATTCGGGTGCTCGCGCGCGGTTTCAGTGTCCGATCACGGGGCTCGAATTCAACGGTAAGTATAAATTTTTTTCGCTGAGAAAATGTGGGCATGTTTTGAGTGCCAAGGCTTTGAAGGAGATCAAAACGTTGTCGTGTCTCGTCTGCCATGTTGAGTTTTCGGAGACTGACAAGATTGTGATAAATGGAAGTGATGAGGAAGTTATGGTTTTGAGAGAGAGGATGGAGATGGAGAAGGGGAAGTTGAAGGAGAAGAAGGGGAAGAAGGTAAAGAATGAGTGGGATGGTTTGGATTCGGATTCGGCTCGGTTGAGCGGTACAAAGCATGGAATTGGCGATGGTGTTAAAGCTGATTGGAAGGCTTTGTCTAAAGTGGAAGCCGATGGGAAGGTTGGGAAAGCTGCGAGTAATGTCAGGATTCCTTTTAAGAGTTCGAGTAATGGTAATGCAGCTAAGCGGTTCAAAGCCACGGATATTGCTCCAGCGAATGCAAACAAGGAAGTGTACGCTTCGATTTTCACTTCGTCGAAGAAATCCGATTTCAAGGAAACATTTACGTGCAGATCTCTCCCGCTTGGTAGGAATTGATTTTTGCCAGGTTTATGTGAGAGGAGTGAGTGTGTTCTTGGTCTGGTATCTGTTCTCTTGGCCAGGTTCTGTACTAATCTCAATATCAGAGTTTATCCCAAATTGACATTGAACGTATTGATATTGTTGTGTCCTCACTTGTGTAATTGGTTTTTACCAAAACCTTTTTTCTTTATTGTACAATATCATTCTATAATATCAAGGATTTGAATGAGCTTCTTCATGCGTTTGTTTATCCTTGCTTTGGTTCTACTTTTGTTTCTTGAGTGTTAATATGTTATTCCCATGTATGAAGTGGATGCCAAATTTGAAGTGTTTTGTGAGCTTTGTCCCGCAATTGCATTTGAAACGTGGAGCCTTGAGTTCTTGGCTTCCTTATAATCGTGTATCAATCAAAAACCTATTGGTGGCACAAAAGGCTAAATTGCATGTTCCATATTTAGCAATTGGCATTAATTCAAAGTTTGAGTATGACTTTTGGAATTTAGAACTTTATGTTCTTTATCATGGACTCGCTTGCCCAAGTATATATTTTTGTTTCTTCTGTTTTAGAGATGGTAAGAGTAGGTGGGGTATACTTTCACTTATCTCCTTAAAACTCAAAATGGCACATAATTTTCCTTTAGCTAAGCACAAATTGTAATTTTGATATTTCATTATTGAGGCATCAATTTTTTAACGGTTTTAATTACGCATGATCATCAGTAACCCACACGTTATTTAAACGGTTAAAAACTAAGCTGCAACAAATACTAAATTGGAGAGCTGCAACACATACTAAATTGGAGGAGTTTTATTCCGTTTTGAATTGTATGGGGTTAAAAGAGAGAACCCCTATTTTTCAGGGGTTATATCTGGAATTAAAATGGCAACCAAAAAGGACATTATAAATATACTAAAGGAGAGTTGGGGTTTACTGTTGACGCAGACTTAATTTACTATTCCTTATACAGTGAAATGACGGTTTTACCCTCAATTTACTGTTCCCTTCTTTGTTTGGCCCAGGGACGGTTCGGTCTTTTACCGTGTGTCTGATGGGTTCCTTTTCCGATTTTACCCTTCTATTTTTCTTTTTTTCCCGGTTTCGTCCTTTTGCTTTCTCCTCTTCTCCTTCTAATGCCCATGGCCTTTTGTGTCTTTTTATTGGTTTGGGCCTTTTTGTCTTTCCGTTGTCCCTTTTCATTGGCCTTACTTTTTACTTTTTTGCAGAAACTTCTGGGTTTTTCTAGCTTGAAGAACTAGAAGGGGCCCTTTGTATAAATAGTCTAAGTAAAATGTGTTTTTAAGTAAATAAACCACAAAAAAAATAAATTGAGTAAATAACCTAACTTACACATCAGCATTCCACGTCATTAAATATGCTTCCACATCAGCATTTCACGTCATCAATTATGCTTTTAGGTTTTCTTTCTCTTCCTCCCCTACCATTTCGCGCCATTTTGTTCTCCCAGCCGCCTTCAATTTCTCCTCTCTTCTTCTCAAGTCATCGTCATCGCATAACCTCATTAACATTATTATCTTGCCCATTCAACGTTTTTTTCTCGTCCAAAACGAAGTTTGAAGAAGAGCTAGTAAGTAAGTCTTTCATTTTCTATATTTTTGTGGTGTTTTTCGTTGTTGTTCATATGTTTTTAAGATGAGAATGTAGTTAAAATGTTAAAAATCTATTAAAATAGTAATTTTACATGTTAAAAGACTAGTTTACATAAATCGATATGATGAAGATCTGCTTTGAGTTTAGAAAAAAAAAACAGGATGGTCGGTTCGTGGTTCGTGGTGTACATTCTTATAACATGGTCGGTTCGTGGTCATTCTTGGTTTGTTCTTATAACATGGTCGGTTCGTAGTCGGTTCGTGGTCCGTTTCTTGGTCGTTTCTTATAACATGGTCGGTTCATGGTCATTCTTGGTATGTTCTTATAACATGGTCGGTTCGTAGTCGGTTCGTGGTCCGTTTTAGTCTCGTTTCTTGGTCATTCTTATTATTGCACGCCGCCTTTTAGTCCATTCTTATTGCACAATCGGTTCTTAGTCCGTTTCTTGATCCGTTCTTGGGTTGTTCTTATTATATGGTATGTTCTTGGTTTGTTCTCATTTTATTGTATGGTTTAATGACGTATTATTTTCTTGATTAAATTTCTGCAGCTTTTAAAATCTAAATAATGGCTCAATGGAGGATTTTTTTTTTTGACATTGGAGGAAAATGGAATGAGACCGAAAGTTGTTGGGTGTGGCATCTGATTGTAATTTAATTGGCATATATATGGATGAGAAGGATACTCTAAAACCTTTGTTGATAAGATTTGTAGAAAATGCGTAATTGATGGACAAAAACATTCTTTGCGACTATCATGTGTAAATTTAATTTGAAATGTAAATCGTTGTCCATTGTAATAAAAGACAATGATGATTTGTTATTCTTTAGGATATAGCCCACGAGGTACCGCTACACGTGATAGTGGATGAGAAGTTTATCAATCCCAAGAACATATTGATGGAGTAAAATTAAGAGAAATCCTCCGCATGATGATTTTTTTTTATCGTGATTTTATGGGTAATGTAGCTCTGGATGAGTTGTCAACTCGTAATGATATTCCACCACAGTCACAACCACAACCAGAGTCACGACCACGCTAGAGCCACAACCGCTTGCCATTTTAAATGAAGTAGAAGTTCTTTGGTCCTTTAGTTTGTATGGACAAGACCGAGTTTGGATCATCTCATGGATCTACCTTCAAAGGTGGCCGGATCTAGTTTAGAAGTTGGTCAAGATTACTTTACAAGTAAGAATGATTTGAAGGAAAAGTCGCATTTAATAGCTTTGAAAGGGAAGTTTGAGTTTCGGACAACAAAATCAATAAAGACGTGCTTGTAGTAGAGTGTGTGGATCCGAAATGTGTGTGGCGATCCGAGCCCGCAAATTGAGACTGTCGAACATGTTTGTAATCCATAAGTATAATGGTGTTCACTCTTGCTCGTTAGAAAAGCGTTCGGTGAAGCACAGCAAGCAATGTACTCCGTTATTGGAAGTTGCATGAAAAACCAATTTGTAGGCGTCAAACAGGCCCGGTTCGAAATCAATTCGTAAATATGCCCGTGATTTAATTCGGGACGACCTTGATTATTACAAAGGATGGAAGGCTCGTGAGCATGCACTTCAACTCGTAAGTGGTACGGCCAAGAAAGCTTCACTCGGCTCCCATCATACTTTCATATGGTGTCTCTTACTAATCACTAAAAAGATCACCAATATTCATTTTGATGAACAGAATTGTTTTATGTATCTTTTCCTAGCATATGGACCTTGTATACGAGGTTTCGGTTGCATGAGGAAAGTTATCAGTGTTGATGGAACGTGGTTGAAGGGAAAATTTAGAGGTACGTTGTTAGTTGCCACTGCACAAGATAGTGAACGTCATTGTTATTCCATCGCATGGGCCATTGTAGACTTAGAGAATGATGCATCCTGGACATGGTTCTTCTCGAACTTGAAGGTGATTATCACTGATTCTGAGGAATTAGTTTTTATTTCTGATAGGAATCAAAGTATAAATAATGCATTGTCTACAGTTTATTCATTAGCACATCACGGTTGTTGCACATGGCATGTGTCTCAAAACATCAAGAGTAATTTCAATTTTGTAGCGGTGTTCGCCACTATTCTTTAGAACCTCCGAGGCCTACCGCATTGACGAGTTTTCTGTCTTGTTTGATGAGTTGTCGCAAGATATCCCAAGATTGCTAGATACCTACAGGAGCAAGTTCGTTTTGAAATGTGGTCTCGTGCTCATTTTAAAGGAAATCGATATAATATTATGACCACAAACATGTTCGAATCAATGAACGCAATGCTCAAGGATGTTCGAGATTACCCCGTCATTGCCCTCTTTAATTTTATACAAGCGAAGATGTCGAGTGGTTTAATAACAAAGTGGTCGGAAGCTTCTAAAACTAAAACATTATTAACGCCAAGTGTGGAAAAAACTCTTCGTAAGAGGCACAACAAAGCGGGATTTCTAACGGCCACAAGACTTAATACTGTTGAGTTCCAAGTGACAGGTGGAGAGGCAACTGTAATTGTCAACATTGGCGCGAGGAGTTGCACTTGTCGTGTGTTCGACCTTGAACAGATACCATGCGAGCATGCAATAGCATGTTGTAGAGAAGCAGGAATGTCACTCTATGATTTATGCTCAAAATACTACAGGACAGAAGTTTGGGCTCTTGCGTATGCTGAGACAATCTATCCTGTGCCGGATACTTCGCAATGGGATATTCCGAATCACGTAAAGGAAATTCACCTTCTTCCACCACGAGTTCAACCAAAGAGGGGTAGGCCAAAGCAAAAACGCATTCCCATCATAGGTGAGATCACACGAAGAAAGAATCGATGTGCTAGGTGTGGGCAATATGGACACTATCAGAAGAAATGTAAGAACGCACCGATGTAATAATCATGACTTATAAATTTCTTGTTTACAATGTAATATGGACACTATCATGAGAAATTTCTTGTTCACACTCATTATATTCAACAGCTTATCATATTCAACAGGTTATTTTGGCTATGGAGAACCTTATATTTTATGGGGAAATGCTGCCCAAATTTGTGTGTAATAACTTATGTTTTTTTTTTAACAATTTGAATCAAAACAGACCGGAGAGGCATTTCACAATAAAACAGACCTTTCAGTCTTCTCTTTTAGGTCCATGTGCAGGGCCACGCCCGGGCGGTGGCTGCCGGGCAACAAGACAAGGCCGGGGCGCGCTGAGGGGCCACCTGCCTTGCCGGCAAAAAAGCATGGGCCACCCCCGACCAGAACCGACTAACATAAAGGAACAGACCAAAAGCCGACAAAAATAGAAAGAACAGACCAGAACCGACTAAGAACAGACTAAGAACCGACCCAATTGGCAAGAACAGACCCGAACCGACCAAGAACAGACCAAGAACAAAATTTGTGAAAAAATATAAAGATATATTTTTTCATATTCCTCGGACTTCTTGGGTAATTCTAAACTTTTTAGTTTGTACAGGAAAAAAAAATTTGCTTAGAAATGGAAAAAAAACCTAGAACAGACCTAGAACAGACCAAGAACAGACCAAGAACAAAATTTGTAAAAAAATATAAAAGATATATTTTTTCATATTCCTCGGACTTCTTGGGTAATTCTAAACTTTTTAGTTTGTACAGGAGAAAAAAAAATTGCTTAGAAATGGAAAAAACCTAGAAACAGGACCTAGAACGGACCAAGAACAAAATTTGTAAAAAAAAATATAAAAGATATATTTTTTATATTCCTCGGACTTCTTGGGTAATTCTAACTTTTTAGTTTGTACAGAAAAAAAAAAATTTGCTTAGAAATGGAAAAAAACCTAGAAATGGACCTAGAACGGACCAAGAATGGACCAAGAAATGACCAAGAACAAAAATTTGTAAAAAATATAAAAGATATATTTTTTCATATTCCTCGGACTTTTGGGTAATTCTAAACTTTTAGTTTATACAGGAAAAAAAAAATTTGCTTAGAAATGGAAAAAAACCTAGAACAGACCTAGAACAGACCAGGATCGGTTCGTTTATGCATTCTAGGTCTGTTCTAGGTTTTTTCCATTTCTAAGCAAATTTTATTTTCCTGAACAAACTAAAAATTATAAGAATAATTATAAAAATAATAATAATAAATATAATAAACAATAAAACAAAATAATAATAATAATAGTAATAATAATAATAATAATAATAATAATAATAATAATAATAATCACAATGATAATAATAATAGTTATAACAATAATAATAATAATGAATAAATAAATGAAAAATTAACCACGGCACTGTTCACCCACACTCATTTTACTGTTCTTGCAATAGTAATCTGACCGTTTTGCCATTTTTCTCTCCTCTTTTTTCGTTTGTGGGTTGTGGGCTTTTTCGTCTTTTTCATTTTGTTGCACTGTTAATCCACGGTCATTTTACTGTTTTTGCAGATTATTAAATGACGTCGTTTTACATAAACCAACGTCGGTTTATGGAGCTATTATTAAACGACGTCATTTTACATAAACCAACGTCGGTTTATGGAGCTATTATTAAACGACGTCGTTTTACATAAACCAACGTCGGTTTATGGAGGTATTATTAAACGACGTCGTTTTATATAAACCAACGTTGGTTTATGGCTCCAGAGACATATTATTTCCAATTATTAAACGGCGTCGTTTTACATAAACCAACGGCGCATTATAGTAAAAATAATGGTAATAATAATAAGAATAATAATAATAGTAATAATAAAAATAAAAATAATAATAATAATAATAATAATAATAATTAAAAATAATAAAAATAATAGTAATTTTTATAATAATAATAATAATGATAATAATAGTAATGATAATAATAACAGTAATAATAATGATAATAATATTATTATCAAATCAACTAACCGACTAAAAACCGACTAACATAAAGGAACAGACCAAAAACTGACAAAAATAGAAAGAACATACCAGAACCGACCAAGAACAGACCAAGAACTGACCCAATTGTCAAGAACAGACCCGAACCGACCAAGAACAGACTAATTACCCAAGAAGTCTGAGGAATATGAAAAAATGTATCTTTTATATTTTTGTACAAATTTTGTTCTTGGTCTGTTCTTGGTTGGTTCAGTCTATTCTTACCAATTGGGTGGTTCTTAGTCTGATATATTCAGTTCTGGTCTGTTCTTTCTATTTTTGTCGTTTTTGGTCTGTTCCTTTATATTGGTCAAAGTTTGGTCTGTTCTTTCCTATTTTTTGTCAGTTTTAGTCTGTTCTTTTTATATTTAGTCGGTTCTGGTGAGGCGTGGCCCGTACGCGCCAGCCGCCCGCCAGGCGTGGCCCTGGGGTGCGGCGGCCGCGCCAGGGACGCAGCAGCAGCCCTTGCGCGCCAGCCGCGCCCGGGCGTGGCCCTGGGTGCGGCCGGGCGCGCCCGGCGCGTGGCCCTGCGCAGCGCCCGCCGCGCCGGGGCGTGGCCCTGCGCTGCGGACCTAGAAGAACGGACGAGAGAGGTCTCTTTTGTTTACCGAATGACCTCTCCGGTCTGTTTTTGATTCAAAGTGTTAAAAAAAAGACATAAGTTGTCATGCACAAAATTTGGGCAGCATTTCATAAATATAAGGTTCTCCATAGCCAAAAAAAAACCGTTGAATTTGATAAATTCTAAATGCAACTCAATGCCAATAATGAACATATTGTAACACCAACAACCAAAACAACCAAAACAATGTTAAACAATGTTAGGTTTCTATTCTACAACAACCAAAACAAACAACATTTCATAGAGTTGGACTCAGGGGCTTCTTCATCTTGAACTCGCTCCAAATTCCGACGGCGACTTCAAGCCGGTAATCTGTAACTTTTTCTTCTTTGAGGTCTTCTAAAGGGAGTCTGCGGATAAGGTATTCAATAAATTTGTAAGTGAAAAGGCCGCGATCGCTCGATCCGTCGCCAGCACCAACCCCTTGACCCGAATCATTGGCCATGTACACTCAAGCTTATCGCCTAGATGTTTGAATAAACTGTGTGCTTCAAGAACATGGGCATCATCACGCCGATTGGCTCCACTTTCTTCTTCGATCGTGAATCTCAGACATTGGAATAGTGAGTCATACACCTTTATGTTGCATTGAAAGATCAACATAAAGCGCGACCCAATGCTTCATCCGAATGTTTAGAGGCAAAGTGAAGCCCTTCGCGTCATCCCATTTCGCCAATTACGCTTCTCTCCATGGACATATTCATCCGTGTCGTCATCAAATGTACAAGTTGCCAATTTCTTTTTGTTGATGAAGTATTGCACTTTCATCTTTTGGCAAAATATATCATCTAGGATGACAATATCCTTAATGAACTGCCCCTCAGGTGCCCTTGACCGCCTTTTTGCTAGAAGACCCGATGCCTCGTCAATTTGCTATAAGTCATAAAAAATTAATTCAGTATAATGATAATGGTATAAAAAATAAGACTAAATTTAGAAATGATGTTGTGATTACTTACATCATTAAACAGCCATTCACCTGGCTTCAAGAGGACCTTGAAGAAGTCCTTCCTCCAATCTCCTGTGCCGCATACAATCAGCTTAGAGTCCGTAGTAGGATCAGCAACCCATTTGTTGAAGGCCTCAACAGCATCGTTAAAGGTCCACACCTTTCTTCCTCACTACGCTAGGATCTGTGTAAGGTGAGTCCATATACCGCCGCCTCTAAGTCGCCAACCTTCGATGCGCATCTCGACCCCGACCCAACTCGTTGCCTGGCGTCGAGCCTCGATCCGGGCCGAACCCGAGGAGGCTGTTCTGCCCTGGCCTGGCTGAACCCGGTGGAGGTCAAGCTCGCCTGTGCCCGGGCCGAACTCGAGGGTCAAGATCCGCCTGTGCCCGCCGATCGTGAGGGAGGTCGTGCCCGCCAGTTCGCCGAACCCGAGGGTCAGTTCCGCCTGTGCTCGGGTCGAATGTTGTTTTGCTAGACCCGCCAGATTGACCCTAATTTCCCTAACGGATTGGTCTAGCGCAGTTAGCCTCCTATTGATGGCATCAAAATGTCTACCATTGTAATTTCATCATCTTGTGATAGAGTACGTCCACTATGTGGTCAATAGACATACCATCGTGCTGTTGCTGTTGTTGTTGTTGTTGCTGTTGTTGTTGTTGTTGTTGTTGTTGTTGTTGTTGTTGTTGATGTTGTTGTTGTTGTTGTTGTTGTTGTTGTTGTTGTTGGGAAAGTTGCTGTTATTGTTGGGGAAGTAGTTGGAGACGAGCCAACTGTTTCAGGGGCTTCGGCTTTTGGACATGGACCATTTGTGCACCAGAGTCCAAAATTGATGCAAGCTGGTCAATCTCAGCATCTTCTTGGTCGGCATAAGGCATATCGACCTCATGCACATCTTGTTCATTTCCTCCTCGATTGGGATAAAGAATCGGTACGGTCATTCCCCTGTACATTAAAAAAACATACATTCAATGATTATTTAGGTAGAAACATATTGTAAAAAAAACCTATTTTGTAAAATTTACACAAACAAAAACTTTGTATTCAAACCCTTACCTCGCCTTTGTGCATGAGGTCGTCTATTTGTCTAACCTCGACCAAGGAAACCCGGCGTTGCTCCCATTTGAGCATTCGGGAAGACGCCCTCAACCATCTTTGCAAACGTGGCGCCGATGCTTGGAAACGTTTGAATGCCCAAACTGCGTTAAACTAATTTTTTAAAGTCTAGTAAACCAATTTACTATAATGCATGAAAAGTTATTAACATAATCAGATAACATACTGGAAGGCCCAAGGAAACCCGTGATATTGAGTAGGTTTCCTTGACGCTCTTATTGCGTCCTTTCCAAACCCATTTTTGGTATTTGTCTCTCAAGTTCTTCTTGAGCCCGCAGAGTGCATTCAAAAGACACCCCGCCCCATGGATAGTCTGTTGAAGAATTCTAAGTAAATCAACGAAGACAGCCAATCCAGTGAGACGGTCTTCTTCTCGTCCCCCGATAATAGTACTTGTGCTAAAAAATAAATGATAGCGATCTTTGCTTTATCGCTACCTTTTATCTTACCCCCTGTGAGCAATTTTCTTAAATCTGCAACAAGTACTACGGGGGAGTTGAAATGCTCCAATAATCTTCTACTCTTTGAAGCTTTCAAGATCACGTTTGGCTCAGGAGATTCCCCACAGTTCAAGCCAGTTATTAAAGCAAATTCCCTCATTCCAAACCGAGTTGCGGTTCCATTAACCTTGAACCACAACTCATGTCTTTTTCTTGTTTCTATCTGCCTTAAAAGCAGATAGTGTGTCAACACCCCACAATATGTCATATTTTCAGACATTGAAATAAAATGTCCGAAGGCAGACTCCTTGAAGATTGGCATTTCTGTCTCGGGGTCTAGACTCTGCCTAATTACCTCCAACGCCTCAATCTTTGACTTCATCGTCACTTTGACTGGGAAATACTCCCGTACAGGATCCATTAACGTCTTTAGATGTCCGATCCCAGGAATTTCACCAGTGTTGTACTTTGGGAGGTCATACTGTAAAATATGACAGAACACATAGGTCAGAACCGACCAAAATGACAGAACCGACCATGACACGACCGAACCGACCTAAAATCCCGGCAGGAACAGACCAAGCAGAAAGAACCGACCAAAACCCGAATAGAACCGACCAAAACTGACCAAAACCGACCAAAACTGACCAAAACCGACCAAGAACTGACTAAGAACCGACCAAGAACCGACCGCATACAGAACCGACCAAAGTCAATCAGAACCGACCATGATCGACCAGAACCGACTAAGAACCGACCACCAAAAATGACTTTAAACGGACCTAGAACAGACTACAAACAGACCAGAACCTAAACCGACTTTAAACAGACCAATGTTGCTTATATTAAGTTTTTGTTCTTGCAAAAAAAAATATATAAGAAAATGCCAAATAAGAATATTACCTCAGTCGATTCCGTTGCCTCGTGTGTTCGGGAAATGGCCGTTTTAGTTGAGGAAGAGTCGTTTTGTGATGCCATTACTTCTAAAAGCTGTCGGTTTTTAGTCAGTTTTCGTGGTCGGGGTCAGTTTTAGTGTCGGGATCGGTTTTTGGTCGGTTTTAGTGGGAATGGAGGTCGGTTTTTGGTCGGTTTTAGGTAACCGCCGGTGTTTGGTGAGGTGGTCGGTCGGCCGAGACGAGAGGTGGTCGGTCGGTGAGAGGTGATCGGAGAGAAGATTTGGTCGGGTGGGAGGAAGAGAGAGGGTCGGTCGAGAGAGGGTCGGTCGTGAGAGGTTTGAGGTTTTTTTGAGATTTTTTGAAAAAATGACCTATTTTTGGACACTAATAGGACCCATTTTTTGCCACGTGAGATACACGTCATCATTTTTTTGTTATAAAAAAAACCGGCCTATTTCCTCAAATTCTCATTTTCTCCGGTCTCTTTTATCAAATATTCTCAACTAGAAGCTTCATCGTTCAAGCTTTAGGTTTTTCTCTTTTTTTTTTCTTCTCTTCCTGCCTCTCGAGCGATTTTCTTTCCTCCGTCGTCCCCGATCCTTACCTCTGCACCACCACTATCGTTGCCGTCAGCCCTTCTTTGATCACAATCGGATGTGGTTCAATGACAAGGTTTTAATTTTCTTTCATTTTTTTCCATTTCATTTCTGTGATTTCGTTCTTTGTGCTTTTGTTTGTTGTTGATGGAAATTTGGGATTTTTATCTCTCTTCCCTTCTGGATTCTTCTAAGTTTCTATTTGTGTTGGTTGTTTCTGTTTGTTTCTGGATCTTGCTTTATTGATCCTTAGTTGTCTTTGTGGTTTAGGCAGCTTCGGCTCTATTTCTTGATTGCGTTTTTTTCTTTGGCCGCTTTATCTACTACACTTTTTGTTTAGAGTTGTTTTTAATATTTTCTCTTTTTTTTCCCCCGGGTTTTTTTCTCTACTGGTTTCTTTGTTGTAGTATTTTCTTTGTTAATGCTTGCTGCTAGGTTCAAATTTTTGGCAGGTTTCCTATCCTCTCCTTTGATGAATTTATTTCTATAGGTACTCTATTTTTGCCGGTGAACCTTTTGTTGACTGATTCAATGGCGCGCGTATGGGTAATTTTTGGTTTTTTAGTTCATTTATTGCATTAGTTGTCCTTTGCTTTTTTAGGCTAATGATTTATTATGCTTTTGTTACGAACTTAATAAATGAATCGGTGATTTTTTTCCTCTCTATTTTCTGAAATCTGGGCCATTCTTATCCTGCATAATCTAGCGTCCTTGGCGGTTTAAGGGAAACAAATATTTTCCTATTTTTCCCCTTTTTCTTATTTTTCTTGCTCCTGATTTTCTTATTTCTGAGGATGTTATTTTAAAATTGTTTCTAGGGCTTAGTAATTAAGAAATCTCGGGTCTTTTAATTTTTCAGAACTGAATATGCATTATTACGTCTCATACTAGAGGTTACTTACTATTCATGCCGACTTTTTCACTTATTATTTACCAATGTTATTGCTTCTACAGATCTTTGATAGATGTTGCTGCCTTCTTTTCCTTTACCTGTTATTTTTCCCGTTCCGTTCTATTCTTCACCATCTACTGTTTCACTCTGTTGCTCTTCATTTACTGCTTTGCTTCTCTATTTCTGTGCCTTTGTTTGCTCCTATTTGCTGTTGTTTGATCCTTAACTGCTTCATCTTATTGTTTAGTATTTAATACTTTCTTTACTTATCCTTCTACCTTTGGTCCATATCTTACATCTACAGCAGTGTTTGAAACGTTCCAAGTATTATTGATAGCTTTTACTTACCTTTTCCTAATGTTATTAATGTTTGTTGTTTTTTTTTTTCTTTAGCATTTTTGTTGATTTATGATTTTAGTATTTTATTATTTTTTAATGGCATTAACAAGTTCACTTGCACTTTATTCGCTTCTTAGTAACATGCTTAGATGTATATAATGATTTCAAATGTTTTAGTTTTAGTCTCCATTTTTTTCCTCTTCCTTTTTTTCCTCAGTACCCCTTTTCTATTCCTTCCCCTCTTCCACCCCTTCCACTTCTTTACCTTTTTTTTTTTTTTCTCTCTTATTTCTTGGCCCCTCATGACAGCGATGAGCAAGAGTAATCTTGCTATGTTGAGTTTGATATAATTTATCCAAAAATTGTTGATGTACCATTTTCATTTTGTGTTACTTTTTTTCTTTTATTATGTCTTATTCAGAATCTTTAATTGTTCCTCTTTTTTTCCATTTTTTTCTTATTCTGCTCTTTTTATTTTATTGGGATCATTTTTTAATTCAAGACTTATTTTTGTGTGTGTATTAGTTTCCTTTTTACAGTATTAAATGTTGTTTTCTTTTCCCTCTGTTTTCTTTTATTATGATAATCTTTTGTTATCACAAATCCTTAATATTTTTACTCTCACTATTTGAATTGAGATTTATTTATTCATATAATATGTTATTTTGTCTCCTTTTGATATTTTTGTCCCTCTTAACTTTGAGTTATGTAATTTGAATTATCTTTTTCCAAAGTAGGTATCTCTCATTGTGCATGATGCACTTCTCAATATCTTTATGTGTTCTCTTTTTTGTTTGCTTTTTACGCCTTTCTCCCTTTTTTATCCTTTCCTTTTCTACTTATTTCTCTATTTTTCCTTTTTTATTTTTTTTTCCTCCGTTTCTTTTTTCCCTTTGCTACCCTATTCGATTTCTTTTTTTCTTTCCTCTCTTTCGTTTTTATCTATATCTTTTACCTGATTTTTGTTTTCTCTCTACTTCGTATAACTAAGAGGATACCTATCTTTTTCATATCTAATAGTTAAAACAGTGTTTGGGAGTGGTTCCGATACTATTAATATTTTCTACTTATTTTCCTTCAATGCCATTAGTATTTGTTCTTTGTTTGATTTATTAATTTTGTTCATTTATAGCCTCAATATTTTATCATTACTTAACAACATTGATATCTTTACTTGCAACTTATTTGTTTCTTAGCAACATGCTAGATACATGTCTTTTATTTGGATGTTTTCTAATTAATTTTCTCTTTCTATTACTTTAGTTTACTTATTCATCACATCTTAATAAAAAAATTCTATTATTTGATCCATGAGAGCTGTGTGAAAATACTATGATATTCATGTTTTATTAATTTATCTTCAATATTTTATTTTTTTCCCCTTTTCTTTCCTCAATTTTGTTTTTGTCTCCTATTCCTTTTCTTTGCTTATTTGTTCATTTATCCATTTGCTTACTTATTCATGTACATTCTTTCAGGTTTCCTGTCATCCACTGCTTTGCATTTTTATTGCCCTATCTTTTTCTAAGCATTGGTGCTTGCTTGGTACATCTTTCCCATTTGGAGTGCTATTTGCAGCGCCTGAGGTATTACTACGAAGTTTTATCTATACATTTTAATTAATGTTGTTGATAATTGATGCAGTAATTTACTATAGCAGTGTTAATATATGTTATTGTCCTTTGTTATTCACATCAACTTGAACTTATATTACACTATTGATATGTATCACCCATCTAGAAAGACGAATTGCCCATCTAAAAAGAAGAAGACTCTTCCTTTTCACTTTTAGTGAATATTGGTAACCTCTCTTACTTTGTTTTTTGTTTCATAAATAAATGACTATGTTGTGTTTACTTTGTTTTCTGGTTCATAAATAAATGACTATACTATTTTGGGCCTTTTTTTTATTAATTCCTAACCCATACATAGACATAGATATGTATATTGGCAATGACGATCATACTAATTTTTACATATTAAAGTCTATTTGATTTGTCCAAAAACTGCTGTTGCTATATCTTTCCTATTTCATTTCTTATTCGGACTATTTTCTCTTCCTTTGCTTTGCCCTAAAATTCCAACTTACATCTTTTTTCTTTTCTTTGTCCTCTCTAATGCTCTTGCCTTCTCCACGTGTCTGCTCTCTTAAAAAAAAATGCAATTACTTATATTATTACATATTATGATATATTATGACATATTATTAAAAGAAGCTTTTAGATCACTGTTTACACATACTTATTTTATTGCTAATCGTCCAATAGAGTTATCAGTTTGCCCTTCTCATTCCTCTGCTCTGTGTGTAGGTGGTCGGTATTTTGGTCTTTTTAGGCGCCTGATTATCATCAAACACTTTTGGTCTTTGTTTCTGCTGTCAAACTCTTCATCATTTTAGAAATGTGAGGATTACTATTCATTCACAATTATTCTATTACTAATCATACAATGGGGTGATGGTCTTGCCCTTTTTATTTCCACTCTATGTTTCTACATGGTGCCTACTTTAATCTTTTTAGCTTCTAAAATTTGTTGGAATGCTTTTGCCCCTGAATTTTTAGTCAATCCTTTGCCTGTGTCGTGGGACCTTTTGTTGTTCTAGGAATATGGAACATCAACATTGCTTTCTTCTTCAATTTCCATTTTCTTTAGCATTTTCAGTTTTTGTTTTTTCTCCTTTCTTTTGTTTTGGTCCGCTCTGTCTATTATACTTAGTCTTTATTCAAAAAATGTATATATATATATATATATATATATAAGGAAATAAAATTAGATCACTACTTCTTAGTCTCCCGTTTAAGCTACCTAGTGATTTTTGGACAAATTGACAATCTACTTTTCCAAATTCTTTTTTTAGAACATATGCGTCACAACTTATATGATGGATATGATGTCCTACAAATGTTTGTGCCTTTGTGCAGTTGCCCATAGTTAACAGCCACAAATTGGTCATAAATGTCTAAGTTTTCTTATCCATCATATATTGTTGAAAATGTTATGTATCTGAGCCCCCATTGCTATGCAAATGATCAAGATGCTTATATTTAACCTTCTCCCTTTTATTTCTGTGATTCTAAGTTCATTTTATCTCTTTTTTTTTTTTTTTTTTTTTTTTTTTTTTGTTCTCTCATAATCTTCATTATTTGCTACCTTATTTTCTCATTATACCATCCAAACAATTTTTCCTCTCCCATATAAATCAATTTATTAATTACATGCTGACAAAAACATCCTATATCTAAGCCATTGTTATTATACAAAAATAGTACTATAATTATACCTTCTTGATTTTGATGTTTTCTTTTAATTCTTTCTCTCACATCATTTACTTAATTCATATTTTGATACATGTCCTACTTCTGTTTTTTATCTTACTCAAAGTTTGTGCAGTGAAATCTTATCACATAAAACTTTTACTTTGTTCATCTCTGAAGGAAGAAGCTTAGAAAAAGCAGATGTATATGCCAATTCGTTCATTTATGTTGTATTTGTTGATAAATTTAATTTATCTACTGTTGCTATGTTATTATTTAATGTTATGTGTAATTTTGTATAGCAGTGTAAATTTTACATTCCTATGTTTATAAACATTTTAATATTATTAAACTTATCCTAGACATATAAAGATGCAAATATAAATCTTATTCAATCTATGTAAAACATATAAGGATACAAATTTGAATTTCTTTCTTTATTAGTTATTTCATTATGTGTCTACTTAATATATTGCCACCATCTTATTAGTAACTTTTATAAACATTACAATTATTCAACCGTACATATTATACACTTTGCTAAATTATTTCATTTAGAATAAATTACATTTGCAATTAATCAATAATAACAAAATTATTTATTTCATCATTTATAACCAATTCTAACATATTGTAGTTAAGCTTAACGTTTCCAAAGTCAGGGACCTAACGTTTGCAATTATATAACTTACTTAATCAACACACTGACTTTTTTGCCTCTCAACTTCGTATTGTGATATTCAGGGACCTAACGTTTCCAAGCTTTCTTCTTCTCTGACATTGTCTTCCTTCTATTCTTCTTTTTCCTCTCAGATTTCTTCTCAAATTTCTTACTTTTTCTAGATCTAAAAATTGATCTAATTTTCCTGCTCTATTCTTTATTTTATTTTATTTTTTTTTACCTGTCTCACTTTATCTATATGTTTTCTTTTCTCTCATTTTTTTTGTTTTCACCATATCATCACGGTTTTTGTTCTTTGGTAGTTTGTATATATCCTTTAATAATTTAGTTGGCAATCAAAAACATTGTTCAGTCGTATTTTACTTATCTGTGATATATGTGGGCCCGTTCGTTTCGCTGATTCGAATTTAAAATTCGAGTTGAGATGTGATTATATGTGAGAGCCTTTTATTATAGCAAAAAAGTTAGATATGATTATTTGTGAGAGCTTTTTACTGTAACAAAACTCGAATCAGCGAAACGAACGAGGCCATTGTCAACATATGGGCTTCTTCTTCCGCATTTCTTTTTATGTTTCATATTTATTAGTCTTATCAATCTTTAAAATTACATAAAAAGAGTTATATATATATTGTAAATAACTTTATATAATAATATATTATATATATATTGTGTATATACATATATGTATGTGTATTTATTGTAAATAACTTCATATAACAATGTTTTATGTATATATTCATGTATAAATATACATAAATAATCTATTTCTATTGTATACAAATTACTAACTTTTTTTAACATATAAAATTATCTTTTACTGCAATACGCGCAAACGCCCACGTCCATGGCTAGTTAGTTTCATAACAGAGCATAGAATTTATTATGGAAAACTGAGTGGTATTAACTCTAAGACGTTGTATTTATTATAGATGCATAATATTCATAGAAGCTCTCCAAGGCCTGACAAAAAGGCCATTTCTTGTTATTCTCTACCTACTTCTAAGTACCCTATAAACCTCAAGAAAAGCTACGTGCCCAATACATTCTCTCCTTTAGTTTTTACATACTGTGGATATTTAGGCAATAGTCCTCCTCTCAGAAGATCTGGATGAGCTCAACAAGATGGTCTCTTCCCGGTTGTACTTGACCCTCTGGGCCTGGTCCCTAGATATTTGGTAGGCGTTCATGGGGACAGCTTCCAGTAGGGCACGAATGACGGAGGTGCGTCCAGCAAGGGGGCTGATCCAAGGGTTGTCGTTCGTCTTAAATGACACATAGGGTTGTCAAAAGCCCGGCATTAGAGATGCAAGAACTGGCCGGCCCGTCCCGTTCTCCTTAGGCCCACGCGGGCCGCGGGCCGGGCTGGCCCATCCCACGAATTTTCTGGGCCGGCCGTATAAGAATGACCTCGGCCCAGCCCACACCACATGCTAATTTTATGTGGGCTAGGCCGGGTCGTGCCACGGGCTAGGATGGGCCGTGCCGCGGGCCTTGATGGGCCGTGCTACGGGCCTTAATTGGGCCGGCTCACTCAAGGCCCATCTTGGCCCATCATGAGTCTAGATGGACCAGCCCATCTAAACATGTAATTTTAAATTTTTTTTTATTTTTTATTTTTGAATTTTTAAACAAGTTAATAAATATACAAGTTTAAAAAAATGATATTTTATTTACGATTACCTAATTAAATAAAAATATTTCTAAGGAAAACTAGTGGAACAAAACCTTGATAAGGAAAAAAGAGTATAATAAAGATAATTATACCTAAGATGTTTACAAAATTACTAAAAAAAAAAAGAAAAAAAAAATAAAAATATTATGGGCCTAGATGGGTTGGGCTGGGACGGGCCATTATGGGCCTAGACGGGCCGGGTTGGGCCGGCCCATCATGGGCCTAGACGGGCCAGGCTGGGCCGGCCCAACCCAGCCAAAGCCCGGCCTGGCCCATGATTTTTCATGGGTCGTGTCGTGCTGGCCCATGGGCCGATATATGTTGGCCCAGCCCAGCCCACCAATATTATGGGATGGGCCATGCCTTGAACAGTAATGTGCCGTGCCGGCCCGGTCCATCACTATGTTAGGATGGGCCTGGGCCAGCCCACGGGCCCCCGCCCATTGTTACATCTCTACCCGGCATGGCCCTTCTATCCCTAAGGTTGGGTCGGGCCTGAGGAGAACCTCAAGCCCAGCACTAGTCCTAGCCCTAGTCCATAAGGGTCAAGCCTGGGCCTAGGCCCTTGACGGGCCAGTCCTGGTCCTTTTAAAAGTTTTTGTAATATTTAATTAAAAAATATATATATATATATATATTATATGCTTCCAAAAGATGTGATTTTATTGAATTAAGATAATATGAATAAGTACACATAATAATTGTCTCGTTAAAAATCTTGCCAAGTAAAACCTGTGGGGAGATCGGGACAAAACCTTAATGAAGGAAAAAATAGTGCAGTATTTTAGGATAAGTAAATTATGAAACCTAAGTGCTTCCAGAAGATTTTGTTATGTCTAAGTTAGAAAAATAATATTGAATTCAATAATCCGTATAGTGTTGTTTTCATCTTCTGACATCTTTCCAATCTTTGACGCACATTAGCCCCTCCAAGATATCTAGATACATTATGCTTCTCTTCTCGTTAAGAATTCAGTTGCTTGCACTAAATGCTTGCTCTGATGCTACCGTTGACACTGGAGTTGTCAAAATGTCTCGGGCTATTATGTATAGTGTGTTGGTTGCCGAATTAAATTCGGATGCGGAAGCGTGGCGGTAGGCAGATCGTGTATGAAAAAAAATTTCATAAAACCTTTGAGATACTCTATAGATTATATTAATTTATGCACGAATAAATTAATCTCATTAATTCATTTATTAAGACCTCATTTAGGAAAAATACCTGGAGACCGACTTGGTTGATAACTTGAGTTCTTTCACCTCAAACAATCGTTGCTCCAAAGCTTTGTGTTTAGAAAACCAATGTCTTCCATGTCAATTCGTAGAATCTACAAAGACATGTGTGTGGGCACAAATGAGACAAAACGGGTTACAATAAACACTTAAATTTCCATAAACACATGCACAATGTGGAATTTTTGGAGAAAATATTTTCATTCCCTTGCTCTAAGAGAATTTCGGCCACCCTATTCAAATTAGGGCAAAAATTGTTTCGAAAATTGTCTCAAAAATTGTGTCCACAATTTTCTACTATTCTCTTACTTATAGAGTAGAAGTCAAAGTTCTAGAAGAAATCCAATCTCTATCTCCAAGATAAAGCTTGTTAATTATCTCCTATTTGAATTTTAAACAAAATCCCTCATTCCTTTATCCTTAGCGTGGCCAGCCAACATAGGGGATTCTCATCCCTGTGTGGTGCCAATTTCAGATAGGGAAGGAAGAGAAAATCATCCTTTATCCAGTAGTCCAATTTTGACTCAAATTCAAATTCCAATTTAAGTCAAACTTAAATTAATTTGAATTCTAAATTGAACAACTTATCAAATAAGTTTAAATGGATAAATCTAGATGTCTTCAAATTCAAATTTAAATAATAATTAATTCTCAATTAATTATTTTCGAGTGTTTAATTTTAGAATTTCGTAATTCTAAAATTCTGATTTTGCCCTTTGTGTCTGATAGAATTACTAGGACGACGTGGGACTAATGGACCTATAATCTCGAGCTCCAATAAAATTAATAATTAATTGAACACTTTAATTAATTAATTAATTCCATTAATTCCAACAGTTACTCCACTATAAACTTGAAATTGCACTCTCGAAATTATAAATATAAATTACTTCTACACTATGAAGTGTCCATTTGATATAGTCATTGCATATAGATCAATCCTCCATAAATAATTCATAATTAGAGCTAGGTAAAATCTGTTAACCTCTCTAATTACTTCTTTATCCTTGAGTATCATTGATTCTCTAATGGACAGTAATTCATAAAACACATTCATCAATCGGAGCTCCTACTGGTCCAAGTACCGAATCAACCCTCAAGAGAATTATTTATCTACTTCTTTCTTAAGAAGGAATGGATTCTATCTCATATAATAACATTCCCGGCTACCTACTGTTGGTTGCCGAATCGAATTCGGCGGCGGAAGCGTGGTGGAAACAGCGGATCGTGTATAACAAAAATTTTCATAAAACTTTTGAGATACTCTATAGATTATATTAATTTATGCACGAATAAATTAATCACATTAATTTATAAGATTCAAAGATCAACCAAAAAAATACCTAGAAGCTAACTCAGATGATAACTTGAATTTCTTTTACCACAAACAGTCCTTGCTCCAAGCTTTGTGTTTAGAATATCAAAGTCTTCCACGTCAATTCCTTGATTCCACGTAGACGTGTGTGTGGGCACACGTGAGACAAAATAGGTTTCTGAAACACTCGAATTTCTACAAACACCAACGCATGCACGGTGTGAAATTTTTGGAGGAAAAATTTTGCTCACTTTTTTCTTGCTTTGAGAATTTCGGCCACTAACTCTTTTAGGGCTGAAAATATGTTTCAAAATTGTGTCTACAATTTTCTATCTTTCTCATATTTAAAGAGTAGAAGTCAAACTTAAAAAAAGAATCAAATCCTTATCTCCAATTTTGAATTTGGAACAAAAAAAAAATCCTTTCCCCTTATCCTTTAATGGCCGGCCACCATTAGGGATTTATCCCTGTGTGTGTGGCGCCTATAACAGATAGGGAAGGAAGAGATTTTATCCTTTATCCAGTAGTCCAATTTTAATTCAGATTCAAATTCGAATTTAAGTCAAACTTAAATTAATTTGAATTCTAAATTGAACAACTTATCAAATAAGTTTAAATGGATAAATCTAGATATGTTCAAATTCAAATTTAAATAATCACATTATTTAAATAATAATTAAATCTCAATTAATTATTTTTTAAGTATTTAATTTTAGAATTCCGTAATTCTAAAATTCCCATTTTGCCCTTTGTGTCTAGTAGAATTACAAAGGCGACGCGGGGACTAATGGACCTATAATCCCGAGCTCCAATAAAATTAATAATTAATTAAACACTTTAATTAATTAATTAATTCTATTAATTCCAATAGTTACTCCACTATAAACTTGGAATTGAACTCTCGAAATTATAAACATTAATTACTTCTAAACTGCGAAGTGTCCATTTGATATAGTCATTACATATAGATCAATCCTCCATAAATAATTCATAATTAGAGTCAGGTAGTATCCGTTAACCTCTCTAATTACATCTTTATCCTTGAGTACCATTGATTCTCTAATGGATAGTGATTCATAAACACATTCATGAACCAGAGCGCTCTTACTAATCCAAGTACCGAATCAACACTCAAGAGAATTATTTATCTGCTTCTTTTTCAAGAAGGAATGGATTCCATCTTGTATAATAACATTCCCAGCTACCTATTTCATTATGTCTCCAAAATACAAGGAATAGGATCCAGGGTCTTGGAATCCATATCGAGTAAATTAAAAGACATAAATCTATAAATAGGAGTTTGTTAAGAACTCAGGATTAAGATCATCCTATATATGACCATCAGTAGACTCAATTAGAATTTCTATGCTTAACGGAGATTATTAGAAATTCATAATGTGTCTGCGTCCATGTTCCACTTAATCTCATTATGTGAAATACACTCATTCAATATCTTGCCATATTAAAAGTACGGATAACACTTTTCCGTTCTAAGTGGGAATGACATGTATTAATAATGTTTTAATTAAAGATTTTGAACTTTAATTAAAGTCATTATGAACAATTACTTTTGATTATTATCCTTAAACATTATCCTCTCGTATACAACACTTATATACCATGTTTAAGGTTACATAAATAATCAATGAATTTTATTTGATATTCATAAATATATGCACATAAAATGATGAATAAACTCTTTTATTAAATAAATAATAAATATCCTTTTACATCTCATGCTTCTAGGACACTATTCCCAACACCTACTTCATCATATCTCAAAAATACAAAGAATAGGATTCAGGATCTCAGAATCTGTACCGAGTAAATCAAAAGACACAAATCCATAATAGGAGTCTATTAAGGACTCGGGATTAAGATCATTCTATATATGACCATCGGTAGACTCAATTAGAATTTCTATACTTAACGGAAATTATTAGAAATTCATATTGTGTCTGTGTCCTTGTTCCACATAATCTCATTATATGAAATAAACTTATTCAATATCTCACCATATTAACAGTGCGGATAACACCGTTCCATTCTAAATGGGAATGACATGTATTAATAATGTTTTAATTAAAGATTCTGAACTTTAATTAAATTCATTATGAACATTGCTTTTTGATTATTATCCTTAAACATTATCCTCTCGTATATAACACTTATATACAATGTTTAAGTTCACATAAATAATCATAGAATTTTTATTGATATTCATAAAATATTCATAAGTATATGCACATAAAATAATGAATAAACTCTTTTATTAAATAAATAATAAATATCCTATTACATCTCATGCTTCTAAGACATAATTCCCAACATAGTATTGGAAAATGATCGGTCTTGCTCCTCCACCACTATAAGATGTTCAGTTTGTTGTCATTGATTACAAAATTTGATTTTAAATATTTTACATAGTTCAGTAGACGCTTGTGTTGATGACAATCCTAACATTTTCTCTTTCTTTTTTAAGAAGCTCCACAATAAGCCTTTAGGCCCCGAACTGCTAATTGACGTCGAAGTTCCTTGTTCTTTTTGACATGTTATGTATTTTGCTTCATACAAACCAAATAATTTTTCTAATATTTTCCTAGCATTAGTAATAGTTAGTTGTATATCGATACTTCAATTTTCTGCCGTAGCAGTCATCAAAGATTCAGTCTCGTCTACTTCACACCTAAGATCTAAAATGATTGCTAATGCATATAACATAGGATAACCAGACCAATAACTTTTAAATTTAGCTTACATTAGCTTCATTATAGTTCCAAAAAGTTTAGTATCCTTATAAAAGAAAAATGTTTTTGAAGTATTAAATAGTTGATGCAAAACTAAATGTGCAATATGATAACAAACTCCAAAAAGTAATTCAGTAGCATTGTAGAAAACTTCTTTAAAAAAGTACTCATCAATCTTCCAATCAATATCAAAAATTAAAAGTTGATTGTTCTTACTGTTTACATACGTTATGATGAGCTGTTGATACGGAAGTGCAGCTTTCAACATAAGTGGAGTTCCACCTATGTCTCACATCAATTGGAAACTTTCTTGGGCGCATCTGGCAATTCCTACAATATTATCAGAATTCTTAGAGTCGAGCTCCAAAATTAGATATGAAGGATAAAGATTCTCTAATATTTGTTAGATTAAAGGAAATATGTTCAATTTCTGCTTGCACTACTAAATTTATTATGTGACACGCACACCGTTGATGAAAAATTTCACCCCCAAAATATGGTTTCAAACTGTGTGTAAACATGTTAATTGCAGTCGTGTTAGTTGACGAATTATCAAAAGTAATTGTTAAAATTTTACCTTCTATCCCATAAAACTTAAAAATATCCATTATTGTTCCAAAAATAGCATTTACATTATGAGGAAATGGACATAAATGAAAACTTATTATTCTCTTTTGTAAAACTCATTCATCTTCAATATAATGCGCCGTGACGCATAAATTGTTGGTTCCCGAATCGAATTCGGATGCGGAAGCGCAGCGGAAAGACGGATCGTGTATAACAAAAATTTTCATAAAACCTTTGATATACTCTATAGATTATATTAATTTATGCACGAATAAATTAATCTCATTAATTCATTTATTAAGAACTCAATTCGGAAAAATACCTGGAGGCCGACTCGGTTGATAACTTGAGTTCTTTGACCTCGAACAATCCTTGCTCCAAAGCTTTGTGTTTAGAAAACCAATGTCTTCCACGTCAATTCTTAGAATCCACGAAGACGTGTGTGTGGGCACACATGAGACAAAATGGGTTACTAAAAACACTCGAATTTCCACAAACACCAACGCCTGTACGATGTGGAATTTTTGGAGAAAAAAAAATTTCCTTCCTCTCTTCTTGAGAATTTCGGCCACTAATCCTATTAGGGCTGAAAAATTGCTTCAAAAATTACTATAGAGAAATTTCGGCCACCTCTAAAATTAGGGCAAAAAAGCATTCCGAAAATTGTCTCAAAAAATAGTATTTAGAGAGTAGAAGTCAAACTTCTAAAAGGAATCCAATCTCTATCTCTAAGATAAAGCTTGTTAATTATCTCCTATTTGAATTTGGAACAAAAAATCCCTTCCCCTTATCCTTAAGGTGGCCGGCCACACTCGTAGGGTTTATCCCTATGTGTGGCGCCTATTATAGATAAGGAAGGAAGATATTTTATCCTTCATCCAGTAGTTCAATTTTAATTCTGATTCAAATTCAAATTTAAGTCAAACTTAAATTAATTTGAATTCTAAATTGAACAACTTATCAAATAAGTTTAAATGGATAAATCTAGATGTGTTCAAATTCAAATTTAAATAATCACATTATTTAAATAATAATTAATTCTCAATTAATTATTTCTGAGTGTTTAATTTTAGAATTCCGTAATTCTAAAATTCCCATTTTGTCCTCTCGTGGTGCGGTAGAATTACTAGGACGACGCTGGGACTAATGGACCTATAATCCCGAGCTCCAATAGAATTAATAATCAATTAAACACTTTAATTAATTAATTAATTCTATTAATTCCAATAGTTACTCCACTATAAACTTGGAATTGCACTCTCAAAATTATAGATATAAATTACTTCTAAACTGTGAAGTGTCCATTTGATATAGTCATTGCATATAGATCAATCCTCCATAAATAATTCATAATTAGAGCCAGGTAGAATCTGTTAACCTCTCTAATTATATCTTTATCCTTGAGTACCATTGATTTTCTAATGGACAGTGATTCATAAAACACATTCATGAATCGGAGCTCCTACTAGTCCAAGTACCGAATCAACTCTCAAGAGAATTATTTATCTACTTCTTTCTCAAGAAGGAATGGATTCCATCTCGTATAATAACATTCTCAGCTACCTACTTCATCATGTCTCCAAAATACAAGGAATAGGATTCAGGGTCTCGGAATCCGTACCGAGTAAATCAAAAGACACAAATCCATAAATAGGAGTCTGTTAAGAACTCAGGATTAAGATCATTCTATATATGACCATCAATAGACTCAATTAGAATTTCTATACTTAACGGAAATTATTAGAAATTCATATTGTGTCTGTGTCCTTGTTCCACATAATCTCATTATGCGAAATACACTCATTCAATATCTCACCATATTAAAGTCACGGATAACACTGTTCCATTCTAAATGGGAATGACGTGTATTAATAATGTTTTAATTAAAGATTCCAAACTTTAATTAAATTCATTATGAACATTACTTTTTGATTATTATCCTTAAACATTATCCTCTCGTATATAACACTTGTATACAATGTTTAAGGTTACATAAATAATCATGGAATTTTCATTGATATTCATAAAATATTCATAAATATATGCACATAAAATAATGAATAAACTCTTTTATTAAATAAATAATAAATATCCTATTACATCTCATGCTTCTAGGACACCATTCCTAACATAAATATGTAGTTTTATTGCACCCCTCCCAAAGATTGGAATTACAATATATAGTAGCATTAAAAGACCAAAACTTATCAATTAGAGATTGTCTATTACATAAAACACTTTCATGCAATCAGAATGTAATGCCTGAGAAAATCCCAAACCTTAAATAATACAATTTATTTATTTAAGCCAAGAATTTTCCTAGAAAATATTATGTGACTAAAGGATTTATGGAATTAATATCTGTATTCATAAATTATGTAGCAGATTTCATGTTAAGTTCATGTTTTCGATCAAGTAAATTCGATCGATAAATTCTTGCCATACTTTAAGGCAGAATAATTTTCAGTACAAGTATAGTTTGAGAATCTTAATTTCAAGAATCTCCAAACACAACATGATGTTAGTAGCATAAAAAAAATGCACTGACATTTTTTAAAGAAGAGAAAATCCTTAATTGACAGACAGCTAGATTAAAGTCACAAGATAAATACCTATAGTAGAAGGGTACAATATGAGCTCAGGAGTTGACACCTTCAGAAACAATGTCATTCCCGGGATATAATATAGAAAAGTTAAATTTAGAATTTATTCAGTCTAGAATTAATTTTAAGACTTGAAACAGTTTAAGATATTACGCGAGTAAGAATTTAACGTGTTATCAAAGCAGACAAGGATTTAACAATTGAACTATAAATAAGCAGTAGAAAAAAAAAGAGAACCGTCAAAAACAAGAATTTCCTGTCAGCTAAGTACCCTTTACAGTCAGTATGATTTTTACCTGATTCAAAGGTAACCTAAGAGAGTGGACTAAAGTACAAGGGGTAGGATTTATTTTTCTCTCTCTCCTTCTCCACTTTGGCCGGCCATGCATAGAAAAAAATAGAGCCAAAATTGGCTAGTTGAGTGTGCTAGAGGATTACATGGTAAGGTGTGATGGGATTGTGTGATAAATGCTTATCACACTTCCTTTTTGAAGCACTCCACCAGCCATGGATAGTAGAAATAGAGCCAAAATTTGGCTAGTTGAGTATGTTAGAAGGTTACATGTTAAGGTGATGTGATGGTAGTGGTTGAAGGGGAATTAATGGTAAAATGGCTTCTTCTTTTCTCCTTCCAAAACCGGCCAAGAAAGAAGGATTTGAACAAAAAATTTGGTTGAATGATGATGTGGAATTAGAGTTAAATAAATGATCACCAAGTTGCCTATAAAAGGAACCAATATAGGATAAGCTTCATTTTTTTTTTCTCCTCTCTTTTTCCCCACTCAAAATCCGGCCACACTCTCCACTCTCTCTCAAAATATTTTCTCCCACTCTCCTAATTTTGAGCCACTAGCAAACCATAGAAGAAGAGGAAGGAGATCAAGGGATTCTAGGAGGAGACTAGTCAAGCATTCACCAAAGGTAAAGAAACTCTAAATCCCCTCTTTTTTTTCATGTTTTAGTAAAGTTTAAAATGTAGAAATATTCCAATTAAATTTCCTTGTACTTTCTAGTTCCAAGCCATTAACAAATCTTAGAGGAGTTCAGAGGTTTTCAAGAGAGACAGAGAGAGTTCTTCAAGGGTAAGTTCTCAAACTCTTCTCCATTAATTTCTAGCCAATTTTAAGCTTGGATTTGTGGATGTAAATTTGTGGTTCTTGAGAAAGATGTGTTGTAATAAGGGTATGTGAGTTTTATGTTAGTTTTGTGAGTTTTGAGGTTAGTATGATTAGCAATATGTGGTATGATTATGTTTGGTTTAAGTTGCTTATTTTGGGTTAAAGGAAAATTTTTTCGGTTACTTTGAATGCGAAAACGAGGACCCTAGAGTGAGATTTTTTGATGTTTCTAAGTTTAAACTTATAGTCCCTGATGTTTTAAACATTTTCTGTGACTATGACAAAACCCAATTTTAACTCTAAATGCAAGTTTTAAGCCATTTTTAAAAAACAACACAGGCAGTCCCAAAACAGTTTCGGGAACAAAACTGGTTCAGCCAAACGTGACTTTTAGAGGCTGAATTTCAGTTTTTCATAAATATGAAAACTTTATATTTTGACAAGACAAAGAACTTTTATGAAGAACAGATTTTTAAAATCCAAACCTAAGATGTAGTAAAATGTAGATTTTCGAAATGACACAGTTTTAGACTAAAACAGTTTCAAGAAAAAACAGCGGCCACTGTTTTTAGCCAAACGGAGGCCTTAGAGGCTGAATTTCAACTTTCTCTAAAAATAGAAATTTTAGATCTCGACAAAATGAAAAATTGTCACGAAGAATAAATTTTTGAAATCTGACTTTAACATGCACTAAATCACAGATTTCAGAAACTGCACAGTTTTAACGAAACAAAACTAACCTAGTATTGGTTTTAACAAAAAGTGATCAAAGAACCCGAGATGTGATTTTAGTAAAATATTATGGTATTAAACCTCACTTTAATAGAAGTATTCATAAAGAAAATTTTTAAGAAAAATGCTTTCTTTAAAGAACATAGTGGGTTATCGAGCAAATCATCCCGACGGGCACCTACGAGCCCAACACTATAGGTCCTTCGGATTTTGAGGATTTGATGTAGGTCCAATGCCTACATTGATTTAAGAGACTCTGTTTGAGTTTAAATTTTAGTGGCCTAAGAGTTAGAATGCCGTTAATAAGTTTCTAGGCCGAATTGGGCCTTAATATCATAATAAGTCTAATGAGGAAAAATATGGAGAATAAGTTACTAGATTGGGTGAATGATTTTCAATCTAGACATAAGTATGTTAAGGGCAATTAAGGAAAATAAAATTTTGAGGATCTAATAAATTGATCCTTATAGTAAATTATCCTTCAAAAAATGAAAGAAATACCTACCTTAAGAAAATGGTTAGATTCCTTCATAAGTTGCTAAAATAGAATAGCAAATGACAATTAATTTCACACTCTCAATGGGTGTTGATTTTCAAAAATAAGCGAGTAAGAGAATAGACTGTTTGGCGAAAAGTGGATTCCAGCTCTGTAAATCAGGTAAGTAGGAATCTCGCCTACAACATGAATAGATTTTAAAGAAAAAAATTACGCATGTTATATATATACATGTTTATCATTTAAGTGTTGTATGCGATGCCATGTCATGCTGCATACACCTTAATAAGTCAAGAGGTACTTATAAGAATAATCTTAGTTGAGTACCGTACCAGCCTCCGACCTAAGGGAGGTAACTCCAGCTCCACCAGGGAGAAAAGAAAAGAAAAAATAATGTCCTCTGACTTGAGGGAGGCTAATACGCGATAAATTTTTATTGTAAACTTTGTTTAGAATAGCGTATGTGCTCGCAAGTGTACGAATCGCGAAGTAATAATGATCCAAAGATCGAGTATCATCCTCTGGGATTGTTAACTAGGAAAGAGCTAAGTATTGCTATTAATCTAAATCAATTTTATCTAGACAATATAGAATAAGGGAATTAAAACTAAATTGAACAACGTAACTAATTGAAATATGTAATCAACGGATGCCAAAATGAATTGGATTGAAGGGATCTCTGTGATAAAATGAGCTACGGGGGAATTTGACTTCAGCTAATTATGCTATATTTATCTAAATCTGTCACTTATTGATGTGTTACTTCCACTCTTAAATCATGGGTACTAAAATAATCTCACTCCCTCTCCCGAGTACTAAGTGAAATAATATGCTAAATTAATTAAACTAATATCCCTATTAATTTAACCAATTATGCATTCATTAAGTTTTGCCCATATTTGATCTCCTTAGGTTATACTAGCCTCCCAACTCAATATCTCCTTAGGTTGCGTCTCTTAATTCTCAATGTATGTAATTAACTCTCCCGAGCCTAATTTCATACATCTAAGGTCTCTAATCTAATGGGCAATTAAATTAGAAATTAAGCACAAGAGATACAAAAGATTTGAGTATAACACATTCAATAAGCAAATAGATTCTTAAAATAAAGCTTTCATTAAATTAGATCAAAACCCCCCAAGCGTGAGGAGTTTAGCTATCCATGCTCAAAATCAAATACACAATTACAAAATACCAAAAATCCATAGTTAAAGCAGAAAATTAAATGATAATTCAAGAAATACAAAAGGGAGAAAGTAATGAAAAACTCCTAATGAATAATCTCCTCTGAAGCCTTCAAACTCCTTGAATCCCCTTGAAAATCTCCAGAAAAGTCCTTGGTTCCAGCTGCTTTTTCTTTGGTTCTAGGGTTCTTGCCGTGTCTGCATTCAATCACCTATCTCTCTGTTCTCCTTCATTTCTGTTCCCTTTTTCCTTTTATATGATGCACAACTCTCCAAATTCGAGAAAGGCGCGCTGCAGCCCATGGGTGTGCGCTGCAGCGCGCGTCATGCTAGGAGGTAGGGTTTCCAGGTGCGCGCCTAAGTGCACGGACGTGCGCTTCAGCGCGCACCTCAACGGTTCTGGAATGCGCGCCAAGCGCGCATTGACTTGCGCCTAAGCGCGCGTCTCACTGGCTCTTGGATGCGCGCTTAGCGCACATTGGATGCGCCTAGCGCGCCGGCTGTGGCGGCGGCGCTGCAGCGCGTTGTGCGCTACGGCCAGCTCACTTGCTCCTGGATTTTTCTCGGGATCGCAGGCTGTAGCTTGCTTCCGTGCGCTGCAGCTTTAAATTGGAGATTTTCACGGACTTTTATCTTTTTCACTTGATTTTCGCCACTTTTTGCAAATCCTACAAATAGATTAACATAAACGTAAAACTAGTGACAAATTAACTGAAATATGCTCAAAAACTACAATAAATGATGGGGATAAATTGATGAAAAATCAACTTATCAAATACCCCCACACTTAAGCTTTTGCTAGTCCTGAGCAAAACAATATAAACAGAAGAACAAGAATAACTAAAAAAAACAAAAGGCTATGCTAATAAATCTAAACCTAACACAAAATAAAATAAACAAAACACAAATAAAAAGTGAGTGTTCTACATCTCCCGATGATCATTCTTTGGTCCTCAACATCCCCTAAAATCTCTGAGTTTTTATGCAAGGCGATCCCTTGTGATGTTCTAGAATTTCAACATGTTTGATGAACACAAAAACATTCAAGTCTCCCGCCTCACACTTAACCATTCGGAACCCGGATTCACTTATTCAACTACATGATTAAGTAAGTCACAGCTTAGGATTCCATAGGCCCAACTCAGTTTTGCTCTCCACTAATGTAGGCTAAACGAGTCTTGGAGATCAAAAGGACTTTGCAAACTTGTAATGTTTGGCTAGGGCTAAAGGTGGTTGAGAAATGGACTTTTCGGCTAAAAAACCCTAGGCATATAGCTTTTCGTCCTCAAGCTCACAATTGGAGTACCCAACACCCCCACACTTGAATTATTCTCACAATAACCACTCATGTACAAGCACCAAAACGGAGAGCTTAATAGAAACAAAATAAAATATATTTATTTTTTTTTCTTTTTTTTTCTTTTTCTTAAGCAAACAAAAAAAAAGAATACATTTACACAGTTCTCCCCCTAAGCAAAATTACCCCCTCAGGTTTGTAGCACATGAGGAAGCTCCGTGCTCCTTCAGCTCAAATGTAGACCAAACTCAAATTAACTTACTAGATTATTAACGTAGCAAGCTATCTCAAAGGGCGTGCACTGATGACGGGTTTTTCTACCAACAAATCAAGTACTTTTAATCTTGAATACTTGTAAGTTTTCAAGCATTTTTGTTGGTTTAATGTCTTTTGTGTGTTTTTATAGGAAATATAAAAAAATGCCAACTTGGATGATTTTGCATGAAGAAAAGAAGAATATTTGCCTAACTTGTGAATCAATGAAAAGAGGATGTCAAAGAGGATTTTGTGGCACAAAAGAGGAGGCTTTGGATTCCAAGAGAAGCGCACTGCAGCACGCCTTCATGGGCTACAGCGTGCAAAGAAGACCAGAGAGCAGCGGAAGCGCAGGCTGCAGCACACAACATGCGCTGCAGCCCCTAGCCCCAGAGACGCGCGCTGCAGCGCACCAAATGGGCGCTGCAGCGTGCCCAGCGTGTCCTGCCGTAGCAATGCGCAGTAATGCGCAGCAACACGCAGCAACACGCGCTGCAACGCACCAAATGGGCGCTGCAGCGCGCCTAGTTCCAAAGACGCAGGCTGCAGTGCGTTTTCACGCAGGCTGCAGCGCGCGTCTGAAGCCCTAGCTCCGAAATGTTTCAGTATAAAAGGAAAGAGAGGCCATTTTGGAGGAGAGCCCAGAAAAGTGAAGAAAACATCAAAAGGAGGCCGAAATCCTTCATCTTGGAGGTCCTTGGAAGCTCTTCAATGGATATTGGGTTTTATCTTCTTTCATCTATTTTTCCACGTTAAGCTAGACATTAAATCTAGGACTTGATGTAGTGTTATTTGAACTATGTTTTGAATATTTTGTTGATTGTTAATTTAATTTCATTTTCAATTCATTTATGTTTCTCTATGCTCAATGCTTTTAATTTATTTGGCTAATGAGTTAGATGATTTTTAGATTGCGAATTTGATGCTCGGGAGAGATTGAATTCTTTATCTAGATTTGAGAAGCATAGTCTAGGTTATTGTGAGACCGGGAGGAGATCAACGCTTAGATAATCAAATTAGGATTTAGGTTGTTGTGAGGCCGGGAGGCGATCGATATTCCTATTTTCTAATTCTAAAGGCGAAGCTTAATTTGTGTTTAAATGTTCATTTCGAATAGGGATATTGTTTTGGGTATTTAAATACAATTTCTTGTGAGGCACTCGGGAGAGGTTGCGAGATGATATTAGAGCCTTGACTAATGAATTGAATGGAATTGATTAGCGATTACATAATAGGATGAACATAGGAATAATAAAGCGAAATCAAGTCCCTAGACCATTTGTGTATAGATACTTTATTTTTTTATTTGTATATTTATTTTGTTTTGGTTTCTTAATTGTCATTTTTTTTTAGGTTGCCTAGATAAAGTTAAGTTACAATAATTGCGGTACTTAATAGCAATTCTAACCCAATCCCTGTAGAGACGATACTCACTCACCTTATACTCGAAACTTGACACCGTATGCTTGCGGAAATTTATTATACAAAATTAATTTGCTTCAAGTTTTTTGCGCCGTTGCCGGGGATTGGAATTTGAAATTGTTGTTAATATTGTGATTACATAACTTGATTTTAATTTAGGCTTTTATTTTTCATCTTTAATCTTTTGTTTTATTTTTGTTTTCTCTTGTTTTACGAGGTACTTGGAGATGGTTGATCGACAAGTCCTCTTAAGATTTGCTCAACAAGACTCTGAGCCATTTTTTAGTGCTTTGGAGAGATATAAGGAACTGCTCATTCAGTTTCCCCACCATGGTTTCCTGAGGGAGGTGCAACTACGAATCTTCCTCGATGGGTTAGATGCCGCAACAAGAATGTGGGTGGAAAGAGGAAATGGTACCACCTCTTTTCACCAACTATCCGCGGATGAAGCTTATTGGTTGTTGGAAGACATGGCCGATGTTAACTATCGGTATTGGAGGTATTCAGCAAACCACCACGGTTTTGAGGATAGCTCCAACAATTCAGAACCACGGCTTGACACCCCCCGTCACCAAGCGGAGTCTTCTACCTCACTTGAAGACCTTGTCGCCCAATTTTCGGAGGAGACAAGACTCCGCACAGAGAAGTTAGAGAGGATGGAGGCGCTCGACCAACTTCACGAGGAAATGGAGACAAATCTAGCGGAGTTGTTTAGGTTGATGCTAATTCCAGATGAATCTGCTAACGCCATGAATAGGGAACCACAAGAGGAAGAATGGGAGTTATTTGAAGATGACTCTTTGAGAGAGGAGGAGACTCAACAATTGGTTGGTGAAGAATTTCAAGAAGAAATCAATGACTCTCTGTCCCTCGAGATCCCCATTGTCGAGCCACCCCCGGTTGAGAAAGATCACATCTACGAAGACCCAATGTGGCCGGCAATTCCTCCACCATCTCGAGCGCTGTTCTTCCAAGCATACCAAGCTTACGAGCCTGAGCCCAGTCGAGTTGAGCAAATGAATCAAAAACTGCCAAATCTCGCCAAGCTTGAGGGTGTAAAGAATCAAGATCCATACGTTGTGTTGTATGACACGTACTATGGGCGAAAGCCACTCTTTGATGAGTTGGCTCGGCATAGGAATAATGGACCCTAAAGACGCAACTTATGGAGGAGAGCCCCGCCCCAACCCAAGTTATGCCATCATGCCCGGTGCATCATCGCCAACCATACTAGGAGGCAAGATTGTCTCGCCTCCCCGGTACGTGTTCTTATTCCCTTGTACTTAATTTTAATGATTGCTTGATTTTGAGTTTGGGGGTGAGACACTTTGTGGTTGATTTTAGTGGATTTTGAGCATTACTTGTGACTTGGTTGTTATGACTTGTCTCCATTGAGTTGTGTTCGTTTGGCCATGTTTTTACTTGTTTTTTTTAGGTTGTTTGAATAAATTGTGAGTTTTGTTGAGATGAAGTGACTAGATAATAATGATGAGTATAGTCACTTGATGCCTTCCTAGGTCTTTTGAAATGTATTTCATTGAGATTTCTGTGTGCTTGACTCGCATTGATTGAAAGTTACTCTTGATTCTCTACTTTTGAGCACCATGAATCATGATCACTTGACCTGTTGAGCATTTGGAGAACATTTATGTGCATTAGGTAGACTTTGATATCTCATGAACACTAGAACCCATTTGAGTGAAACTTGAGGCGAAATTGTCGGTTTAGTGTCATTGGAGAGATGATTAAGGCATTTTATTTGGATCGATTGGGCCTTTGAAGCAAACCCTTGAAAAGAAAATTCATCATTTGTTTACCCCCTTTGAGCCATATTGCTTACTTTGTTCATCACCCATGTTTGTACATCCAAACCACCAAATGCACTTTCACTTCCTAAACCCATCACTAATAGGCATGATTGCATTAAACGCTAAGATTGAGAGTGAGTGTGAGTTATGTTTGGGAAATCATTAGTGGATTGGCTTGTGATGTTAATTTTTTTTCCCTCATCAAAAAAAAAAAATGAAAGAAAAAAAAAAAAAAAAAAAAAAAAAAATATATAAGAATTAATCTGACGAGGAATTGAGTTACTACTCCATTGCTTTACAACATTGAGGACAATGTTGATTTTGAGTTTGGGGGTGTGGTCTTTATTTCTCAAATTTTTGTGATTTTTATTTCTTTTTGGGTTTGATTGAAAGCGAATGTATGCTGAAAAGAGGAGTCGGTGAAATTTTTTTTTTCTTTTCTTTTCTTGGAAATCATGTGAGATACATGAGTTGTGATACATGCCTAGTGTGATTTGAGCCTAAAAATTCTAATCTCATCCACCTTTCACCCTAGCCATACATTACAACCCTCAAAAGTCCTTTTGATCTTCAATGACAAGTGAACCTTTATTAGTGGAGAGTGACACGAAAAATGGGCCTATGGTAGTTCTTATTAAGATATCACTCATAGTCTCCTTGGTTCATAGGTCTATTCGGATTTTATTTGGTTGATTGAGATTGATTGTGCACACACTTACACTTTGAGAGTCTTGAGTGGAGTGAAATTGATGCTTGATGTTGAAATTCTAGATAATCTCAATGTTTGCATTTCCTTTGAGCATAGAGCATTATGTGGCTTTGGAGATACATGCACAGTTGTAGACTCGATACAAAACTCACACTTTCTTTCTCGTTTGTTTCTTAGTACTTGATTTGTGTTTTCTTTTTTCTTTCTTTTCTTTTGCTTGAGGACAAGCAAATGTTTGAGTTTGGGGGTATTTGATGACGGGTATTTATACCAACAAATCAAGTACTTTTAAGCTTGAATACTTGTAAGTTTTCAAGCATTTTTGTTGGTTTAATGTCTTTTGTGTGTTTTTATAGGAAATATAAATAAATGCCAACTTGGATGATTTTGCATGAAGAAAAGAAGAATATTTGCCTAACTTGTGAATCAATGAAAAGAGGATGTGAAAGAGGATTTTGTGGCACAAAAGAGGAGGCTTTGGATTCCAAGAGAAGCACGCTGCAGCGCGCCTTCATGGGCTACAGCGTGCAAAGAAGACCAGAGAGCAGGGGAAGCGCAGGCTGCAGCACACAACATGCGCTGCAGCCCCTAGCCCCAGAGACGCGCACTGCAGCACACCAAATGGGCGCTGCAGCGCGCCCAAATCCGTGCCTGACACCAAAAACGCGCGCTGCAGCGCGTTTTCACGCAGGCTGCAGCGCGCCTAGTTCCAAAGACGCAGGCTGCAGCGCGTTTTCACGTAGGCTGCAGCGCGCGTCTGAAGCCCTAGCTCCAAAATGTTTCAGTATAAAAGGAAAGAGAGGCCATTTTGGAGGAGAGCCCGGAAAAGTGAAGAAAACATCAAAAGGAGGCCGAAATCCTTCATCTTGGAGGTCCTTGGAAGCTCTTCAATGGATATTGGGTTTTATCTTCTTTCATCTATTTTTCCATGTTAAGCTAGACATTAAATCTAGGACTTGATGTAGTGTTATTTGAACTATGTTTTGAATATTTTGTTGATTGTTAATTTAATTTCATTTTCAATTCATTTATGTTTCTCTATGCTCAATGCTTTTAATTTATTTGGCTAATGAGTTAGATGATTTTTAGATTGCGAATTTGATGCTCGGGAGAGATTGAATTCTTTATCTAGATTTGAGAAGCATAGTCTAGGTTGTTGTGAGACCGGGAGGAGATCAACGCTTAGATAATCAAATTAGGATTTAGGTGGTTGTGAGGCCGGGAGGCGATCGATATTCCTATTTTCTAATTCTAAAGGCGAAGCTTAATTTGTGTTTAAATGTTCATTTCGAATAGGGATATTGTTTTGGGTATTTAAATACAATTTCTTGTGAGGCACTCAGGAGAGGTTGCGAGATGATATTAGAGCCTTAACTAATGAATTGAATGGAATTGATTAGCGATTACATAATAGGATGAACATAGGAATAATAAAGCGAAATCAAGTCCCTAGACCATTTGTGTATAGATACTTTATTTTTTTATTTGTATATTTATTTTGTTTTGGTTTCTTAATTGTCATTTTTTTTAGGTTGCCTAGATAAAGTTAAGTTACATTAATTGCGGTACTTAATGGCAATTCTAACCCAATCCCTGTGGAGACGATACTCACTCACCTTATACTCGAAACTTGACACCGTACGCTTGCGGAAATTTATTATACAAAATTAATTTGCTTCGTGCACAAAGTTCTTTTTCCACAACAGCATTACCTAAATGCCCTCCGATGGCCAGGGTTCCAACTAAATATGCCTAGAGTCAAGGGGAAGGGTAAATTATATTTATTGTAATAGGTGAGTGTTGTATAAATGTGGTGTTAGTTGCCGAATCGAATTCGGCGGCGGAAACGCAGCGGAAAGGCGGATCGTGTATAACAAAAAATTTCATAAAACTTTTGAGATACTCTATAGATTATATTAATTTATGCACCAATAAATTAATCTCATTAATTTATAAGATTCAAGGATCAACCAAAAAAAAATACCTTGTAGCCGATTCGGATGATAACTTGATTTTCTTTGACCACGAACAGTCCTAGCTCCAAGCTTTTTGTGTTTAGAACACCAAAGTCTTCCACGTCAATTCCTTGATTCCACGTAGACGTGTGTGTGGGCACACATGAGACAAAACGGTTTCTTAAACACTCGAATTTCCACAAACACCAACGCATGCACGATGTGGAATTTTTGGAGCAAAATATTTTTCACTCTTTTTCCCTATATGAGAAATTTCGGCCACACCTTCTTTTAGGGCTGAAAATATGTCAAAAATTGTTGTTACAATTTTCTATCTATCTCATATTTAAAGAGTAGAAGTCAAACTTCAAAATAGGATCATATCCTTATCTCCAATTTTGAATTTGGAACAAAAAATCCCTTCCCCTTATCTCTTTGATGGCCGGCCACCCTAGGGTTTTATCCCTTTGTGTGTGGCACCTAAATAAGATAAGGAAGGAAGATATATTATCCATTATCCAGTAGTTCAATTTTAAATCAGATTCAAATTCGAATTTAAGTCAAACTTAAATTAATTTGAATTCTAAATTAAACAACTTATCAAATAAGTTTAAATGGATAAATCTAGATATGTTCAAATTCAAATTTAAATAATCTCATTATTTAAATAATAATTAATTCTCAATTAATTATTCTTGAGTATTTAATTTTAGAATTCCGTAATTCTAAAATTCCCATTTTGCCCTTTGTGTGCGGTAGAATTACAAGGACGACGCGGGGACTAATGGACCTATAATTACGAGCTCAATAAAATTAATAATTAATTAAACACTTTAATTAATTAATTAATTCTATTAATTCAATAGTTACTCCACTATGAACTTGGAATTGCACTCTCGTAATTATAGACATTAATTACTTCTAAACTGTGAAGTGTCCATTTGATATAGTCATTGCATATAGATCGATCCTCCATAAATAATTCATAATTAGAGTCGGGTAGAATCCGTTAACCTCTCTAATTACATCTTTATCCTTGAGTACCATTGATTCTCTAATGGATAGTGATTCATAAAACACATTCATGAACCGTAGCGCTCTTACTAATCCAAGTACCGAATCAACACTCAAGAGAATTATTTCATTTCGAAGAAGGAATGGATTCCATCTCGTATAATAACATTCCAGACTACCTATTTCATTATGTCTCCAAAATACAAGGAATAGGATTCAGGGTTTCGGAATCCGTGCGAGTAAATCAAAAGACATAAATCCATAAATAGGAGTTTGTTAAGAACTCAAGATTAAGATCATTCTATATATGACCATCGGTAGACTCAATTAGAATTTCTATGCTTAACGGAAATTATTAGAAATTCATATTGTGTCTGCGTCCATGTTCGACATAATCTCATTATGCGAAATACACTCATTCAATATCTCGCCATATTAACAGTGCGGATAACACCGTTCCATTCTAAATGGGAATGACATGTATTAATAATGTTTTAATTAAAGATTCTGAACTTTAATTAAATTCATTATGAACAGTTACTTTTGATTATTATCCTTAAACATTATCCTCTTGTATATAACACTTATATACAATGTTTAAGGTTACATAAATAATCAAGGAATTTTATTTGATATTCATAAAATATTCATAAATATATGCACATAAAATGATGAATAAACTATTTTATTAAATAATAAATATCCTTTTACATCTCATGCTTTCAGGACACTATTCCCAACAATCTCCCACTTGTCCTAAAGCAGGTGTGTCATGTCTCTAATCCCAAATCCATCTAAGTGCCGATCAAAAACATTCAATGGCAATGTCTTGGTGAGCGGGTCGACAAGGTTGTCCTCTCGACGCGATCTTGAACCGCTACATCGCCTCTATCTACAATGTCTCGATCGGGTGATATTTCCTTTCTATATGTTTCGCACTCTTATGGCTTCTAGGTTCTTTTGAATTAGCTACCGCTCCTTTGTTGTCACAGTGAGAGCTTAATTGGCTTATCCATATACGGAACAACTTCGGATCGATTTAAGAACTTACGAGCCATGTAGCTTCTTTTTTGCGGGTTCAAGGCGCAACATATTAAACTTCCATGGTAGAGTCGACAACACACTTTTGCTTTATACTTCTCCATACCACGGCTCCTCCATTAAGAGTGAACACAGATCCGGATGTCGACCGTCGACTATCTCTATCTCGATTGGAAATCGAATCTGTTTATCCGGTGAGAGACGGATATTCTCGAGAATATACTAACATATAGTTTCTCGTTCTCCTAAGATACTTGAGAATACACTTCATTGCAACCCAATGATCTAATCACAGGTTGGGGTGGTAGCGACCGACTACTCCCCTTGCATAGCGATATATCGGTCTTGTACACAACATGGCATACATAAGGCTTCCCACAGTAAGCGTAGGGATACCTTCTCATATCTTCTTCCCCTGCGGGGTCTTAGGACATTGCTCTTAGAAAGATGAATACCATGCCTAGAAGGCAAATTCCCTTTCTTGGAGTTTTGCATCGAATACCTAGACAACACTTTGTCTATATAAGATGCTTGTGATAACGCAAAAAGCTTTTTCTTGCGATCTCGAATAATCTTGATCCCAAGAACATAGCTTGCCTCTCCCAAATCTTTCATTTGGAATTGGCTAGCTAACCACTCCTTTACACATCTGTCATCATTCCCACATCATTCCCTATGAGTAGGATGTCATCGACGTAAAAAAATTAAGAAGACCACTTTCTCTTCTTTCTTGTACTTGTAGACGCATGGTTCATCAATGTTTTGATCAAATCCATAAGACTTCTGAGCCTCATCAAACACGATGTTCCATGATCTAGAAGCTCGCTTGGTCCATAAATGGACCTTTGCGGTTTTTGAGACTTTCTCTTTGTTGGCCTTCCACTATGTAACCCTCTGGCTGATCCATATAGATGGTTTCATCAAGATAGCCATTCGAGAAAAAGCTGTCTTGACGTCCATCGCCATATCTCATAGTCAAAATATCTTTGCAATGGCCGGGAGTATCCGGATGGACTTAAGCATGGCTCTTGGCGAGAAAGTTTCCTCATAGTCAACTCCCTCCTTTTGGGTATAACCCTTAGCCACTAGCCTTGCTTTAAAAGTCTCTACTTTTCCATCCGCTCCTCTCTTTCTCTTGAAGATCCACTTGCATCCAATGGGTTTTACCCCTTCGGGTAGATCTACAAGTTGCGGTCGAGTTAGAGTGCATAGACTCCATCTCGAGTTTCATAGGCGCTTGCCATTCTTCCTTATCGAGAATCATCCATCGCATCCCTAAAGGTCGATGGATCCTCCTACCAAATCATCGGCAGTGACGATTTGGGCTTCCCGGTATAAGCGGTCGGGTAAACACCTTACCCTCCTCCCACGACGACAGGTGCCGTAGGAGTCCGATCAGAAACGTGGTCTTTTCTCCGAGTGGTCCAACAACTCTTGTCGAATGTGGTCCGATCTCATCGGAAAGTAACTCTTCTAATACTATCTTACTTCGGGCTTGAAATCTATCATATAGTCATGCTCGTAAATGTGGCATTTGTCGATACAAACACCTTTTGATCTGCTTGACTATAAAACAGTCCTCCTCTTGTCCCTTGTGGGTATCCCACAAAGATGCATACTTCTGATCTTGGTTCCAACTTCCCGGTCTTTTGCCTCAGCACGTGTGCTGGACTCCCCCATATGCGAATGTGTCTCAAACTAGGTTTTTGACCATTCTACAACTCTAGGGGTGTCTTAGGTATAGATTTAGATGGAACTAGATTCAGAATATACATAGCGGTTTTTAGGGCATAACCTCAAAAAGAAGTAGGCAGTGAAGAATAACTCAACATTGATCTTATCATGTCGAGCAAAGTTCGATTTCTCCTTTCGGCCACACCATTCTGCTGTGGTGTACCGGGTGCAGTCAATTGGGATACCACACCTTCTTCAATCAAGAAATCCCAGAACTCTTGGTCTAGGTATTCACCCCTCGATCGATCGAAGTGTCTTGATTGGTTTACCTAATTGTTTTTCAACACGCTCGGAATTCTCTAAACTTTCCAAAAGTTTGATTTCCGTTGCATCGTAAACATAACCATATCTTGAATAGTCGTCAATAAAAGTGACGTAATATTCGTAAGCTCCTCTAGCTTGGACGTTTAACGGTCCACATACATCTGAATGTATCGGTTTGTGGGGTTTCGTAGCTCTTCTTTCGCTTTTTCTTTGTAAAAGGTCTCTTGGTCATTTTACCTTCCAAACAAGATTCACAAACCGGAAGCTCGCCAACTTTTAGCTCGCAAAGGACCATCCTTTACCGGTCTTTCAATCCTATTTAGGTTAATGTGACCAAGTCTAAGGTGCCACAGATATGTGTTATTTTCGTGAGAAATCTTTTGCTTTTTATTCTTAGGTTCAAAGAACTCGAACATTTCAAAGGTGTTAAGCGATGAGTTAGGTATTGGTTTTATACAATATAAACCATCATCCAGACGTCGAACAAATATTTAAACCATTTTGAGAAATATGAACAAATTCATTATCAAAATAAACTTTAGATAATTGTTCAAATAATTTGGCCACGTAAATCAAATTTTGCGAATGTCCGGAATAAAATAAACATTGTTCAAAACTAAAAATTTATTTTCCTAAAACGAAGTCTAACTTCTCCCAATGCTTTTGCCGAAACTCTTGCGCCATTGCCTACTTTCATCGTGTAGTCCCCATCGGCTAACTTTCGATTGTAAGAACTAAGACTTTGCAAAGAAAAACAAACATGATTAGTTGCTCCCGAATCAATTATCCAGGTGAGGTATCACCCTCTACTAAACATGTTTCAAGAACTAGTGAATCTGATTTACCTTGTTCTTTTTTTTTTTCTCATTCGCTTTTCCCGGGTTCGGTTTTTCCTTTTGTTTTTACTAGAACTTCTTGGAACTACAACATTTGCTTCTCCTCCCTTCTTTTGTTGGTGGATTCGAAGTTTTTTGCAGGTCATTCATGAGTTCGGTGAGATTGCACTTCTTTTTGTTCATAACAAAGTTGTTCACTAACTCATGAAAGTCGGGGATAGGCTTTCGAGGATGATGCCAACTTGGGTGGCTTCATCGATTCTCGCACCATTGAGCTCCGCATCGTGGAGGTGATCAATCATGTTCAAAACATGTGCCTTGGTGAAGAACCTTTCTTCATCTTATCGTTCATGAAAGCCCTTACGACATCCAAACGAGCCTTTTTCGGAAGGGGCGCGAACATGGCTTCTAGAGACTCCATTATCTCATAAGCGGTCTCCATCTCCTCATGCTTCTTGCGGCTTATCGCTCATCTTGGCCAGCATAAAGCACTTTGCTTTATTGTTGGCCTTGATCCAGCGATCAAAAGGCTCCCTTGCGGTTTTGGATGCATTAGCCGCGGGTTCAGGAGGACATTCCTCCGCTAGGACAAACTTATAGTCTTCGCAGACCAATAGTATGTTCATGTTACTTTTCCACTTAGCATAATTATCACTGTCTAATTTTTCACTCGCTATAGTATGATTATGGAATTCGACATATTGCTGGGAGTAAATAGAATATTCATCTAATCAATTTATGTGCATGAATATCAAGGCATGTTAATTTTGGCACAATTAAATATGATGCATGATGCACATGAAAAATACATAAATCATGTTTTAATTCTGGGTGCCAACGATAATTCAATTTACCACGATTATAGTGCCGCCGTAGGGTAGGTCAAAATATCGCAAATTGAACCGAGACCTTCTCAATTAATAAATATAATCAAAATATCTCATATTTTCATATTTATTAACTACCGCTAATTTTGGTCAAAAATATAATCAACAATTTGATTATATCTCCATGAGTGTAATCGATCATTTGATTTCTGCTGACTTAACTCTCGAGTGCCGCCATAGGGTAGGTCAAACCGAAATACATCCTTGAATCCTATCGCTAGGAAGTCAACCTTGTTATTGATCCGAAAGAACACTTTCCGTAGGAGTGCGGAATCGGTGCCTTGTGAAGCCCCTTTCGAATCTCACGGTGTTGAACTAATGATGGAGACCAGTGGGTCGTATTGTCATACAACCCTCTCCCACTCATTATTTTGCAAATATGTATTTTGTTTGAAAAACATCTCATGATTTTCAATTCGAAAAATAAACAATTTATTTTTCGGATATGTGAAATTCCAAAATTTAACTCTTAAATTTAATTTCACATGTAACATTATTTTGCAAATCAATTTTGCAACTTAAATCAATTTAATCATATTAAATCGATTTTCAAATAAGATAGTTCTTATTTTTATTTTATTTTTCTAAAACACTTTTATAATAAATAAAATAAATAATAACAATTTTGGCGATGTATGCATGGCATGTTATAAAAAACATATGAGTAGACACATTATATCTACATGGCATGTTATATGCATGGACATATATAATATATAATTATCAACATAAAATATAAATATATGCAATCAACTATTGAGATGGATTTGACCGGGTCCCATGGAAAAATAAATTACAACTCAATCGAATCGAATAAATAAATAATTACAATAATTATATTCTTCCGTTACATCAACGGGTCTTCGATTCTTGAATTCTTTATTCTTCGGCTTCATTCTTTGTCTCCGGGTTGGATTTCACCTTCCTTGGGATCCGGAACTTTTCCGAGCTCATCGGCACGCTTTATGAGGGTTTCGAAACCCGGGCCCGTTCGGGATCAAATCCCGAACTTGGGCGCTTGCCACCACGTATTTGGGCGCGGCCTGGACACGCCCTGGGCGCGGCCTGGCGCGCCTGGGGCGCGTCTGGCAGCGCTGGGCGCGTCCGAACGCGCCTGGGCCGCCTCGGGGACGCGTCACGGGCCGCGATTCGGAAATTTCCGGGCACTTTTCTGGGCTTCTTTTAAGGCTTCAAACATGATCTTCAAGGCCTCCTTCTTAATTCAAAATCAAAAACCCTAATTCTACCCAAATCCTAGAATTACAATAATTCTAATCCCGAATTAAATTACAAATAATTTATTAACGAATGAATATAACCGATCCATGGAACCATATAATTAACGACCAAATCCATCATCCATACATTCATCATCATGAATAAAAATAAACATCCATAAATGCAAGTGCCTACTCATCACATACATACATAATTAAATATCACATATTTAATATCAATTATGATTATCAAATAATCGAAGCATAAATTAATATCGTCTATAGACCTCTCTGATACCAATTGTTAGTTGCCGAATCGAATTCGGCGCCGGAAACGCAGCGGAAAGGCGGATCGTGTATAACAAAAATTTTCATAAAACTTTTGAGATACTCTATAGATTATATTAATTTATGCACCAATAAATTAATCTCATTAATTTATAAGATTCAAGGATCAACCGAAAAAAAATACCTTGTAGCCGACTCGGATGATAACTTGATTTTCTTTGACCACGAACAGTCCTAGCTCCAAGCTTTTTGTGTTTAGAACACCAAAGTCTTCCACGTCAATTCCTTGATTCCACGTGAGCGCGTGTGTGTGGGCACACATGAGACAAAACGGTTTCTTAAACACTCGAATTTCCACAAACACCAACGCATGCACGATGTGGAATTTTTGGAGCAAAATATTTTTCACTCTTTTTCCTATATGAGAAATTTCGGCCACACCTTCTTTTAGGGCTGAAAATATGTCAAAAAATTGTTGTTACAATTTTCTATCTATCTCATATTTAAAGAGTAGAAGTCAAACTTCAAAATAGGATCATATCCTTATCTCCAATTTTGAATTTGGAACAAAAATCCCTCCCCTTATCTCTTTGATGGCCGGCCACCCTGGGGTTTTATCCCTTTGTGTGTGGCACCTAAATAAGATAAGGAAGGAAGATATATTAACCATTATCCAAGTAGTTCAATTTTAATTGATTCAAATTGAATTTAAGTCAAACTTAAATTAATTTGAATTCTAAATTAAACAACTTATCAAATAAGTTTAAATGGATAAATCTAGATATGTTCAAATTCAAATTTAAATAATCTCATTATTTAAATAATAATTAATTCTCAATTAATTATTCTTGAGTATTTAATTTTAGAATTCCGTAATTCTAAAATTCCCATTTTGCCCTTGTGTATCGGTAGAATTACAAGGACGACGTGGGGACTAATGGACCTATAATTCTAAGCTCCAATAAAATTAATAATTAATTAAACACTTTAATTAATTAATTAATTCTATTAATTCCAATAGTTACTCCACTATGAACTTGGAATTGCACTCTCGAAATTATAGACATTAATTACTTCTAAACTGTGAAGTGTCCATTTGATATAGTCATTGCATATAGATCGATCCTCCATAAATAATTCATAATTAGAGTCAGGTAGAATCCGTTAACCTCTCTAATTACATCTTTATCCTTGAGTACCATTGATTCTCTAATGGATAGTGATTCATAAAACACATTCATGAACCAGAGCGCTCTTACTAATCCAAGTACCGAATCAACACTCAAGAGAATTATTTCATTCTCAAGAAGGAATGGATTCCATCTCGTATAATAACATTCCCAGCTACCTATTTCATTATGTCTCCAAAATACAAGGAATAGGATTCAGGGTTTCGAAATCCGTACCGAGTAAATCAAAAGACATAAATCCATAAATAGGAGTTTGTTAAGAACTCAAGATTAAGATCATTCTATATATGACCATCGGTAGACTCAATTAGAATTTCTATGCTTAACGGAAATTATTAGAAATTCATATTGTGTCTGCGTCCATGTTCGACATAATCTCATTATGCGAAATACACTCATTCAATATCTCGCCATATTAACAGTGCGGATAACACCGTTCCATTCTAAATGGGAATGACATGTATTAATAATGTTTTAATTAAAGATTCGAACTTTAATTAAATTCATTATGAAAACGATTACTTTTGATTATTATCCTTAAACATTATCCTCTTGTATATAACACTTATATACAATGTTTAAGGTTACATAAATAATCAAGGAATTTTATTTGATATTCATAAAATATTCATAAATATATGCACATAAAATGATGAATAAACTATTTTATTAAGTAATAAATATCCTTTTACATCTCATGCTTCAGGACACTATTCCCAACAATCTCCCACTTGTCCTAAAGCAGGTGTGTCATGTCTCTAATCCCAAATCCATCTAAGTGCCGATCAAAAACATTCAATGGCAATGTCTTGGTGAGCGGGTCGACAAGGTTGTCCTCTCGACGCGATCTTGTAACCGCTTACATCGCCTCTATCTACAATGTCTCTAATCGGTGATATTTCCTTTCTATATGTTTCGCACTCTTATGGCTTCTAGGTTCTTTTGAATTAGCCACCGCTCCCTTTGTTGTCACAGTGAGAGCTTAATTGGCTTATCCATATACGGTACAACTTCGGATCGGGTTAAGAACTTCACGAGCCATGTAGCTTCTTTTTGCGGCTTCACAAGTGCAACATATTAAACTTCCATGGTAGAGTCAAGAACACACTTTTGCTTTATACTTCTCCATACCACGGCTCCTCCATTAAGAGTGAACACGGATCTAGATGTCGACCGTCGACTATCTCTATCTCGATTGGAAATCGAGAATCTGTTTATCCGGTGAGAGCGGATCTTCTCCGAATATACTAACATATAGTTTCTCGTTCTCCTAAGATACTTGAGAATACACTTCATTGCAACCCAATGATCTAATCACAGGTTGGGTGGTAGCGACTGACTACTCCCACTGCATAGCAGATATCTGGTCTTGTACACAACATGGCATACATAAGGCTTCCCACAGCCGAAGCGTAGGGATACCTTCTCATATCTTCTTCCTGCTGCGGGGTCTTAGGACATTGCTCTTAGAAAGATGAATACCATGCCTAGAAGGCAAATTCCCTTTCTTGGAGTTTTGCATCGAATACCTAGACAACACTTTGTCTATATAAGATGCTTGTGATAACGCCAAAAGCTTTTTCTTGCGATCTCGAATAATCTTGATCCCAAGAACATAGCTTGCCTCTCCCAAATCTTTCATTTGGAATTGGCTAGCTAACCACTCCTTTACATCTGTCATCATTCCCACATCATTCCCTATGAGTAGGATGTCATCGGCGTAAAGAATTAAGAAGACCACTTTCTCTTCTTTCTTGTACTTGTAGACGCATGGTTCATCAATGTTTTGATCAAATCCATAAGACTTTCTGACCTCATCAAACACGATGTTCCATGATCTAGAAGCTCGCTTGGGTCCATAAATGGACCTTTGCGGTTTTGAGAGACTTTCTCTTTGTTGGCCTTCCACTATGTAACCCTCGGCTGATCCATATAGATGGTTTCATCAAGATAGCCATTCGAGAAAAAGCTGTCTTGGCGTCCATCCGCCATATCTCATAGTCAAAATATCTTTTGCAATGGCGGGAGTATCCGGATGGACTTAAGCATGGCTCTTGGCGAGAAAGTTTCCTCATAGTCAACTCCCTCCTTTTGGGTATAACCCTTAGCCACTAGCCTTGCTTTAAAAGTCTCTACTTTTCCATCCGCTCCTCTCTTTCTCTTGAAGATCCACTTGCATCCAATGGGTTTTACCCCTTGGTAGATCTACAAGTTGCGGATGAGTTAGAGTGCATAGACTCCATCTCGAGTTTCATAGTTGCTTGCCATTCTTCCTTATCGAATCATCCATCGCATCCCTAAAGGTCGATGGATCCTCCTCTACCGTCATCGGCAGTGACGATTTGGGCTTCCCGGTATAGCGGTCGGGTAACTGCTTACCCTCCCACTCTGACGAGGTGCCTTGGGAGAGATCGATCAGAGGCGTGGTCTTTTCTCCGAGTGGTCCAACAACTCTTGTCGAATGTGGTCCGATCTCATCGGAAAGTAACTCTTCTAATACTATCTTACTTACGGGCTTGAAATCTATCATATAGTCATGCTCGAAATGTGGCATTTGTCGATACAAACACCTTTTGATCCGCTTGACTATAAAACAGTCCTCCTCTTGTCCCTTGTGGGTATCCCACAAAGATGCATACTTCGATCTTGGTTCCAACTTCCGGTCTTTTGCCTCAAAGACGTGTCTTTGGACTCCCCATATGCGAATGTGTCTCAAACTAGGTTTTTGACCATTCTACAACTCTAGGGGTGTCTTAGGTATAGATTTAGATGGAACTAGATTCAGAATATACATAGCGGTTTTTAGGGCATAACCTCAAAAAGAAGTAGGCAGTGAAGAATAACTCAACATTGATCTTATCATGTCAAGCAAAGTTCGATTTCTCCTTTCGGCCACACCATTCTGCTGTGGTGTACCGGGTGCAGTCAATTGGGATACCAGACCTTCTTCAATCAAGAAATCCCAGAACTCTTGGTCTAGGTATTCACCCCCTCGATCTGATCGAAGTGTCTTGATTGGTTTACCTAATTGTTTTTCAACCGCTCGGAATTCTCTAAACTTTCCAAAAGTTTGATTTCCGTTGCATGAGGTAAACATAACCATATCTTGAATAGTCGTCAATAAAAGTGACGTAATATTAAAGAAGCTCCTCTAGCTTGGACGTTTAACGGTCCACATACATCTGAATGTATCAATTTGTGTAGGGGTTACGTAGCTCTTCTTGCTTTTTCTTTGTAAAAGGTCTCTTGGTCATTTTACCTTCCAAACAAGATTCACAAACTGGAAGCTCGCCAACTTTTAGCTCGCGCAAAGGACCATCCTTTACCGTCTTTCAATCCTATTTAGGTTAATGTGACCAAGTCTAAGGTGCCACAGATATGTGTTATTTTCGTGAGAAATCTTTTGCTTTTTATTCTTAGGTTCGGCAACTCTGAACATTTCAGTGTTAAGCAGTGAGTTAGGTATTGGTTTTATACAATATAAACCATCATCCGACGCGTCGAACAAATATTTAAACCATTTTGAGAAATATGAACAAATTCATTATCAAAATAAACTTTAGATAATTGTTCAAATAATTTGGCCACGTAAATCAAATTTTGCGAATGTCCGGAATAAAATAAACATTGTTCAAAACTAAAAATTTATTTTCCCTAAAACGAAGTCTAACTTCTCCCAATGCTTTTGCCGAAACTCTTGCGCCATTGCCTACTTTCATCGTGTAGTCCCCATCGGCTAACTCAGTGTAAGAACTAAGACTTTGCAAAGAAAAACAAACATGATTAGTTGCTCCCGAATCAATTATCCAGGCTGAGGTATCACCCTCTACTAAACATGTTTCAAGAACTAGTGAATCTGATTTACCTTGTTCTTTTTTCTCATTCGCTTTTCCCTGGTTCTAGTTTTTCCTTTTGTTTTTACTAGAACTTCTTGGAACTACAACATTTGCTTCTCCTCCCCTTCTTTTGTTGGTGGATTCGAAGTTTTGCAGGTCATTCATGAGTTCAGTGAGATTGCACTTCTTTTTGTTCATAACAAAGTTGTTCACGAACTCATGAAAGTCGGGGATAGGCTTTCCGGGATGATGCCAACTTGGGTGGCTTCATCGATTCGGCACCATTGAGCTCCGCATCGTGGAGGTGATCAATCATGTTCAAAACATGTGCCTTGGTGAAGAACCTTTCTTCATCTTATCGTTCATGAAAGCCCTTACGACATCCAAACGAGCCTTTTTCGGAAGGAGCGCCGAACATGGCTTCTAGAGACTCCATTATCTCATAAGCGGTCTCCATCTCCTCATGCTTCTTCGGCTTTATCGCTCATCTTGGCAAAGCATAAAGCACTTTGCTTTATTGTTGGCCTTGATCCAGCGATCAAAAGGCTCCCTTGCGGTTTTGGATGCATTAGCAGCGGGTTTGAGGAGGACATTCCTCCGCTAGGACAAACTTATAGTCTTCGCAGACCAATAGTATGTTCATGTTACTTTTCCACTTAGCATAATTATCACTGTCTAATTTTTCACTCGCTATAGTGTGATTATGGAATTCGACATATTGCTGGGAGTAAATAGAATATTCATCTAATCAATTTATGTGCATGAATATCAAGGCATGTTAATTTTGGCACAATTAAATATGATGCATGATGCACATGAAAAATACATAAATCATGTTTTAATTGCGGGTGCCAACGATAATTCAATTTACCACGATTATAGTGCCGTAGGGTAGGTCAAAATATCGCAAATTGAACCGAGACCTTCTCAATTAATAAATATAATCAAAATATCTCATATTTTCATATTTATTAACTACCGCTAATTTTGGTCAAAAATATAATCAACAATTTGATTATATCTCCATGAGTGTAATCGATCATTTGATTCTCTGAGACTTAACTCCGGAGTGCCGCCATAGGGTAGGTCAAACCGAAATACATCCTTGAATCCTATCGCTAGGAAGTCAACCTTGTTATTGATCCGAAAGAACACTTTCCGTAGGGAGTGCGGAATCGGTGCCGCATGAAGCCCCTTTCGAATCTCACGGTGTTGAACTAATGATGGAGACCAGTGGGTCGTATTGTCATACAACCCTCTCCCACTCATTATTTTGCAAATATGTATTTTGTTTGAAAAACATCTCATGATTTTCAATTCGAAAAATAAACAATTTATTTTTCGGATATGTGAAATTCCAAAATTTAACTCTTAAATTTAATTTCACATGTAACATTATTTTGCAAATCAATTTTGCAACTTAAATCAATTTAATCATATTAAATCGATTTTCAGTAAGATAGTTCTTATTTTTATTTTATTTTTCTAAAACACTTTTATAATAAATAAAATAAATAATAACAATTATGCTTGTATGTATGCATGGCATGTTAAAAAACATATGAGTGGACACATTATATCTACATGGCATGTTATATGCATGGACATATATAATATATAATTATCAACATAAAATATAAATATATGCAATCAACTATTGAGATGGATTTGACCGGGTCCCATGGAAAAATAAATTACAACTCAATCGAATCGAATAAATAAATAATTACAATAATTATATTCTTCCGTTACATCAACGGGTCTTGATTCTTGAATTCTTTATTCTTGACTTCATTCTTTGTCTCGGGTTGGATTTCACCTTCCTTGGGATCCGGAACTTTTCCGAGCTCATCGGCACGCTTTATGAGGGTTTCGGAAACCCCGGGCCCGTTCGGGATCAAATCCGAACTTGGGCATGACCTGGCCCCACGTATTGGGGCGCGGCCTGGACACGCCTGGGCAGCGGCCTGGCGCGCGCCTGGGCAGCGTCTGGCAGCGCTGGGCAGCGTCCGGAACGCGCCTGGGCCGCCTCCGGGACGCGTCTGGGCCGCGATTCTGGAAATTTCCGGGCACTTTTCTGGGCTTCTTTTAAGGCTTCAAACATGATCTTCAAGGCCTCCTTCTTAATTCAAAATCAAAAACCCTAATTCTACCCAAATCCTAGAATTACAATAATTCTAATCCCGAATTAAATTACAAATAATTTATTAACGAATGAATATAACCGATCCATGGAACCATATAATTAACGACCAAATCCATCATCCATACATTCATCATCATGAATAAAAATAAACATCCATAAATGCAAGTGCCTACTCATCACATACATACATAATTAAATATCACATATTTAATATCAATTATGATTATCAAATAATCGAAGCATAAATTAATATCGTCTATAGACCTCTCTGATACCAATTGTTAGTTGCCGAATCGAATTTGGCGCCGGAAATGCAGCGGAAAGGCGGATCGTGTATAACAAAAAATTTCATAAAACTTTTGAGATACTCTATAGATTATATTAATTTATGCACCAATAAATTAATCTCATTAATTTATAAGATTCAAGGATCAACCGAAAAAAAATACCTTGTAGCCGACTCGGATGATAACTTGATTTTCTTTGACCACGAACAGTCCTAGCTCAAGCTTTTTGTGTTTAGAACACCAAAGTCTTCCACGTCAATTCCTTGATTCCACGTAGCGTGTGTGTGGGCACACATGAGACAAAACGGTTTCTTAAACACTCGAATTTCCACAAACACCAACGCATGCACGATGTGGAATTTTTGGAGCAAAATATTTTTCACTCTTTTTCCCTATATGAGAAATTTCGGCCACACCTTCTTTTAGGGCTGAAAATATGTCAAAAATTGTTGTTACAATTTTCTATCTATCTCATATTTAAAGAGTAGAAGTCAAACTTCAAAATAGGATCATATCCTTATCTCCAATTTTGAATTTGGAACAAAAAATCCCTCCCCTTATCTCTTTGATGGCCGGCCACCCTAGGGTTTTATCCCTTTGTGTGTGGCACCTAAATAAGATAAGGAAGGAAGATATATTAACCATTATCCAGTAGTTCAATTTTAATTCAGATTCAAATTCGAATTTAAGTCAAACTTAAATTAATTTGAATTCTAAATTAAACAACTTATCAAATAAGTTTAAATGGATAAATCTAGATATGTTCAAATTCAAATTTAAATAATCTCATTATTTAAATAATAATTAATTCTCAATTAATTATTCTTCGAGTATTTAATTTTAGAATTCCGTAATTCTAAAATTCCCATTTTGCCCTTTTTGTCGGTAGAATTACAAGGACGACGCGGGGACTAATGGACCTATAATTCTAAGCTCCAATAAAATTAATAATTAATTAAACACTTTAATTAATTAATTAATTCTATTAATTCAATAGTTACTCCACTATGAACTTGGAATTGCACTCTCAAAATTATAGACATTAATTACTTCTAAACCGTGAAGTGTCCATTTGATATAGTCATTGCATATAGATCGATCCTCCATAAATAATTCATAATTAGAGTCGGGTAGAATCCGTTAACCTCTCTAATTACATCTTATTATTGAGTACCATTGATTCTCTAATGGATAGTGATTCATAAAACACATTCATGAACCGGGCGCTCTTACTAATCCAAGTACCGAATCAACACTCAAGAGAATTATTTCATTCTCAAGAAGGAATGGATTCCATCTCGTATAATACCATTCCCAGCTACCTATTTCATTATGTCTCCAAAATACAAGGAATAGGATTCAGGGTTTCGGAATCCGTACCGAGTAAATCAAAAGACATAAATCCATAAATAGGAGTTTGTTAAGAACTCAAGATTAAGATCATTCTATATATGACCATCGGTAGACTCAATTAGAATTTCTATGCTTAACGGAAATTATTAGAAATTCATATTGTGTCTGCGTCCATGTTCGACATAATCTCATTATGCGAAATACACTCATTCAATATCTCGCCATATTAACAGTGCGGATAACACCGTTCCATTCTAAATGGGAATGACATGTATTAATAATGTTTTAATTAAAGATTCGAACTTTAATTAAATTCATTATGAACGATTATTTTTGATTATTATCCTTAAACATTATCCTCTTGTATATAACACTTATATACAATGTTTAAGGTTACATAAATAATCAAGGAATTTTATTTGATATTCATAAAATATTCATAAATATATGCACATAAAATGATGAATAAACTATTTTATTAAATAATAAATATCCTTTTACATCTCATGCTTTAGGACACTATTCCCAACAATCTCCCACTTGTCCTAAAGCAGGTGTGTCATGTCTCTAATCCCAAATCCATCTAAGTGCCGATCAAAAACATTCAATGGCAATGTCTTGGTGAGCGGGTCGACAAGGTTGTCCCTCGACGCGATCTTGTAACCGCTACATCGCCTCTATCTACAATGTCTCGATCGGGTGATATTTCCTTTCTATATGTTTCGCACTCTTATGGCTTCTAGGTTCTTTTGAATTAGCCACCGCTCCCTTTGTTGTCACAAAGAGAGCTTAATTGGCTTATCCATATCCGGAACAACTTCGGATCGGTTAAGAACTTCACGAGCCATGTAGCTTCTTTTGCGGGTCGGGTTCAAGCGCAACATATTAAACTTCCATGGTAGAGTCAGCAACACACTTTTGCTTTATACTTCTCCATACCACGGCTCCTCCATTAAGAGTGAACACAGATCCGGATGTCGACCGTTGACTATCTCTATCGATTGGAAATCGTATCTGTTTATCCGGTGAGAGACGGATCTTCTCCGAATATACTAACATATAGTTTCTCGTTCTCCTAAGATACTTGAGAATACACTTCATTGCAACCCAATGATCTAATCACGGGTTGGACTGGTAGCGATCGACTACTCCCCTTTGCATAGCGGATATCGGTCTTGTACACAACATGGCATACATAAGGCTTCCCACGGTAAGGCGTGAGGGATACCTTCTCATATCTTCTTCCTGCTGCGGGGTCTTAGGACATTGCTCTTAGAAAGATGAATACCATGCCTAGAAGGCAAATTCCCTTTCTTGGAGTTTTGCATCGAATACCTAGACAACACTTTGTCTATATAAGATGCTTGTGATAACGCCAAAAGCTTTTTCTTGCGATCTCGAATAATCTTGATCCCAAGAACATAGCTTGCCTCTCCCAAATCTTTCATTTGGAATTGGCTAGCTAACCACTCCTTTACATCTGTCATCATTCCCACATCATTCCCTATGAGTAGGATGTCATCGACGTAAAGAATTAAGAAGACCACTTTCTCTTCTTTCTTGTACTTGTAGACGCATGGTTCATCAATGTTTTGATCAAATCCATAAGACTTTACAGCCTCATCAAACCTGATGTTCCATGATCTAGAAGCCTGCTTCAGTCCATAAATGGACCTTTGCGGTTTTGAGACTTTCTTTTGTTGGCCTTCCACTATGTAACCCTCTGGCTGATCCATATAGATGGTTTCATCAAGATAGCCATTCGGAAAAAGGCGTCTTGACGTCCATCTGTCATATCTCATAGTCAAAATATGCCGCAATGGCCAGGAGTATCTGGATGGACTTAAGCATGGCTCTTGGAGAAAGTTTCCTCATAGTCAACTCCCTCCTTTTGGGTATAACCCTTAGCCACTAGCCTTGCTTTAAAAGTCTCTACTTTTCCATCCGCTCCTCTCTTTCTCTTGAAGATCCACTTGCATCCAATGGGTTTTACCCCTTGGGTAGATCTACAAGTTGCCGGACCGAGTTAGAGTGCATAGACTCCATCTCGAGTTTCATAGTCGCTTGCCATTCTTCCTTATCAGAATCATCCATTGCATCCTTAAAGGTCGATGGATCCTCCTTACCGTCATCGGCATTGACGATTTGGGCTTCCCCTGGTATAGCGGTCGGGTAACTGCACACCCTCCCACTCTGACGAGGTGCCGTGGGAGTGCGATCAGGAAGCGTGGTCTTTTCTGCGAGTGGTCCGACAACTCTTGTCGAATGTGGTCCAATCTCATCGGAAAGTAACTTTTCTAATACTATCTTACTTACGGGCTTGAAATCTATCATATAGTCATGCTCCGGAAATGTGGCATTTGTCGATACAAACACCTTTTGATCCGCTTGACTATAAAAGCAGTTCTCCTCTTGTCCTTTGTGGGTATCCCACAAAGATGCATACTCGACCTTGGGTCCAACTTCCCGGTCTTTTGCCTCAAAGACGTGTCTTTGGACTCCCCATATGCGAATGTGTCTCAAACTAGGTTTTTGACCATTCTACAACTCTAGGGGTGTCTTAGGTATAGATTTAGATGGAACTAGATTCAGAATATACATAGCGGTTTTTTAGGGCATAACCCCAAAAAGAAGTAGGCAAAGTGAAGAATAACTCAACATTGATCTTATCATGTCAAGCAAAGTTTGATTTCTCCTTTCGGCCACACCATTCTTTGTGGTGTACCGGTGCGATCAATTGGGATACCACACCTTCTTCAATCAAGAAATCCCCGAACTCTTGGTCTAGGTATTCACCCCTCGATCCGATCGAAGTGTCTTGATTGGTTTACCTAATTGTTTTTCAACTTCTACGCTCGGAATTCTCTAAACTTTCCAAAAGTTTGATTTCCGTTGCATCGTAAACATAACCATATCTTGAATAGTCGTCAATAAAAGTGACGTAATATTCGTAGAAGCTCCTCTAGCTTGGACGTTTAACGGTCCACATACATCTGAATGTATCATTTGTAGGGGTTACGTAGCTCTTCTTTGCTTTTGTTGTAAAAGGTCTCTTGGTCATTTTACCTTCCAAACAAGATTCACAAACTGGAAGCTCGCCAACTTTTAGCTCGCGCAAAGGACCATCCTTTACTAGTCTTTCAATCCTATTTAGGTTAATGTGACCAAGTCTAAGGTGCCACAGATATGTGTTATTTTCGTGAGAAATCTTTTGCTTTTTATTCTTAGGTTCGGCAACTCTGAACATTTCAGTGTTAAGCAGTGAGTTAGGTATTGGTTTTATACAATATAAACCATCATCCAGACGTCCAGAACAAATATTTAAACCATTTTGAGAAATATGAACAAATTCATTATCAAAATAAACTTTAGATAATTGTTCAAATAATTTGGCCACAGAAATCAAATTTCTGCGAATGTCTGGAATAAAATAAACATTGTTCAAAACTAAAAATTTATTTTCCCTAAAACGAAGTCTAACTTCTCCCAATGCTTTTGCCGAAACTCTTGCGCCATTGCCTACTTTCATCGTGTAGTCCCCATCGGCTAACTCAGTGTAAGAACTAAGACTTTGCAAAGAAAAACAAACATGATTAGTTGCTCCCGAATCAATTATCCAGGCTGAGGTATCACCCTCTACTAAACATGTTTCAAGAACTAGTGAATCTGATTTACCTTGTTCTTTTTTCTCATTCGCTTTTCCCTGGTTCTAGTTTTTCCTTTTGTTTTTACTAGAACTTCTTGGAACTACAACATTTGCTTCTCCTCCCCTTCTTTTGTTGGTGGATTCGAAGTTTTGCAGGTCATTCATGAGTTCAGTGAGATTGCACTTCTTTTTGTTCATAACAAAGTTGTTCACGAACTCATGAAAGTCAGGGGATAGGCTTTCCAGGATGATGCCAACTTGGGTGGCTTCATCGATTCTGGCACCATTGAGCTCCGCATCGTGGAGGTGATCAATCATGTTCAAAACATGTGCCTTGGTGAAGAACCTTTCTTCATCTTATCGTTCATGAAAGCCCTTACGACATCCAAAGCGAGCCTTTTTCGGAAGGAGCGCCGAACATGGCTTCTAGAGACTCCATTATCTCATAAGCGGTCTCCATCTCCTCATGCTTCTTCTGCGGCACATCGCTCATCTTGGCCAGCATAAAGCACTTTGCTTTATTGTTGGCCTTGATCCAGCGATCAAAAGGCTCCCTTGCGGTTTTGGATGCATTAGCCATGCGGGTTGGGAGGACATTCCTCCGCTAGGACAAACTTATAGTCTTCGCAGACCAATAGTATGTTCATGTTACTTTTCCACTTAGCATAATTATCACTGTCTAATTTTTCACTCGCTATAGTGTGATTATGGAATTCGACATATTGCTGGGAGTAAATAGAGTATTCATCTAATCAATTTATGTGCATGAATATCAAGGCATGTTAATTTTGGCACAATTAAATATGATGCATGATGCACATGAAAAATACATAAATCATGTTTTAATTCTGGGTGCCAACGATAATTCAATTTACCACGATTATAGTGCCGCCGTAGGGTAGGTCAAAATATCGCAAATTGAACCGAGACCTTCTCAATTAATAAATATAATCAAAATATCTCATATTTTCATATTTATTAACTACCGCTAATTTTGGTCAAAAATATAATCAACAATTTGATTATATCTCCATGAGTGTAACCGATCATTTGATTCTCTGAGACTTAACTCCGGAGTGCCGCCATAGGGTAGGTCAAACCGAAATACATCCTTGAATCCTATCGCTAGGAAGTCAACCTTGTTATTGATCCGAAAGAACACTTTCCGTAGGGAGTGCGGAATCGGTGCCTTTGTGAAGCCCCTTTCGAATCTCACGGTGTTGAACTAATGATGGAGACCCAGTGGGTCGTATTGTCATACAACCCTCTCCCACTCATTATTTTGCAAATATGTATTTTGTTTGAAAAACATCTCATGATTTTCAATTCGAAAAATAAACAATTTATTTTTTTCGGATATGTGAAATTCAAAATTTAACTCTTAAATTTAATTTCACATGTAACATTATTTTGCAAATCAATTTTGCAACTTAAATCAATTTAATCATATTAAATCGATTTTCAATAAGATAGTTCTTATTTTTATTTTATTTTTCTAAAACACTTTTTTATAATAAATAAAATAAATAATAACAATTGCGCGTGTATGCATGGCATGTTATAAAAAACATATGAGTAGGCACATTATATCTACATGGCATGTTATATGCATGGACATATATAATATATAATTATCAACATAAAATATAAATATATGCAATCAACTATTGAGATGGATTTGACCGGGTCCCATGGAAAAATAAATTACAACTCAATCGAATCGAATAAATAAATAATAAATATCCTTTTACATCTCATGCTTTCAGGACACTATTCCCAACATGTGGGTAAAGCAAAAATCAGGCTAAGGCTCAAAGGGGACATTCAAGGGATATAATCCAAAAGGTAGGCATAGAAAGGCTCAATCGATCCAAAAGAATGCCTAAATCATTTCTCCGCTGATTAGCTAGCCTAGGATTTCGCCTTGAGTTTCCCTAAGTTGAGTTCTAGAATCCTTAATGTACCATGAACTTAATTAATTGAATAATTTTCTTCTAGGTCCCCAAATGGCTAGTGATAAGGTCTTTTCTTGCGAGAACTAGAGTGTTTCATGCTCACCAATTGTCAAGCACACAGAATTCACAAACGACACTTTGCACAAAAACTCAGGAAAATCAAGAGATAATATCATCATTGGTTCATTGATCACCAGGAGTAGAAAAACAACTCATAAAAAAAAACACAAAAAACTAACAACACAAACTGAATAACAAGTATTGATATAATACAATAGTTCCCCCCCCCCACACACACACACACACACACACACACTTACATATTACATTGTCCTCAATGTTAATGAATTAGAAACAGACAATGAAAATGTAATTGAAGAATACGGGAGGCGAGATATGACTCTCGCCTCCTAAGGGTGATCGTCATCCATGTCATGTGGAGGTGGTGGTGGTTGGAAAGCGACTTTCTTCTTTGTGGATTCTTTGGACTGCGGTTGCTGCTGGAAGTCCGGCCAATAAGTACTCCGGATGTGCGCAGGGAAAGGAGGGACATGGGGATAGCTGTCGACGCCGAGACCCGCATCAGTGCGAGTCTGGGCCAGTGCTTTCTCCAATGATGCCAAGCAAGCGGCGTGGTGCTCTGCCAACTCAATGATCAGCTTCCTGGTCAAGGCGGATTGACTCTGGAGATCGACAATCTGCTCCTCATGCCGATCAACCCGGCTAGCTAAGACCTCGTGAGACGTAGGGGCTGTCTGCTTCCGCTTTGACTGTGGGGGCTGCGATGGTCCTGCACCTCCATCGTGCTCTGAACACGCCCGGCCGAGAGCTATCCGCATGATGCTGTTGAGATCAAAAGCCCGAATGGGCTTCTCAAGGTGAGCATCCGGCAGGGTCACTCCAGCGTTCAGAAAAAGCTCTGTCAGCAGCGACGGGAATGGGAGGCTAATGCTGTTTTTCTGCAGGGCATTGTGAATACTGCTATTGATGATGGCCCCCACATTCAAGGGCCCTCCCTGCTCGATTGCCAGTAAGATCAAGGCCCTATCTTTTGTAACCTCCGATATGTGGGTCGAAGGAATAAGCCTTGAGCATACAAAATGGAACCACACCTTGGTGTAGTTCGCCAAATAACGAGCCTCAAAGGTGGATTCGGTGTTTTGCTTTATTGTCCACCTCGCAGGCCCATCGCAAAGGGCTTCCAAGATTTCCTGCGGATCTCGGTCTGGCAAGTCTTGTTGCTGATCAGAATTGAGGGTGGGGATGCCAAAGTGATTGTTAATCGTCTCGGCATCAAATTTGATCACAAGCCCCCTCACCTTGGTCTTGTTCCTGGTACACTTTTTCGCGTTCGCGAAAAATTCGCGAACGAGAGTAGTGGACCCCGCTGCCGGCTCAGAACAAAATTTTTCCCAGCCCCTGTCCTAATAACATTCATGATGCCAGGCGGTGGTCGCCATTTCTTATGTCGAAACCCCTTTCTCGAATGCAGGCACAGGTGTAATGATAGGGGAAAATATTCGATCAAAATCGGACGGTCCGGTATTTGACCGTAATTATTCTCGGGCAGAAAGTAGTAGAAATATTGATGTAATCGGGGAAAGTGTTATGTAGAAACTTTATATACGGGGTAAAATCACCCGAAAAGTGTAAAGTTATAATACGAATATTATTCTGAGAGAAAATTCGTAAATATCGAGTTGTGAATAGTAAAATATCGGTTAAAAGTTAGAAATTTTAACGGTATATTTTAGTTATGAAAATCGAAATATTTGGTAAATGACCAAATGACCAACTTGAAAAAAAGAGTAGAAATATTAGAAGTAAGGAAAATGACAAAAGTTCCAAATGCAATTTTCCCGAGTCGGTTAAAGCGGGAAACTATTTAAAAAAAACGAAAGTACCGTGAGGGTACGCGTTTTTGGGCAGTCTGGATTGTTTAAAATGAAAATTTCAGAAAAAGAAATTGACTATTGAGATACCCAAGAGAAGTGGGTTGAATATGAGAAATTTGACCCGGGGTGCTCGGCGAATCCGGAAAAGCAATATAGAACCTGCACTTAGGGTGTGCAATTATCGGTACGGGAAAGAGACTCGTTTTGAAAAACGGAAAGTTTGGTCTCGACAAGAAAAATGTGAGGAACACGGAACCACTTAAATTAAGTGTGAAACTTAATTAGAATTAGTCAAATTAAATTATAGAAATTAAAGTGATTTCTTTAATTTAATTTAGAAAGTAATGTAAGATATTTTTAGAAATATTATTATAATATTCATTATTACATTAAAGAGTCCTACGGAAGCACATTAGAACACAAAGTGTTCTATTTTCCTAAGGGTGGCCGAGAGACTAGAGAAAAGAGAGAGAAAAGAGAGAAAATCAAGGGAAAATCAAGGAATCACCTGTTTTTGCCGAAATTTCTTCCGTTCAATCCGGTGGAAATATAACCCGAGGCATTCTAGTGGAGAATCTCAACTTTTCAAGGTAAGATTTCGGATTTTTCATGAGAAATTGCTTGTTTTTTTTCGTTTTTGTGAATAGTAACTCATCTCGGGAAAAATCCAGAAATGAAAAAAAAAAAACCGAGGTTTTGTCGGGGACTACGATAGGAGTTTAATGTGCAAGTATTGAAAGGATTGAACAATTTTTTTTGGATTTACACTAAAAATCCGAAAATCCCTAGAAATGGAGGAAATGTATTTTTGTTCAATTTATGTAGCAATTTGTGTTCGGGAATGTGAATCGGACTACGGTGTACCGAAATCGAAGTAAAACGAGTTATTGAAAACTCGGGAAATGAGGAAAATTAAGGCGAAACTCACGAAATTTCCTAAAATCTAGTTAGCAAGCAATGAGTTAGGCATCCGATTCTAGTGAATGGATAACAGTTTTAAACCTCGGAAACGAATAGATTAAGATTCGTAAACCGAGATACACGAATATGTGTAAATTGCCTCTTGAGCTAGAATTCGCCTTAAGGGGAAAAAAAAGTCCATAAATGAGTTTGAAATTAGATTTAAGAATCTAAGTATGAGGAATTGTGATTGGAATAGGGAATTGATACCTATTTCCATGAAACAGTTTTGGCACGAGAGCCAAGCAACAAGAAAGAACTTCAAACAAGCGGGTATCCTAGCGGATTACCGGTAAGTATAGACATATATGTTTGTGCGGACTCGAGTAAGGCTGCAGATTAGACTTAGAACATTAATTTACTTATGTTCCTAAGTCTATATGATTACATGTGATTATACATGTTTGGAGGGCTTAATGCTCTAGATTTACGAAGGCGACATATGGTTACCCTTATGCATAGTTACAAATCGACGGGTCGTCGGCCTCCGCAAGGGAGGAAAATCTCAAAGAGTAGAGATTCGACTTGACCGCATGATAAGTAATGAGCCGATAAAGTAAAAGACCGACGGGTCGTCGGCCTCCGCAAGGAGGAAATCTCCGAGTAGAGATTCGACTAGACCAGCCAGTAAAGTAAGAACAGAAAAGATAGAAAGTAGTTTAAAGCATGTTTCACACGAGCATATTTGCATCATAACTCTTAATGTAATTTCTATTAGTTTATGATGTATGCATGTTTATACTTGCTGAGCGTTAGCTCATCAGTTTACTCGTGTGCAGGTAACAAAGGTAAGCAGCCAGTCATATAGTGGTTTGCTTGATGGACATGCGGAGGCAAGGGTGGCGGAAATGTCATGGGTGCACGGGAGTGGTCTTTACTACGCTCGCTTAGAAATTAAATTCCGCTGCAAATAAATGTAATATAGAATGATAGTATGTATGTTTAGTTCTAAGAAGAAGATATTACAACCATTGTCTTAGTAAAGAACAACGGATTGTAATAAGTTAAGACAAGTTTCGGGAACTAGTATGATACCGAATCTTTAAAGTAATGGCAAGATGTGCTATTAGGGTATCAACATCACATGTTAAGAACCCGATGGCCAAAGTAAAGAAAAAAAAATTTACTCGCACATGAACGTAAATTAAAGAGACAATAGTCTAACATTGAATAATGGATTAGACTATAGCTTAGCCCATTAGTAGAGTAGTATAAGGAACGGCGACCGCGCCGCGAGGGCGCGGGACGTCACAACAGGTCTTATTGTGTTGTTCATATTGTTCCTGCGCATCCTTTGACACAAAATGAACAATATCATACTCGGGAGGAGGCACTGCTGGGTCAGGGGATTCTAAAGTGGCAGGGGCGAGTGGGCAATTGCTAGAGCTTGCCCTAAACTTCATCCGGTTGGCAGTTGTCTTCCGTGGCATTTTTTTTTTTTTTTTTCTTACCGGCAGCCCAAAGTTCACTAAACAAAAAAAAAAAGCCCTCAAGTTTCACTCGAAATTCCGATTCTTCCCTCTTTTATTTTTTTTTCACCATGAACGCCCAATCTCCAAAAATAAATTCGGCAGAATTTCCCCTAAAAATCTAGTGTTTTCCGTGCTCAGAAATGTAAGTTTCACAAGTGCTCGAACTCCCTAGAGAATTCGAGGCCCAGACAAATCCAAATTTGAGGAAAAACGCAAAAGAAACACTTACTTGATGCCATGTAGAAGTGAGAGAAATTCAGATGAAAAGCATCAAGATCTCCACTAGATTCGCTGCCGAAGTGAGAGTATTGGGTGATTGAAGATGAAGAGTGAAAATTGTTGGTTGCCGAATCGAATTCGGCGGCGTAAACACAGCGGAAAGGCGGATCGTGTATAACAAAAATTTTCATAAAACTTTTGAGATACTCTATAGATTATATTAATTTATGCACCAATAAATTAATCTCATTAATTTATAAGATTCAAGGATCAACCAAAAAAAAATACCTTGTAGCCGACTCGGATGATATCTTGATTTTCTTTGACCACGAACAGTCCTAGCTCCAAGCTTTTGTGTTTAGAACACCAAAGTCTTCCACGTCAATTCCTTGATTCCACGTAGACGTGTGTGTGGGCACACGTGAGACAAAACGGTTTCTTAAACACTCGAATTTCCACAAACACCAACGCATGCACGATGTGGAATTTTTGGAGAAAAAATGTTTTTCACTCTTTTCCCTATGAGAAATTTCGGCCACCTCTAGGGAAACTAGGGCTAAAAGTGTTTCAAAAATTGTCTCACAATTTTTCATTTATCTCATATTTAAAGAGAAGAAGTCAATCTTCAAAATAGGATCAAATCCTTATCTCCAATTTTGAATTTGGAACAAAAAATCCCTTCCCCTTATCCCTTTGATGGCCGGCCACCCTAGGGTTTTATCCCTTTGTGTGTGGCACCTAAATAAGATAAGGAAGGAAGATATTTTATCCATTATCCAGTAGTTCAATTTTAATTGATTCAAATTGAATTTAAGTCAAACTTAAATTAATTTGAATTCTAAATTAAACAACTTATCAAATAAGTTTAAATGGATAAATCTAGATATGTTCAAATTCAAATTTAAATAATCTCATTATTTAAATAATAATTAATTCTCAATTAATTATTCTTGAGTAGTTAATTTTAGAATTCCGTAATTCTAAAATTCCTATTTTGCCCTTTGTGTCTGGTAGAATTACAAGGACGACGCGGGGACTAATGGACCTATAATTCTGAGCTCCAATAAAATTAATAATTAATTAAACACTTTAATTAATTAATTAATTCTATTAATTCCAATAGTTACTCCACTATAAACTTGGAATTGCACTCTCAGAATTATAGACATTAATTACTTCTAAACTGTGAAGTGTCCATTTGATATAGCCATTGCATATAGATCGATCCTCCATAAATAATTCATAATTAGAGTCAGGTAGAATCCGTTAACCTCTCTAATTACATCTTTATCCTTGAGTACCATTGATTCTCTAATGGATAGTGATTCATAGAACAAATTCATGAACCAGAGCACTCTTACTAATCCAAGTACCGAATCAACACTCAAGAGAATTATTTATCTGCTTCTTTCTCAAGAAGGAATGGATTCCATCTCGTATAATAACATTCCCAGCTACCTATTTCATTATGTCTCCAAAATACAAGGAATAGGATTCAGGGTCTCGGAATCCGTACCGAGTAAATCAAAAGACATAAATCCATAAATAGGAGTTTGTTAAGAACTCAGGATTAAGATCATTCTATATATGACCACCGGTAGACTCAATTAGAATTTCTATGCTTAACGGAAATTATTAGAAATTCATATTGTGTCTGCGTCCATGTTCCACATAATCTCATTATGCGAAATACACTCATTCAATATCTCGCCATATTAAACGGGCAGATAACACCGTTCCATTCTAAATGGGAATGACATGTATTAATAATGTTTTAATTAAAGATTACGAACTTTAATTAAATTCATTATGAACAATTACTTTTGATTATTATCCTTAAACATTATCCTCTCGTATATAACACTTATATACCATGTTTAAGGTTACATAAATAATCAAGGAATTTTATTTGATATTCATAAAATATTCATAAATATATCCACATAAAATGATGAATAATCTATTTTATTAAATAAATAATAAATATCCTTTTTACATCTCATGCTTTTAGGACACTATTCCCAACAAAAATTTGGGAGGATTTGAGAGAATTTGATAGGATTTTTGGCTAAGAAAAAGTTGGGTTGGTTGAAAATTTTCGGAAGAGGCGGAAATGGGGGCTAGGGTTTCCCCTGAAAAATTCCTAAATTGGCTACAGCGCGGACACGCGCTGCAGCCTGTATCTTTTTCATCGTTGGTTTTTTTTTTATTTTGCCGATGCGTGCTTAAGCGCGCTATTTTCACGCTGCAGCCTGCATCTTTTTTCTGTCTCGTATTTCCGTCTTAACATAGGTCTGATTCAACACTTTCCCCTGGAAATCTACCTCTGGAAATTTTCTAACCTCCAATGACCTGCAATCAACCACACATATATTTTTTTAACAACTCTTGCTATCAAATTGTGCTAGAAAAAAAAAACTAATAACACCCAAACATCTACAAAATAACTCAATGTTAAATAAGTAAAAAAAAATTAAACTAAAATAAAAAACAAGTAAAGGGATAGAAACCTGGGTTGCCTCCCAAGAAGCGCTTGATTTAACGTCCCTAGCTGGACATGAACACGACTTCACCCTCCTGGTTCTCGCTCGATAGTACCGAATGAGGACACAAGCTTGATTTTAAATGGTCCAGACCATCTTGACTCCACTTTTTCGGGGGAGAGCTTCAATTGAGGGTTGAAAAGCAGGACGCGTTGACCCGGAGTGAGATCTTGCCATGAGGTTCGCTGGCCGTGCTTCTTCTTGAGTTTCTTTTTGGCCACCACTTTTTCATTGTTCAACTTTTTCAGGGTTAGGGAATTGGTAGGACCATTCCCAAAAGAATCTTTCAGCGCAACTTCTTGAGTGAACTCCTTGATACAAGATTTCACTTCCTCCACTCGGTTGCAAGTTGGCCTTTCATGTGGAGACCGCTTGGGATTTAAGATGTTGAAGATGGCTTTCTCCTCATTGACCCTTAGAGTCAAGTTCCCACTGTGTACATCTATTAAAGCCCTTCCAATAGCGAGGAAAGGCCTTCCAAGGATAATGGGGATTTCTTGATCTTTTTCCATGTCCAAAACAACAAAATCCACCGGGAAGATGAACTTATCCACCTTTACTAGTACATCTTCTATGATTCCCCATGGGTAGGTAATGGACCTATCCGCCATTTGCAACGACATGGTTGTAGGGGTGACCTCTCCAAGCCCAAGTTTTCGGAACACCGACAAAGGCATGAGATTTATGCTTGCCCCTAGGTCGCAAAGAGCTCTCTCAAAAGTTGACCCTCCAATTGTACATGGAATGGTGAAACTACCGGGGTCTTTGAACTTTTGCGGTAGCTTCCGTTGGAGGATTGCACTACACTCCTCCGTGAGTTTGACTGTCTCATAATCCTCCAAACGTAGTTTGGCATTTGCTCAAGGGCGTCTGCAAATGGAATATTAATTTGGATCTTTTTGAAGATATCCAAAAACTTTGAAAATTGATCATCCATCTTCTTCTTTTGAAATCTTTGGGGCAATGGGAGCTTTGGTTGAAAGGTAGGAGGATTGTCCGGAAAAGAAATTGACCCTGGATTCACTTTGGGTGCTTCCTCCTTTTTCTCCTCATCACTATTCTTCTTCACAAGCTCTTCCACCGGTGTGGTGTTCTCTTCGACAACTTTCTTATTTTGAGGAATGGGGCTTTCAACTTCCCTTCCACTTCTCAAGGTGACTGCGTTACATTGTTCCTTGGGGTTTTCATAGTGTCACTAGGAAAGTTCCTAGATGATAAGCTCTTCATTGAGTCAGCAAGTTGGCCAATCTGTGTCTCCATAGTCTTCATAGTAGCGCTCATGTTTGTGCAATGAGTCTCGATACTATCAAGTCTAGCCTCATCTTTGTTGAACCGCCCCCTGGTTTCTACAATGAACGTGCTCAATAGGTCTTCTATCGACGGCTTGCTTTGAGATAACGGCTGGCTAAACCCTGGAGGAGGTTGCAACACATTCTTGTTGTTGCCATATGAAAAGTTTTCATGGTTTCAGTGCCCTGGGTGATAGTGAGTTGGCAGGTTGCTCGGCATGTTATTGCTTCGGTAGTTGAAGTTTTTGTTGTTCACATATTGCACCTATTCAGTATCACTGCTTTCACCCCCAAAGGACGTACCTGTGACCACAGCTGCTGCCTTACTAGATGATGCTTCCCTCATGGTCAGCTCATATATCTTGTTGGTTAGAGCTGATACTTGTGCTGAAAGGGCTACCAACGGGTCAACCTCATGCATACCTGCAGCTCTCTTCACACTTGACCGCTCACTCGGCCATTGGGCATTGTTGGAGGCCATCTCCTCCAGTAATAATTCGACCTCCTCGTAGGTCTTGGACAACATCATCCCACCTGCTGCCGCATCAACAATCGTCCTGGTTTGTCCGTTCAGACCATTATAGAAGATTTGGATTTGGAAACAGTCCTGGTATCCATGCTGCGGGTATTTTCTAATCAACTCCTTAAAGCGCTCCCAGGCCTCATAGAGAGGCTCAAAGGCCAGCTGTCTAAACTGTGCAATCTCGCTCCTCAGATGAGCGGTCTTTGATGGAGGAAAGAACTTGGTAAGAAACTTCTGCGCCAAATCTTCCCACGTGTCTATACTACCCGCTTGAACTGATTGGAGCCAACCCCTCGCCTTGTCCTTAAGTGAAAAAGGGAACAGGTGCATTCGATAATGTCTGGTCCACAACCATTCATCTTGATGGTGTCACGGATCTCCGGGAACATTGCTAGATGCACATTGGGGTCTTCACAAGGCAACCCCCATATTGGTTCTGTTGAACCATATTTATTAATGCAAAGCTTTGTTCAAAATTGTTCATTAATTAATCGCCCGCCACCGATGCCCGAATAATTCTCATTAACCACAGGCCTAAAGCAATCTCTCAAAGCTCTTTGTTGGTTGTTGTTATTACCCTCTGCCATTGCTCGGTTTCTGTTCAAATGTTCCCTTCTTAATCTTGAAATAGTTCTCTCAATTTCAGGGTCCAAAGGGACAATCTCCAAGCTACGGACTCGGCGCATAAACTGCAACCAAAAGGATAGGTGAAAGAAATTTAATTAACAAAAATTAAATCAATAAAATACAGAAAAAGGTCTAAATTAAAATCAATCTATTTCACAGCAATATTAACTTAAATCCTAAGTTGCCAATCCCCGGCAACGGCGCCAAAAACTTGATACGTAGTAAATTTTTATTGTAAACTTTGCTAAGAATAGCGTATGTGCTCGCAAGTGTACGAATCGCGAAGTAATAATGATCCGAAGATCGAGTATCGTCCTCTAGGATTGTTAATTAGGAAAGAGCTAAGTATTGCTATTAATCTAAATCAATTTTATCTAGACAATATAGAATAAGGGAATTAAAACTAAATTGAACAACGTAACTAATTGAAATATGCAATCAACGGATGCCAAAATGAATTGGATTGAAGGAATCTCTGTGATAAAATGAGCTAGGGGGAATTTGACTTCACCTAATTATGCTATATTTATCTAAATCTGTCACTTATTGATGTGTTACTTCCAATCTTAAATCATGGGTACTAAAATAATCTCACTCCCTCTCCCGAGTACTAAGTGAAATAATATGCTAAATTAATTAAACTAATATCCCTATTAATTTAACCAATTATGCATTCATTAAGTTTTGCCCATATTTGATCTCCTAAGGTTATACTAGCCTCCCGACTCAATATCTCCTTAGGTTGCATCTCTTATTTCTCAACGTATGTAATTAAATCTCCCAAGTCTAATTTCATACATCTAAGGTCTCTAATCTAATGGGTAATTAAATTAGAAATTAAGCACAAGAGATACAAAAGATTTGAGTATAACACATTCAATAAGCAAACAGATTCTTAAAATAAAGCTTTCATTAAATTAGATCAAAACCCCCCTAGCGTGAGGAGTTTAGCTATCCATGCTCAAAATCAAATACACAATTACAAAATACAAAAAATCCATAGTTAAAGCAGAAAATTAAATGATAATTCAAGAAATACAAAAGGGAGAAAGTAATGAAAAACTCCTGATGAATAATCTCCTCTGAAGCCTTCAAACTCCTTGAATCCCCTTGAAAATCTCCAGAAAAGTCCTTGGTTCCAGCTGCTTTTTCTTTGGTTCTAGGGTTCCTGCCGTGTCTGCTTTCAATCACCTATCTCTCCGTTCTCCTTCATTTCTGTTCCCTTTTTCCTTTTATATGATGCACAACTCTCCAAATTCGAGAAAGGCGCGCTGTAGCCCATGGGTGTACGCTGCTAGGAGGTAGGGTTTCCAGGTGCGCGCCTAAGCACACGGACGTGCACTTCAGTGCGCGCCTCAACGGTTCTGGAATACGCGCCTAAGCGCGCATTGACTTGCGCCTAAGCGCGCGTCTCACTGGCTCTTGGATGCACGCTTAAGTGCGCATTGAACTGCGCCTAAGTGCATACGGCTGTGGTAGGCGTGCTGCAGCGCACGTTGGTGCGCTGCAGCCTGTAGCTCACTTGCTCCCTGGATTGTTCTCTGGAGGTCGCAGGCTGTAGCTTGCTTCTCGTACGCTGCAGCGCGCACAAATTGGAGATTTTCACGGACTTTTTATCTTTTTCACTTGATTTTCGCCACTTTGCAAATCCTACAAAATAGATTAACGCAAACGTAAAACTAGTGACAAATTAACTGAAATATGCTCAAAAACTACAATAAATGATGGGGATAAATTGATGAAAAATCCACTTATCAGAGGCATTCAAGTTATAATCATGGTGTCGCGGGGGACCTTGCAAACCCTCACATCCCAATGATTGCGCACAAGTGGTATGCGAGCACTTGGGCCCATCAGTAAGAAAGATAAAATAAGATAATAAGACTATGATAAGACATCATAATTAAGCATAATCAGCTCATGCATATTTATTCATGTGTACTTACAGTTATTTTGTGAGATATAGTTCCTACTTGCTGAGTGAAAGCTCAATCAGATATGTTCATGCTGTAGGTAAGAAACCTATCAGCAATTCTTGAAGTGCAATGGCGAGCGGCGGACGAATGGTGGAGATGAGAATGGATACTGCTCACGCAGTTATCTTCTGCAGTAAGTTTAAGAAAAATCATGTATATGTCTATATGATTCAAAGGTTTTAAGCATGTATGTTTAAAAAGTATACGTACATATGTATGTTAAGAAAATCGAGGTTGTAGCTAACAACCCTAGTTTTGAGTATTTAAGTTTTAGAACGTTGCAACAGTGCATGCAACAAATAAACGAATTTTAAACATGACGATTTAAATGATTGATTTTAAAAGGACTTTAAGATGTACTTGAATTTAAGATTTCTCACGAAATCCATTTTAAAGTCAAATTAAATGGCCCAATTGAATTGGCTAGTTTTAGAAAGACTTTTAAAGAGTATTTGAAACAAGAGTTCAAACACAGCTCCATTTGAAAATTATTTCTAGAAGGTTTTATCTTAATTGAAATTAAGAAAAGCTTTAAGAAATTCAGTGATTTATTCTTTTGAAATAATTGTTACGAATTATGAAAGTATTCCTTCTTATGTTAAAAAAAAATGTTCCGCAAATTTTAAGAAATGCTAGTAAGTACAAGTTAAAAACTAAGTTACGGTGGCGGCCTCATAGGAGGATCGTCACACAGAACAAGTTGTGTTTCTACTTACTCATTTAAATTGCGGGCAGAAGGTCGTCTATACGAATTTTTCGAACGCCGCATCATCTGCAAAAGAAAGATATAATTCAACACTAGCTAAAAATTTAGCTAGTACCTCATGAGCATATTGTGCATCGTATGTAAAATTTTGCAACCGTTATGAGGTGAGTAATAGTGTTTGTTAGCGGGAGTCCACACTCCCACCTTGGTGCAACGGTAGACATGTTTTCTAATGTCTATCTAGATGACCAATACTCCTACCCTTTTTACTAGAAACGTGTTTTTTACAATATTTACATACCACACGAATTTCCATTTCACCAATTTTTGGATTTAGTCGGGGCTCCTCTGTGAAATGCTGACATGCAAGAGCAGATTGTAGTCTTTTTCTCCTATTACGTTCTCCAATTTCCTTATTGTGCACTAAAGCATTATCAACTAGAGCAGTTTTCGATTCAGTGGGGGTGGGGTTGTAAGCCAACATTTCATCCTTGAAAAATGGCTAATCACCAAGCTCAAAGAGAGCAGTGAAATCAGAGAAATTTAATGCGGCTATTTTCTGAAAATTGATTGAACTTTGTAAATAAAAGAGCAAGAAAATGAGTAATCGTGAGAGAAAAGTTTAGAATCAAAATCAAAGAGACAAGATAAGAGATAGAATGAGAGTGAGATGAGAAGTTGAGAGTGAATTATTGTGTTAGATTTAGGGTGGGGTTGAGAGATATTTATAGGGGATTTTTAGGCATATTTTCGGCTTGTGGGGCCCAACAGTCGGGCCAAATTCGAGCTTGGGCCAGGCCTCCAACTTTAAGGGCTAGGGTCAGACCTGGGCTGCTGGCTGAGAAGCCACTACCCAACCCTAGTCCATCAAATGGAACGGGCCGACACGACCCGTAATAGTACCGTAACAAGCCGTGCCAAATTCGATACTATTATGGCCTGGCCCGAGATCCATTTGACAACTCTAATGACACCCACTCAAATCCCTCACTGCTAGCCGACTTAACCACAATGTGGTGCTGTGGCATAGTCAGATCTAGCCCTATCTGAAGTGGTCTAGCACCTAAATGACACTGTGGGCATTCAAGTGCCAGTGTGGAGAGTATATTCCATTCTACAAACATATTCACGTTAACATAAACAACATGATTTGTTGAAATGCAGCTGTTAGAGAAAAATTGTGCTTTATATTAAGGTCCCGTTTATTTCATTAATTCGAGTTTAGAATTTGAGTTTTATTACAATAAAAAGTTCTCATAAACAGTTACATTAAATTATTTTGCTACAATAAAAAACTCTCACATAAAATAACATCTCAACTAGAATTAAAAACTCGAATTAGCAAACTAAACAGATCTTAAAGTTGATTGATACATATATATGTAATAAAAAAGTGTAAAATTAGATAGAATTAAAAATAAACTATTTTGGTATAAGAAAATGCATAATGTATGGTAAGGTAGGCAAATAGGCACAACCGGTAGGTAAAGTAAATTTCTAGTTAACCACGAAGTTAATTGGTTCGCGTTGCCAAATACAAGGAAGAAAAGGTGAGCATGGGCGCATCCGAACAAAGCAAGAGTGGTGTTATTATAATCGAGTTCGAGCAGAGTAATCATATTATACATATACTAAAGGAGAGGAAGTTTTAGTCTTGGTTTTTTCTTATGATGAAATTTTTATTCCTGTTATGTCCTGTTGAGTGTAAATTTACTATATTGCCCTTTACTTTAGATTTTTTTTTTATTTCTATTTGTTGTTACTGTTTTGGTCATTTACTGATGCTTTTGGTTTTTTCTTTTGTTTTTCTTCACTTCTTTCTACAGTGGTCTATCTCTCTCTTTCTTTTGTTTTCTTTTGTAACCTTCTAGAGCTTCTTCTTTGAGACTCAGCCTGAGTTTTTTTTTTCTTTTTCGTTTGTTGATTTTGGCAATTTTTTCTTCCTTTCTTTCTGCAGTCATTTATCTCTTTCATTTTTTTTTGGTTCTGCAATCTTCTACGGCTCTTTTTTTTCCACTTAGATTGGGTTTTTTGTTTTTTCTTTCTTTCGTTTGTTTTGTTCTGCAACCTTTTAGATCTGTTTTTCTTCTTGTGCACTTAGATTGAGTAGGGTTTTCTTTTTTTTTTTTTCGTTCGTTGGTTTCTACGTTCTTCTAGATCTGTGTTTCTTTTTCTTTGTTTCTGGATCTACTTTTCTCTCTTCCATTTTTTTCTCTTCTGCAACCTTTTAGATATGTCCATTTTTTTAATTTTTTGGCCAGATTTCTTCGTTTCTCATATTTCTTCTTTATGCAACCTTCTAGATCTTTTTTTTTATTTCTCACCAGATTTATTCATTTGTCATCTTATTTCTTTTTGTATATATATATATATATATATATATATATATTTTGATGTTTTATGTTTTATTTTTTATTTTTTTTTGGTTGTATATGCATGGTACTTTTTTGTTTCATTGTGCTATTTGTTACCTTCGTCTTTCATTTCGTTGATTATTTTTGTTTTGATTTCATGGGTTGTCATTTTTTTTTTCAGATCTATGTTCTTAATAAATTTTATTTAGGCTATTTGGTCATCTACTTTAGATCTATGTTCGTTTTTCATGTTGTTTTGTTTATTTTTTAATTTATTTGTTATTCGGCTATTATATTTGTAAAAAAATAAAATTAACTTTTTTTTCATAATTTCAAAATATTTTATCCATATTATTTATTTTTCGTCCCTGTTTTTATTTACTATTTTTTGATTTATTCATATTAATTTGAACAAATCTCTAATATTTGTCGTGATCTAAATGTATTAATATTTATGTTAATATTTTACACTGACACATGTATTTTTTATTTTTTTCATTTTGTATAATATGTATCCAAAATATAACTATATGTTATTTATTGGTTACATTTTGCGGTGGTCTTTATGTAGTGTGATGGCTGTTGTTAATTAATCATTACTTCTATTGCTTTCTGTTTGCAGGGATTTGTATCCGAGATTAAGCAACACATTGGTAACTTTCTGTATATATATTGTATGTTAATTTTTTGCTCTTTCTTTCTCTTCATCTTTTAGCTTATATTATCTATCATGTTTTATTCTCTCTGCTTTTTGACCTTAATGATATTACCCATTTCTTACTAACCTTACCGCCTCCTTTATATTCCTTTGTTATATTTCTGCTGCTCAGTAATTTTGGTTCCTTTCTTTGATCTATCATTTTGCCCGTGGTTCGTTGAATCAAGTATTCACTTTTTCAATTTACTTTGGTTTATTTGTTCTAGATTATTAATTTATAATGTTATGTTTGTTCGTGATATGAAATATTTTATACTATACTTTACTTTTTTCCTTCTCTATTGTACTGTCAGTAATTTATTTCTGTTCTAATTTGATTAATTGAGATTTTATATTTACAAAGTTTTCTAAATCTTATTAAGATATAATGTCTTTCTTTATCAAAAATTTGGTTTTTAATATCCAAATATTTTATTCTCTCCTGGTTATGATGATGTTATATTTCATTTGTTATTAATATGTGCCGGGTAATTGTTACTACAGATATGGCTATCATTTATGTTGACTTATTATTTTGAACTTATGCCAATATATTTTAATTTGTCTTTTATTTTAGTTTTACTATATATTTGTATTTATAAAAGTTGCTTTTGTCTATGATACTATTTTGTACAGAGCCATTTGTTTCCTCTGCAGTTTACTCTTTTTCTTCTTCATTGTATTTTTGGTCATTTACTACTCTTCTTAATTTATTAACTGACATTTGTTATTTACACAACATTCTAAACCTTATTACAACATAATACATTCCTTTATCAAAAACTCAGTTTCTTATATTCAAACATTTTATTCTTCTCTAGTTATGATGTTATATATCATTTGTTGTTAACATGTGCTGAATAAATGTTATTACAGATATGGCTATCATTGATGTTGCCCTTATTATTTTAGAGTTATGCCAATATATTTTATTTTTATAGACACCTTAATAATGTAGTTGGTAGCCATGTATTTTGGCAGATTTTGTTTCAATTACTCATGGTATATATTCATCACAACAAATGAATATAACCTCAACCAAAATGCATACTGAATTTTCTTACTTATGGCATAAACTCCTTAATAACATAGGTGACAGCCGTGTATATTGTTAGATGTCCTATATATAACTCCATTTTGTACTTTCATGTTTTTCTTATATGTGCTTGATTAGTTTCCTTCCAGTCCACCTTTGGTCATTCATTACTATTCTTATTTCATTCACTAACGTTTGTTGCCTGTGCTTTACTATTTTTTGTTTCCAATCTACTTTTGATCATTCACTGCTATTGTTACTTTAGTGACTAATGTTTTATATTTATACATTGTTCTAAGCCTTACTACAAATTAATGTCTTTCTTTATCAAAAATTTAGTTTTTTATATTCAAAAATTTAATTCTCACAATTATAATGCCGTTTTATTTTTGTTGTTAACATGTGCCGGGAAATAAGCTACAAGTTTGTGTGAGGAAACATTAGAAGACGAAATCCGAAATTTTACTCACGAGGGCATGAAATAACTCAAAAGTCCAAATTTATAATGTAATTGAGACATAAATTTGTTTATAAATTTTTTTACCGATTCTGTTATATTTATTTTCAGGAAGCAATAATAGCTTTCCTTTCTTTCAATACATGTATAATAATATATATTATTATTCATAACAATATTACTGTCCTTTACTTCATTGCCGTTTATCACCTACTAAAACAGAATATATAGCAAATAAAAACATGTTACTTTCCTTTACTTCATTGCCATTTATCACCTACTAAAACAGAATATATAGTAAATAAAAACAGGAGTAAAAAAATTGAATTGTATGAATCCAAATAGCTGGGCTCGAAACAGCAAGAAAAAAATTGTTGCATATCAGTGCCAATGATTGTGGCCGAACCCAACATAATACAATCCAACAGTTTTTAACATAATAATACCCTTAACATTATACATGTTCGTTTGTTGTTTTTCCCCTAAATATTTCAGTTGTTTTTATTTTACATTTTACTTACTATGTTTTATCTTTTTTTTTTTTTTTCTAAATATGTTTCAATTGCTTTATTCTTATAGTTTTTGACTGATTCAATGTGTGTATGTAGCATATTAGTACAATTAAGTCTATTCTAAATTATATTTGTTTTATTCTCTTTTTTATATTTTGTTTTTATGTGGTAATAAATGATTTCTCTATTGTGTCAATTGCAAGCAGATTTGGTCTTTTCTTATCTCCATATTGCACTACAACGCTTGAAAATCAATCGTTTCCTTCTCTATCTTCATAACAAAGCATCATTTCTATATATATTCTGATTTAGTTAGCTGAAATTTGCTATTTATACAACATTCCAGGTATTATTAAACTTTTATGTCTTTATTATTTCAATATTTATTTATGACATGACTAAATATATTTATATACTTTATCAATAATAAAATATATTTCTTTTTCTTTATAATATAATATTGTAGGATACTATATATGTTTATAAACTATTAATTTCTTCTCATATTTTACTCATGATATTATTATTACAAAATATTTATACATATAATATTTTTATTTCTGAAATTCTATATTTAGTTTATATATGTTATATTGTTTTATATCATAATAATTCTATAATATTCATTCATTGATTAAAAAATTCTCATAAATATTTACCTATCATGTTATGTACATTTTATTTATCTTATTTGTTAGATAAATTTGTTTATTCTGTTTTGTCTAATATAGTAATCATGCTTATTCATATTCCATAATCTTTTCTAACATAAATATAAATTTTACAAATTAATTTATTAAATCACAATGTATTGTAATACACAGATGAAGCCGAAGAAAAAAATTAAAAAAAGCCCATAAAATCTAACTATTGCTCACATATGGACAATGATTCAACAGTTGTAAATACTGATTACTCAAGTAAATCAAGTTCTGGTACAAGAGATTCATTCACACTGATCCTTTGATCCAAAGTTGATGTGATGCAACATATGTCCCAAACTGAAAGTAGACATATGCTACATATGTCTGAAACTGAAAGCCAACCTATGCAACAAATGTCTGAAACTGAAAGCACATCTTCTGAACAAGTCCATGCATCAGCATTTGAAAACAGCACAAAATTGTAATTTCTTACTTATACTAAATAATAAATGTTTTGAAGAAAAAAAATTATTTATGTAATAGTTTCACAAACTGATCTAAATTGTTTTTCTTAGGTGATACTGTAACGCCCTCTAGAATTAAACATGTTTAATTATGTTAATTGTGTATATTAGTGTGCCTAAAATTGATTTTTTTTTATTAATCTTGTGATTAAAGATTAAGTTGTCGAGTTATTTTAAGAAGTTATAAATTACTTTCAGTTCTTCAATTTTCACCTTAAAAGTTTTTAAAAAAACACTTAATTTTAATGTATATTTATTTATTTATTTATTTATTTATCCTATTTCTTTTTTTTTTCTTTCTTTTCCTTTTCTTTTCTTTCTTTTCTTTTTCTTTTTTTCCCTTCCTTTTTCCTCCCGTGGCTGCCCAGACACAGCCCAGCCCCCCTCTTTCTCTTTCTTTTCCTTTTTCTTCTTCCTTCTCTGGTTATCTCACGCCGCCCATCTCTTCCTTCGCGCCGGCCACTTTCTCCGGGATCTCTCTCCCGTCAGTTGCCTCTCTCTCTCTCTCCCTTTCCAGCCGTTTCTCCCTCTCTCTGCTCTCTCTCTTGGCTGGCTGGCCGAGAGCCTCAAAAAAAAAAAAAAGAAAATGGGAGAAACTGAGGGAGACAAAGCTCGATCAACTGAGTTAAGGTAAAACCCTTTGAAACCCACTCTTTGATTCAAATTTTAAGCTTGAGAAAGTTTGATTTTGGTTAGATTTGAATAATTTTGAGTTAGGGTTTGGATTTGAACAATTGTTGTTGGAATTGAATGAAATTTGGGGGTTTTCAGTTATTGGACTTGTTTAATTGATTGGAAACTAATTTTGATGGATTCTGGTGAATTATTTTGAAATTGAACTTGATTTGCAGGTTTGGCATTTTTCCTATTTATGCCGACATGCTGCTGAAATTTCTTTAAAAAGTTATTTTTAAGCTGAAATTAAATAGGAAACTAAACTCATGGATTGGATTTCAATCTCTAAAGAACCCCCAAACTGATTATAAAAACATTTGTGAAATTGGATTTGAGTCAAGGCACACTAATAGGAAACAATTAAACATGATTGAGCTTAATTCGTTTTAGGAATGAGAAATACTTCCTAAGATATTGCTTTTGTAATAAAGCTAGTGGAGAAGGTCAAGTATTAAGGCTTTAAGGAAAGCGGAAGCTATGAGAATTGAAGGCTAGCCTAGGTTTGACATCCGAGAGGTAGGATATTCTTGTCCATATCCTTGTTAGCCTCACTTTAAATGATTTTGGCCTATGAAAATGTTTTAGAACAAAACATGTTTAAAGAAAATGATTTTAAAGAAATAGCATGAGAATGTGATTAACGCCCAAAAGTGATGTTCACAAGCGGTCAATTGTAGCACAAAAGGGCGGTCGTATCCACAGAGAGATAACAAAATAACAAGAACGATTAACAGAATAAGAGCATTAGAGAAAAGTGAATTAAAGAAAAAGAAGAGTGTTTTTGAGATTTTTGTTGCGAATATAATAAAAAGGAGAAAATATTTGTGTTGAAGAAATTTAATAATAAAAATGGTAAGGTGTCGAGAATCCCTAATGTTTCGTTCACCAATTTCAGTTTTGATTCACAAAATAAAAGAACTGAATAGATTAAATCTCTATGTTGACTCCGGAAATATTATTATTACAAGTTATCTAAAATCGACAATATATCAATCTGACAATATTGCAGTAAAAGACAATTTGTAAAATAATTTGAATGACAAAACAATGCGTGACATAATTACATAAGAAAAGCGTGACTGAACTTATATAAAAATTGGCACACAATATTTTGAAAAGTAATAGAAAAATAGATGAGATTGAATTCATTCAGATGTTAAACTTTACAGCACAAGGAATCAAAACCCCAAATTGGGTCGCTCAACAGAAGTTCATCCCTAACCTCACCAAAGAACTCTAGCCAATCTTGCAAAACATTCTCACAAGTTCTAGAGAGAAAATATGAGACTGACAGCAAGACGACAGAAAACGGAATATTAAAAGCCCCCCAAAACCTTAGGTCAACCCCTCTATTTATAGTGTTCAGAGGTTGCCTGTTAAATAAGGAAATAAATTATAAAATTAGAAAATTACAAAAGAAAAGGAAACAAAATAAAATTACACATATATTGGGAGAAATCACATATTTAATTTTGGGGAAGAAATCTGGTAATTTGCTCTGATTTTTGGGGAAGGAATTCAGATTCAGCACCAATGGAGACACGTGTTAAAGCTTGGTTGGAGGAAAGGAATGAGTCGCCACGTGTCGCGGTCGGATTGGGCGGACGGAGCTGGCGATGGTCAGAGCAGAGGACAGCTGTCGCGCGCAGAGAAAGACTCGGGCTGGCATGCTGTCGCGCAGGACCCACGTGAGGAAGGCCTTGGACGCTCGCTGACGGATTCGTGGAAGGAACGCGCGGAGAAAGACTCGGGCTGGCATGCTGTCGCGCGGGACCCACGTGAGGAAGGCCTTGGACGCTCGCTGACGGATTCGTGGAAGGAACGCGCGCTCTGATGAGCCACGTGCAGGTGACGCGCGGGACGTGAGACGGAGCGAGAGGAAAGGCGCGGATTTCTGCGCTGACACACGGGAGAAGCTGAAACGCGCGCTGATGTCTGCGTGCGAGAAACGCGCGCGTTAAGGCCATGCGTGTAGGTGACGCGTGCGAGGAAGAGTGAGGAAATGTGGGAGAGCTGGACGGTGGGGCCCACGAGGATGATGGACTTGGCCGGCTCAGCTAGCGGCTTAATCGGCTCGGCTCTCTCTCTGATGGCTTGGCTCCGGATGGTTGAAATTATGGCTTTCATGGCTTATTTTTGTGTGGCTTTTTACATCGCTTTTTATCTGTAAATAATTAAGCAAAAACTGGACAAATTCCAATTAGAAATATTATGAATAAAAATAATAGAATTGCTTAATTAAAGCTTAAATATTTTAATATTATATAAATCAAAAGCAGTATTTAGGGTGCATTTTCATGCACTAATCACAACCCCCAACCAGCTTATTGCTAGTCTCTAGCAATCCAAGCGCAAGAGAAATCATGTCACGAAGAAAATCAGAGTCTCAACCCGCTTAGTCGCCTGAGTATTTCAAACAAATTGTTAGCAAGAAGTCAAAAAGATACTATCAAGATTATTTCTGTCATAACTCCAGAGTCGTGTGTGTGTGCTCCAAACTGTAACCTTCTTACCACTGACCATAACACATGTAGCTTTGAAAAATTCACCAAATAGAAGTCTCAACTCCATTAATCTCACAGGTGTCAGGAATATTTTGAGTGCAAAGGTTTTCTGTCATGGAGTTGGAAATGAAACAATCAACGCTCAGAGTAAGCAAGGTCAAATTTAGGACAAACAGTCAAACGAACATTGACCAAAAGATAGGCTAATCAACTTTTAGAACATTCCACCATTCTTACCACAAACCAGCTTTTAGGATTTCATTTGGGTCAAACAGAAATTTACATAAACGAACAAAGAGCCAAAAAGCTTGTATAAATTACTTTTTCTTTCTTACTTTTTTTTTTGTCTTTTTTTTGGCAAGAGACAACCTGCATTATGAAGTGAATGTAGAAAGGTGTTCTTTTGACAAACAACTATATAGCATCAAATGTGAAAACAACCAAACTACATAATTTGTGAAATGTTGCTCTTGCTCAGTTTTTTTTTTTTTTTTTGAAAAGTAATAAATGAGGCTCTATTACATAAGGTCATTCCTATTTAACCCAAAATCCATCCCTCAAGCATATGCACCAAGCAAACCACTAACCATGTAATGATGTTCTAACAGTGATTTTACCAGCTCAAAAGGTCAATGAAGGTTCAAAAGTCGTTTTCTCAACTCTCTTAACTCACCAAAAATAAAGCACTTAAACTCGGGAATTTTCTCAGCTGACATGCATTAACATCCATCTTACCACAAGGTTTAGCACGTGCAAAAAGAAACTCTGGAAGTCATTTCTTAGTAACCAAGACAGCAAAAATCAACTCAAACCAATCATTTTGAAATCATACTCAGACAACTTTGCAAAAATTTTAACCCAAATATCAACATGACAAAAATCACTCTTACGCATGAATATGCTCACCACCCCCAACCAAAATCAGACAGTGTCCTCAGTGTCAAAAATTATGAAAAATAGAGAAAGAAGACACCTGGACGATGAGCTTTCCACGTATGAGCACAAATTGAGCTTCCTGATATGATTCTCCAAAAACACACATAAAAAAAATGTAAAAAGAAACGAAGAAAATAGAAAATGAAAATATGATACAGGAGATGTGAGTAAACTACTCAGGACTGGTAAACGGGGTCGTCGAGAATGATCTCTTCAACCTGGTTCACCTGCTCTAAGTAATTTTTCAAACGCTGGCCATTTACTTTAAGGATTCTCCCATCAGTTGGGTCTTCAACCTCGACAGCACCATTGGGAAAAATGCGTTTCACTACGAACGGGCCAGTCCACGGCGACCTCAACTTACCAGGGTGGAGATGCAAACGGGAATCATAAAGATGAACCCGCTGATTCGGCTCAAAGTGCTTCCTCAGGACATGCTTATCATGAGCCGCTTTCATTTTTGCCTTGTAGATCCTGAAATTATCATAGGCATCGTTCCTTAACTCCTCGATTTCAGAAAGCTGGAGCTTCCGATTGATACCTGCAGCGCTGAGATCAAAGTTGAGGGCTTTGGTAGCCCAATAAGCCTTATGTTCGAGCTCTACAGGTAGATGACAAGCTTTTCCAAAGATAAGCCTGTAGGGAGACATCCCAAGTTGGGTTTTGTAAGCAGTGCGGTATGCCCAAAGTGCGTCTGGAAGGCGCAAAGACCAATCCTTGCGATCGGGATTAACCGTCTTTTCTAGAATTTGCTTAATCTCCCTATTGGCCAACTCAGCTTGGCCATTTGTCTGTGGGTGATAGGCAATTGAAACTTTATGAACCACACCGTACTTGCGCATCGAGCCTCAAAAGAACGGTTGCGTAAATGGGTGCCTTGATCATCGATGATGGCACGCGCGTGCCCAAATCGAGATAACACATTTTCCTTTAAGAACTTTACAACAGTAGTGTTATCGTTGTTCCGGCACGCCACGGCTTCTACCCACTTAGACACGTAATCCACAGCGAGGAGTATGTAGAGGAATCCATAAGAAGGTGGAAATGGTCCCATAAAATCTATCCCCCAGCAATCGAATATTTCTATTACGAGAATCGGGTTCAAGGGCATCATATGGCGACGGGACAAAGCACCTAGCTTTTGGCACCTCTCACAGGAACGGCAGAAGTCATTGGTGTCCTTGAATAAAGTGGGCCAATAGAGACCACACTGTAAGATTTTCGCGGCGGTCTTCTTCATAGAAAAATGACCGCCACATGCATCGTTGTGGCAAAAGTTCAGGACACTAGACACTTCATCATCCGGGATGCATCGTCTTATGATCTGGTCGGGGCAGTACTTAAAAAGATAAGGGTCATCCCAATAAAAGTTACGAACCTCGACCAGAAACTTCCTCTTGTCTTGTGCACCCCAGGTAGATGGCATCTCGCCCGTCACCAAGTAGTTAACAATGTTTGCATACCATGGCATCTTAGTGACGGCGAAGAGATGTTCATCGGGGAAGTCATCTCCAATAGCAGGAATTGCGGTGGAATCATTAAATTCAAGACGAGATAAGTGGTCCACCACCACATTTTTGACTCTCTTCTTGTCCTTGATTGTCAAGTCAAATTCCTGCAGGAGAAGGATCCACCTAATTAGACGCGCCTTAGCATCCTTTTTGGAGAAAAGGTACTTAAGGGCAGCATGATCTGTGAAGATGGTGATAGGTGAACCAATCAAATATGCACGGAACTTGTCGAGAGCAAATACTACAGCAAGCAATTCTTTTTCAGTAGTAGAGTAGTTCATTTGAGCACTATTCAAAGTACGGCTTGCGTAGTAGACAACGAAAGGCTTCCCCTCCCTCCGTTGACCAAGAACGGCCCCCACAGCATAATTACTTGCGTCACACATGATCTCAAAGGGTAAGCTCCAATCTGGTGACTGCATAACAGGGGCAGAAGTCAGGTTTGCGATGAGTGTTCGGAATGCATCCTCACACTCTTGTGTCCAGTTGAACACAACATCTTTTGCTAGGAGGTTGCTTAGCGGTCTTGCTATAGATGAAAAGTTCTGAATGAACCTCCTATAAAATCCGGCATGCCCCAGAAAAGATCGGACATCTTTAACGGCCTTGGGGCTGGGCAGGTTAGAAATGAGTTCAACCTTAGAGCGGTCGACCTCGATTCCTCTTTCAGAAATAATGTGCCCAAGAACTATGCCGGATGACACCATGAAATGACACTTCTCCCAATTGAGCACGAGACCCTTCTCTTCACATCTTTGTAAAACGGCTTCCAAGTTGAGAAGGTACGTGTCGAAGGAATCTCCGAAGACTGTCAAATCATCCATGAACACTTCCATACATATTTTGATCATATCACTGAAAATGCTCATCATACACCTCTGAAATGTGGCCGGTGCATTACACAGTCCAAATGGCATTCGCCGAAAGGCATAAGTGCCAAAAGGACATGTGAATGTTGTCTTATCCTGATCTTCTAATGCTATCTCTATCTGATAATATCCCGAATAACCATCGAGAAAGCAATAGAAAGGATGACCCGCCACTCGTTCTAGGATTTGATCGATGAATGGAAGTGGAAAATGGTCTTTTGCGAGTGGTGGCGTTAAGCTTACGATAGTCAATACACATGCGCCAACCAGTCACGACCTTCGTGGGAACTAGAGCCCCTTTCTCATTTTCCACCACAGTGACCCCCGATTTCTTTGGCACTACCTGGGTCGGACTAACCCACTTGCTATCAGCAACAGGATAAATGATGCCAGCATCTAATAGCTTGAGAACCTCATTCTTCACCACTTCTTTCATTGTTGGATTCAATCTTCTTTGAGGATCTCTTCGCGGGTTAGTTCCTTCTTCCAAATGAATATGATGGGAGCAGATCAAAGGACTGATCCCTTTAATGTCAGCAATCATCCAACCCAATGCAGATCTATGATTTTGCAGCATGTTGATCAACCGCTGCTCTTGTGATGCATCGAGTTTGGAAGAAATGATAACAGGAAAGGTGTCGTCGACTCCCAAAAATGCATGTTTCAATCCTTCAGGTAGTTGAGCAAGTTTTACTGTAGGGGTCTCTTCGATGGAAGGCTTTGGTTTCTCTCTCCCTTGCGGAAGTTCCTCGAAACACAGTTGTTTAAACTTAATTCCTCTTTCCTGTGAGTTGTTGAAAATGGCAGAAATGTTACCCAACTCACAAGGACCGGAACTTTCAGACTCAGAATTTTGGAGGAGGTTTTCAAGATCTTCAGAGTTGCTTTGTAGCAGAACCTCCTCCTCGACAAGTGTGTCGATCAAGAATGTTTGGTGACACTCGTCATCGTCTTGTGGTTGTTTTACGATGTTGAAAACATTTACCTCGAGAGTCATATTCCCAAAAGAGATCTTCATTAGACCATTTCTACAGTTAATTAGAGCATTTGCTGTTGCGAGGAATGGTCTTCCAAGGATGATCGGGATTTTTGACTCCACATCAACCACTGACTGAGTGTCCAAAACAATGAAATCCACAGGATAGTAGAACTTATCAACTTGCAATAACACATCTTCCACTATTCCTCGTGGTCTCTTAATAGATCGATCGGCCAGTTGCAGAACCACAGATGTGGGCTTAATATCTCCAAGACCTAATTGTGAGTAGACTGAATAAGGCATGAGGTTAACACTCGATCCTAGGTCTAACAATGCTTGGCCGAATTCACGTGTCCCAATGGTGCAGGAAATGGTGGGACAGCCAGGATCTTTGTACTTCAATGCGGTGTCTTCGCTCAATCACCGCGCTTACTTGTTCATCAAGAATGCGTCTTCTTGACATGGTGCTTTCTCTTTATAGTGCATGATCCTTTATAACCTTGGCGAGGGCGGGCACTTGCTTGATCACATGTAGTAATGGAAGATTGATCTTCAATTGTGTCAAGTGCTCCGGGATCTCACTTTGGTTTTCCGGCACTTTCCCAAAGCAGGTCGGAGAGCTTGGGGAAGGGCACCTTTACCGGAATTTTTGTTGGCTCTTCTTTCTCCTGAGCCAATTCTTCATTACTCAAAGTGGTAGTACTTGTTGATGGCGTGTCTGCATTCTTACCACTTCGAGTATTGATGACATTAACTTCCTTGATATTTTGACCTTCAGGGTTGGAAGTTTGAGCCATGTTTTGTCCTCTTAAATTAGACTGGGCTTGTGATGGAAATCTACCGCGCTCTTGAACGGTTAAAGCTTCTGTCAGCTTTGTGATCTGACTTTTTATTTCTTTGTTCTCTTCCACCAGTTGGGTGAGCATTGAATCAACCCTTTGATTCGTCTTATTTTGCGCGTCCATAAAAGCTTTTAAGGTATCCTCTAGAGAATTCCTTTCGGCTGCATGTTATTACGAGGCGCAAAAAATATGTCCGTGGTGGTTGAGATTGTTGCTCGATCTCCATTGCCCTCCGGATGATTGGCCATGTTGGTTCGGATCTCCAACTGAAGTTTGGGTGATTTTTCCAACCAGGATTGTAAGTTTTCGAGAAGGGTCCGTAAGGCTTCTTGTACGTGCCCAATGCATTGCTTTGCTCCTCGTATACCCCTCTCATTTCGCTTTTAAAGTGTGGCAATCCCGAGCTAGATGACCCTCTCCACCACAAACGAAACATGGCTCATGTGCCTCTGTCCTTGCCACCATGTGGATTCCTTTACTATCTTTACCTTTAAGGGCCTCGATTTGCTTCGTCAAAGCTTCAACCTGGGCCTTGAGGCTGTCCTCTTCCCTTAATTGATAAACTCCAACTGGTCAGGACCTACTGGTGCTCTCAGTAGCACTCGGTCCAGTCCAAGTATGAGCTTTCTCAGCTAACTCATTGAGGTACTCGATAGCGTCGTCAGGATCCTTCTGGAGAAAATCTCCATTGCACATCATCTCAACAAATTGGCACTCTCGGATTATGAGTCCATCATAGAAATAGCTTACGAGGCGCCAACTTTCATATCCATGGTGGGGACACAAATTTAACAGATCTTTAAAACGCTCCTAAGCTTGATAGAGAGTTTCATTTTCCTTCTGAGCGAAATTCGAGATCTGTCGTTTCAAATTATTAGTCTTATGGTGTGGGAAATACTTGTTGAAGAATGTCGTCGTCATTTCTTCCCACGTACCAAGAGACTTGGGCCTAAGAGAATCTGACCGACTTTTGGCCTTGTCCTTCAGAGAGAAAGGGAAAAACTTCAATCTGACGGTGTTTGCGGCCTCAGCACGGCTGTGAAAGGTGGCCACCACCTCTTCAAACTCCCGGATGTGTACATAGGGATTCTCGTTCTCTAATCCGTGAAAGGTTGCGAGAAGTGCAATCATGCCCGGCTTGAAATCCGTAGGCGGTGCGTTTGGCGGGAACATGATGCACGATGGGGTGGCCATGCGCGTTGGGTGCAGATAGTCTTGCAACGTCCTGTGCTGAACTTCCTCGTGTTGTGCCATTGCAAATAGATTTTGAAGTGCGAATTCCAACGACGAGTGTGAAGATGGAGGCGTAGAAGACGAGTTGGATAGAATTTCACTAGGGGTTTCTAAATCTGGACGTTGAGCAAATCTCCCTAGTTCGTCTCTATACCGATGCATTCACCCTAAGCGGCTCTTTTTTTATATTTTTTTTGTTTTTTTTTAATTTTTAATCATAAAGAAAATAATTATATTGTAACGTAAATTGTAATCACCGAGAGTGCTCCCAGGAAAGACTATAGCTCTTGGCTCAATGAATATTCTCCTAGACAGAGCAACGTTCCAAGGAAAGATTGGTGGGGCGAAGCCCGCTTAAATACCAACTTTCCTAGACAGAAGTCTCTCAGATTATACTTTCCACGTAACCACAAAATTATTCTCAAAATCAATTATTAAATTTTATTGAGTAAATTATGAAATGTAATCTAATTAATGGAAACTATTCCTAAAGTCAAAAGCCTAAATCTACCAAATTATGAAAATCCTAGATTAAGAATCTAAATTAGTCAATTAATTATCATCCTAGTCATAATCCTAAAAGTTAATAAAACTATAAATGGAAAAATTAAATTAGGCAACAATTAAAATATACTAATGAGGAAACAAAATAAAATCCTAATTTACCAAAAATAAAACATTACAAAATCAAATCACAATCAATTCTAAAACACAAATCCTAAACGTGTTTTTTTTTTTTTTTTTTTTTTTGAATCAGGGACGGTAAAATAACAAAAAAAAAAAAAAAAAGGAATACAAAAGTTTGCAGCGTTTATAGATTGAATCCGTGGAAACTTGCAGCAACCACTTTTTTTTTTTTCTTTTTAAATAAGCGAAAAGAGAATGAAGAAACAGCAAACAGAAGTTTTGTTTTGTTTTGTTTTTTTTTTTTTTTTTTTTTTCGAGAAACTAAAGATACGTACACTAAACAAGAGACTATATATATATATATATATATATATATATATATATATATATATATAATAGTAATAAAGTCAGCAAAACTTACGTAAACCAACGGAGATTTTTTTTTTTTTTTTTTGACATAAACGATAAGAAAGAGTAATAATAATAATAATAACAATAATAATAATAAATGTATACTTACCTTTTTGGCTTAAAAATCTACTGATCAGTCTTGCTAATAGCACCTCCCCGGCAATGGCGCCAAAATTTGATTAACGCCCAAAAGTGATGTTCACAAGCGGTCAATTGTAGCACAGAAGGGCGGTCGTATCCACAGAGAGATAACAAAATAACAAGAACGATTAACAGAATAAGAGCATTAGAGAAAAGTGAATTAAAGAAAAAGAAGAGTGTTTTTGAGATTTTTGTTGCGAATATAATAAAAAGGAGAAAATATTTGTGTTGAAGAAATTTAACAATAAAAACGGTAAGGTGTCGAGAATCCCTAATGTTTCGTTCACCAATTTCAGTTTTGATTCACAAAATAAAAGAACTGAATAGATTAAATCTCTATGTTGACTCCGGAAATATTATTATTACAAGTTATCTAAAATCGACAATATATCAATCTGACAATATTGCAGTAAAAGACAATTTGTAAAATAATTTGAATGACAAAACAATGCGTGACATAATTACATAAGAAAAGCGTGGTGAACTTATATAAAAATTGGCACACAATATTTTGAAAAGTAATAGAAAAATAGATGAGATTGAATTCATTCAGATGTTAAACTTTACAGCACAAGGAATCAAAACCCCAAATTGGGTCGCTCAACAGAAGTTCATCCCTAACCTCACCAAAGAACTCTAGCCAACCTTGCAAAACATTCTCACAAGTTCTAGAGAGAAAATATGAGACTGACAGCAAGACGACAGAAAACGGAATATTAAAAGCCCCTCAAAACCTTAGGTCAACCCCTCTATTTATAGTGTTCAGAGGTTGCCTGTTAAATAAGGAAATAAATTATAAAATTAGAAAATTACAAAAGAAAAGGAAACAAAATAAAATTGCACATATATTGGGAGAAATCACATATTTAATTTTGGGGAAGAAATCTGGTAATTTGCTCTGATTTTTGGGGAAGGAATTCAGATTCAGCACCAATGGGGACACGTGTCAAAGCTTGGTTGGAGGAAAGGAATGAGTCGCCACGTGTCGCGGTCGGATTGGGCGGACGGAGCTGGCGATGGTCAGAGCAGAGGGGTACCGCCGCAAGGCAGAGAAAGACTCGGCCGGCATGTCGTCGCGGGACCCACGTGAGGAAGGCCTTGGACGCGCACTGACGGATTCGTGGAAGGAACGCCAGTCTGATGAGCCGCGTGCAGGTGACGCGCGGGACGTGAGACGGAGTGAGGGGAAAGGCGCGGATTTCTGCGCTGACACACGGGAGAAGCCAAACGCCGCGATGATGCGTCTGCGCAGGCAGAAACGCGTTAAGGCCATACGTGCAGGTGACCCGCGCGAGGAGGAGTGAGGAAATGTGGGAGAGCTGGACGGTGGGGCCCACGAGGATGATGCACTTGGCTGGCTCAGCTAGCGGCTTAATCGGCTCGGCTCTCTCCGATGGCTTGGCTCCGGATGGTTGAAATTATGGCTTTCATGGCTTATTTTTGTGTGGCTTTTTACATCGCTTTTTTATCGTAAATAATTAAGCAAAAACTCGGACAAATTCCAATTAGAAATATTATGAATAAAAATAATGGAATTGCTTATTTAAAGCTTAAATATTTTAATATTATATAAATCAAAAGCAGTATTTAGGGTGCATTTTCATGCACTAATCAGAATGCTATTAAGTTTTTCAATGATTTTGAAAATGAGATTTCAAAGCGTATCATTTCTTAAAATGAAATATTTTAAGGAATGATATAATGCATGGTGGCCACAGAGATCGGGATGTGGGAATCGTATCCTTAGGGGCAGGTCCCGAAACCCATATGGATCTGCTTCTTGTTTAGTGGAACTATGGCTCTGCACTTTTTACGAGACAGACATTTTACCGCTTCTTGATTAGTGGTATGATGAGCTGCACACTTTCATTATACATGCATATTCTATTATGTGAGTATTTCCTTTTCTAAAAAGGATGATCGGTTTCAGGTGTATATCTTCGGACTGTGAGTACCTTTATTTACAATGTTTTATAAAATTGTATGATCGGTTCCAGGTGTATGTCTTCGGACCGTAAGTACCTTTATTTGAAATGTTTATATAAAATTATATCCTACTGGGCCTTTCGCTCACTTTTATTATGTTTTCAATGTTTTAAACCCCTCCTCCAAAGTTAGCGGTTTAGATTTACAGCGTGACAAGTGGATGCCAATGGATTGAAGGTGCAAGATTCGAAGCGGTACGTTTGTTTCGGATTTACAGTTTTAAATTCTGAGATGTACTGTATTTCTGTATGTAAACTGTATTGGTCGACATTGTCCCTGAGTTGTACTATTTTCATTGGACTTTATGGACTGTTTTAAATATTATTTATGAAAGAAAGTCTCCGGAGCAAACTATATTGATATTTATGTTTTTATTTTTGTGATTTTGTTCAACAGTCCAGTTTAATTAAGTTAAATTTTAAAATAATCGCGGCCCTATCCTTGGGGTCGTGACAGATACTAATATGTACATCGACTTTAGAAACTGTTCTTATATCTACCATTATTGTGGTGCTATTTTTTGGCTTAATGAACGAATCAAAAGAAGTAACCCACCTAAATTCAATCTTTGTTGTAGACAAGGAAAAATTATAATACCTTTTATTAAACATATTCCTTCTATACTATATAATCTATTAGATTATTATGGAGGATCATTAAGTACACATTTTTTAAAAAAATATTATAATTTTTAATTCCATGTTTGCATTTACATCATTTGGGAGTAACATAGAAAATTTCTCAAAAAACTCTATCGCCCCTTATATTTTTAAAATAAATGGACAAATACATCATCTGATAGGATCTCTTCTTCCAACTGATAATAATCCTTCTAGATTTGCACAACTATATATATATGATACGGAAAATGAAAGTGAAAATCGAAAGGCTTCATTCTCATTTAAAAATGAATCAAAAGATTTAATAAAAATAATAATTGAACATTTAATCACAATGTTAGATAATACAAATAAATTAGTAAAAAATTTTCGAATGATAAGAGATAGATACGAAGAAGATAAATTACCATCTATGAAATTAAGACTTATAAATCGAAGAAATACATATAATAATTAATATGAATTAGGAACTTCAAATGATATAGGCTATTTAATAGTTGGAGATATTGGTGAATACGAACAAGGAAGAGATATTATAATTGAAGATAGAATAAATTCTTTACAAAGAATTACAAAATTACATCCATCTCATATGTCTCTTTAATATCCATTATTGTTTCCTTATGGAGAAGATGGTTATAGAACAGATTCAAAATATAATGTAAATAACACAAATAATACATACAAAAGAAAAAGAATTTCTATGAGAGAATTTTATTGTTATCAATTGCTAGAACATCAAAATCAAAGCGATATCCTATTTAGAAGTGGAAGATTAATACAACAATATGTAGTTGATGCATATGCCTATGTAGAAGAAGATAGATTTGATTACATTAGAAAAAATCAAAAAACATTTGAGATTTGAATTTTATCAAGGAATTCAAGATGCTATTACAAAAGGAGATACAAATGCACAGGCAATAGGTAAAAGAATTATTCTTCATTCCAGTCATACTAGAAGTCCTAGATACATGATCCAAAACTATCATGATGCAATGGCAATTTCTACATATTATAGAAATCCTGATTTATTTATAACATTTACATGTAATCTAAAATGGCATGAAATTACTAGAGCTTTAATAAAAATACCTGGTTCTAATTCTGCAGATAAACCTGATATTATTACAAGAGTTTTAAAAATGAAATTAGAACATTTTTTTTATCAACAATAAAATATGAAAATATCTTTGGAAGAATTGTAGCAGGTTAGTACATTTTTTTCTAGATTTATGTTATTTTTATCTATAAATATTAAATAATATTATTTAATACTTATACTAAATATATCTAAAATAAATTTTCTATTCAAATTTTGTAGATCTGTACGTAGTAGAATTTCAGAAATGGGGTTTGCCACATTGTCATTTCCTGTTTTGGTTACATACCAACGATAAACTACATGATCCATCAAAAATTGATAAATTTATTTCCGCAGAAATTCCTGGCCCTCAAAAAAACAAAATAAAATACAATGTTGTTGCTGAATTTATGATGCATGGACCATGTGGAATAGCAAAACCAACTACTCAATGTATGAAAAATTCAGAATGTTCCAAAAAATTTCTGAGGCAAATAAAAAATGAAACATATATCAAAGAAAATGGATTTGTCAATTATAGAAGAAGAAACACAAATTTCTATGTTGGAAGGGATGGCATTAAATTAGATAATAGATATGTTGTTCCACATAATATAGATCTATGTCTTAAATATAATGCTCACATTAATGTACGAATCTATTCTCAGTCGATGCTTATGAAATATTTATTTAAATATCTAACAAAAGGACCTGATAGAATAAGAGCAGTCATAGAAGAAAATATTTGTACAGAAAAGTGTGGAGAAATTATTTATGAAGAAATAAATGAAATAAAAAACTATATTAATTGTAGAGACATAACACCTTTTGAAGCATTATGGCGCTTATATAAATATCCAATACATCATAGAAACCCAGCCATTCAAAATCTATCAATACATTTACCAAAACTGCAAAACATAACATTCAGATCAAACTAACAACTAATTGATATAATGAAACAACTAAATATTCATAAATCAACTCTAACAGAATGGATGGAAACAAACAAACTGATATCAATGCTAGAAATCTAACTTATAGTGAATTTCCAACTAAATATGTTTGGAATAGTAGCTATAAATATTGGTCTTCTAGACAAACAAGACATACAATAGGCCGATCATATTTTATTCATCCAAACTCTGGAGAATTGTATTATCTAAAATTATTACTAAATCATCGAAAAGGAATAACAAGCTATGAAACTCTTCGAACTATTGATAACATAACACATGGAACATACTAGATAGCATGTTATGCATTAGGTTTATTAGGAGATGATAGAGAATGAGAACAATCCATATTAGAAGCATCTTTTTGGTCTATATCGTCACAACTCCGACATCTATTTGTTATTATATTGTTATTTTGTAATGTAAATAACCCACTAAAATTATGTGAAAAAAATTAGAAACTTATGACTGATGATTGTTGGAAAAATAATGGCATCGAGTGCGCAGTGGAATTTAAAAAATTTTAATCAATGTCGAAGCCAAACAAGAACATGTTCATGATGCTATATAACATAAATACTAAAGATCTAAATCATACCTTTTGAGATTTCAGGAAACTGCACGTCTGATAGAACAAAGCGTTCCAAACAGCAACCAGAAGAGCCTTAACCAACTGGTCTTCTTTGCTATTCTCGTTTCCATGATCGGTGTGCGGGTGGGCACACGTCGTTTAATCTCCTGTTGGTATTATTGATCTCCTTCCAATCACAAGAGAGCCAAAGAAAAATTGTTCTTGATAATTAAACAACTTTTCCTCTTGGAATCTCTTATCAATAGCCTTGATGTGTGAAAACTCGCAAGTATACGAATCACACAAGTAATAAAGTGTACAAGAGTACGGATATCGATCCCACGAGGATTGTGTTTAGCTTTCGTTAAATACCAATATTAATTAACTCCTAGGATTGTTTTCTTTAATATATTTTTATAGCTAAAAGAAAATAAAAATGCAAGCAATTGTAAATAATTGCGCTAGGACTTCCTAATTTCCCCTTGATTGCAAAATGCTAAAGCTATGCTAAAGAAATGCTACAGCATTCTGTACTAGTTAACCAAACTCAAGTTTGTGCATAAAGTTCTTCCGAATTAATTATGACTATAACTCCTCAAACCAATTTCATCATATTCCTATGTGAATGTAGTTCATGGAATTCCAATTTCAAGTTCGGGTTTATTTTGACCCCATTTGTAGCTCAAAAGTTTGCAATTATAGCCCACCTGTCACCAAATTCATTACATAAATGAGGAAACTAATTATTTTGAAAGGAAACTAAATAAAAATAAAATAAAATAACATAGAAATACCTAAAACAAACTAATAAATAAAATTAATTCCAAATAAAATAAAATGAAATAAAAATAAGGTAAAAATATTAAAAACTAAATAAATTCTCAAGAACAAGCATACTTTTTAATCCACAAAAGAGGCTAAATAACTCCATTTCATGGAGTTATCACACCCCTAAACTCAAGATTTTGCTTGTCCTCAAGCAAAACAAAAAGAAAAAGACTCAAAAACAAGTGTGCATTTATGGATGAATTCTCATGAATAATTCCTGAAGGATTGAATTAGAAACATAGCTCAAAGAAAAAAACAATTTTCAATCAACTTTTATTTTGAACTTCCAAAGATTGTTTCTTCTCCAATTGGACCTTTCTTGTGTGTGTGTGAATAGCCAAGTGTTATTTCAACATTGGAAATCCAAATGAGATCATGCAAACATGCTTATAGAATATAGAATTTAGAATTTAAGCACATGCATGCAAACTCCATAAGCTTACTTTTCAAAACCATCTCCACTAATGTAGACTAACACTTAATCAAGGATCAATAGGACTCTTAAGGCTTGTAACGATAGGCTAGGGATTAAGGTAGGATAAAGGTAATTTTATGGCTCAAATCACACCCTAAACACATTAGTTACTCTAAGACCATACAAGAGCTCATATAACTCTTCAAAGTACACCCTCAAACTTGATTTCCACTCTCTTTTGTCAACCACTTATTGAAGAAACCAAAAAAAAATTCATCCCCTTTTTTTTTTAATTTTCATTTTTTTTAATTTTTTTTAAATTTTTTTTTTTTTTTTTTTATTTTTTTTTTTTTGAAGATCTCCTATACCCCCAAACTCAAACTCAACATTGTCCTCAATGTTGCAAAATAAACACAAGAAGGTAAAGTAAACCTCACTATTTTTTTTTTTTCAACCGCCTGAATTGCTATCAAATCTTCGCAAACATTTTTTTGTTTTCTGCAATTGCACACGTTTTTCACACCCACTGCATCATCTCACACCAACTCATATAAGGCAACAACACTCACAACACCACCCTTCCTTCCTTATCCAACATAGCTCAATATGTTCTCAAATAACTAATATGCTTATGGGTGAGGGGTAGAAAGTTGGAAACTTATTTAAAAGGCTAGGCTAAAGATGTGGGTAACAAAGAAAATGATATATATATAGGCTCAAAAAGGGTGACTAAGGATATAACATGTACAAGGTTGGCTTAGAAAGGCTCAATCGGTCCAAAAATGGCCTAAATCATGTCCTTAATCAAGTGCTTGCCTAGGATTTCGCCTCGACAATTCATCAAGTAAGTTCTAGAGTTTGTAAAATCTAATGATATGATATATACACAATTTTTGCATCACATTCACATAATCTTTCTCTAGAAATTCAATGCCTCCATAACACAAGGCTAAGTGCTCAAAGTTAAGAAAAAATCACAATCTTTGAACAAAACAATCAAGTGAATTCCAAAACAAAAAGTTGAGAAAAGAATACTTTTTCTAAAAACTATGCTCAATCCAATAATTATCATCATAGGTCCAGGAGAATTCACCACAAAACACACCAAACAACAAGGAAAACACAAGACACTTTTTTTTTATTACATTGCTGCAACAATTCTTGTAATGGAAAAACTTTTGCTGCAGCAAACTATGAACACCAGCCTTCGAACCATTTTTTTTTTAAAAAGAAACAAAGACAAACAAGTGTTTCCCCCAAACTCATTAAACACAAAATCCTCAATATGTAAGCAATCAAGAGCATAAAGAAATTTCAAGGAAGCTCCCCTCGTTGGTGATTGGGCATGATGGCACATTAGCTCCCTTGACGTGTAAATCCTCCTAGTCCATTCCATTGCTCCAAAGCTTGACCCTACGAGAGAAAAACACCAAAGCAAAGTAAAAAGTTCCTAGAAAATTCAAAATCAACACAAAGAAAGACTCAAATAACCACAAGGAAAAGATTAGAAAAATTGGGTTGCCTCCCAACAAGCGCTTTCTTTAATGTCTTTTAGCCGGACGTTTGGAGAAGAGCTCATCAAAGAGCGGCTTCCGCCCATAGTAAGTGTCATAAAACACTACAAATGGGTCTTGATTGTGGATGCCCTCAAGCTTGGCAAGATGTGGAAATATGTGGTACGTAAGTTCAACTTGGCTTGATTTTGGAGCATGTGCATGATGGACACAAATGTACGATGTTAATGCTCGTGGAGGAGTTGGCGGCCACATTGGATCTTCATACATATACTCTTGCATGACCGGTGGCACAATAGGTTGAGACTCGAAGACTTCTCCTCGTGCTCCCGTTTCAATGGTGAAGTATTGGTTCACTTCGTCGGTCAAAATAGAATCCAAGACATTAATGGCTGATTTTTCATTTTGTTGTTTTGCCTTGCATTGCTGCAGCATTGCTGTAGAATCCTGTTCCGCAGCAAAAATTTTCAGCTTTAAATTTCCCACTTCATCTTCGTTGCTCTCTTCTTCTTGGATCAAAGGGGGCTCTTGTTGTTGTTTAGGCTCATCCATAGGCATGTCAAACTCTTTCCCACTCCTCAAAGTGGTTGCTTCACCATGGTCCTTACCTTCTTGCCTAGGATTCTCCACGTCATTTAGAAATGAACCTTGAGGACGATTGTTTAATACATTAACTATTTGTCCTACTTGATTCTCCAAACTCCTCAACAAAGTTTCTTGGCTTTGAAGGATGGCATCATTCGTAGCTATGGCATCCCTCAACAAGCTCTCAATGGAACTTGAGTTTTCATGAGGGTAGGTGTCAAAACTTGGCTCCACATTGTTGTAATTGTCCTCCCAACCATGGTTGGTCATTGAGCAATCCCAATTCCACTTGTCATACTCCGCCATGTCTTCCAACATCCAATAGGCCTCATCCACAGATAGTTGGTAGAAAGTGGTGGTACCATCTCCCCTTTCCACCCAATTTCTTGCCGTGGCACACAACCCATTAAGAAAGACTTCAAGTTGACACTCTTTGGAGAAACCATGAGATGAGAACCTCGTTAACAAAGCCTTGTATCTCCACCATGCGCTATGTAAAGGTTCCAAGTCATGTTGAAAGAAATTCAAGAGGACTTGCCGATGTGACATCTCAAGTGCCTTGCAACAAACACAAAGCTCAAAAACAAAGTAAGAACAAAAGAAACTAAAAGCAAAGAAGAGCAAGAAAGTAACCAAATAATTCCTAGAGCTAAATGATATCAATATCAACTAAACTAAAGACCAATCCCCGGCAACGGCGCCAAAAACTTGATGCGTGAAAACTCGCAAGTATACGAATCGCACAAGTAATAAAGTGTACAAGAGTACGGATATCGATCCCACGAGGATTGTGTTTAGCTTTCGTTAAATACCAATATTAATTAACTCCTAGGATTGTTTTCTTTAATATATTTTTATAGCTAAAAGAAAATAAAAATGCAAGCAATTGTAAATAATTGAGCTAGGACTTCCTAATTTCCCCTTGATTGCAAAATGCTAAAGCTATGCTAAAGAAATGCTATAGCATTCTGTACTAGTTAACCAAACTCAAGTTTGTGCATAAAGTTCTTCCGAATTAATTATGACTATAACTCCTCAAACCAATTTCATCATATTCCTATGTGAATCTAGTTCATGGAATTCCAATTTCAAGTTCGGGTTTATTATGTTATACAAGGTAAACGATATATTCCTATACCTTCTACAAATCAATATATTCCTATATTGAACATGCATCATTCATGTAAAGTCCAACCTAAATTAATTTTTCCAAATCAATCTAAGTCTAGTTCTACATTTTATTTCCATCAAAAATAGAAATTAAGCAAGTAAATACACATGAATGAACAAGCACAAAATACCATAGACAATCCAAAAGCAAAAACTAAAACATCACAATCTTAGTTCCACTAGGAGCCTAGCTCACAAAATTAACTAAATAACATCAAGGGTTTCATCATTTTTAGAGATTACAAAAATAAAGAGAATAAATATGGGAAAGAAATCACCAAATGGAGGTGTCACAAACTCCAAAACCTCTTCCCCAAAATCTTCATATTCCTCCTTCTTGAAGCTCCAAAATAAATTCCCCCTCAATAATTTATGGAAAATGAAACCTAAATCTAATAAAATAAAAATATTTGTTTTGGGATTTTCTTCAAAAATTGGCTGAAAAGCCTTATTAAATGCTTTGCTCCTTTCCCTCTTGTTCTCTGTGGCTGCTCGTGTGAGGGCTGGAAGAGATGCTCATCACCTCCCCAATTGCCTTTAATTCCACGCACAAAAGGAGAGAAGAAACCTAGACAAGTGGCAGCGCTGGATTGGGAGCAAGGAGATAGTGGGAGACAAGCTCGCCACGTGGCACAGAGAGAATGGCTGGAGCAAACATTTGTCTGCCTGAAACTCACAGAAAGGAGTGTGAATCACACACACGCATCTGGTCCGTTGGTGTTACGGATCTGACGGCTACAAAAGCGAGTTCCACTTGTTTTTCTACTCTCCAGATTGGGCTTTGCTTGGTCCGAATTCTTTTTTTAGTTTCTGATTTGTTTCTTTAGATTTTGACCCCATTTGTAGCTCAAAAGTTGGCAATTATAGCCCACCTGTCACCAAATTCATTACATAAATGAGGAAACTAATTATTTTGAAAGGAAACTAAATAAAAATAAAATAAAATAACATAGAAATACCTAAAACAAACTAATAAATAAAATTAATTCCAAATAAAATAAAATGAAATAAAAATAAGGTAAAAATATTAAAAACTAAATAAATTCTCAAGAACAAGCATACTTTTGAATCCACAAAAGAGGCTAAATAACTCCATTTCATGGAGTTATCAAGCCTCCAAAAAGTCTCTCAAGTGATCTAATGAGTAATGTGACTTAATAGGCTATTTATACTGTTTAGGAAGTCATACTTCCATAACAATTAGGTTTCACAAAGTTCTAATCGCATCCAGAGTCGATTTTGCCACGTCAACATGCAGTTTACGTTGCAACCGGTCGACCGGTTACAGAGACATTATAACTCACCGGTCGACTTGTACCGATTGACCGGACCGGTCGAACTGTGACCGGTCTACCCACCGGTCGACCTGTCTGCACTGATGAAAGTTGTTTTCCTAGTTCTTCAACATGGGAAACTTGCGTAGAGACTCAGTTTTGATTCAGGCAACCCAATAGAGAAATTGCCTGATCAAAACAGTCATATAATAGTCTTCTCATATTAAACAACTCTTAAAACAATAATTCAACCAATTTATCTAGAATCAATTTATCAATTAATTCACCTGATAAATCACTCATGAATTAACTTTGAACCTCTTTTACGGAAATAACACAAGTTACCAATACACCGTATCGTTACAGGAAATTATGTGAGCTAGCAAAGGGACCCGATGGACATATATAAATCAAGCTCCTATAATCACAACGCTACTTGTAAACCAACAACTCCGTCTCATGATTATAAAACTCTAGCGCTATTCCACTAAAAGCCTAGAGCTGCACTCTTGATTTATATAGCATATTTACAAAGCTCTGATCGGCTCTAGTCCATGACTCAATATATTAGTATATCATCCCCATAGGATATCCATAATCGACTTGAGGTCAAGTTCTATTTTACCTTCCCGATTACATTTATCTTCTATTCCATTATCAAACCATTAGAAAAACACTATTCATACTATTACAAATAGTAAACCATTAGATAACACAGAGTAGTCTAATGGCCGAGCGCTTGTATTTTCCAATCCACTGATAATGTATAAGAGGATATCATTGACTCTTTATAGGAGCTATGGATTCCACTATCTATGAATAATGAATCTACGCATACATGAGTCATACCCCCAATGCACCGGTAAGCGTACCTTTACATAATGTCAGGATGTCTCCCTTTAGTACATCAAAGGATACAAGTCAAGTATACGGGTTCATCATCCATCTCAGGATTAAGATGACAACATATAATTCGTCAAAAGTGAATTGTTTTATTCAAACAGAATTATTAATTAAAACAATTCATCTTTGGTCCGATCCAATATAGATTTCACCATTAGAAACTATATCAATGTCTCTACCCATTGAGTTCCACCTCCGACGACCAAGACAAGCCATCTCCGTTAGGAAGTAGACAACATAACAATCTTAACATGAATAAAGTGCCCAACTTTATTCCCTCGATTGTGGATCATAAGATTTAGACTATCATCTTTAGATTCTTGTCTTCCACATATTTTTCACATTACAAGCATGATCTAAAGATTTAGAATGACAGTCTCAGGCTTTTTGTTTGCTTATCATACATTCAACTATTATGAACATAAAGAGGACAATACATAGATATATGAAATAAACAAATCTTTATTAATAGTCAAAATGTCTCAAAGAAAATTGTTACATTTATTCCTAAGGGCATAAACGCTAACAATCTCCCACTTGCACTTAAGTGAGTAAATGTGACATGCTACGCATCCCCATAGCCTCGACATGCTTCTCGAAGACCTTAGCCGGCAGGGTCTTTGTGAACGGGTCAACCATATTGTCCTCTGACACGATCTTGCATATTTCCACATGCCCTTCTTCAATAAAGCTTCTTATCACATGATACTTCCTGTCTATGTACTTACTCATTTTCTGATATGTTGGTTCTTTGGAGTTAGCTATTGCTACACTGTTATCATAGTATAGTCTCAATGGCTTATCCACACCAGGAACTACTTCAAGATCCATCAAAAATTTGCGGAACCATACTGCTTCTTTTGAAGCATCACTAGCTGCCACATACTCAGCTTTCATCGTTGAGTCAGAAGTGAAAGTTTGCTTGACACTCCTCCAAACGACAGAACCACCTCCCAGAGTAAAGACAGAACTCGAAGTCGATTTCCTAGAATCCAAACAGGATTGAAAATCTGAATCTGTATATCCTAGAGGTGTCAAATCTGCCCCGGAATATACCAGCATATAATTTCTAGTTCTCCGAAGATACTTGAATATATGCTTGATTGCAACCCAGTGGTTAGGTCCTGGATTCGACTGAAATCGACTTACAATCCCGACCACATGGCAAATGTCCGGTCGAGTACAAAGCATTGCATACATAAGGCTCCCGACCGCCGAAGCATAGGGTACCTTCGCCATCTATTCTCTTTCTTCAGATATCTTGGGACAATCACTGTTCGAAAGAGTAATTCCAGACCTAGATGGTTGCCCACCTTTCTTGGAATTCTGCATTGCATACTTCTTAAGAATTTTATCTATGTATGAAGCCTGAGAGAGAGCTATCATTTTGTTCTTTCGATCTCTTAAGATTCGAATGCCCAGAATATAATTAGCTTCTCCTAAGTCCTTCATGTCAAACTGTTTGGTAAGCCAAACTTTGATTGATGATAAAGCCCCTACATCATTGCCAATAAGTAGAATATCATCAACATATAATAGTAGAAAAACCACTTTCCCATCTTGAATATGCTTATAAACACAAGGTTCATCCATATTCTGTTGGAATCCAAAAGTCTTGACCACTTGGTCAAATCTTTTGTTCCAAGAACGGGAAGCTTGCTTTAATCCATAAATGGATTTCAACAACTTGCAAACTTTTCCCTCTTGACCCTTAGCCCCAAAGCCTTCTGGTTGTACCATATAGATACTTTCCTCAAGATGGCCATTCAAGAACACCGTCTTGACATCCATTTGCCAGATCACGTAGTCGAGAGCAGCCGCAATGGGTAAGAGAATGTGGATGGACTTAAGCATGGCTACAGGCGAAAAGATTTCCTCGTAGTTGATTCCTTCCTTTTGCGTGTATCCCTTAGCTACTAGTCTAGCCTTATAGGTTTTGACCTTCCCTTCTGCATTTCTCTTTCTCTTGTAGACCCATTTACACCTAATGGGCTTAATCCCATTGGGAAGATCTACAAGTTCCCAGACTAGATTAAAATCTATAGATTTCATCTCAGCTTTCATGGCTTCTATCCAGAGGTTTACATCAACATCCTCCATAGCTTCTTTGTAAGTATAAGGATCTCTGTCATGTTCCAGAGATTCTGCCCAAAAGGTTTCCCCATTAGCCATGAATCTCTCAGGTTCATGTCTGATCCTCCCACTATGCCGAAGCCCCTTAGGTTGTTGGGTTTCCTCTTCTACTCTGATTGGATCGGTTTCCAAAGGAACAGTTGGTATGACTAAGTCAATCGACATTTCCTCAAGCACTATTTTGCTACGAGGCTTAAAGTCATTCATGTAACTTTCCTCAAGGAATATTACATTCGTTGAAACCACGACTTTATTTTCCTTGGGATTATAGAAATAACCCCCTTTCGTCCCTCTTGGATAACCTACAAAAATGCATACTTCTGAACGTGCTTCCAACTTGTTCGCTTCCTTGTCCAGGACATGTGCAGGACATCCCCATATGCAAATATGGTTCAAGGATGTCTTCCTGCCCGTCCACAACTCGTGAGGAGTTTTAGGAACCGACTTTGTTGACACGTTGTTTAGAAGATAACATGCAGTTTGTAAAGCATATCCCTAGAAAGATATAGGCAATGTCGAATAACTCATCTTGGACCGTACCATGTCCAACAAGGTTCTATTTCTTCTCTCAGCTACACCATTCTGCTGTGGAGTGCCAGATGCAGTTAAATGGGATAGAATCCCATTCTCTAATAAGTATCTGGTGAACTCATCAGAGAGGTATTCTCAACCTCAATTGGATCAAAGTACCTTTATGGGTTTACCCAGTTGCTTTTCCACTTCAGCCCGAAACTCCCTGAATTTATCAAAAGTTTCGCTTTTGTGACGCAATAGGTACACATAACCATATCCTGAGCAATCGTCAATAAAAGTAATGTAATACTCATACCCTCCTCTTGCCTTGATGTTCATGGGACCACAAACATCACTATGCACAAGTTCAAGAACATCTTCAGCCCTATTGCCTTTAGACCCAAATGGTCTTTTGGTCATTTTGCCCTCTAAACAAAATTCACATTGGGGTAAGGACTCAACCCTTAAAGAACTTAAAGGTCCATCCTTTACCAACCTCTGTATCCTGTTAAGGCTAATGTGACCAAGTCACAAATGCCAAAGATATGTCTTATTAGAGTGAAAAGTTTTAAGCCTTTTAGAGTTATTAACAACTTCAGTGTTTAGCAGTGAGTCCATCTTAGGTTTGATAAAATATAGATTATTTTGCATCCATCCATCATAGATAAAAGACTTGTTTTTACGATTACAACTTTATTATTAAAAGAAACTGAATAAGAATCCTTAAATAAACAAGCAACAGAAATAAGATTCCTCTTAAATTGGGGAACATAAAAACAGTCTCGCAAAAATAAACTCCTATAACTATCAAAATAAAGATGGACGTCTCCCACTGCTTCAGCCAACACTAGTGTTCCATCGCCCATCCTCAACGTGAAGCTTTCATTTAGAAGACTTCTCGTTTGCTTGAACCCCTATAGAGAAACACATACATGATTAGTTGATCCAGAATCTATGACCTAGTTGTCACTGGATTCCTCAACTAGACATGCTTCCACAATCAAAAGATCACACTCACCTCCTTTGCCTTTAGCAGCTAGGTAGTCTTTGCAATTCTTCTTCATGTGCCCCACCTTCCTGTAATGAAAGCATTTAAGCTTGTTCGGGTTCCTCTTCTTCTTGTTCTTGCCCTTGTTTGGCGGAACTGAAGGGGGTTCTTTAGTCAAAATGTCTCAAAGAAAATTGTTACATTTATTCCTAAGGGCATAAACGCTAACAATGATATCTTACACAATATTAATTTTTTTTAAAAAAACCTGTATTTTGAAATACCAGAAAATGAATTATATAATTTTATATTATATGAACTAGAAAAATTATTAAATTTAAACTCATCAACTTTAGCTCATTTTAATCTGTCTCTTCCTTCTGGTTCACTAATAAATTATTTAAACAATAAACTTTTAAGAGAATAACTTAATTATGATATAAATAAATTAAATAGAGAAAATTCTTTATTAGTAGAAACTTTAAACAATGAACAACAAATTATTTGCCATAAAATTTCAGAATCCACTATTGATAAACAAACGAACTTATTTTTTATTTATGGCCATGGAGAAACTGGAAAAACATATTTGTGGAATACACTTATAACAAAAATTAGATCTAATAATGAAATAATTCTTGCTGTCGCATCTTCAGGAATAACATCATTATTATTGCCTAAAGGAAGAACTACACATTCTAACTTTTGAATACCACTATCAATAGATAAATTTTTAACATGTCATATAAAAACGGGAACTCAATTAGCACATTTAATTGAAAAAACATCATTAATTTTATGGGACGAAGCATCTATGACTAATAAATATTGTTTTGAGGCATTAGATAAAACACTCCAGGATTTACGAAACAATTTTGATCAACCTTTTGGAGGAATGACAGTTATTTTAGGAGGTGATTTTCGACAAATCTTACCTGTTTTACCTACAAGAACAAAAGAACACATAATAGATGCATGCATAAATAATTCTTATTTATGGCCACACTTTCAAGTTTTAACATTAACAAAAAATATGCGATTAAAACATTTTAATACAACATCAGAAGAAAAAAGGAGATTGAAAATTTTTCAAATTGGACATTAGATATAGGAAATGGTACTGCTGAAGGAATAAAATATTTAGAAACTGAAGATATTACATGGATAAAAAATACCAAAAAAATACTTTCTAGATTTTGACCTAGACCAATTGACAAAATAACGACATTAATATACGATAATTTCAACAACAATTTTAATAACATTGATTACTTAAAACAATGCACAATTGTAACACTGAAAAATAAAACTGCTGACGATATAAATAATTATATATTATCTTTAGTACCTAATGAGATAAAAACTTATTATAGTTATGATACAATAATGCCTTCATCAGAAAACATAGAAGAACTAAATCTCTTATATCCTCAAGAATTTTTACACAATTTAAATTTCAACGGTTTACCACCACATGAACTAAATCTTAAACTCGGAACGCCAATAATGCTTATAAGAAACTTAAATCAATCTGCTGGACTATGCAATGGAACAAGACTTATCATAATACAATTAACAAATAAAATAATAAAAGGACAGACCATTACTTCAAATAATATTTTTGAAAAAGTTTATATTCCAAGAATAGAAATGATTGTACATGAATCTAAATGGCCATTTACTTTAAAAAGACAACAATTCCCTATAAAGATATGTTATGCAATGACAATAAATAAAAGTCAGGGACAATCTTTGAATAAAGTTGGACTATTTTTAGAAAATCAAATATTTAGCCATGGTTAATTATATGTTGATGTATCCAGAGTAACTAACCCAAAAGGATTATATATATTACTTAATGAATCAAACAACAATTATCCTAATCATATAAAAAACATTGTCTACAAAGATATCCTACATAACATCAATTAAATAAATACATAAAAATATATACTATCTTATATTCTTCACAATATGAAAATTTTGTGAGTATAACATTTTTAACAATAAACTCAATACAAATATTTATCATTATAACAACATCTTTTTTGCTTTTTTCAGGACTTTCAGAAAATGACAACACCTATTCGTGCATTAAAACCAAATGAAGTGTATGAAACAATACAAGCACGAGTATGCAGAATATGGATAAACAACGATTTTGTCACAGGACGTCTGATAAGCCTTGACTGTATTCTGGTTGATGAAGAGGTACTAAAATTTTAAAATATTATATTACATATTATTTTATATAACATTTGTTAATATTGAATAAATTTTTATCTTTATTATTTATTTACAGCATGAAGCAAGACAGGGAACAATCCGAGCACGTGATTCGGACTATATTTCTCAAAAAATTGAACAAGGCAATATAAACAATATTAGTAACTTTTATGTTACTAAAAATAAACCAACATACAAAGTCGTTCCACACAGTGCTATGATCCAATTTGCACGAGCAACATCCTTTACTCCAATTATGGAAGACGCACCATATTTCCTATTTCACAAATTCTACTTCATAGAATTCGATCAGCTATATCAAAGAATAAATAATATTGAGATATTAACAGGTAATATATTCTACTTAACTTATTTTATTATTATTATAAATATTTCTTGAATATTTATTTACAAAATTTCCTTTTTTATATATAATATTAGATGTTATTGGAGTGTTAACAAGTGTCTAAGCACTTGAACATACACATGTCAGCACCAGACCAACAACACGGTGATCTATAACGATACAAAACATCAGGTACAATAAATTTATGCATTTTTTCCTCACATTTACTATTCATTACAACTATTTAACGTGAATACAATATTTTTCCAGTTTTATGATTCAATTTTATTAATCATTTTTATGAACTACATTTTTTCAACAGAAATGAACAACTATAAGTAAGCTTATGGGGACATAAAGCCGATCAATTTGATGAGAATGCAATTAAAACACTTAAGGCACCAGTTGTGGCAGTTTTCTCAGCAATGTTGACGAAGCAATATCTAGGTATTTTTAACATTACTTTATTATAACATTTTTATATACATATATAAAAAAATATAGCATACATTTATTATTTACTCTATTATATTTCTAGGTAACTCATATGTTTCGAGTATATCAGCAACAATTTTCTATATTGACCCAGACATCTCAAAAACAACAACGTTAAAGACAAGGTAAAAACACACACACACACATATATATATATATATATAATCTTCTAATAAATTTATCATATTACATAATTATAAATTTTATTTATATTTTTCTCAACTTATTGGTATTTTTATACATACAGATTTTCCCATCAAAATCAACAAATTGAATTCCTACCACCACCAAAAACACCTATCAAAACAATTGAAGAACAAATATTAGCAAATAGAAGAACAATAAACGAACTCAAAACATTGGATGCACAAAATAATCTGGTTAGTAGTATTAACTTTCCTATTATTTTTTTTACTACACTTACTAAAAAACTTAAAACCACAATATTCTATCTTTTATGCAGGGTGGAAAATTCATTGTAAGAGCGACTATAGTAAACTTTTCAACATCTCAAGGATGGTTCTACAATTCTTGCCCCAGATGTTATCGACAACTAAAACATGCAAGAATAGGTTGGTGGTGCAACAGTCATGGCCATATAAAGTCAACATCATCTCCATGGTAATTAAATTTATTACCAATCCATTTTTATTTATTATATATCTTTATCTACTTTAACGAAAAATTAATAACATTAAAAAAATATTTATATATATTTTACTTAAATGTCGTTTGCAATCCGAGATCTATTAGTAGCTGTTGCGATTTATTTCCAGAGATTGTTCAGATTTGTTTCCCAATTTGTGTATTGATTTTAATCGTATTTGATTGGCATTATTTTGAAAATATTTGGTTGGTTGATTGCATTTGGAAATAGATGTGCAGCTGGCTAGCTTTGTATGGAAGGTTACTAAAAGATCTGAAAACTTATTTTAGTTTCTATTTTTGTAAGTCAACTATTGATCCAAAAAAGGTAAATTGATTTGATTGATATTTGATTGAGATTTCATAGCTGGATGATCTTCCTCTGTCTCCTAGGAATGAGTCCAGATTCTTATATGAGTTCAGGAAGGTTTCAAAATTAAAGGAGTTTGATTCGGACTGGTTTTGAGAAAGTTGACCGTGACAGCTATTTTGCAGTTATTGTTGCAACAAGGATCTGCAACAGATTTGGTTAAGTGAATTAATTAAAGATGTGTCAAGCTATTCACACTTTACTTTTTTATTAAAAGTGTCCCTTAAGTCTTTGTATGCCTTTTGATGAGTTTTTATTGGGTTGTGAGACAGGGGTGAGCTCTTATATTCAAAGAGAGATGATTTTAGTGTTTTTGGGAGAAAAACTTAGTTAGAGGGATTCCAATGTTAAAAAGTTGAGGGCATCTCGCTGTTCAAGTCCATTGGGAAATTGCAAGTTCATAGGCGTCTTCTTAGAGAGGAAGTCTCAGGTATATTAAGTCCAATTGAATTGTAAAAGAGTTCTTAGTTGATTGTTCATCATCTGGGCGTGGCCCCGCAGAGTAGGGTGTTACCGAACCGCGATACCATTTCTCTCATGTTCTTTTATTTTATGTTTCTGTATTATTTATATTGTCTTATAAAATGTTAGAAAACTCAAACTGGTACAAACAATTGGTATCAGAGTGGGTCACCGACGTATGTTTCAATGAGATCCTGGTGTATTGGTTGATTTTGCAGGAATGGATGTCATGAGAGAAGGAGGATTTGTGAACAAACCACCATTTCTAGAAGGTGTCAATTACCCCTATTGGAAGGCTCGCATGAAAGCTTTCATTAAAGCTATTGATGATAAGGCATGGCGATCTTTCTTAAACGGATAGACTCATTCAACAACTAATGATGATGAAGGCAATACCGTTCTTACGCTAGAAGAGGAATGGTCCAGCGGTGAGGACAAGCTAGCAAATAGTAATTCAAAAGCATTGAGCACCATTTTCAATGCTATGGATGTTAATCAATTCAAATTGATTTCCACATGTGAGTCCACAAAAGAAGCTTGGGATATTCTTTGAACTGAGCATGAAGGTATAGATGCTATGAAGGCCTCAAAGCTTCAAATCCTAACAACCCAGAAAGAGAAGAAAATAAATAAGGGAATACAATGCCGAGAATGTGAAGGATTCGGACATGTTCAACCAGAGCGTGTTTGCACAATCAAGAAGAGAAACAAGGCTGCTATGGCGTCTACATGGAGTGATGATTCAGATGAAAGTCAAGATGAAGCATATGATCACACCAGTAATTATTTATTTATTCGATTCAATTGAGTTGTAATTTATTTTTCCATGGGACCCGGTCAAATCCATCTCAATAGTTGATTGCATATATTTATATTTTATGTTGATAATTATATATTATATATGTCCATGCATATAACATGTCATATAGATTTAATGTGCCTACTCATATGTTGTATATAACATGTCATGCATACACGCGCAATTGTTATTGTTTATTTTATTTATTATAAAAGTGTTTTAGAAAAATAAAATAAAATAAGAACCATGCGCTGTAAATCGATTTAATATGATTAAATTGATTTAAGTTGCAAAATTGATTTGCAAAATAATGTTACATGTGAAATTGAATTTAAAAGTTAAATTTTTGAATTTCACATATCCGAAAAATAAATTGTTTATTTTTCGATTTGAAAATCATGAGATGGGAGAGGGTTGTATGACAATACGACCCACTAGTCTCCGCCGTTAGCGCAACACCGTGAGATCCGGAAAGGGGCTTTGCGGCGACATTGAATCGCCCTCCTAAACGAGAGTGTCCTTGCTGGATCAATAACAAGGTTGGCTTCCTAGAGATAAGATTTCAGGATGTATTTCCGAATTGACTACCCAAAGGTAGCAATCCGGAGTTAAGTCTATGGGATCTGAAACGGTGGGTGACACTCATAAAATATAATCAAATTTGTTGGTTATATTTTGACTAAAAATAACAGTAGTTATTAAATATGAAAATATGAGATATTTTGACTATATTTATTAACTGAGAAGAGTCTCGGTCTAATTGGCATATAACTTGACTACCCAAAGGTACACTTTATATGTGGAAAATTGGATTATCGTTGGCACCTAAAATTAAAACATGATTTATGTATTTTTCATGTGCATCATGCATCATATTTAATTGTGCCTAAATACGTGCCTTGATATTCATGCACATAAATTGATTAGATGAATATTCTATTTATTTCCAGCAATATGTCGAATCCCATTATCACACTACTAGCGACTGAAAAATTAGACGGTGATAATTTTGCTAAGTGGAAAAGTAACATGAACATACTATTGGTCTGCGAAGACTATAAGTTTGTCCTAGCGGAGGAATGTCCTCCTAAACCCGCGGCTAATGCATCCAAAATCGCAAGGGAGCCTTTTGATCGCTGGATCAAGGCCAACAATAAAGCAAAGTGCTTTATGCTGGCCAGCATGAGCGATGTGCTTCGCAAGAAGCATAAGGAGATGGAGACTGCTTATGAGATAATGGAGTCTCTAGAAGCCATGTTCGGTGCTCCTTCTGAAAAGGCTTGTTTGGATGCCGTAAGGGCTTTCATGAACGACAAGATGAAGAAAGGTTCTTCAGTCAAGGCACATGTTTTGAACATGATTGATCACCTCCACGATGCGGAGCTCAATGGTGTCAGAATCGATGAAGCCACCCAAGCTGGCATCATCTTGGAAAGCCTGTCCTCTGACTTTCATGAGTCCGTAAACAACTTTGTTATGAACAAGAAAAAGTGCAATCTCACTGAACTCATGAATAACCTGCAAAACTTTGAATCCACCAACAAAAGAAAGGGAGGAGAAGCAAATGTTGTAGTTGCAGGAAGTTCTGGTAAAAACAAAAGGAAAAAATAGAACCAAGGAAGAGGAAAGAAGGGAAAGAAAAAGAGACCCAAGAAAGCAAAGGGCCCCATCCAGAAACCCAAAGGAAAATGTTTCCACTGCAATGGCGAAGGGCACTGGAAGAGAAACTGTAACAAGTATCTCGAGGAGCTGAAAAAGAAAAAGGAACAAGGTAAATCAGATTTACTAGTCCTTGAAGCATGTTTAGTAGAGGGTGATACCTCAGCCTGGATAATTGATTCAGGAGCAACTAATCATGTTTGTTTCTCTTTGCAGAGTCTTAGTTCTTACACTGAGCTAGCCGATGGGGACTACACGATGAAAGTAGGCAATGGCGCAAGAGTTTTGGCAAAAGTAGTGGGAGAAGTTAGACTTCGTTTTAGGGAAAATAAATTTTTAGTTTTGAACAATGTTTATTTTATTCCAGACATTCGCAGAAATTTGATTTCTGTGGCCAAATTATTTGAACAATTATTTAAAGTTTATTTTGATAATGAATTTGTTCATATTTCTCGAAATGGTTTAAATATTTGTTCTAGATGTCTGGATGATGGTTTATATTGTATACTACTAATACCGAACTCACTGCTTAATACTGAAATGTTCAGAGTTGCCGAACCAAAGAATAAAAGGCAAAAGATTTCTCACGATAACAATACATATCTGTAGCATCTTAGGCTTGGTCATATTAACCTAAATAGGATTGAAAGACTAGTAAAGGATTGTCCTTTGCGTGAGCTAAAAGTTGGCAAGCTTCCAGTCTGTGAATCTTGTTTGGAGGGTAAAATGACCAAGAGACATTTTACAGCAAAAGGAGAAAGAGCTACGGAACCCCTTCAGTTGATACATTCGGATGTATGTGGACCGTTAAACGTCCAAGCTAGAGGAGGTTACGAATATTACGTCACTTTTATTGATGACTATTTGAGATATGGTTATATTTACCTGATGCAATGGAAATCTGAAACTTTTGGAAAGTTTAGAGAATTCCGAGCAGAAGTTGAAAAACAATTAGGTAAACCAATCAAGACACTTTGATCAGATCGAGGGGGTAAATACCTAGACCAAGAGTTTTGGGATTTCTTGATTGAAGAAGGTGTGGTATCCCAATTGACTGCACCCGGTACACCACAGCAGAATGGTGTGGCCGAAAGGAGAAATCGGACTTTGCTTGACATGATGAGATCAATGTTGAGTTATTCTTCACTACCTACTTCATTCTGGGGTTATGCCCTAAAAACAGCTGCCTACATTCTGAATAGAGTACCATCTAAGTCTGTACTTACAACACCCTTAGAGTTGTGGTGCGGTCGAAAACCTAGTTTGAGACACGTGCGCATATGGGGGTGTCCAACACATGTGTTGAAGGGAAAGACTGGGAAGTTGAAACCCAAGTCAGAAGTATGTATGTTTGTAGGATATCCCGATGGAACAAAGGAAGGTTTCTTTTATAGTCCTGAAGATCAAAAGGTGTTTGTATCGACAAATGCCACATTTCTGGAGCATGACTATATGATAGATTTTAAGCCCAGAAGTAAGATAGTATTAGAAGAGTTACTTTCCGATGAGATCGGACCACAATTGACAAAAGTTGTCAGACCACTCAGAGAAAAGACCACAGTTCCTAATCAGACTCCAGCGGCACCTCGTCGTAGTGGGAGGGTAAGCAGGTTACCCGACCGTTATACTGGGGAAACCCAAATCATCACTGCTGATGACGGTAAGGAGGATCCATTGACCTTTAAGGATGCGATGGATGATTCTGATAAGGAAGAATGGAAAGCAGCTATGAAACTTGAGATGGAGTCTATGCACTCTAACTCAGTCTGGCAACTTGTAGATCTACCCAAAGGGGTAAAACCCATTGGATGCAAGTGGATCTTCAAGAGAAAGAGAGGAGCGGATGGAAAAGTAGAGACTTTTAAAGCAAGGGTAGTGGCTAAGGGTTATACCCAAAAGGAGGGAGTTGACTATGAGGAAACTTTTCTCAGAAGCCATGCTTAAGTCCATCCGCCATTGCAAAAGATATTTTGACTATGAGATATGGCGGATGGGCGTCAAGGCGACTTTTTCGAATGGCTATCTTGATGAAACCATCTATATGGATCAGCCAGAGGGTTACATAGAGGAAGGCCAACAGCAAAAAGTCTGCAAACTACAAAGGTCCATTTATGGACTGAAGCAGGCTTCTAGATCATGGAACATCAGGTTTGATGAGGTTGTAAAGTCTTATGGATTTGATCAAAACATTGATGAACCATGTGTCTACAAGTACAAGAAAGAAGAGAAAGTGGTCTTCTTAATTCTTTACGTCGATGACATCCTACTCATTAGGAATGATGTGGGAATAATGACAGATGTAAAGGAGTGGTTAGCCAGCCAATTCCAAATGAAAGATTTAGGAGAGGCAAGCTATGTTCTTGGGATCAAGATTATTCGAGATCGGAAGAAAAAGCTTTTGGCGTTATCACAAGCATCCTATATAGACAAAGTGTTGTCTAGGTATTCGATGCAAAACTCCAAGAAAGGGAATTTGCCTTCTAGGCATGGTATTCATCTTTCTAAGGAGCAATGTTCAAAGACCCCGCAGCAGGAAGAAGATATGAGAAGGTATCCCTCACGCTTGGTGTGGGAAGCCTTATGTATACCATGTTGTGTACAAGACCCGGATATACGCTATGCGGTGGGAGTAGTCGATTGCTACCGGTCCAACCCCGGATTGGATCATTGGGTTGCGATAAAGTGTATTCTCAAGTATCTTGGGAGAACGAGAAACTATATGTTGGTATATTCCGGAGAAGATCATCTCTCACCGGATACACAGATTTCGATTTCCAACAGATAGAGATAGTCGACGATCGACATCTGGATCTGTGTTCACTCTTAATGGAGGAGCCGTGGTATGGAGAAGTATAAAGCAAAAGTGTGTTCTTGACTCTACCATGGAAGTTGAATATGTTGCGACTTGTGAAGCCGCAAAAGAAGCTACATGGCTCAGGAAGTTCTTAACTGATCTGGAAGTTGTTCCAGATATGGATAAGCCAATTAAGCTCTACTGTGACAACAGTGGAGTGGTGGCTAATTCAAAAGAACCTATAAGCCATAAGAGTGTGAAACATATAGAAAGGAAATATCACTTGATCAGAGACATTGTGGATAGAGGCGATGTAGCGGTTCTGAAGATTGCGTCAGAGGACAACCTTGCTGACCCGTTCACCAAGACATTGCCATTGAATGTATTTGATCGGCACTTAGATGGATTTGGGATAAGAGACATGACACACCTGCTTTCGGACAAGTGGGAGATTGTTGGGATAGGTGTCTGAAAGCATGAGATGTAAAAGGATATTTATTATTTATTTAATAAAATAGATTATTCATCATTTTATGTGCATATATTTATGAATATTTTATGAATATCAAATAAAATTCCTTGATTATTTATGTAACCTTAAACATGGTATATAAGTGTTATATACGAGATGATAATGTTTAAGGATAATAATTAAAAGTAATTGTTCATAATGAATTTAATTAAAGTTCAGAATCTTTAATTAAGACATTATAAATACATGTCATTCCCATTTAGAATGGAACGGTGTTATCCGCACTGTTAATATGGCGAGATATTGAATGAGTGTATTTCGCATAATGAGATTATGTGGAACATGGACACAGACACAATATGAATTTCTAATAATTTCCGTTAAGCATAGAAATTCTAATTGAGTCTGCCGATGGTCATATATAGGATGATCTTAATCCTGAGTTCTTAACAAACTCCTATTTATGGATTTATGTCTTTTGATTTACTCGGTACGGATTCCGAAACCCTGAATCTTATTCCTTGTATTTTGGAGACATAATGAACTAGGTAGCTGGGAATGTTATTATACGAGATGGAATCCATTCCTTCTTGAGAGAGAAGCAGATAAATAATTCTCTTAAATGTTGACTCGGTACTTGGATTAGTAAGAGCGCTCTGGTTCATGAATGTGTTTTATGAATCACTATCCATTAGAGAATCAATGGTACTCAAGGATAAAGATGTAATTAGAGAGGTTAACTACCTGACTCTGATTATGAATTATTTATGGAGGATCGATCTATATGCAATGACTATATCAAATGCACACTTCACAGTTTAGAAGTAATTAATGTCTATAATTCCGAGAGTGCAATTCCAAGTTTATAGTGGAGTAACTATTGAAATTAATAGAATTAATTAATTAATTAAAGTGTTTAATTAATTATTAATTTTATTGGAGCTCAGAATTATAGGTCCATTAGTCCCCACGTCGTCCTTGTAATTCTACCAGACACAAAAGGCAAAATGGGAATTTTAGAATTACGGAATTCTAAAATTAAATACTCAAAGAATAATTAATTGAGAATTAATTATTATTTAAATAATGAGATTATTTAAATTTGAATTTGAACATATCTAGATTTATCCATTTAAACTTATTTGATAAGTTGTTTAATTTAGAATTCAAATTAATTTAAGTTTGTCTTAAATTCGAATTTGAATCTGAATTAAAATTGGACTACTGGATAAAGGATAAAATCTCTTCCTTCCCTATCTGATTTAGGTGCCACACACACAGGGATAAATCCCTAGAGTGGCCGGCCACTTAAGTGATAAGGGGAAGGGATTTTTTGTTCAAAATTCAAAATTGGAGATAAGGATTTGATTCTATTTTGATGTTTGACTTCTACGCTTTAAATATGAGAAAGATAGAAAATTGCAAAAACAATTTTTTTGACACATTATTCAGCCCTAAAAACACTGTGGCCGAAATTCTCATAGAGGAAAAGAGTGAAAAATATTTTTCTCCAAAAATTCCACGTGCATGCGTTGGTGTTTGTGGAAATTCGAGTGTTTCAGAAACCTGTTTTGTCTCGCGTGTGCCCACACACACGTCTACGTGGAATCAAGGAATTGACTGTTAGCGTTTATGCCCTTAGGAATAAATGTAACAATTTTCCTTGAGACATTTTGACTATTAATAAAGATTTATTTAGTTCATATATCTATGTATTGTCCTCTTTATGTTCATAATAGTTGAATGTATGATAAGCAAACAGAAAGTCTGAGACTGTCATTCTAAATCTTTAGATCATGCATGTAATGTGAAGAACATGCGGAAGACAAGAATCTAAAGATGATAGTCTAAATCTTATGATCCACAATCAAGGGAATAAAGTTGGGCACTTTATTCATGTTAAGATTGTTATGTTGTCTACTTCCTAACGGAGACAGCTTGTCTTGGTCGTCGGAGGTGGGACTCCATGGGTAGAGACATTGATATAGTTTCTAATGGTGAAATCTATATTGGATCGGACCAAAGATGAATTGTTTTAATTAATAATTCTGTTTGAATAAAACAATTCACTTTTGACGAATTATATATTGTCATCTTAATCCTGAGATGGATGATGAACCCGTATACTTGACTTGTATCCTTTGATGTACTAAAGGGAGACATCGACATTATGTAAAGGTACGCTTGCGGTACACATGGGGGTATGACTCGTGTATGTGTAGATTCGTTATTCATAGATAGTGGAATCCATAGCTCCTATAAAGAGTCAATGATATCCTCTTATGCATTATCGGTGGATTGGAAAATACGAGCTCGGCTATTAGACTACTCGTGTTATCTAATGGTTTTCTTGTTTGTAATAGTATGAATAGTGTTTTTCCAATGGTTTGATAATGGAACATAAGACAAATGTAATCGGGAAGGTAAAAAGCAGAACTTGACCTCAAGTCGATTATGGATATCCTATGGGGATGATATACTAATATATTGAGTCATGGACTAGAGCTAATTAGAGCTTTGTAAATACGCTATATAAATTGAGAGTGCAGCTCTAGGCTTTTAGTGGAATAGCACTAGAGTTTTATAATCATGAGACGGACTTGTTGGTTTACAAGTAGCGTTGTGATTATAGGAGCTTGATTTATATATGTCCATCGGGTCCCTTTGCTAGCTCACATAATTTTCTGTAACGATACGGTGTATTTCCTACATATTGGTAACTTATGTTATTTCCGTAAAAGAGGTTCAAAGTTAATTCATGAGTGATTTATCGGGTGAATTAATTGATAAATTAATTCTAGATAAATTGGTTGAATTATTGTTTTAAGAGTTGTTTAATGTGGGAAGACTATTATATGACTGTTTTGATCAGGCAATTTCTCTATTGGGTTGCTTGAATCAAAACTGAGGCTCTATGCAAGTTTCCCATGTTGAAGAACTAGGAAAACAACTTTCGTCAGTGCAGACAGGTTGACCGGTGGGTAGACCGGTCACAGGTCGACCGGTCCGGTCGACCGGTCACAGGTCGACCGGTGGGTAGACCGGTTTGTGAAGGACCGGTCGACCGGTGAGTTATAACTTCTCTGTCTCCGGTCGACCGGTTGTAACGCGTAACGCGTCGGTCGATGTGGCAAAATCGATAATCGAAGTGCGATTAAATCTTTGGGAAACCTAATTGTTGCGGAAGTATGACTTCCTAAAAAAGTATAAATAGCCTATTAAGTCTCATTATTCATTAGATCACTTGAGAGACTTTTTTGAGGCTATTGATAAAGAGATTCAAGAGGAAAAATTGTTTAATTATCAAGAACAATTTTTCTTTGGCTCTCTTGTGATTGGAAGGAGATTGAGAATACCAAGAGGAGATTAAACGAAGTGTGCCCACCCCACACCGATCGTGGGAAACGAGAATAGCAAAGAAGACCAGTTGGTTGAGGCTCTTCCGGTTTTTGTTTGGGCGCTTAGATCCATCGGACGTGGGTTTCGAAATCTCAAAAAGGTATGATTTAGATCTTTAGTATTTATGTTATATAGCATCATGAACATGTTCTTGTTTGGCTTTGACGTTGATTAAAATTTTAAATTCGCTGCTTTTCGATGCCATTATTTTCCAACAATTGGTATCGAGCCAGGTTATTTGTTCATGATTATGCTATGTACATAGATTTGTGATCTAAAAATATCTCTTTTATGCTTGAATTGATATTTTAGAGAGATGGCACTCTAGGGTTTCTATATTATGTTGTTGTCATGAATATATGGTGAATGAATGATTAAATAATTATTATTGGTTGTCATTTATGAATTATCAATGATTATTTATTATTTAATTTTTACCGGTTATGGTTCCTTAGAGTTTAGAATGGTTGTATAGGAATTTGTTCTTTGCAATGTAATTAGATATGCGGCCTATCATCGCCGTTAGGGTTTATTTTATTTTCTCTAATAGAAATTTTGTAAACCGAAAAACAGTATAGGAATTTTTATGTAAAATTCTTGGAGGAGATTGAAGATGAAGGAGATGAAGGTATCTAATTTTTTCTTGGTTTATAAAATTGTTTTGTGTTTTTTGAATAAATTGAAAAACTGCTTTGATTTTTGAAAATCTGGGTTACTGTCGCACGGGCACCGGTCGACCTCACCGGTCGACCGGTTAGTGTAAGGCGGTCGACCGGTAGAGTATAACTACTCTGTCTCCGGTCGACCGGACCTAACGGGACAGTACACGATTTTGCAGTTTTTTGAGATTTTTTCAAGAAAATATGAAAAATAATTTTATGATAACCAGAATTAGATTGTGATGAAGAATTCAAGGACAACCGGGAAGATTCAAGATGAAGAATCGATATATGTTTCGATTATTCTTTGTAATCTTTAATTTCTTTCTTTTCTCTAGGATGGAACCATAATATTACGGTTATTATTATTATGCTTGTTGCCTAGCTTAATTGCTTTGTATGATTGCATATAATATGATTTGCTATATATGTGATAACATGTCATATAGAATAGGGAGTGCCGCTCATTAAAATTTGTTCATGCATATTTCTTAACATAAAACCTTGTTTTCCAAAAGATTGAGTGGGTGAGGGTTTTTGAAGAAAAGACCCATGGCCTCCATCGTTGGTCCGTAGGTAACACATGGTGATACCGACCCCTAGGAAGGATTCATTATGTACGGTGTGGATCTCCGAGAGGATAATTTATTTGATTATATTTTTATGGTTGTATACCCCTAGGTGACAATTGTAATATATGGATCAAATAGTTGAAACGATGGTTATACACTCAAGATTAATTTAATTATTAATCTTCCTAGGAGCTATGATAATTAAATTAATGGCCAAAGAAAACGATTATCAATATATCTTTGGAAGAGATTGATCCGGATGGTATATATTGATCGGGGGGATCCGTGTTCCCAATTAAATTTTGCATGATCTCCCTAGGAGACTTACAAAATTTTGAGTTGGGAATTATCGTTGTAAGGTTGTGATTTTTTCAAGGTTTTGACACACAAACATATTTGTTGCATTATAACATGTATATATGTTTGATTACTAAATGTTTATGCAAGTTTGCTTATACTAGATATATGAATGTTTATTGTAGATCAAAATGTCTTCTAGCGCATTATCATCGATACTTAATAAACACAACTTAATCAAGTAGAATTATACCGATTGGAAAAGGAACCTAAAGATCGCCCTAACCTTTGAGAAACCGAATTTCGTCTTGAACACACCTTGTCCTCCGGAGCCACCGTTGATGCTCCTAATGAGGTTTTCATAGCGTATCAACATTTGGAAGGACTCGACGATATGGCTCATTTGTTATATGATGGCGAGCATGTCCATCCGGTGGCAAGCACAACATGAAGATTACATAATCGCTCGCCGGATTATGGATAATCTTGAGGACATGTTCGTGCCAAGTCGCTAAAAACGCGTCGGGAAGCCCTTAGTAACCTCATTAATCGCAGATGTATAATTTGGGTCTTCCATAAAGGAACATATTTCAAGGTGATGGGCTATTTGGTGAAGTTCAGACCAATGGGGCCGACATCGATGCCGAGTCTCAACCGACCATGATCTTTGAGACTTTGTCGAAGGAATATATTCCGTTTAGGGCAACGTTCAATTTGAGCGCTAGATGTAATATAACCCCGACAGAGTTGATGCAAGAACTCCAAAAGTTCGAGCGGATGATCAAGGGGTCAACTATTGTGGAAGCCAACTTTGTTGAGGCATCTTCTTCCAAACCCCCTTCAGGAATGGAAAGAAGAAGCAAGTAGCTAAGAAGGAGAGTTCTTGATTCCGCCAAACAAGGGCAAGAACAAGAAGAAGAGGAACCCGAACAAGCTTAAATGCTTTCATTGCGGGAAGGTGGGGCACATGAAGAAGAATTGCAAAGACTACCTAGCCGTTAAAGGCAAAGGAGGTGAGAGTGATCTTTTGATTGTGGAAGCATGTCTAGTTGAGGAATCCAGTGACAACTGGGTCATAGATTCTGGAGCAACTAATCATGCATGTGTTTCTCTGCAGGGGTTCAAGCAAACGAGAAGTCTTCTAAATGAAAGCTTCACGTTAAGGATGGGCGATGGAACATTGGTGTTGGCTGAAGCAGTGGGAGACGTCCATCTTTATTTTGATAGTTATAGGAGTTTATTTTTGCGAGACTGTTTTTATGTTCCTCAATTTAAGAGGAATCTTATTTATGTTGCTTGTTTATTTAAGGATTCTTATTCAGTTTCTTTTAATAATAAAGTTGTGATTCGTAAAAACAAGTCTTTTATCTGTGATGGATTGATGCAAAATAATCTATATTTTATCAAACCAAAGATGGACTCCTTTGCTAAACACTTGAAGTTGTTAATAACTCTAAAAGGCTTAAAACTTCTCACTCTAATGAGACATATCTTTGGCATTTGCGACTTGGTCACATTAGCCTTAACAGGATACAGAGGTTGGTAAAGGATGGACCTTTAAGTTCTTTAAAGGTTGAGTCCTTACCTCAATGTGAATCTTGTTTGGAGGGCAAAATGACAAAAAAGACCATTTGGGTCTAAAGGCAATAGGGGTGAAGGTGTTCTTGAACTTGTGCATAGTGATGTTTGTGGTCCCATGAACATCAAGGCAAGAGGAGGGTATGAGTATTACGTCACTTTTATTGACGATTACTCAAGATATGGTTATGTGTACCTATTGCATCACAAAAAAGCGAAACTTTTGATAAATTCGGGGAGTTTCGGGTGAAGTGGAAAAGCAACTGGGTAAACCCATAAAGGCACTTCGATCCGATCGAGGTGGAGAATACCTCTCCGATGAGTTCACCGGATACTTATTAGAGAATGGGATTCTATCCCATTTAATCGCACCTGGCACTCCACAAAGTAATGGTGTAGCCGAGAGAAGAAATAGAACCTTGTTGGACATGGTACGGTCCATGATAAGTTATTCGACATTGCCTATATCTTTTCGGGGATATGCTTTACAAACCGCATGTTATCTTCTGAACAACGTGTCAACAAAGTCGGTTCCTAAAACTCCTCACGAGTTGTGGGACGGGCAGGAAGACATCCTTGAACCATATTCGATATGGGGATGTCCCGCACATGTCCTGGACAAGGAAGCGAACAAGTTGGAAGCACGTTCGTAAGTATGCATTTTGTAGGTTATCCGAGAGGGACAAAAGGGGTTATTTCTATAATCCCAAAGAAAATAAAGTCATGGTTTCAACGAATGCAACATTCCTTGAGGAAAGTTACATGAATGACTTTAAACCTCGTAGCAAATTAGTGCTTGAGGAAATGTCGAGTGACTTAGTCATACCAACTGTTCCTTTGGAAACCGATCCAATCATAGTAGAAGAGGAAACCCAACAACAACCTAAGGGGCTTCGGGCGTGAGTGGGAGGATCGAGACATGAACCCGAGAGATTCATGGCTAATGGGGAAACCTTTTTGGCGTAATCTCGAACATGACAGTAGATCCTTATACTTACAAAGAAGCTATGGAGGATGTTGATGCAAACCCGGACAGAAGCCATGAAAGCCGAGATGAAATCTATGGATTTTAATCTAGTCCGGGAACTTGTAGATCTTCCCGATGGGATTAAGCCCATTGGGTGTAAATGGGTCTACAAGAGAAAGAGAAATGCGTAAGGAAAGGTCGAAACCTATAAGGCTAGACCGGTAGCTAAGGGATACACGCAAAAGGAAGGAATCGATTACGAGGAAACCTTTTTCGCCAGTAGCCATGCTTAAGTCCATCCGCATTCTCTTATCCATTGCGGCTGCTCTCTACTACGAGATCCGGCAAATGGATGTCAAGGCGGCGTTCTTGAGCGGCCATCTTGAGGAGAGTATCTATATGGTACAACCGGAAGGCTTTGGGGCTAAAGGTCAAGAGGGAAAAGTTTGCAAGTTGTTGAAATCCATTTATGGATTAAAACAAGCTTCCGTTCTTGGAACAAAAGATTTGACCAAGTGGTCAAGACTTTTGGATTCCAACAGAATATGGATGAACCTTGTGTTTATAAACATATTCAAGATGGGAAAGTGGTTTTCTCTTTGTTATATGTTGATGATATTCTACTTATTGGCAATGATGTAGGGGTTTTATCATCGGTCAAAGTTTGGCTTACCAAACAATTTGACATGAAGGACTTAGGAGAAGCTAATTATGTTCTAGGCATTCGAATCTTAAGGGATCGAAAGAACAAAATGATAGCTCTCTCTCAGGCTTCATACATAGATAAAATTCTCGAGAAGTATGCAATGCAGAGTTCCAAGAAAGGTGGGCAACCATCTAGATCTGGAATTACTCTTTCGAACAGTGATTGTCCCAAGACATCTGAAGAAAGAGAATACATGGCAAAGGTGCCTTATGCTTCTACCGTCGGGGAGCCTCATGTATGCAATGCTTTGTACTCGACCGGACATTTGCCATGCGGTCGGGATTGTAAGTCGATTTCGATCGAATCCAGGACCTAACCCTTTGGGTTGCGGTCAAGCATATATTCAAGTATCTTGAAGGACTAGAAATCATATCTTTGGTATATTCCGGGAGGATTTGACACCTCTAGGATATCTGATTCGGACTTTCAATCCTTTTTGGATTCTAGGAAATCGACTTGGTTTTGTCTTTACTCCGGGAGGTGGTTCATCGTTTGGAGGAGTGTCAAGCAAACTTGCACTTCCGACTCAATGATGGAAGCCGAGTATGTGGCGACTAGTGATGCTTCAAAAGAAGCGGTGTGGCTCAAATTTTTGATGGATCTTGAACTTGTTCTGGTGTGGATAAGCCATTGAGACTATCTTGTGATAACAATGCGGCAATAGCTAACACCAAAGAACCAAGATATCGGAAAATGAGTAAGCACATAGACAGGAAGTATCATGTGATAAGGAGCTTTATTGAAGAAGGGCATGTGGAAATATGCAAGATCGCGTCGAGAGGACAATATGGGTGACCTGTTCACGAAGGCCCCGCCCGACTAAGGTCTTCGAGAAGCATGTCGAGGCTATGGGGATGCGAGCATGTCACATTTACTCACTTAAGTGCAAGTGGGAGATTGTTAGCGTTTATGCCCTTAGGAATAAATGTAACAATTTTCCTTGAGACATTTTGACTATTAATAAAGATTTATTTAGTTCATATATCTATGTATTGTCCTCTTTATGTTCATAATAGTTGAATGTATGATAAGCAAACAGAAAGTCTGAGACTGTCATTCTAAATCTTTAGATCATGCATGTAATGTGAAGAACATGCGGAAGACAAGAATCTAAAGATGATAGTCTAAATCTTATGATCCACAATCAAGGGAATAAAGTTGGGCACTTTATTCATGTTAAGATTGTTATGTTGTCTACTTCCTAACGGAGACGGCTTGTCTTGGTCGTCGGAGGTGGGACTCCATGGGTAGAGACATTGATATAGTTTCTAATGGTGAAATCTATATTGGATCGGACCAAAGATGAATTGTTTTAATTAATAATTCTGTTTGAATAAAACAATTCACTTTTGACGAATTATATATTGTCATCTTAATCCTGAGATGGATGATGAACCCGTATACTTGACTTGTATCCTTTGATGTACTAAAGGGAGACATCCTGACATTATGTAAAGGTACGCTTGCCGGTACATTGGGGGTATGACTCGTGTATGTGTAGATTCGTTATTCATAGATAGTGGAATCCATAGCTCCTATAAAGAGTCAATGATATCCTCTTATGCATTATCGATTGGATTGGAAAATACGAGCTCGGCTATTAGACTACTCTGTGTTATCTAATGGTTTCTTGTTTGTAATAGTATGAATAGTGTTTTTCCAATGGTTTGATAATGGAACATAAGACAAATGTAATCGGGAAGGTAAAAAGAACTTGACCTCAAGTCGATTATGGATATCCTATGGGGATGATATACTAATATATTGAGTCATGGACTAGAGCTAATTAGAGCTTTGTAAATACGCTATATAAATTGAGAGTGCAGCTCTAGGCTTTTAGTGGAATAGCACTAGAGTTTTATAATCATGAGACGGACTTGTTGGTTTACAAGTAGCGTTGTGATTATAGGAGCTTGATTTATATATGTCCATCGGGTCCCTTTGCTAGCTCACATAATTTCCTGTAACGATACGGTGTATTTCCTACATATTGGTAACTTATGTTATTTCCGTAAAAGAGGTTCAAAGTTAATTCATGAGTGATTTATCGGGTGAATTAATTGATAAATTAATTCTAGATAAATTGGTTGAATTATTGTTTTAAGAGTTGTTTAATGTGGGAAGACTATTATATGATTGTTTTGATCAGGCAATTTCTCTATTGGGTTGCTTGAATCAAAACTGAGGCTCTATGCAAGTTTCCCATGTTGAAGAACTAGGAAAACAACTTTAAATCAGTCTTAGAAGGTTGACCGGTGGGTAGACCGGTCACAGGTCGACCGGTCACAGGTCGACCGGTGGGTAGACCGGTTTGTGAAGGACCGGTCGACCGGTGAGTTATAACTTCTCTGTCTCCGGTCGACCGGTTGTAACGCCAGAACGCAGCGTCGATGTGGCAAAATCGACATCGAAGTGCGATTAAATCTTTGGGAAACCTAATTGTTGCGGAAGTATGACTTCCTAAACAAAGTATAAATAGCCTATTAAGTCTCATTATTCATTAGATCACTTGAGAGACTTTTTGGAGGCTATTGATAAGAGATTCCAAGAGGAAAAATTGTTTAATTATCAAGAACAATTTTTCTTTGGCTCTCTTGTGATTGGAAGGAGATTGAGAATACCAAGAGGAGATTAAACGAAGTGTGCCCACCCGCACACCGATCGTGGAAACAAGAATAGCAAAGAAGACCAGTTGGTTGAGGCTCTTCCGGTTGCTGTTTGGAACGCTTAGATCTGTCAGACGTGCAGTTTCCTGAAATCTCAAAAAGGTATGATTTAGATCTTTAGTATTTATGTTATATAGCATCATGAACATGTTCTTGTTTGGCTTTGACGTTGATTAAAATTTTAAATTCCGCTGCGCACTCGATGCCATTATTTTCCAACATTGACGTGGAAGACTTTGGTGTTCTAAACACAAAGTTTGGAGCAAGGACTGTTCGTGGTCAAAGAAATTCAAGATATCATTCGAATCGGCTACCAGGTATTTTTTCGGTTGAACCTTGAATGACATAAATTAATGAGATTAATTTATTTGTGCATAAATTAATATAATCTATAGAGTATCTAAAAAGTTTTGTGAAAATTTTTGTTATACACGATCCGCCTTTCCGCTGCGTTTCCGCCGTCGAATTTGATTCGGAAACCAACAGTAGGTAGCTGGGAATGTTATTATACGAGATGGAATCCATTCCTTCTTGAGAAAGAAGTAGATAAATAATTCTCTTGAGGGTTGATTCGGTACTTCGACCAGCAGGAGCTCCGATTCATGAATGTGTTTTATGAATCACTGTCCATTAGAGAATCAATGGTACTTAAGGATAAAGATATAATTAGAGAGGTTAACGGATTCTACCTGGCTCTAATTATGAATTATTTATGGAGGATTGATCTATATGCAATGACTATATCAAATGGACACTTCAAGGTTTAGAAGTAATTTATATCTATAATTTCGAGAGTGCAATTCCAAGTTTATAGTGGAGTAACTATTGGAATTAATAGAATTAATTAATTAATTAAAGTGTTTAATTGATTATTAATTTATATTGGAGCTCGAGATTATAGGTCCATTAGTCCCCGCGTCGTCCTAGTAATTCTACCAGACACAGAGGACAAAATGGGAATTTTAGAATTACGAAATTCTAAAATTAAACACTCAAAAATAATTAATTGAGAATTAATTATTATTTAAATAATGTGATTATTTAAATTTGAATTTGAACACATCTAGATTTATCCATTTAAACTTATTTGATAAGTTGTTCAATTTAGAATTCAAATTAACTTAAGTTTGACTTAAATTCGAATTTGAATTTGAAATAAAATTGGATTAAAGGATAAAGGATGATTTTCTCTTCCTTCCCTATCCAGTATTGGCGCCACACAAGGATGAGAGTCCCCATCTTGGCCGGCCACACTAAGGGATAAGGGAATCAGAGATTTTGTTTAAAATTCAAATAGGAGATAATTAACAAGCTTTATCTTAGAGATAAAGATTTGATTCCTTCTAGAAGTTTGACTTTTACTCTATAAATACTATTTTTGAGACAATTTTCGGAATGGTTTTTTGCCCTAACTTTAGAGGTGGCTGAAATTTCTCTATAGAAATTTTGAAACAATTTTTTCAGCCCTAAATGTTAAGGCTGGCCGAATTTCTCAAGTAGAGAGGAAGGAAAAATTTTTCTCCAAAAATTCCACATCGTGCATGCGTTGGTGTTTATGAAAATTCGAGTGTTTATTGTAACCCGTTTTGTCTCATGTGTGCCCACACACACGTCTTCGTGGATTCTAGGAATTGGCGTGGAAGATAATGATTTTCTAAACACAAATCTTTGGTGCAAGGATTGTTCGAGGTCAAAGAACTCAAGTTGTCAACCGAGTCGGCCTCCAGGTATTTTTCCGAATTGAGTTCTTAATAAATGAATTAATGAGATTAATTTATTCGTGCATAAATTAATATAATCTACAGAGTATCTCAAAAGTTTTGTAAAAATTTTTGTTATACACGATCTGCCTTTCCGCTGCACTTCCGCATCCAAATTCGATTCGGCAACCAACAACTCTTTTGCTGGCTTCTGGTGCTCAACTTTAACCTGAAGGCAAGTCACACATTTTGAGACATACTCACGAGCGTCCCTTTTTATGCCTATCCACCAGTACTGTCTTTTCAGGTCCTGGTACATCTCTGTACTTCCCAGATGAATAACATACCTCGATTTATGTGCCTCTTGCAGAATCATCTTCTTTACCTCACCCGCCTTAGGAACAGCAAGGCGGTTGTAGAAATACAAGGCTCCATCCTTTTGGATTCTCCAATCCTCCATTCTGGATCCGAATCCAAATTCCTTGGAGGTGTGGATCCTACCACTGATTCTGCTTAACCTGCTGCACCATATCCGGTGTAGAGACCAGATTATACACCATAACCCAGTTATAATCTTCGTAGAAATGAAGATCAAACTCACTCACCACTTCAGTCCTTTTCCAATCTTCCAAAGCTAATGATGCCAGAGTCCCCATCGGCTTCCTGCTAAAGGCATCAACCACCACATTAGCTTTTTCAGGATGATACTGCAGAGTGAAGTCGTAGTCTTCCATGTACTCCACCCATCTCCTTTGCCTGAGATTCAAGTCCTTCTGAGTGAACAAGTACTTCAGACTTTTATGGTCAGAAAAGACTTGAAACTTTGCTCCATAAAGATAACATCTCCATATCTTTAGAGCAAATATTACCGCTGCCAACTCCAAATCTTGAGTGGGGTAATTTCGTTCATGTGGTCTTAATTGGCGAGATGCGTACGCTACCACGTGTCCCCCTTGCATTAAGACACAGCCAAGCCCACTCCCCGAGGAGTCAGTATAAACCTCATATGGTTCCTTACTATCAGGAATAGTCAAGATTGGTGCACTTGTCAGTCTGACCTTCAATTCCTGAAAAGCATTTTCACATTTGGCATCTCATTCGAATCTGACTTCCTTTCTTGTCAATCGAGTCATCGGTGCAGCGATGCTCAAGAAGTCCTTTACAAAACACCGGTAATACCCTGCAAGTCTGAGAAAACTGCGAATCTCTGCTACATTCTTCGGCCTCTCCCACTATAGCACTGTCTCGATCTTGGAAAGATCTACAGAAATTCCCTGTCCAGAAATCACATGCCCAAGGAACTTCACTTTTGTCAGCCGGAAGTCACACTATTCTAGTCCTACCGATCAGAAAACATTTGTTAGCACAAATGCTCATTTTCTGGAAGAGGATTTTGTGAAGAATATGAAGCCTAGAAGCAGGCTTGTACTTGAGGAATTGACTGGTGAGAATGTTCAGGTAACATGTCCGCGGCCTATTCCTGAACCGACAACAGATGAACCACAACAAGAACTAACACCAATAGAGCCTCGACGTAGTGGGAGGGTTGTGAGACAACCAGATAGGTACATGTCTTATGGAGACGCATTGACTGCAGTCTCAGATTTAGACATCGATAAACCTATCTCCTATTCGCAGGCTATGGAAAGATCTGAAGCAAACCTATGGCATGAAGCCATGAACGTCGAAATACAATCAATGTATAAAAATGGCGTATGGACTCTGGTTGATCCTCCTGAAGGGGTAAAACCCGTAGGGTGTAAATGGATCTACAAGAAGAAGAGGGGTCCAGATGGGAATGTAGAGACATTCAAGGCAAGACTAGTAGCCAAGGGCTACACCCAGAAAGAAGGAATTGACTATGAGGATACCTTCTCTCCGGTGGCCATGCTTAAATCCATCCGCATTCTTCTATCCATTGCTACTGCTTTAGATTATGAAATCGGGCAGATGGATGTGAAGACAGCTTTTCTGAATGGCAATCTAGATGAGCACATTTATATAGCACAACCAAATGGATTCATCGAAAAGGGTCAAGAAGAAAAGGTTTGCGAATTGCAAAAGTCCATTTATGGACTAAAGCAGGCATCCAGATCATGGAATATTAGATTCGATGAGACTGTTAAAACTTACAATTTTGTTCAGTCATTGGATGCGCCTTGTGTGTATAAGCTGATACAAGAAGGCAAAGTGGTTTTCTTAGTCTTATATATGGATGACATACTACTCATTGGGAATGATGTAGGAAGACTGACTGAGGTTAAGCTTTGGCTAGCAAAGCAGTTTAACATGAAGGATCTAGGAGAAGCTGCCTATGTTCTGGGAATTCAGATCTTTCGAGATCAGAAGAACAAACAATTGGCACTATCTCAAGCATCCTATATCGATAAGGTAATGGACCGATTCGCCATGCAAAACTCCAAAAAGGGTTATCTACCCTTCCGACATGGAGTATCCCTCTCAAAAGAGCAGTCTCCCAAGACTCCTCAAGAAGAGGAAAACATGAGCCGAGTTCCTTATGCTTCAGCCGTAGGAAGCCTCATGTATGCAATGCTTTGCACCAGACCTGATATATGCTACGTGGTAGGCGTGGTGAGTAAATTCCAGTCTAACCCTGGACCCAAGCACTGGGTTGCTGTCAAGCATATCCTCAAGTAGCTTAGGAGAACAAGGAACTATATGCTTGTATATTCAGGTACTGACCTGACTATGACGGGATACACCGACTCTAATTTCTAATCGGATAAGGATTCCAGGAAATCCACTTCAGGATCAGTGTTTGTCCTGAATGGAGGTTCGGTAGTATGGAGGAGTATTAAGCAGACTTGCATAGCTGACTCCACCATGGAGGCCGAATATGTGGCAGCTTGTGAAGCTGTGAAAGAGGCCGTATGGCTTAAGAAGTTCCTTGTTTCACTGGAAGTTGTTCCGGAAGCTGATAGGCCCATGGTACTGTATTGCGATAACAGTGGGGCTGTAGCAAACTCTAAGGAGCCTAGAAGCCACAAAAGGTCCAAGCACATAGAGTGGAAATACCACCTCATCCGAGAGATTGTACAAAGAGGCGATGTTGAAGTGACAAAGATATTAACACATGACAACTTTGTTGATCCATTCACAAAGGCTTTATCTGGTAAAGTCTTCGATAGCCATCTAGAAGGTTTGGGCATGCGAGATTGTACACACCTACTTTAAGTCCAAGTGGGAGTTTGTTGGAAATGTGTCCATAAAGTGGGATGTAATTTGTTATTTGTGAAATGACAAATGTCAGACATTATTGTTTTTGCTGATTTTATAAAATAAAATAAAGTTATGTTTTGACACATACTCAAGAGTGTTAGTGATATTGCTTAATCCATAGACTGTTATCAACGAAAGAAGAGTCAGGGAAACCCTATCGGACAAACTCTTCTGATATAGTTTAAAATAGATATTCGCAGTCTTAGGATTGATTGGGCAATTGAATCCGATTATGACTGTTAGATCGAACCATATGATGCTGGTCTCGGAGCATGGGAGTTGGACTCTGTGGTTGATCTAAACATGTTCACAACATGTTGAATAGACCATGTGACTGATTAGGTTAGAGTAAAAACCGTTTACAGAACTCTAAACCTAATTATCACAACTTAAGTATATTTGTGTAATTATCTTAATCCTAAAGTGAATGCATAGCTCAACTTAATATCTCATGATCTTTGATTTACCAATGAGATTAGTTCACAGTTTTTGAACAACATCTCAGCTATTGGGATCGTGACAATATTGAGTTGGAGTTATGTGATTCACATATATGGAATTCGTAAGAAATAATATCACCTCATGCTTTATTGACAAGTGTGTGAATAAATAAACCAAGCCTAGTATTCAATGATGATAATCATTGATTAAGACATTACGAGATGTGTCTTTCTTATTCACAGTCATATAAAGGAGTTGAGGAAATAATGATTGGAATGGTAAAACGGTAATATTCTATACCATTCTAATCACTGATATTTACGAGGGATAATAATGCATTTACACTGTGGACTGTGTGATAAATTGTATCAACACCATCAGAAAAATAGCGCACATGAATCGAGAGATTATTCGGCATCGAACTTTTAGTGGAGTTGTGCGATGTCAGAATTAAATATGTCGATAACTTATCGGGATAAGTTAGTCGAATATTGTAATTCCATAGCTTTGTTCATGTGGGTCCATTCGGTCTCAAGGCTAGCTCTAATAAGTGGGAAAATAGAAACTGATATTTTGTTATATAATTATGTTTAAAAATTCATTATGTTATTTTTCATTTATTTGATAATTGAAAAATAAAAGGAATGAATTTGAATTTTGAAATTAATAGTGATTAATTTAAAATTCAAAATAAAATTTAAACATGATTTTATTTGGCAACTAAAGGAGAGAGAAAGTTGATATTATTTTGGAAAAATTCAGAAATCCCTTGCCATAAGGGGATTTCGAATTTTTCTCCAAAAGTGAGAATGAAAATTCGGAAATCCCTAGCCTTGTGGGGATTTTTGGATTTTAATCCTAGGGTGAAGGGGAAATTTGAAAATCCCATCTAGGGTTTGAGTTTTTGAATTTCCTCCTATATAAGGATATTTATTGAAAACCCTAGAGATGAGTTGATTAAGAGAAGAAAATATCACACACTTTTCTCTCCTAGGGGTGGCCGGATTTTTGAGACAAAATAGAAGGAAAAATTGTTTCCTTAGGTTTTTGAAAAAGAGCCCACTCTCTCATCCCAAAACACTTAGAGTCATAGTCTTGAATCAATGAGTGGTTTTTGGTGTGATCGCATCGATAGATCAACGATCTTGTTTCACGGCAATTCTCCATCTTGGAACGTGAGATAGTGAGACAAGATCCTTACGGTCATTTAAATTCAATCATCACAAAGGTATGTTTGTTATTCTATTCCTTTGTCTATAAACATATATCATGCATGTATCTCTCGTTGTGGTTTACGTTTAATTTGGAATTAAATGGATATGATACAAATTTTTGAAATTCCGCCTACAATTTTGTTGTTGTTCAAATGATTTTTCATTATAAATCACAGCAAGATCCTACAGGGCATTTATTAATCCAAACGGCATTATCAGAAACTCGAAGTGCCCATACCGAGTTCTGAAAGCAGTCTTCAGAATGTCTTCCTCCTTGATTTTCAACTGATGGTACCCAGATCTCAAATCAATCTTAGAGTAAAACTATGATCCACCCAACTGATCCAACAACTCATCAATCCTCGACAGTAGGTATTTGTTCTTCACAGTCACCTTGTTCAATTGACGGTAGTCGATGCACAACCGAAGAGACCCGTCATGCTTCTTCACAAATAGCACCGGTGCACCCCAAGGGGAAGTACTATTCTGAATATAGCCCTTTTCTACCAGCTCCTCAAGCTGTGTTCTTAATTCCTTCATTTCCTCCGGAGCCATTCGGTATTGAGGAATGGAAATAGGTGCCATTCCCGGAACCAAATCAATATAGAATTCAATCTCCTGATCTGTTGGTAAACCAGGTAACTCATCAGGAAATATATTTGTAAACTCATCCACTACAGGGGTTCCTACACTATCTCTGATTACTTCAGGTTCACCTTCTAAAGCAAGAAGGGAAGAAAAACATGATAAGTTCTTCCGTCTCCCAATGATGTACTTCAATAGTCGTTCCCCATGAACTAGGTTCATCTCTGCTTGATAAGAAATTACTATTCCAGAATTCATCACCAAAATCACTTTCCTATGGTAGCAATCAATAATTGCACTATGCCTTGACAGCCAATCCATTTTGAGTACCACATCAAACAGGTTCATTGGAAGGATAATTAAATCTGCTCGTAATCACTCACCGTTAATCGTGATTTCACACGATTTACACATAATCATTACCTCCACACATCCCAGTGGGGAGGTCAAAGTCATCGAGACTTCTAAATTCTCACATTTCAGTTTCAAAGTCCAAACAAAAGAACTTGATATGAATGAGTGTGTGGCACCTGTATCAAACAACACGTGAGCAAAAGAATGGGAGATTAGAATCATACCCTCAACCACCGCATTGCTGGTCTGACCTCCAGAACTGCCTCTTGCAAGGGTATAAGCTTGTCCCTGTACTTTTTCTTTTCCTCTGTCACCAATATTAGGCCATTGAGTCGGAGGCCTATATTGTTGTGGTGGAGGTGGTTGTGCCGGTCTCAGCGCTTGAGGCCGGAATTGTGTATACTGAGGTGGCTGATAAGTCGGCACAGGAGGGTATGGCATCTGTTGTTGCTGATATGGTGGCATGTACTGTGGTGGCCCTTCTTGGCTATAGGAAGTGTAACTTTGGGCTTGTTGAGCCGACGGCCGATTAGGACAATTCCTCCTAATATGGCCCACCTGCCCACAAAGGTGACACCTAGTCCCGTATGGAGCATTCCTATCACTTCCAGACGAACTACTGCCACCGCTTGCCATTTCCCCAACAGTCTATCCCTGGTTGCGGTTTCTTCTACCACTCAGCTGTGGCCCACTTGAAACAGAAGGTCTACGGGAGATAGAGACTCGACCTGTTGTTTCTTTCCTTTGGTGATAGGCCAAGTTATCCTGTTCCACCCTTATAGCAGCAGCTACCAAATCCTAAAAATTCTTAAGTCTTAGAGCCACCAAGGATCTCCTCACAGAGTTCTTGAGGCCCTTCTCAAACTTGAAACATCTCATGTGTCTAGACTCCACTAGAGATGGCGCAAACAGAGATAGGTCATTAAACTTAGCCTCATATTCCCTCACAGACATGTCACCTTGCAGTAGCGACATGAATTCCAACGCTTTTCTTCCCTGTAACTCTAAGGGAAGTACTGGTCATTGAACAATGTCTCAAACTGTTCCCAGGTCAACCCTACGACATCTATTCTCCTCTTGACCTGTTTCCACCAAGTGTTTGCTAAACCGTCCATCTTGTACACAGCAAATTCCACCCAGTATTCATCTGGGACTCCCATAGTACTCAAGTGCTTGACTATGGAGTCAATCTAGAACTCTGCTTCCTGGGGTCCTCCCTCACTGTTAAATGAGGGGATAGGCGCTCATTAAAATTCCTGAAAATATCCTTGTTTCTTGTCCTCAACCGACCGCTCATTTTGAGCTCTCATGGCCATGCCCCGAAAGGCAGCATACATAGCATCTAAGGACCCTTGGTTCAGTTGTTCCGGTTGGGTACCTGGTCTACGGCGAGGCGTCATTTCCTTCAACTGAAATAAAACTAGACTGTTCAGTGGATAACATATGTCACACATGTATGTACAATCCTGGGGTTTTTAAACCTAAGGATCTAATACCACTCATGTCACGCCCCCAAACGAGGTGGGTGACATGGAGCTCGATTAGGGATTAATAAAGCAGATTCCCAACCGAGCCCCACACTTGATTGCATTAAAATATAAATAAATTATAGAATCCAGGAGCCTCTGACACACAGGGCACCACCCACAGGACATACAGTATCATACATACATGCTCATGTAAATAATCATTACAACAGACATCAACCACAGTCTTGTAAATCCAAATATTACATAAGTTTACAGAATTCTTAAATTCCTTACATTCGTTCAAGAGCATAAACTCAATCCTCACTCGATCCAACAGTAGCAATCTCTAGCTACCCTGCACCGCTCCTAGAATCTCCTGGGAGGGGTTTAATACATTTAAAACATAAAACGTGAGCGAAAGGCCCAGTAGGATATAATTTGAAATACTTAAAATAAATCAACAAATAAATGAGCGCGTAAATCAATAAATGAATAAGTAAATAAAATTAGACATTTAGTCCCGACATAACAGTTAGAACCTCACATCCTTTTTCTCAAAGGAAATATAACTGAAAATAATCGTATTACAGGCTTCAGCAAGTAATTAGTACAAATTACTTACCTAACCAAGTGCCTCGCCTACCCAGACTGAGTTTCGGGTTCTACCACCAAGGATACACTCTCCGCATCCTATCTAGGCTTACAGCTATAGACTCTCTTGCCAGTTCACAAGATCTCTTATCTTAAGAAATCATTCATTAACATTATGAAATCGTTCATATGACACCATGAACTACTCAAGCCGCGGGCCCCATGACTAGGCAAGCCATGAGTTCCATGACTAAACAAGCTATGGATTCCATGGACAGAAATCCTACCTCACATAATCAAACCTGGGACTAGTCTGAATCCTCAACGATCACTGATGCAAGACAACACTTAGGAATCAATTCCCCTTCCTCAAGAAATCAAATTTCACTTACGTACAAAGATTTCCAATTAGTGTTCCCCAATTCATTTTCATGTTTCAAATTATCATTCCAAGGGTTTTCAATCTCAATCAAGGATTAAAGATGCTAATCCTTTCATCCCACCTCCCCAAATGAAGCTAATTTGGGTTCTCCCCGAAAACAGGGGTCAAAACAACACTTTTCAGGCCAAACAGGGTCAAACCCGTGTGCACCGGTCGACCGGTGACAGAGCAGTACAACACTACCGGTCAATCGGTAGTGTGCACACCGGTTGACTGGACCGGTCGACCGGTCAGCCTGCAATCCGGTCGACCACACAAGTTGACCGGTAGAATTGACTGCGTGAGAGAAGCTCGCGGAAACCAGTCTAAAAACCTGCAAATCTAGTCTAAAATCCAAATATTTCAAAGGGAAACTACTAGATCCGGGTTCGAGGTCCTAAAATAGGTCCATAGAACCTAAGATCTCCAATTTCTACTCTAGTTTTACTCAAAAATCATCAAAATCCGGTTTGAACCAAAAATAAGTTTTGAAATCTAAAAGCTTGAGATTCAAGAGAGGTTCTTTCAGTAATCCTACCTCGAATCCTTCCCTTTACGTTGAAAATGTTTTGAAGCTCTTCTTTGGTTCAAGATCCATTTGATTCGGGACACCAAAACGGGAGTGAGAGAGAAAGAGTGAGCGGGATTATGAGGATGAAGGAGAGAGAGTGTGTATGGGAAAAGGAAAAGAAAAGAAGAAAGAAAAGAAAAGGAAAAAGAAAAGAAAAGGAAAAAGAAAAAGAAAAGAACATGTGTACAATATTTTAAAACCATAGTCCAGAAATGCGCCCATACACACTTCTGGATTAAAATAAATTACTGAGAATAAATTAAATACCTTGGAATTATTTAACTCTCATTTTAGAAACATTTATTAATCAAAACTCAATTAATTAAATCAGATTAGGCACACTAATAATCTCAATTACCATAATTAATCTCAATTAATTCTTCAGGGTGTTATAGCTGTCCTCTTCCCTCAATTGATAAACTCCAGCTAGTCGGAACCTACTGGTATTCTTAGTAGCACTCAATTCAGTCCAAGTATGACCTTTCTCAACTAACTCACTCAGGTACTCGATAACTTCATCAGGATCCTTTTAGAGAAAATCCCCATTGTGAGTCCATCGTAGAAATAGCTTACAAGGTGCCAACTTTCATATCCATGGTGGGGATACAAATTTAACAGATCTTTAAAACGCTCCCAAGCTTGATAAGGAGTTTCGTTTTCCTTCTGAGCGAAATTCGAGATCTGTCATTTCAATTTGTTGGTCTTATGGTGTGGAAAATACTTGTTGAATAATGTCGTCATCATTTCTTCCCACGTACCAACAGACTTGGGCCTAAGAGAATACAATAAGCTTTTGACCTTGTCCTTTAGAGAGAAAGGGAAAAACTTTAATCTTACGGTGTTTGCGGCCTCAGTATGGCTATGAAAGGTGGCCACCACCTCTTTAAACTCCTGAATGTGTACATATGGGTTCTCGTTCTCTAATCTGTGAAAAGTTGGGAGAAGTGTAATCATGCCCGGCTTGAAATTCGTAAGCGGTGCATTCAATGGGAACATGATGCAAGATGGGGTGGTCGTGCGCATTGGGTGCATGTAATCTTGCAACGTCCTCTGCCGAACTTCCTCATGTTGTGCCATTCCGAATAGATTTTGAAGTACAAATTCCAACGACGAGTGTGAAGATAGAGGCGTAGAAGACGAGTCAGATAGAATTTCACTAGGGGTTTCTAAGTCTGGACATTGAGAAAACCTCCTTAGTTCGTCTCTATACCAATGCATTCACCCTAAGCAGCCTCTTTTTTTAACTTTTTAATTTTTTAATTTTTTTTATTTTTAATCAACACAAAAGAAAATAATTATATAGTAACGCAAATTGTAACCACCGAGAGTGCTCCTAGAAAAGACTATAGCTTTTGGCTCAATGAATAGTCTCCTAGACAGAGCAACGTTCCCAGAAAAGATTGGTGGGGCGAGGCCCACTTATGTACCAACTTTCCTAGACAGAACTCCCTCAGATTGTACTTTCTACGTAACCACACAATTATCCTTAAAACCAATTATTAAATTTTACTGAATAAATTATGAAATGTAATCTAATTAATCGAAACTATTCCTAAAGTCAAAAGCCTAAATCTATCAAATTAGGAAATTCTTAGATAAAGAATAGTCAATTAATTACAATCATAATTACAATCCTATGCGTTAATGAAAACTATAAAAAGAAAAATGAAATTAGGCAACAATATAAGAATCAACAATTAAAGTATACAAATGAGGAAAAAAAATAAAATCCTAATTTATCAAAAATAAAAGATTACAAAATCAAATCAGAAGCAATTTTAAAACTAAAAGGGAAAATAAAATTAGCAATAAAAATAAATCCTAAAAGTGAGATCTTTTTTTTTAACAAAACTACAGAAATAAAAAAAAATAAAAAAAAAACAAGCAACAAATACTAAAAAGGTGGCCTTTTTCTCTTGTCGATTTTGAATAAGGGATGTTGGGACTAGTGCTGGAACTTTGGACGGGCCACCCACGACCGCCCGAAAATACTAAGCTTTTGCCTGAGCCCGAGCCCAACCCGCCCGAAAAATTCGGGCCGCCCGTCCGAGACTGAAAATACCCTTGAATGGACCGCGGGCTTATATTTGGCTGCCCAAACCAGGCCGGGCCGCCGAGCCAGCCCAAATAGCCCTAATTTTTTTAAATATTTTTTAATTTTTATAATTATTAAGTTAGTTTGTGTTAAAATTATGTAAAAATCAAAATCAACATTCAATAGACATCATTAACACAATTGAATAAATTAATCTTGTATGTTATTGATGTATATTAAATTCATAATTCATGATTGTCTCGTTAAAAACCTTACTAAGAAAAACTAATTGAGATAAAAACTTGACAAGGAAAAAAGAGTGCCATCATTTTGTGATGAATAAAAAATTTTATAAACTTACAAAGTTATACAAATACAAACACAATGTCAAAAGTAAATACATATTTACAAATTACAAATTAAAATTTAATTTGAAGCTGAAGGATCATCTTCAAAATTAGATGTTAATCCTTAAATTCATCAATCTATTCTTGGCTTGCTGGTGAAATTGTATCCTGTAGATGTTGATTGGCCTGATCTCAATCGTTAATTCAAACTAAGGCTTCAACAAGCATTCCTCAAGTATTCTTCTTGTCGTACTGAAGGCTTGTTTAGATGAAATAGTGGAGCCTAGGATCGAAAATATATCCATTGCCAATCGAGTTAGGATTGGCCAAGTTAATGCCCGTGCCCTCCACCATTGAACTAAGTCAAACGATTTTGTCGTACCGTGAACTACTAAGCCTTCACTAAGGTACGCCATAAGTTCATTGAAGCTACCACCGCCGCTGCCACTACCACTTGTTAACAAAGATTCACTCCTAGCATCTGTTTGAGTTATCTTCTTCTTCTTTTTCAACCCGAAAACATACAAGAATGAGTGCAGGTTTTTGTCTTATTGTTGCGGTTCTTGTACTCTATGAGGTACTCTAAACCTAATCTCATATTACTATAGATCGAATATATTTTTTCCTTTATTATTGGATATTGGTCCTTACAATTGATGCCTAAAAATTCACCTAAGTTTTCTAAACCACTTTCTAAACCTTTCAAGTTTAATCTAGGATCAAAAATAGTACCTAAACCATACAACAAAGGCAACTTAGACCAATATTTTATAAATTTATTTTCCATAGAATGGATAGGAACTTCTAAGATTGGGTCCTCCCTATATTCGCTAAATAAAATACTAATTCGTAAAAGTTTTCCTAAAGCTAAAGGTGATGTTGGGTTATATGTTTCACTAAGTTTTAGAGTCACTTCATGAAACCTACCTAAAAATTGATACAAAACATTGGCAATTTACCAATCATATGCATCTATATATCCTACTTCTACTTTTGTACACATATAGTTTGTTATAGCATCCTTATAGGGGATGCATTGTTGAAGCATTATGTAAGTTGAGTTTTATCTTATAGGCATATCTAACGCTAATGTTCTAGGAGGTATATTTAATGCTTGTAAGAACCTAAACCAATCTTCCTGTCTTTGGTTACTACCTTGAATCCATGCAAGACTATCTCTAATTCTTTTAATGTGATTACTCATTTCTTTTAAACCGAATTTAACAATTAAATTAATTACGTGACATACACAACGTTGGTGGAAAATAGTACCATCACCGAATAAACTTAAATCATTTTCAAAGAATTCAATTGATTTTGTATTGGCACTAGCATTATCTAATGTTATAGCCATTACTTTATCTCTTAATCTAAATTCTTCAATTACATTTAAAATGGTATTATATATTAATCCGCACTATGTGATCCTAGAACACATTTAAAACCTAATATTCTCTTATCCAAATCAAATCCTAAGTAATGTCCGGTTATAGCTAAATAATCTTTATTGGCAACGGCAGACCAAATATCTGCGGTTAACGCAACACACCCGCTAGTCAAGTGTAAAAGGTTTATTAATGCTTCTTTTTCTTTTTTAAATAATTTTAATAAATCTTTTCTAAGAGTAATTTTGAAGTAAACTGTGCATTAGGATTATCTACAACCTTAATATATCGTTGCCAATTAGGATGCTCTACAAAACTAAGTGGTTGATCTAAAGCAGCTATCATTCGTGCAACTTCCATACGATCTACTTGCGGATCGTATTTCCAAGTGGTTAGACCACCGGTTGTGCAATCAAAAGATAATTGTGTTTGACGGAGTTCGCGTCTGCCAGATTGGCTAAGCTTTTGAAGACACTTTTCGGAGTGTCTTCTCAAGTGTATGGTGCGCTGAATAGTGTCACCTTGTAATTTAGATAAACAATATTTACACTGAGCTATATTTTTAGTGTTACCTTCATTGTCGATCTCCTCAATTATGTCGAAGTGATTCGAAACTGTTGAGGTTCGCTTGCATTTCCTCCTAGAGGTTGCAACACTTGTAGACGCAGTCGCACTGGCACTCGCCGTTTCTCCACGCCCGCCACCATTGTGACCACGACCTCTAGTACGTCTACCAGGGCTCGGATTAGTAGATTCTTGCATAACAAATTCATTAGTGGGAAATTATCCTTCTTCCACGTTGTGTTGGGCATCAATAGGAATACCACTATAACCAAAAGGATCCATTATAAAAAAAATAATAGCGATTTGAGAGAGAAAGAGCTTTAGGATAATTTGATAGTTTTTGGAAAAGTTATAATAGAGATTTGAGAGATTGAGAGAGTTTGAGTGAGAAAAATGTGTGTGTGTGTGTGTGTGGGGGGTGGGGTTATTTATAAGGAAATTTTTGGGTTAAAAAATATTTTTTTTCAAAAAATTCGGGGTGCAATGGCTACTTTAGGGTTCGGGCGAGTTTGGGTAAAAAAAACTAGTCGTTGGACGGGTTTTCGACCATTCGGGCAAAATTCATGTTTTCAGACAAAATTCAGGTTTTCAGGTAAAATTCGGGTCGGGCAGCAAAGGGTCGTATTTTTAACCTTTTCATGATTTTCAGGCACTCAGGCGGGTTGGGCATTCGGGCAAATCAGACTTGGTCGGAAAAATTTAAAAAAAAACTCCGGCAGACAGCAGTTGACGGCTCCTACACGGCGACAAGCTCTAACGAGGTGCCCAAATTCAGGCTGCCTGAGCCCGAGCCTGAATTTTCACTTTGGTTAGGCCGGCAGATGAGCCTGCCCGCCGAGCCGGAAAAATTAGGACAGTGGGCCTGCCCGCTAGCCCAAAGTTCCACCACAAGTTGGGATTGCAAAAGAAAAAAAAATGCAACAACTTTGAACAAAGGCATGTCAACTTGCAGGCTGCAGCCAACTTTCCTTTTTTTTTTGAAATAAGAAATGAGGAACAAAGTAGCAAATAAAATTTTTTTTTTAATATATGCTAAAAGCAGATTACGCGAATCAAGAAACAGAAAATGAGTAAAATATAAAAAAAAAAATGCACCTACCTCTTTCGCTCAAAAATCTACTGATCAGTCTTGTTAGTAGTACCTCCCCAGCAACGGCATCAAAATTTGATTAACGCCTAAAAGTGATGTTCACAAGAGGTCAATTGTAGCACATAAGGGCGGTCGTATTCACAGAGAGATAACAAAATAACAAGAAAGATTAGTAGAATAAGAGCGTTAGAGAAAAATAAATAGCAAGTGAATTAAAGAAAAAGAAGAGTTTTTGAGATTTTTGTGGCAAACAAAACATAGAGAAGATTTCTGTGAAAGAAATTTAATAACAAAACCGGTAAGGTGTCAAGAATCCCTAATGTTTCGTTCACCAATTCAAGTTGTTATTCACAAAATAAAAGAATCGAATAAATTAAATCTCTATGTTGACTCCGAAAATATTATTATTACAAGTTATCCAAAATCGACAATATATCAATTTAACAATATTGCAGTAAAAGACAATTTATAAAATAATTTGAATAACAAAACAATGCATGACAAAATTACCTAAGAAAAGCGTGACCGAACTTATATAAAAATTAGCACACAATATTTTGAAAAGTAAAAGAAAAATAGATGAGATTTAATTCATTCGGATGTTGAAGTTTATAGCATAAGGAATCAAAAATCCGAATTGGGTCACTCATAAAAGTTCATCTCTAACCTCACCAAGAGAACTCTAGCCTGCAAAACATTCTCACAAGTTCTAGAGAGAAAATATGAGACTAACAGCAAGACGACAAAAAACTGAATATTAAAAGCTTCCAAAAACCTTAGGCTAACCCCTTTATTTATAGTGTTTAGAGGTTGCCTGTCAAATAAGGAAACAAACAATAAAAATAGAAAACTACAAAGGAAAAGGAAACAAAATAAAATTACATACAAATTAGGAGAAATCATATATTTAATTTGGGGAAGAAATCTGGTCAATTTGCTCTAATTTTTAAAGGAGAAATTCATATCCAGTACCCTCTAGACACGTGTCAAAGCTTGGTTGGAGGAAGTGGATTAAATTTTCACGTGTCACGTGCGGAAATTAGGAAGGGTGATAGCAGTTGGAAAGAGCTGGGAGACAGCTAGGGTACACAGAGACAGCTGTCATGCACGGAGAATAGGAAGCAGACTAGCGTCCTCATAAATGTGCGTGTAGCTAGCGTGGATGGGAAGACTGAAGCGAGGAGGGAGTCGGTGAGCCTCGTTGAGGTGGTGGTCGATCACATCAGACACCTAAAATTAGGGATCGCTAATCTTTGACCCCTGCATCACAAGGGGCTCCTCATGCATAGGAGGAACCTTTAGGTTGGCAGGTACATTGGCGCCACTCCCCTTGTCGAGGCGCCGAGAGCCCCGAGATGACCCTTTGACCGCTGGAGGGCCTTGACACTTGTTTACCCTCTGTCTCTTGGGAGGGGGAGTTATGACAATCCTCGAGCAATCGAGGACTTCGGGGACATCATGGGCGGAGGTAGCTGAGGTCATCAGCTGACCCGATAACCTAGAGGAGGCCTTTCCTTTCTTCTTCTTTGACTTGCTTGGAAGAATGTACCTCATGGTGGATGACACGACTACAAAATAAAAAAGGAATCAGATCCTAAATAGGTTGACTACAACAAATTGAATTGCATTTCCAGCTTACCTTTGAGGAGATCTGCAGGAGTGGCGACGGCTTGGCGCGGAGGGTCGAGAGCGACTACCAGACCATACAACCGGCGGTTCTCCAGCGTATTGAGAGTAGTAGAGCTACGGCTAGAGTCGGAGAGAGATAGGATTTGCTCGACCCGTGCTAGAGTAGCCGAGGAAAGCTTTGGTCAAATAGAAACTTTACCTGCATTCAAGAGCAAATTATGAAAGATGGCTTGATAAACGGAAGAGATTCTATAGAATCTAACAAAGTGGAGACCTACAGTATTTGCTAAATACTGTTTGAGTTCCCAAGGGAAGCTCCCTGTCGAACGGGTGGGAGTTGAAGTCGCCTCCAAGAAAAAAGAATTGGGGCTTCTACTCGTGGTAACTAGAACTCTTTTCGACAACAACAGGGGGGACTGGAGGTTTGTATTTAAAGTGAGAACATAAATAGAAGAATCCCCTTTGACCCGGGGAACCCCTAAGGGCATAGCAGTACAAAAATTCCTCGATGGTTATGTCGAGGGTCAAAAATTTCCTCCAAAAAAAATCATGGAGTTTATTGTCACCCAACAATTGGGTGACAATTGTGCAGGAGAAATCCTATAGAAGCCACAGAGGGCCTTCATGAATGGGTGAAAGGGAAGAGTCTGCCCAAAGCTGAGGGAACGAGTATATATAGTCATATGGTTGGCAGAAGGTTGTGAGCTCTATCGTTTGGGGTAGGAATAATTAAATAAAAATTATTAACGTCGATCCCCGCATCGCAAAACGCTTTCATGGCAACCTGGGGCTTTATTTTTGATGAGTTGATGAAAGTCACCATCCTCGAGATGCCACTCGTCAACACCACCCCATAACCACGACCTTCAGAGGGGCCGACCCGTAGACCATCATCCTCATCGTCGAGGAGAACAAGCTCGTCTGACTGAGGGGTCGAGACTGACCCTTCAGTAAATTCCTCTACCTGACAAAGCAGAGAATCTCCGTTGTCGATTTATGTTGTGCTCGACATCGCAGCTTCCTGAGGGTAGTCCCTGACCCTGGATGTGGAGAACTTTCGACCTCTAATTTGCTTTGCGACATGCTCTAGAAATAAATGAAAAAGGGTCGAGTTAAGGCCTAATGGTCGAGAGGTCAAAAACAAAGTTTGCGAAGAGATAGAAGCATGCTCAGATTAAATGATCCAAGGAGTCTAGGATTGACAATACCAGACTCGCCTAAACCCAAAAATGAGGAAAAACTCATGTAAGGGTCCCCAGAGGCCAAAAATGAGTAAGGACCCCCAACGAGAGCAACTGAACCCAAGAGGATGCTACCACAAGGATTCTGCCCACATTCATCATCAATAATAGAGTAAGTACATTTTTATAGTTATAGTGTTCTCTCCAAGTATTATTTTGTAGGAATCAATTTTGGAATCACATATGAGGAGCAAAAGGACTAAAATGACTTATTAGTTCTTGAGACAATCTGGAAGCTTGGAGACTGAGGAGAATAATGTATGGAGAACGTGCACAGAAGTTGAAATCGGAAAAGGGAAGTTTTGGTAAAAATTTGGTAGAGTAACGGCGTAGTTTGCGAATGAACAATCGTGAAACTGTCTGAGGAGATATATACTCGAAGGATAGAAGCCCAGGGATCTCAAGAAAATCCAAAGGACTTTAGATCTCGACTGTTGAATCAAAACCAACCCAATCCAATGGTGAATCTAAAGAGACGCGATCTAATGGTTGGGAAAAGATTGGGAGAGATGGATCTAATCCAACGGTTGCAACTTTCTCCCCGACTGCCACGTGTCATCAAAGTACGAGAGACGTGACTGTTGACACGATCGACAAGACTGCTTCACTGCTCAATAAACTCGCTGTAATGATGGCACTGTACTGATAGGCAGTGGCGATAACTTGCAGGAGAAGAAATTGCCACGTAACACTCTCAACGTTGTATAGCCTGAAACATCGCAATGCGGTATTCCAGGCTAGGGGTAATTGTTACGCCATAGTCGAGCAATCAACCGTTCCTTTGACTACCAAGTGCTGAGACATTCCCCGAGAGATGGTCGCTGACGCCGAGGAAATGGTCATACAAAGGATGCCCTCAAGACAACGAGAGTTCAAGCAAGAGGAGGATATGCATCGAGAACTCCGCCTGAGCCATGAAGTTCACGACGCTCAAAGAACAGCACGATCAAATCTCAACTAAATCCTGTCATCTCAGGAAAAGATATATTGCAACAACTGTCCTGATTTGGGTCAGGAAATCAGATAACCGATGAAGGTGATTGTCTCGATTTAGTAGCTAAAATCGTGGAGGTACAACTGCCAGATCTCAAGATTTAGGGGGAAGGGGATGATCTCCTCGGGAAATGAAGAGGAGATCTCTAATCTGTAAAGGGCCTACAAATAGAGCATGCTTCTTCTGTTAAGTTTTTTATGCATTATTCTACTACTCAGAAAGATTGTAATCAACAAAATATTAGTGCATCCACAAGTTGATGTAGGCAAAGAATTCTTGTCGAACCACTATAAATTTTTGTGTTCTTTATTTTCCTATAACGATAATCCTTAATTAATCCGTGAGAAACGTTTGCGAGTGTTCCTAAAGAGTTAATCTTTAGTGAAAAACGTTTGCGAGTGTTCATAGAGAGTTAATCTTTAGTTGACTAAATTTCTCCGTAACACATTTGAAAATGAAAACTAAAGGGTGCGTTTGGAATTGATTCCAAAACGTTTTTGTTTTTTGTACGAAAATGAAAATGAAAACGTTTTTAGTTTCATTTTTGAATTATTTCTGAAAATGCGTTTGGTAGTTTTATTTAGAGATTGATTTCAGTTTAAAAAAAAAAACTGAAACTGCGTTTGGTGGTTTAATTTTTGAAAACATGTAATAATATATTAAATAAATAATATTATTAAATATATTATATAAATAATATTATTAAATATATTAAATAAATAACATTATTAAATATATTAAATAATAATATATTAAATAAATAACATTATTAAATATATTAATTGATAATATATTAAATAAACATATATAATACAAAAATGGTTTCAAAAAAGAGAGAAGAAAATGAAAAAAAAAAAAAGTGAAATCCGTTTTTCAAAAAACAGAAAACGAAAACGAGAAAATGAAAACACCTTTTTTTCGTTTTCTGATTTCCACAAAAAGACAAACGTTTTTGGTTTTGTTTTCTTAAAAAAAAAATTGACACCAAACACGTTTTTAACACCCGTTTTCATTTTTTTACTTTGAAAATCGTAAAAAACGAAAATAAAAACGCAAACAAACAGGCCCAAAATGTGTCAAAAGTTAATAATCTTTATCACAATGAATTACTACTTATGATAATGAAACTAATATATATCGAAAGCGGATTTTACGATGTAGGTACCGGTGAATTGACAACTTTTTCACTAACATTTTACGACCCTGTTTTCATCTTTTCGTCATATTTCAGACAATGATATGATAATTAAATACACTAAAATGCAATTGAAATTAAAATCAAAATCACAAAAACCTCTTTACGCTCAAGATTATGTACTTGAACAAGACAACATTACGTTAAAGATTGTAATCAGGAAAACTCAAAAAAATCTGACTAAAATTCGCGTTGTGCACTTAAATCTAGGGGACGCGCCATTCTGATTTTGAATTTGATGTTTCCCCTTTCTTCGAGATAAGGTGTGGGTTTTGGATGAAGAAGTGCCCTTGTTCTTGCCGGAATCGCTTTTGGATGATGATTACCCCTTCCTAGAGGTCCGGCTTTGCGTTTTGGGAGAGGAAACCGTCGAAATGTTCTTTCTCGTTGTTTTCTTATTTCCCTGGGTTGGTTTCTTGGCCATTGACTGCTTTTTCATTGTTTTGGTCCGGGATTTTGAGGTGGAGATGCGGTTGATGGTCGTTGTCTATGGAGGATGATTTGAGTTTTTGGACGGGAATTAGAGAAAAAGGGACGTTCAGATTTCGGAAGAAATAATCGAGAATATTTGATAAAAGAGACCGAAGAAAATCAAAATTTGAGGAAATAAGCCGGTTTTTTTTATAACAAAAAAATGATGACGTGTATCTCACGTGGCAAAAAATGGGTCCTATTAGTCTTAGGTCATTTTCAAAAACTCTCAAAAACTCTCAAAAACTCTCAACTCTCAAAAACTCTTGACCAACCCTCTCTCTTCCTCCCACCCGACCGAATCCTCTCACGACTGACAACCGATTTTTCTCTCCGATCACCTTTCACTGACCGCCGATCCACCCTCTCCGATCTCTCTCGTCTCCGCCGACCGACCACCTCACCAAACACCGACAGTTACGAAAAACCGACCTCCCTTCCCACTAAAACTGACCAAAAACTGATCCCGACCACTAAAACTAACCAAAAACCGACCCTGACCACAAAAACCGACTAAAAACCGGCAGCTTTCAGAACTAATGGCATCACAAAATGGCTCTTCCTCAACTAAAATGGCCATTTCCCGAACACACGAGGCAACGGAATCTACTGAGGTAATATTCTTATTTTACATTTTCTTATATATTTTTGCAAGAACAAAAACTTAATATAAGCAACATTGGTCTGTTCAAAGTCGGTTTAGGTTCTGGTCTGTTCGCAGTCGGTTCTAGGTCCGTTTAAAGTCATTTTTGGTGGTCGGTTCTTAGTCGGTTCTGGTCGATCATGGTCGATTCTTGTCGATTTTGGTCGGTTCTGTATGAGGTCGGTTCTTAGTTGGTTCTGTTCAGTTTGGTCAGTTTTAGTCGGTTCTGTTCGGTTTTTGGTCGATTCTTTTTGCTTAGTCTGTTCCTGCCGGGATTTTAGGTCGGTTCTGTCATTTTGGTTGATTCTGACCTATGTGTTCTGTCTTCTTTTATAGTATGACCTCCCAAAGTACAACACTGGTGAACTTTCTGGGATCGGACATCTAAAGATGGCCATGGATCCTATACGGAAATGCCAATTTTCAAGGAGTCTGCCTTCGGACATTTTATTTCAATGTCTGAAAATATGATATATTGTGGGGTGTTGACACATTATCTGCTTTTAAGGCAGATAGAAACAAAAAAAAAAGACATGAGTTGTGGTTCATGGTTAATGGAACTGCAACTAGGTTTGGAATGAGGGAATTTGCACTAATAACTGGATTGAACTGTGGGGAATCTCCTGAGCCAGACGTGATCTTGAAAGCTTTAAAGAGTAGAAGATTATTAGAGCATTTTAACTCCCTCGTAGTACTTGTTGCAGATTTAAGCAAATTGCTCACAGGGAATAAGATAAAAGGTAGCAATAAAGCAAAGATCGCTATCATTTATTTTTTAGCACAAGTACTATTATCTGGGGACGAAAAGAAGACCATCTCACTGGATTGGCTGTCTTACGTTGACGACTTAGAATTCTTCAATAGCTATCCATGGGGCAGGGTGTCTTTTGAATGCACTCTGCGGGCTCTAAAGAAGAACTTGAGAGACAAATACTAAAAATGGGTTCGGAAAGGACGCAATAAGAGCGTCAAGGAAACCTACTCAAGATGCGGGTTTCCTTAGGCCTTCCAGGTATGTCATACAGTTATGTTCATAATTTTTCATGCATTATAGTAAATAATATCATAATTGGTTTACTAGACTTTAAAAAATTGGTTTAACGCAGGTTTGGGCATTCGAAACGTTTCCAACCATCGGCGCCACATTTGCAAAGATGGTTGAGGGACGTCTTCCCAGAATGCTCAAATGGGAGCAACGCCGGGTTTCATTGGTCAAGGTTAGACAGATAGACGACCTCATGCACAGTGGCGAGGTAAGGGCTTAAATACAATGTTTTTATAGGTGTAAATTTTACAAAATAGGAATATTTGTTTTTTTTACAATATGTTTCTATCTAAATAATCATTGAATGTATGTTTTTTTAATATACAGGGAATGACCGTACCAATTCTTTATCCCACTGAGGAGGAAATGAATAGTATGTGCATGAGGTCGTATATGCCTTATGCCGACCAAGAAGATGCTGAGATTGACCAGCTTGCATCAATTTTGGACCCTGGTGCAAAAATGGTCCATGTTCATAAACCGAAGCCCCCGAAACAATTGGCTCATCTCCAACAACAGCAACAATTGGCTGACCAGGAGATGGTATGTCTATTGATCACATAGTTGACATACTCTATCACAAGATGATAGAGTACAATAGTAGACATTTTGAAGCCATCAATAGGAGGCTAGACTCGCTAGACCAATCCATTAGGGAAATTAAGGACAATATAACGTGTCTAGCAAAACAACAGCTACAGCCAGAGCCTGAGGCAGAACTTGACCCTCAGGTTCAGCCAGACCCTGAGGCAGAACTTGACCTCCCTCAGGTTCAGCCAGAGCCAGAGGCTCAACATGAGCAACAAGTTCAGTCGGAGCCGGAGTCTGTTTCAAAGATTGAAAAGCGACTTAAGAGGCCCAGCAGGTATATGGACTCACCTTACACAGATCCCCTGCGTAACGTGAGGAAGAAGGTGTGGACCTTTAACGATGCTGTTGAGGCCTTCAACAAATGGTTTGTTGATTCTACTACGGACTCTGAGCTGATTGTATGCGGCCTTGGAGATTGGAGGAAGGACTTCTTCCAGGTCCTCTTAAAGCCAGGTGAATGGCTATTTAATGATGTAAGTAATCACAACATATTTTCTAAATTTATTCTTATTTTTTTATACCATTATCATTATACTGAATTAATTTTTTATGACTTATAGCAAATTGACGACGCATCGGGTCTTCTATCAATTCAGAGGTCAAGGGCACCTGAAGGGCAGTTCACTAAGGATATTGTCATCCTAGATGATATATTTTGCCAAAAGTTGAGAGCGCGATACTTCACCAACAAAAAGAAATTGGCAACGTATACATTTGATGACGACCTGGATGAATATGTCCGTGGAGAGAAGCGCGTAATTGGCCAGAAATGGGATGACGTGCAGGGCTTCACTACGCCTCTAAACATTCAGATGAAGCATTGGGTCGCGCTTTATGTTGATTCATCTGAATTCAACATAAAGGTGTATGACTCAGCTATTCCGATGTACAGAGATTCACAGAAGCAAAGACAAGTGGAGCCAATCGCTGTCATGATGCCCATGTTCTTGACGCACACAGGTTTATTCAACCATCTAGGCGATAAACTTGAGTGTGCATGGCCAATCATTCGTGTCAAGGGGTTGGTGCACAACGTCAGATCAGGTGACTGCGGACTTTTCACTTACAAATTTATCGAATGCCTTCTCCGCAGAATCCCATTAGAAGACCTCAAAGAAGAAAAAGTAGAAGCTTACCGGCTTGAACTCGCCGTCGGAATTTGGAGCGAGTACAAGATGAAGAAGCCCCTGAGTCCAACTATATGAAATGTTGTTTGTTTTGGTTGTTGTAAAATAGAAACATAACAATGTTTAACATTGTTTTGGTTGTTTTGGTTGTTGGTGTTACAATATGTTTATTATTGGCATTGAGTTCTATTTAGAATTTATCATATTCAACAGGTTATTTTGGCTCTGGAGAAGCGTATATTTTATGGGGAAATGCTGCCTAAATTTGTGTATAATAACGTATGTCTTTTAATTTTTTTTAAAAAACTTTGAATCAAAACAGACCGGAGAGGTCTATTCTGCGCAGACCGGGTCAGTTCTTGGTCGGTTCTGGTCTGTTCTTGCTATTTTTGCCAGTTGTTGGTATGTTCCTTTATGTTAGTCGGTTTTGCTCGACCGTGCCCCCTGCGCGCGCCCGGGCGTGGCCCCTACGCGCGCCCGGGTGGGGCTCCTACGCGCGCCCGGGCGAGGCCCCTGGGCGCGCCCAGGCGGGGTTAGGTAGCATTTCCCCATAAATGTAAGCTTCCTCAAAGCCATAATAAGCTGCTGAATACATTTTGTAACCCGTTGAATATAATGAGTGTGAATACATTGTAACATGGAAATTTATAAGTCATGATTACATCGGTGCGTTTGATGCAAATTAATTTTTGTATATAAAATTTCCGCAAGCGTACGGTGTCAAGTTTTGAGTATAAGGTGAGTGAGTATCGTCTCCACAGGGATTGGGTTTAGAATTGCCATTAAGTACCGCAATTATTGTAACTTGACTTTATCTAGGCAACCTAATAAAATGACAACTAAGAAAATAAAACAAAATAAATATGAAAATAAGAAAATAAAGTATCTATACACAAATGGTCTAGGGACTTGATTTCGCTTTTATTATTCCTATGTTCATCCTATTATGTAATCGCTAATCAATTCCATTCAATTCATTAATCAAGGCTCTAATTTCATCTTGCAACCCTCCCGAGTGCCTCACAAGAAATTGCATTTAAATACCCAAAACAATATCCCTATTCGAAATGAACATTTAAACACAAATTAAGCTTCGCCTTTGTGATTAGAAAATAGGAATATCGATTGCCTCCCGGCCTCAAAACAACCTAAATCCTAATTTGATTATCTAAGCGTTGGTCTCCTCCCGGTCTCACAACAACCTAGACTATGCTTCTAGAATCTAGATAAAGAATTCAATCTCTCCCGAGCATCAAATTCGCAATCTAAAAATCATCTAACTCATTGGCCAAATAAATTAAAAGCATTAAGCATAGAGAAACATAAATGAATTGAAAAATGAAATTAAATTAACAATCCACAAAATATTCAAAACATAGTTCAAATAAAACTACATCAAGTTCTAGATTAAATGTCTAGCTCAACATGGAAAAATAGATGAAGGAAGATAAAACCCAATATCCATTGAAGAGCTTCCAAGGACCTCCAAGATGAAGGATTTCGGCCTCCTATTGATGTTTTCTTCACATTTCCGGGCTCCCCTCTCGAATGGCAACTTTTTCCTTTTATAATGAAACACTTCGGAGCTAGGGGCTTGACGACGCACCGCAGACTGCGTGATTACGCGCTGCAAATACGCGTTTGGGGCCTAGGGGCACAGTAGCCCGCGCCTAAAACGCCCTCGCGTCTTTGGCGCAGAAGCGGATGGGGCGCGCTGCAGCGCCCATCGATGCAGCCGCAGCGTGTGGCATCAAGTATGCGCTGCAGCGCCCATTTGCGCGCTTGCAGCGTTGCCGCAGCAACGCGCGCTGGGCGCGCTGCAGCGCCATTTGGTGCCTTTGCAGCGCGTGTTGCTGGGGCTAGGGGCTGCAGCGGCGCTGCGCATGTTGTCAGCGCTGCAGCCCTGCTTCCCCTACCTCTGGTCTTCTTGCGCTGTAGCCTATGGCGCTGCAACTTCTCTTGGAATCAAAGCCTCCTCTTTGTGCCACAAAATCCTCTTTCACATCCTCTTTCATTGATTCTAAGTTAGGCAAATATTCTTCCTTTCTTCATGCAAAATCATCCAAGTTGGCATTTATTTATATTTCCTATAAAAATCACACAAAAGACATTAAACTAACAAAAATGCTTGAAAACTTACAAATATTCAAGCTTTAAAGTACTTGATTTGTTGGTAGAAATGCCCGTCATCAGCGTTCTTACATATCTTCTGATAATGTCCATATTGCCCACACCTAGCATATCGATTCTTTCTTCGCGTGAATTCACCTATGCTGGGAATGCGTTTTTGCTTTGGCCTACCCCTCTTTGGTTGAACTCGCAGTGGAAGAAGGTGAACTTCCTTTACGTGATTTAGAATATCCCATTGCGAAGTATCCGGCACAGGATAGATTGTCACAGGATAAATTGTCTCAGCATACACAAGAGTCCAAACTTATGTCCTGTAGTATTTTGAGCATAAATCATGGAGTGACATTCCTGCTTCTTTACAACATGATATTGCATGCTCGCGTGGTATCTGTTAAAGGTCGAACACACAACAAGTGCAACTCCTCACTCCAATGTTGACAATTACAGTTGCCTCTCCACCTGTCACTTGGAACTCAACAGTATTAAGTCTTGTGGCCGTTAGAAATCCGGCTTTATTGTGCCTCTCACGAAGAGTTTTTTCCACATTTGGCGTTAATAATGTTTTAGTTTTAGAAGCTTCGACCCGCCTGTTATTAAACCACTCTGACATCTTCGCTTGTATAAAATTAAAGAGGGCAATGACAGGGTAATCTCGAACATCTTTGAGCATTGCGTTCATTGAATCAGACATGTTTGTGGTCATAATATTATATCGATTTCCTTTAAAATGAGCACGAGACCACATTTCAAAATGAACTTGCTCCTGTAGGTATCTAGCAATACTAGGATATCTTGCAGACAACTCATCAAACAAGACAGAAAACTCATCAATGCGGTAGGCCTCAGAGGTTCTAAAGAATGATGGCAGAACACCGCTACAGCTGAAATTACTCTTGATGTTTTGAGACACATGCCATGTGCGACAACCGTGATGTGCTAATGAATAAACTGTAGACAATGCATTACTTATACTTTGATTCCTATCAGAAATAAAAACTAATTCCTCCAAATCAGTGGCAATCACCTTCAAGTTCGAGAAGAACCATGTCCAGGATGCATCATTCTCTGAGTCTACAAAGGCCCATGCGATGGGATAACAATGACGTTCACTATCTGTGCAGTGGCAACTAACAACGTACCTCTGAATTTTCCCTTCAACCACGTTCCATCAACACTGATAACTTTCCTCATGCAACTGAAACCTCATTTACAAGGTCCATATGCTAGGAAAAGATACATAAAATGGTTATGTTCATCAAAATGAATATTGGTGATGCTGCCGTGATTAGTAAGAGACACCATATGCAAGTATGATGGGAGCTTAGTGAAGCTTTCTTCGGCCGTACCTCTTACGAGTTGAAGTGCATGCTCACGAGCCTTCCATCCTTTGTAATAACTGAAGGCCGTCCCGAATTCGTCACAGGCATATTTCTGAATTGATTTCGGAACCAGACCCTGTTTGACGCCTATAAATTGGTTTTTCATGCAACTTTCCATAACGAAGTATGTTGCTTGCCTGTGCTTCGCTGAATGCTTTTCTAACGAGCAAGAGTGAACACCATTATACTTGCGGATTACTGACGGGTATTTCTACCAACAAATCAAGTACTTTTAAGCTTGAATATTTGTAAGTTTTCAAGCATTTTTGTTAGTTTAATGTCTTTTGTGTGTTTTTTTTATAGGAGTTATAAATAAATGCGAACTTGGACAATTTTGCATGAAGCAAAGAAGAATATTTGCCCAACTTATGAATCAATGGCAAGAGGAGACAAAAGAGGATTTTAAGGCACAAAAGAGGAGGCTTCAAAAAAAAAAAAAAAAAAAAGCAGGCTGCAGCGCACCGCTTTTGGGCTACAGCAAGAACGGAAAACAAAAAGTCCAGAGAGAAAAGGAGGCGCAGGCTGCAGCGCACTAAAGTGGGCTGCAGCGCACCAAAACCCGCCCAGCTCAAAATGCGCGGCTGCAGCGACTAGAGGGCTGCAGCGCGCCCAAAACGTGCCCAGAGGCTGGACACGTGCTGCAGCGTGTCCAGGGCGCTGCAGCGCCAAAAGGGGCCAGGAATGTGTCCACGTGCTGCAGCGTCCAAATGCGCTGCAGCGCCTCAGCCCCCCGCGAACAAAATCCCTCTTCAAAAATGCGCGCTGCAGCGCGTTTTCCACGTGGGCTGCAGCGCAAGCAACTAAATCCCTAGCTCCAAAATGTTGTAGTATAAAAGGAAAGAGATGCCATTTGAAAAGGGGAGCCGGAAATGTGAAGAAAACATCAATAGGAGGCCGAAATCCTTCATCTTGGAGGTCCTTGGAAGCTCTTCAATGGATATTGGGTTTTATCTTCTTTCATCTATTTTTCCATGTTGAGCTAGACATTTAATCTAGAACTTGATGTAGTTTTATTTGAACTATGTTTTGAATATTTTGTGGATTGTTAATTTAATTTCATTTTTCAATTCATTTATGTTTCTCTATGCTTAATGCTTTTAATTTATTTGGCCAATGAGTTAGATGATTTTTAGATTGCGAATTTGATGCTCGGGAGAGATTGAATTCTTTATCTAGATTCTAGAAGCATAGTCTAGGTTGTTGTGAGACCGGGAGGAGACCAACGCTTAGATAATCAAATTAGGATTTAGGTTGTTTTGAGGCCGGGAGGCGATCGACATTCCTATTTTCTAATCACAAAGGCGAAGCTTAATTTGTGTTTAAATGTTCATTTCGAATAGGGATATTGTTTTGGGTATTTAAATGCAATTTCTTGTGAGGCACTCGGGAGAGGTTGCAAGATGAAATTAGAGCCTTGATTAATGAATTGAATGGAATTGATTAGCGATTACATAATAGGATGAACATAGGAATAATAAAGCGAAATCAAGTCCCTAGACCATTTGTGTATAGATACTTTATTTTCTTATTTTCATATTTATTTTGTTTTATTTTCTTAGTTGTCATTTTATTAGGTTGCCTAGATAAAGTCAAGTTACAATAATTGCGGTACTTAATGGCAATTCTAAACCCAATCCCTGTGGAGACGATACTCACTCACCTTATACTCAAAACTTGACACCGTACGCTTGCGGAAATTTATTATACTAAAAAATAAATTCGCATCAATTACAAACATGTTCGACAGTCTCAATTTGCAGGCTCGGATACGCCACACACATTTTGGTTCCACACACTCTACTACAAGCACGTCTTTATTTGATTTTGTTGTTCAAAACTCAAACTTCCCTTTCAAAGCTATTAAATGCAGCTTTTCCTTCAAATCATTCTTACTTGTAAAGTACTGACCAACTTCTAAACTAGATCCGTCACTGAAGGTAGATCCATGAGATGATCCAAACTCAGTCTTGTCCATAGAAACTAAAGGACCAGCAACTTCTACTTCATTTAAAATGGTAAGCGGTTGTGGCTCTAGCTGTGGCTGTGACTCTGGTTGTGGTTATGACTTCGGGATTGATAAACTTCCCATCCACTATCACGTGTAGCGGTACCTCGTGGGCTATATCCCTGAAGAATAACAAATCATCATTGTCTTTTATTACAATGGGCAACGATTTCTGTTTCAAATTCGGTACCCATGATAGTTGCAAAGAATGTTTTTGTCCATCAATTCTGCATTTTCTACAAATCTTATCAACAAAGGTTTCGAGAGTATCCTTCTCATCCATATATATGCCAATTAAATTACAATCAGATGCCACACCCAACGACTTTCGGTCTCATCCCATTTTCCTCCAATCAAAAAAAAATCCTCCATCGAGCCATTATTTAGATTTTAAAACGCAAAAATTTAATCAAGATAATACGTCATTAAACCATACCATATAATGAGAACAAACCAAGAACATACTATATAATAAGAACAACCCAAGAACAGATCAAGAATAGACTAAGAACCGATCGTGCAATAAGAATGGACTAAAAACCGACCGTGCAATAATAAGAATGTATCAAGAATGACCATGAAGACTAGAACCGATCGCATCAATAAGAACAGACCAAGAACAGACTATGAACCGACCATGTTATAAGAACAGACCAAGAACAAACCACGAACCGACCATATTATAAGAACAGACCAAGAACAGACCACGAACCGACTATGTTATAAGAACAGATCAAGAACAGACCACGAACCGACCATGTTATAAGAACAGACCACGAACCATGAACCGACCATCCTTTTGTTTTTCTAAACCCAGCAGATCTTCATCATATCAGACAATGTAAACTAGTCTTTTAACATGTAAAATTACTATTTTAATGGATTTTTAACATTTTTAACTACATTCTCATCTTAAAAACATATGAACAACAACAAAAAACACCACAAAAGATATAGAAAATGAAAGAGTTACTTACTAGCTCTTCTTCAAACTTCGTTTTGGACGAGAGAAAAACGTTGAATGGGCAAGATAATAATGTTAATGAGGTTATGCGATGACGATGACTTGAGAAGAAGAGAGGAGAAATTGAAGGCGGCTGGGAGAACAAAATGGCACGAAATGGAAGGGGAGGAAGAGAAAGAAAACCCTAAAAGCATAATTGATGATGTGGAATGCTGATGTGGAAGCATACTTAATGACGTGGAATGCTAATGTGTAAGTTAGGTTATTTACTCAATTTATTTTTTTTGTGGTTTATTTACTTAAAAACACATTTTACTTAGACTATTTATACAAAGGGCCCGAAATAATCAGTATAATGAAAACTGATTTTGTGGATGCTCTTAGTAGTTTTTTAAAAGGGAAATAGTAGAAAATAGGCCAATATGAAAAGTTTAAGAAAGTATATAGGTCAATTTTTAGTTATAGAAATTAATAGGCCATAATTTGTCAAGTTATGATTCATAGCCAGATAAGTTATGAATAAACTTGTAAAGTTATGGTTCATAACTAGATAAGCTTTGGACAATTATGAATAATAACTTGTCAAGTTATGGTTCATAACCAAACAAGTTATGGACGAAAATAATAATTTGGCCTATTTATTAACTTATATAAACTATTGGCCTATTAATTTTAATTCATCTCAAATTTTAGCCTCTTTTCCACTTTCTCTCTTTTTAAAATAAAACTTTCCCTTTATTGAATATTGTGTGTTTCACTAATTGCATATTCAAATTTCATTTTAAGATTTGGGCCGTTCATTCTAATTAGAGTTTAAAAAAAAATTTAAAAACAGTTATATTTAATTTTTTTTATTATAATTAAAAACTCACATAAAATTATATCTCAATTAAAATTAAAAATTTGAATCAACAATCTAAACAAGCTATTAATTTTCAAAATTATCCTACTTTATTGTTTCATTATTTTCAACGCTTTTCATTATATAAGGATAATAATGTCTTTTTATATACAGCCTTAGATAGTTTTGTAAATAAATAGAATAGTACAAATTTTTTATTCTCATATTGCTCTAAGTTGACGTTTATGTATATAACTCAAGAAAAAATATAAAACATGACTGTCAAAATTTGATGTAGAAATTCCCCTAAAAAAAATGTAGAAATTAATTAATAAAAGGAATATTTTTGCAATCAACTTTCACAATGTAATGCAGACTGGGGAGAGACCTGAGAAAAGCAATAAGTGTCATTAGGTACATCATAAATGTCATTGAGCACAAAATGCCACCACGCATGCAAGAGTAATCTATCAAAGTGCAATTCCTTTGAAGCTGCACCAGTTCAATTTCAATACAAAGATTAGCCCAGCTTGAGCAATGCTAAAATAATGTAAAAGAAAATGAAACGGTAGAAAAATAAATGACAACAGAATTTTCTTTTCTATTCTTTTCTATCTTATTCTAAAAAGTACGTAAAACCAAACTTGGGATGGTTAAATAACTTAAGAAGTCTCAACAATGGAGCATATAAGACCAGAATCCTACTCTAAGTTTGTCAACGCCAAAACTGGAATAGTAAAAGAACTTAGAAGTCTCGACGATCAAGCATATCTACCAAGGTCATTCTCCTTGGAAATCTTGGGGGAAGCCTCATATATATAGTGTCCTGAATCTCAATCGGCAAATGTGTAGCTACAATCACAATCCCGCTATTCTTTCTATGCTCGGCAATGATGAACTCCAGCAACTTCACCCCATCATCATCTAATGCAACTGAAGGCTCATCGAGCAACCAAATTGGCCTGTTGATCGCTAACAACCTGGCAAGCTGAAGCCTCTTTCGCTGCCCCATTGACAGAATCTTGGCTTTCTCTTTGGCCAATTTTCCAAGCCCCATCAACTCCAAAGCAGCCAAAGACTTCCCTTGCTTCCCTTCAAGAACTTCAAACCACTGAACATTGTCAAGAACTGACATATTATTTTTTATTGCCTCTTTAAGGGAGAGCCAGTTGAGCTGAAGCTTGTATTGATGGAAGATTCCTGATTTTGTGATATCGTGACCATTCCAGAGAATCTCTCCAGCCGAAGGACGATTAAACCCTGCCAACATTCTGAGGAAAGTTGTCTTGCCTGACCCGTTTGTGCCAGTCAACACTAGTGACCCTCCATCATAAAGGGTGACATTAACATGTCTTAGAATTTGTTGGGCATTTCTCATGCAAGAAACATTCTTAAGAAGAAGCCTTGGGAGTGCTGGTTTTCTGAGAGACATTGATTGTTTTCGAAAATATAGAGTTTCTCCAAAATGAAGTTCAGACCTTTTTCTTTTTGAGGCTTTTGTAAAAACCAATCAACAAACTCACTCCCAATCACTAGATGAATCCCTGTGATTAATTCTTAGAAGCAAAATATTAGGATGAAACCCTATTCAAATTCAAACATATGAATTTGTTTAGAGCAAAAGATAAGACATAAAAATTAGAGCTTAATAATTGCTGCTAAACAAGATTAGAGCTTCCTGAAGGATTGACACCTAATTATTGCCTAAAGGCAAATTTGACCTTAATTTTTTTTTTTTTTTAAGAAAAACTCTCAGTAACGATAAATTTTGAGATGAAAAAAAAAAAGAAAGAACATATAAATTGATCGGAGCAAAAGGTAGAAATGCAAAATTAGTCCTTAATAGGTGCTGCTGGAGAAGATTAGAGCTTTTTGAAGGATTTTGACAACTGATTATTCCCTATAGGCTACAGGCACCACTAGAATCTTTTTAAAAAAAAAAAAAAAATCAACCTTAACTACTAAATAAAATTTTGTAATGAATTTCTAAAAGCAAAAACTTAACTGAAATATTAATACGTAAAAATAAAAATACTTAACTGGAAGTCATTATAGGGATGGATCAGCCTGTTAAGCTCTACTGCAACAACAGTGGAGCAGTGGCGAACTCAAAAGAGTCAAGGAGCCACACAATTTGATTTTGACGGACTAATATGTCAGTTAAGTTTTTGCTTTTGGGAATTCATTACAGAATTTTATCTAGTGGTGCCTGTACCCAACAGGAAATAATCAGTTGTCAAAGTCTTTTTAAAAGCTCTAATCTTCTCTAGCAGCACCTATTAAGTAATTTCTACCTTTTGCTCTGATCAATTGATCAATTTATATCGTCTAGCAGCACCATCTTTGACTTCTACCATTACTATCAAGATGTCAAACAGTCCACTTTATTATATATCTTTCAACTTGGAGGTAGCCAAACCCACACACTTCCACTAACAAAATTATACTAAATATTTAATATCAGAATCTATGGCGAAACAACAGCTATAATTCGTGGAAACTAAACAATTTTGCAAAAGAAATTTACATACCCTGACATTTTGGTGAAGATGTTCGGATCAGAAGCTCTGTAAAAAGAGAAAAAAAATGTCAATAAAAATTCAAAAACTTGAAGGATCAAAATCTGTGTAATCAATAACTCCTAAATTAAAAAAAAAAAAAAAAAAAAAAAAAAAAAAAAAAAAGAAAAGCCAAAACACTGATTAATCACATAAAAAGTTTCCCATTACTAGAGATAGAATTCTCAGTTAGCCAAAATCTGAAAAGCTTAGATTTATCAATTTATATAAAATGTTCGGCGAAATTTCTCTCTAGTTCCGATGTACATGAAGAAATTAAACATATATAAATTGCAAAATGTAAATTTGCTGACCTTGAAGAAGATTGCTTTGATGAAAATTAAGCTACAGAACCGGAAGCTATGGAGGAACTGAAAACGGAGGCGACCAAGGATTTCTCATAGGAATCTTATCATCTCTAAAACCCCGTCTATTCTTCTATTTCCTAAACTACCCTTCTCTGCACTGCGCCTAGAGTCTACTGGGCTTCCGTTATGGGTTTATTACTTGGGTTTAGCGCAGCCCACATTTGTACACGTTTTTTTGAACCGGTAAATGGTCTGGACCGGCTGGTTCTGAAATCCATGACGTAAAAATATTGAACCGCCGACTTTTCAATCTTCCCCAATCTTAGGGCCCGTTCACTTCGTTGATTCGAGTTTTTAATTCGAGTTGAGATTTGATTTTATGTGAGAACTTTTTACTGTAGCAAAAAAGTTAGATGTAATTGTTTGTGAAAACTTTTTACTGTAGCAAAACTCGAATTCTAAACTCGAATAAACGAAGTGAACGAAGCCTTAATTCTTAACCCTGCTATTTTTGCTAATTTTCCCAATGGCTTACAGCTTACTACAGTAACACCTCCTATATTTTACAAATAGGGATAACGAAGAAAATAACATAATTAGAAAAGTAATTAGTAAATTATACTATATTTTTAAAAATGATAAATTATAGCTTAATTTGATATTTTTAGTTTTAAATATTATTAAAAATTAAAAAATACTCCTAAATTTTCTTTTCCACTTCACTCATCCCCTAAACATCTATTTTTTAAAAAATAATAAATTATTACGTATTTTTTAAAATAGGTAGATTATAGTCAAATCTACAATGGCCGGGACCGGCATCCTAAAACCATTTTCTGACAACCTGTGACCATTTTTCGGTGACTGGTGACCATTTCTCAGCGACCGTTTAACACTGCATTTATCGTATTTACTAGTAAATACCATATTTATCCAAAAAGTCAATCACTGACTCCGGTGAATGTTTAGTACTGTATTTACATGTAAATATCATATTTACCAATAAATACCGTCTTTACTAATAAATATCATATTTACTTCAAAATTCAGCCATCGACTCCAGTACCCGTTGAACACTATATTTCTTAATAAATATCGTATTCACTAGTAAATATCATATTTATCTGAAAATTTGGGCACCGAATCTGGCAATGTAACACAGTATTTACTAATAAATATCATATTTACCAGTAAATACCGTATTTACAAGTAAATATTATATTTATCTGAAATTTTGACCACTAACACTGTATTTACCTATAAATACCGTATTTGCTGATAAATATCATATTTACTCACAATAACCTATTTATATGAAAATCTAACCGTCGGTGTGACGACACTAGCAACTAGTAAATAAATATCCTATTTACTAGTATATATCATATTTATCTGAAAATTTGAAAAATCTAGCCGCCAGCACTGACGACTAGTGAATACTATATTTACTAGTAAATAACATCTTTACTCGTAAATATCATATTTATCTGCAAATCAGTTCTCGGAGCTAAACACTTATTTACTAGTAATATCGTATTTATTAGTAAATATTATATTTATTTGAAAATCTGACCGCCAGCTCACGCGACCGTTAAACACCCTACTTATTAGTAAATACAATTTTTACCTATAATTTCATATTTACTCATAAATACTATTTTTATCTAAAAATTTGGCCGCCAGTGTTAGTATTTACGGATAAATACCATATTTACCTGTAAATATTGTAATTATGAAGAAATTCGACCGCCAGAGCTGGCAACCTGTAAATACTATATTTACCAATGCATTTACTGGTAAATACAATATTTACTAAAATTTTCTATTATTTGTGTTAAAATTAACATAAAAATCTAGAAATATAAAACTAAAAAATAACAAATAGTTCATTCTTTATAAAACTTCTTCCAAAATTATTTTAATTACAAAATCAACCCCAAATTAAACATTATCTTAACCTTAATATCAATCCCAAATTCTTTTTAGCTGCCAACCCTACCGCCCAGATGTCGTCGGCCACACCTAACCGTCACGGAAAAAGCCCCTATGTAGCAAACAAAACATTGTGCGGATGGACCTGCATGTTGTTTTCTCAAACTAAATTTTCAACAAAAAAAAATTGCGTGGAACCGTAATATTGATAGAAATGCATAAATCAAAATTTAATGCGATCATTATTTCATATTAATTTAACTACAATGAAATCAAAGAGAAGAAAAAGAATTTTACAAAAAAAAAAAAAAAAATGTTGGAACTCTTTCACAAATGAAGATGATATGTCCACCATTGAAGAAAAATAAAATTACATATTAACTCCTATTTTACAATTGATCTAATGAAAATAAAATAGCAAAAACTAATTCTATGGAACAGGAAAAATTTACGACCAATCCATTCGCATAATACATAACCATCACACAAGAATCAGACATCATATGAATAAGTGTCTACCCATAAAACATGCATGAATTGTCACATAATCAAACGTTAAATTAGCATGAAATAAAGACTGCTCTTATACCAATTGTTGGTTTCTCAAACCAGTTTTTCAAAAAAACTTGTGCGGAAGCGTGGTATCGATCGAACCACATAAATCAAAATTTAATGCGATTTATATTTCATGTTAATTTAACTACAATGAAATCAAAGGGAAGAAAAAGAATTTTACTATCATTCGATTAGAACGTTAATTTTGAACTCCTCCAACACCGTCTTGAGCTTTAAATTTCAAGAACACCATGGCTCTTTCTCAATGTATCTCCGATCAATGTGAACTCAAACATGTGAGTATTCTAATGGGTTTCTCAACACATGAGAAGATTGTTGGTTGCCGAATCGAATTCGGCGGCGGAAGCGTGGGGAAACAGCAGATCGTGTATAACAAAAATTTTCATAAAACTTTTGAGATACTCTATAGATTATATTGATTTATGCATGAATAAATTAATCACATTAATTTATATGATTCAATAATCATCTGAAAAAATACCTGGAAGCCGACTCGGATGATAACTTGAATTCTTTGACCACGAACAGTCCTTGCTCCAAGCTTTGTGTTTAGAACACCAAAGTCTCCACGTCAATTCCTTGATTCCACGTAGACGTGTGTGTGGGCACACGTGAGACAAAATAGGTTTCTGAAACACTCGAATTTCCACAAACACCAACGCATGCACGATATGAAATTTTTGGAGAAAAATTTTGCTCTCTATTTTTCACTATGAGAAATTTCGGCCACAACTCTTTTTGGGCTGAAAAATATGTTTCAAAATTGTAACTATAATTTTCTATCTTTCTCATATTTAAAGAGTAGAAGTCAAACTTCAAAATAGAATCAAATCCTTATCTCTAATTTTGAATTTGGAACAAAAAATCCCTTCCCCTTATCCACAAGGTGGCCAGCCACACTCTAGGGTTTTATCCCTGTGTGTGGCACCTATATCAGATAGGGAAGGAAGAGATTTTATCCTTTATCCAGTAGTCCAATTTTAATTCAGATTCAAATTCGAATTTAAGTCAAACTTAAATTAATTTGAATTCTAAATTGAAAAACTTATCAAATAAGTTTAAATGGATAAATCTAGATGTGTTCAAATTCAAATTTAAATAATCTCATTATTTAAATAATAATTAATTCTCAATTAATTATTTTTCAAGTATTTAATTTTAGAATTTCGTAATTCTAAAATTCCCATTTTACCCTTTGTGTCTGGTAGAATTACAAGGACGGCGTGGGGACTAATGGACCTATAATTCTGAGCTCCAATAAAATTAATAATTAATTAAACACTTTAATTAATTAATTAATTTTATTAATTCTAATAGTTACTCCACTATAAACTTGGAATTGCACTCTCGAAATTATAGACATTAATTACTTCTAAACTGCGAAGTGTCCATTTAATATAGTCATTACATATAGATCAATCCTCCATAAATAATTCATAATTAGAGTAAGGTAGAATCCGTTAGCCTCTATAATTACATCTTTATCCTTGAGTACCATTGATTCTCTAATGGATAGTGATTCATAAAACACATTCACGAACCAGAGTGCTCTTACTAATCCAAGTACTGAATCAACACTCAAGAGAATTATTTATCTGCTTCTTTCTCAAGAAGGAATGGATTCCATCTCGTATGATAACATTCACAGCTACCTATTTCATTATGTCTCCAAATACAAGGAATAGGATTCAGGGTCTCGGAATCTGTACCGAGTAAATCAAAAGACATAAATCCATAAATAGGAGTTTGTTAAGAACTCAAGATTAAGATCATCCTATATATGACCATTGGTAGACTCAATTAGAATTTCTATGCTTAACGGAAATTATCAGAAATTCATATTGTGTCTGTATCAATGTTCCACATAATCTCATTATGCGAAATACACTCATTCAATATCTCGCCATATTAATAGTGCAGATAACATCGTTCCATTCTAAATGGGAATGACATGTATTTATAATGTTTTAATTAAAGATTCTGAACTTTAATTAAATTCATTATGAACAATTACTTTTGATTATTATCCTTAAACATTATCCTCTCGTATATTACACTTATATACAATGTTTAAGGTTACATAAATAATCAAGGAATTTTATTTGATATTCCTAAAATATTCATAAATATATGCACATAAAATGATGAATAAACTATGGCCTTATTTTATTAGCAAAATAAAATTAAAAAAAAATTCTTTTCTCTTAATGAAAAACGTGGAGAGCTTTAGGAGTGAGAAAAAATTCTCTCTTTCTATAAAAGTGATTACATTAATGCATATTAATTTAAAATAATTTTAATATTAATTAATCGAATAAATTAATATGTGTATTTAGAATTCTCAATTCTAAATTAACAATCATAACCAAATATGATATATATAATTCACATTAATCTTATGGAGTCGTTAAGAGGAACTACATATATCATAAATTTAAGCTCCAATAATTTTGCAATTAATTAACACCTTAATTAATATATTAAAATTCTTAATTCTAAATTACTCCATTATAAATTTGGAATTGCACTCTTATAATTATAAAATAACTTTATTACGGAATTTGTGCATAAATTAATGAGATTGATTAATGAGATTAATTAATCCCGAATTTGTGCATAAATATCGGTTGATCCTTGAATCTTATAAATTAATGAGATTAATTTATTGGTGCATAAATTAATATAATCTATAGAGTATCTCAAAAGTTTTATGAAAATTTTTGTTATACACGATCCGCTATTCCGCTGCGTTTCCGTCGCCGAATTCGATTCGGCAACCAACAATTGGTATCAGAGCGGTCTATACACAATATTAATTTATGCTTCGATTGTTTGATAATCATAATCAATATTGAATATGTGATATTTAAATATGTATGTATGTCATGAGTAGGCACTTGCATTTATGGATGTTTATTTTTATTCATGATGATGAATGTATGGATGATGGATTTGGTCGTTAATTATATGGTTCCATGGATCGGTTATATTCATTCGTTAATAAATTATTTGTAATTTAATTCGGGATTAGAATTATTGTAATTCTAGGATTTGGGTAGAATTAGGATTTTTTTTTTTATTTTGAATCAAGAAGGAGGCCTTGAAGATCATGTTTGAAGCCTTCAAAGAAGCCCAGAAAAGTACCCGGAAAGTTCCAGAAACGCGGCCCAGGCGCGTCCCGGACGCGACCCAGGCGCGGCCAAGACGCTGCCCAGGCGCTGGCCCAGGCTGCCCGGCCCAGCGGCGGCTAGGGCCGCGCCCAGCGTGCGGCGGCCAGGCCACGCCCAAGCCGCGCCCAGCGCGCTGGCGGTCCAAGTTCGGGATTTGATCCCGAACGGGCCCAAGGTTTCGAAACCCTCGTAAAAGCGTGCCGACAAGCCCGGAAAAGTTCCGGATCCTAAGGAAGGTGAAATCCAACCCGGAGACAAAGAATGAAGTCAAGAATAAAGAATTCAAGAATCAAGACCCATTGATGTAACGGAAGAATATAATTATTGTAATTATTTATTTATTCGATTCGATTGAGTTGTAATTTATTTTTCCATGGGACCCGGTCAAATCCATCTCAATAGTTGATTGCATATATTTATATTTTATGTTGATAATTATATATTATATATGTCCATGCATATAACATGCCATGTAGATATAATGTGCCTACTCATATGTTTTTATAACATGCCATGCATACACGCTTAGATTGTTATTATTTATTTTATTTATTATAAAAGTGTTTTAGAAAAAAATAAAATAAAAATAAGAACCATCTTATTTGAAAATCGATTTAATATGATTAAATTGATTTAAGTTGCAAAATTGATTTGTAAAATAATGTTACATGTGAAATTGAATTTAAAAGTTAAATTTTTGAATTTCACATATCCGAAAAAATAAATTGTTTATTTTTCGATTTGAAAATCATCAGATGTTTTTCAAACAAAATACATATTTGCAAAATAATGAGTGGGAGAGGGTTGTATAACAATACGACCCACTGGTCTCCATCATTTGTTCAACACCGTGAGATTCGAAAGGGGTTTCGCGGCGGCACCGATTCCGCACTCCCTACGGAAAGTGTTCTTTCGGATCAATAACAAGGTTGACTTCCTAGCGATAGGATTCAAGGATGTATTTCCGGTTTGACCTACCCTACGGCGGCACTCCGGAGTTAAGTCTGTAGAATCTGAAATGATGGGTTACACTCATGGAGATATAATCAAATTGTTGATTATATTTTTGACCAAAATTAACAGTAGTTGATAAATATGAAAATATGAGATATTTTGAATATATTTATTAATTGAGAAGGTCTCGGTTCAATTTGCGATATTTTGACCTACCCTACGGCAGCACTATATTCGTGGTAAATTGAATTATCGTTGGCACCCAAAATTAAAACATGATTTATGTATTTTCATGTGCATCATGCATCATATTTAATTGTGCCAAAATTAACATGCCTTGATATTCATGCACATAAATTGATTAGATGAATATTCTATTTATTTCCAAAGAATATGTCGAATCCCATTATCACACTACTAGCGATGAAAAATTAGACGGTGATAATTATGCTAAGTGGAAAAGTAACATGAATATACTATTGGTCCGTGAAGACTATAAGTTTGTCCTAGCGGAGGAATGTCCTCCCGAACCCGTGACAACCGCATCCAAAACCGCGAGGGAGCCTTTTTGATCGCTGGATCAAGGCCAACAATAAAGCAAAGTGCTTTATCTTTGGCCAAGATGAGCGATGTGCCATAAAGAAGCATGAGGAGATGGAGACCGCTTATGAGATAATGGAGTCTCTAGAAGCCATGTTCGGCGCTCCTTCCGACAAGGCTCGTTTGGATGCAATAAGGGCTTTCATGAGCGACAAGATGAAGAAAGGTTCTTGGTCAAGGCACATGTTCGAACATGATTGATCACCTCCATGATGCGGAGCTCAATGGTGCCAAAATCGATGAAGCCACCCAAGTTGGCATCATCCCGAAAGCTTGTCCTCGACTTTCATGAGTTCGTAAACAACTTTGTTATGAACAAGAAAAAGTGCAATCTCATCGAACTCATGAATGACCCGCAAAACTTCGAATCCACCAACAAAAGAAGGGGAGGAGAAGCAAATGTTGTAGTTGCAGGAAGTTCTGGTAAAAACAAAAGGAAAAACCAGAACCAGGGAAGAGGAAAGAAGGGAAAGAACAAGAGACCCAAGAAAGCAAAGGGTCCCATCCAGAAACCCAAAGGAAAGTGTTTCCACTGCAATGGCGAAGGGCACTGGAAGAGAAACTGTAACAAGTATCTCGGGGAGCTGAAAAAGAAAAAGGAACAAGGTAAATCAGATTTACTAGTCCTTGAAACATGTTTAGTAGAGGGTGATACCTCAGCCTAGATAATTGATTCAGGAGCGACTAATCATGTTTGTTTCTCTTTGCAGAGTCTTAGTTCTTACACCGAGCTAGCCGATGGGGACTACACGATGAAAGTAGGCAATGGCGCAAGAGTTTCGGCAAAAGCAGTGGGAGAAGTTAGACTTCGTTTTAGGGAAAATAAATTTTTAGTTTTGAACAATGTTTATTTTATTCCAGACATTCGTAGAAATTTGATTTCTGTGGCCAAATTATTTGAACAATTATTTAAAGTTTATTTTGATAATGAATTTGTTCATATTTCTCGAAATAGTTTAAATATTTGTTCTGGACGTCTGGATGATGGTTTATATTGTATAAAACCAATACCTAACTCATTCGCTTATCTTTGAAATGTTCAGAGTTGCCGAACCTAAGAATAAAAAGCAAAAGATTTCTCACAAAAATAACACATATCTGTGGCACCTTAGACTTGGTCACATTAACCTAAATAGGATTGAAAGACGGTAAAGGATGGTCCTTTGCGTGAGCTAAAAGTTGGCGAGCTTCATGTCTGTGAATCTTGTTTGGAAGGTAAGATGACCAAGAGACCTTTGACAAAAGGAGTAAGAGCTACAGAACCCCTACACGGTGATACATTCAGTTGTATGTGGACCGTTAAACGTCTAAGCTAGAGGAGGTTACGAATATTACGTCACCTTTATTGACGACTATTCGAGATATGGTTATGTTTACCTGATGCAACGGAAATCTGAAACTTTTGGAAAGTTTAGAGAATTCCGAGCAGAAGTTGAAAAAAAATTAGGTAAACCAATCAAGACACTTCGCTTAGATTGAGGGGGTGAATACCAGGAACAAGAGTTCCGGGATTTCTTGATTGAAGAAGGTGTGGTATCCCAATTGACTGCACCCGGTACACCACAGCAGAATGGTGTGGCGGAAAGGAGAAATCAAACTTTGCTCGACATGATAAGATCAATGTTGAGTTATTCTTCACTGCCTACTTCTTTTTGGGGTTATGCCCTAAAAACCGCTATGTATATTCTGAATCTAGTTCCATCTAAATCTATACCTAAGACACTTTAGAGTTGTGGAATGGTCAAAAACTTAGTTTGAGACACATTCACATATGGGGAGTCCAAAGACACGTGCTTCGAGGCAAAAAGACGGGAAGTTGGACCCAAGGTCGAGTATGCATCTTTGTGGGATACCCACAAAGGACAAGAGGAGAACTGTTTTATAGTCAAGCAGATCAAAAGGTGTTTGTATCGACAAATGCCACATTTCTGGAGCATGACTATATGATAGATTTCAAGCCCAGAAGTAAGATAGTATTAGAAAAGTTACTTTCCGATGAGATCGGACCACATTCGACAAGAGTTGTCGGACCACTCAGAGAAAAGACCACAGTTCCTGATCAGACTCCTACGGCACCTCGTCGTAGTGGGAGGGTAAGCAGGTTACCCGACCGTTATACCAGGGAAGCCCAAATCGTCACTGCTGATGAGGAAGAATGGCAAGCAGCTATGAAACTCGAGATGGAGTCTATGCACTCTAACTCAGTTTTAACCCGAAGGGGTAAAACCCATTGGATGCAAGTGGATCTTCAAGAGAAAGAGAGGAGCGGATGGAAAAGTAGAGACTTTTAAAGCAAGGCTAGTGGCTAAGGGTTATACCCAAAAGGAGGGAGTTGACTATGAGGAAACTTTTCGCCAAAGAGCCATGCTTAAGTCCATCCGGATACTCCTGGCCATTGCAAAGCATATTTTGACTATGAGATATGGCGGATGGACGTCAAGACAGCTTTTACGAATGGCTATCTTGATGAAACCATCTATATGGATCACCCAGAGGGTTACATAGTGGAAGGCCAACAGCAGAAAGTCTCGCAAACCGCAAAGGTCCATTTATGGATCAAGCGAGCTTCTAGATCATGGAACATCAGGTTTGATGAGGCTGTAAAGTCTTATGGATTTGATCAAAACATTGATGAACCATGTGTCTACAAGTACAAGAAAGAAGAGAAAGTGGTCTTCTTAATTCTTTACGTCGATGACATCCTACTCATAGGAAATGATGTGGGAATGATGACATATGTAAAGGAGTGGTTAGCCAGCCAATTCCAAATGAAAGATTTAGGAGAGGCAAGCTATGTTCTTGGGATCAAGATTATTCGAGATCGCAAGAAAAAGCTTTTGGCGTTATCACAAGCATCTTATATAGACAAAGTGTTGTCTAGGTATTCGATGCAAAACTCCAAGAAAGGGAATTTGCCTTCTAGGCATGGTATTCATCTTTCTAAGGAGCAATGTCCTAAGACCCCGCAGCGGGGAAGAAGATATGAGAAGGTATCCCACGCTTCGGCTGTGGGAAGCCTTATGTATGCCATGTTGTGTACAAGACTAGATATACGCTATGCGGTGGGAGTAGTCGGTCGCTACCGGTCCAACCTGAGATTGGATCATTGGGTTGCGGTGAAGTGTATTCTCAAGTATCTTAGGAGAACGAGAAACTATATGTTAGTATATTAGGAGAAGATCCGTCTCTCACCGGATACACAGATTCGATTTCCAATCGATAGAGATAGTCGACGGTCGACATCCGGATCTGTATTCACTCTTAATGGAGGAACCGTGGTATGGAGAAGTATAAAGCAAAAGTGTGTTGCTGACTCTACCATGGAAGCTGAATATGTTGCAGCTTGTGAAGCCGCAAAAGAAGCTACATGGCTCAGGAAGTTCTTAACTGATCTGGAAGTTCTTCCAGATATGGATAAGCCAATTAAGCTCTACTGTGACAACAGTGGAGCGGTGGCTATTTCAAAAGAACCTAGAAGCCATAAGAGTGCAAACCATATAGAAAGGAAATATCACCTAATCAGAGACATTGTGGATAAAAGCGATGTAGCGGTTCTGAAGATCGCGTCAGAGGACAACCTTGCTGACCCGTTCACCAAGACATTGCCATTGAATATTTTTGATCGGCACATAGATGGATTTGGGATTAGAGACATGACACACCTGCTTTAGGACAAGTGGGAGATTGTTGGGAATAGTGTCCTGAAAGCATGAGATGTAAAAGGATATTTATTATTTATTTAATAAAATAGTTTATTCATCATTTTATGTGCATATATTTATGAATATTTTATGAATATCAAATAAAATTCCTGTATTATTTATGTAACCTTAAACATGGTATATAAGTGTTATATACAAGAGGATAATGTTTAAGGATAATAATCAAAAGTAACTGTTCATAATGAATTTAATTAAAGTTCAGAATCTTTAATTAAAACATTATTAATACATGTCATTCTCATTTAGAATGGAACGGTGTTATCCACACTGTTAATATGGCGAGATATTGAATGAGTGTATTTCGCATAATGAGATTATGTGGAACATGGACGCCGACACAATACGAATTCCTGATAATTTCTGTTAAGCATAGAAATTCTAATTGAGTCTACTGATGGTCATATATAGAATGATCTTAATCCTGAGTTCTTAACAAACTCCTATTTATGGATTTATATCTTTTGATTTACTCGGTACGGATTCCGAAACCCTGAATCCTATTCCTTGTATTTTGGAGACATAATGAAATAGGTAGCTGGGAATGTTATTATACGAGATGGAATCCATTCCTTCTTAAGAAAGAAGCAGATAAATAATTCTCTTGAGTGTTGATTTGGTACTTGGATTAGTAAGAGCGCTCTGGTTCATGAATGTGTTTTATGAATCACTATCCATTAGAGAATCAATGGTACTCAAGGATAAAGATGTAATTAGAGAGGTTAACGGATTCTGCCTGACTCTAATTATGAATTATTTATGGATGATCGATCTATATGCAATGACTATATCAAATGGACACTTCACAGTTTAGAAGTAATTAATGTCTATAATTCCGAGAGTGCAATTCCAAGTTTATAGTGGAGTAACTATTGGAATTAATAGAATTAATTAATTAATTAAAGTGTTTAACTAATTATTAATTTTATTGGAGCTCAGAATTATAGGTCCATTAGTTCCCGCGTCGTCCTTGTAATTCTACCAGACACAAAGGGCAAAATGAGAATTTTAGAATTACGGAATTCTAAAATTAAATACTCGAAGAATAATTAATTTTGAATTAATTATTATTTAAATAATGAGATTATTTAAATTTGAATTTGAACATATCTAGATTTATCCATTTAAACTTATTTGATAAGTTGTTCAATTTAGAATTCAAATTTGAATCTGAATTAAAATTGGACTACTGGATAAAGGATAAAATATCTTCTCCTTCCCTATCCTGTTTAGGCGCCACACACAGGGATAAAACCCTAGTGTGTGGCCGGCCACCTAAGAGATAAGGGAAAGGGATTTTTTGTTCCAAATTCAAAATTGGAGATAAGGATTTGATCCTATTTTGAAGTTTGACTTCTTCTCTTTAAATATGAGATAAATGGAAAATTGTGAGACAATTTTTGAAACACTTTTCAGCCCTAGAGAAAGTGTGTGGCCGAAATTCTCATATAGCAAAAGAGAGTGAAAATTTTTCTCTCCAAAAATTCCACATCGTGCATGCGTTGGTGTTTGTTGAAATTCGAGTGTTTTAGAAACCGTTTTATCTCACGTGTGCCCACACACACGTCTACGTGGAATCAAGGAATTGAGGTGGAAGACTTTGGTGTTCTAAACACAAAAGCTTGGAGCTAGGACTGTTCGTGGTCAAAGAAAATCAAGATATCATCCGAGTCGGCTACAAGGTATTTTTTCGGTTGATCCTTGAATCTTATAAATTAATGAGATTAATTTATTGGTGCATAAATTAATATAATCTATAGAGTATCTCAAAAGTTTTATGAAAATTTTTGTTATACACGATCCGCTATTCCGCTGCGTTTCCGCCGCCGAATTCGATTCGGCAACCAACAGTGTTATCCATTAATATAGTCACTACATATGAATTAATCCTCTTTAAACGGTTCATAATTAAAGTTAGAAATTTTTCGTTGACCTCTTTGATTATATATTTCTCCATAAGTATCATTAATCTTCTAATGAATAATATATTCTATGATCCAATCATAAAATTGAATGCTCTAATTATTCAAGCCTCGAATAAACACTTATGGGAACCGTCCATATATTTCATTATGAAGGAATGGATTTCGTCTTCTAAATTATTATTCCCGGCTATTTATTTCACTATGCTCTCAATATACCAAGACTTTGACACTATTCATATGTGTCATTACTCAATATGTCAAGGAACATAATATCATAAGTAAGAGTATATTAATTACTCAAAATTAAGATTAATTCATATATGATCATCATTGATTAATATTAAATGCTCTATTTAATAACAAAATTTATTAAAGATTCATAATTAATCGCGTTCTGGTCCTACGTAATCATATTACATAAAGTGCTTTCATTCCAATAATCTCATTATTAACAATCTAGGATAAGATTGTTTCATTCAGAATGTAATGAACCGTACTAGCAACTTTAAATTAAATATCCCAACTTTAATTTTAATTAGGGATAAGTTTAGATTAGTTTACTCCAAACATTATCCTCTGCATATAACACTTATATACAATGTTTAAAGTTACATCTAAAATAAACTAGGAATTTTTTATATTTATAAAACATCACATACATGCAAAATAATATTGAAAAAAAATTCCCCATTTCATTAACAATCTGCAAAGTATTTACATCTTATTTGATTTATGGGCACATACCCCAACAATCACTAACTTGTTCTAAAGCAAATAAGACATGTCTTTAAGTCCCATACTTTCGAGAGTCCTTCTTATAATGGGTCCATTTCTCAAAGTGAACACCACCACCAAGGTGGACTTGCGAGAGTCCCTATCAGACTGAAAATCAGAATCAGTATATCCAATAGGATCAAATCCCCACGAGAGTATACTAGCATACAGTTTCTCATCCTCCTCAGATATTTGAGAATGTCTTTGACTGCAACCTAACGATCTAATCCTTGGTTTGACTGGTATATGCTAACCATCCCTACTGCAAAGCATATGTCCTGTCTAGTACATAGCATTGCATACATTAGGCTACGAACCATCGATACATAGGGAACTCATCTCATACCCTTTTCCTCTTGATGTGTCTTTGGACATTCTTTCTTAGAGTTCTGCATCAAAAGCGTGACAAGCACCTTGTTAATATACGATGCCTGAGACAATGTTAAAAGTCTATTCTTGCGATCCCGGATAGTCTGGATCCTAAGAATGTAGTTGGCTTCTCCCAAATCCTTCATTTGGAATTGGCTGGCTAGCCAATTCTTTACTTTTGATAACGATTCTATATCATTCCCAATGAGCAGAATGTCATCTACATAAAGAATCAAGAAGACCACTTTATCTCCTTGAATTTGTATGTAGACACAAGGTTCACCAAGATTTTGTTCAAGACCATAAGATTTTATGGCTTCACTAAATTTGATGTTCCAAGATCTAGAAGCTTACATTAGTTCATAAATAGACCTTTGTAATTTACAGACCTTTTACTCTTGGCCTTCTACCACGAATACCTCTAGTTGGACCATATGAATGGTCACTTCAAGATGGTCGTTCAGAAACACCATCTTGACATCCATTTATCATATCTCATAGTCATAATGAGCGGCAATTGATAAGAGGATGCAGATGGACTTTAGCATGACTACAGGGGAAAAAGTATCCTTATAGTCTACTCATTCCTTTTGAGTAAAACCCTTTGCAACCAATCTTGCTTTGAATGTTTGAACTTTTCCATCAAGTCTTCTCTTTCTCTTGTAGATCCATTTGCAACCAATAGGCTCAACGCCTTCTGGTAGGTCTACAAGCTCTCAGACAGAATTCGAGTACATAGACTCCATTTCAAGTTTCATGGCTTCTTGCCATTTCTCCCGATCAATATCAACCATTTTCATCATGTATGACAATGGATCATCTTCACTGCCATCGATGACTGCAACATTTGCTTCTCCATTTTCACGACAGCGAGCGGGTAATCTTATTTCCCTCACACTGCGTCATGGTGGCGGTGGTGTTTGATCACGGTCATTGGTTGCCCTTCGTTGTCATCCAACAACTGTTGTCGGTGTGGGGCTAATCTGATCATCCAACAACTCTCCAAGAACTATCTTGCTTTTGGGCTTGAAACGTGTCATATAGTTGGCTCCAAGAAACGTAGCGTTTGTCGATACAAAGACTTTGTTATCCTGAGGACTATAAAACATACATCCTCTTGTTCCTTTTGGATAGCCCACAAATGTCCAGACTCCCAAGCGAGGTTCAAACTTTTCAGTCCTTCCCTTCAGCACGTGTACTAGGCACCCCTATATGCGAATATGTTTCAAACTAGGTTTGCGACCATTCCACAACTCTAGGGGTATTTTAGGGATTGACTTAGATGGAACTAAGTTCAGAATGTATACTGCTATTTGCAATGCATATCCCCAGCATTAAGTGGGTAAAGAAGAATAACTTAACATTAATCTCATCATGTCAAGCAAGGTGTGGTTTCTTCTTTCAGCTACACCCTTTTGATGAGGTGTGTTAGGTACAGTGAGCAAAGATAGTATTCCATTCTCAATCAGGTAGTCTTTGAATTCATAATCTAAGTACTCTCCTCTTCGATCTGATTCAAGAGCTTTGATTGATTTGCCAAGTTGCTTTTTAGCTTCAGCATGGAAATCTTTGAACTTTTCAAAGGTTTCAGCTTTCTTTTGCACCAGGTATGCATATCTGAATCTCGAATGATCATCAATAAATGTGATGAAGTATTCATAGCCTCCCTTCGCTTTCACATTCAAAGGACTACATACATCAATATGTATGATTTCACGGGGCGTCTTTGCTCTTTCACCCTTTGCCGAAAATGGCCTCGTGGTCATTTTTCCTTCTAGACATGATTCACAAACCGGTAGAGTGCCAACTGTTGGTTTTCGAAACATTTTCAAGTGCAGAAGCGTGGCAGTGCGGATCATGTATAACAAAAAATTTTACAAAACCTTTTAAATATGCTACAGATTATATTAATTTATGCCAAAATAAATTAATCTCATTAAAATGTAAGAAAAAAATATCTTGCTAACGATTAGAAAGATAACATGAGGTCTTTGGCCAACGAACGTTCTTCACTCCAAAAGCTTTCTTAGAACATCTAAGCCTTCCTCGTCTACTCCTTGATTTCACAAAACGATGAGTGTGGGCTCATGGTATAAACCATCAGAACGATCACTCGCTAATTTTATTATTCTTTCACTATCAACGCATGTATGTAGAAGAATTGAGAAAATTGGAAGAACATTTCTTCTCTTTTTCTCTCTTAGAGAATTTGGCCAACCTAGGACAATTTAGAGGAAAATCAATAAATTCTTCAATTTCTATTGTCTCCTATTTATAGACAATTAGGAGAAGCCTTTGCTTATAAGCAAAGAAAGTAAGAAATCGGTAACTACTATATTTTTAATCTCATTAAAAATACAGTTTTCCTTTTTCTTTTGGAAACAAACTTTCCTTCCCTTTTCTTATTGTGTGGCCAGCCATCTCTTAAAAAGGAAGGAGAAAATTTCTTCCTAATCCAGTTTCCAATTTTAGCTTAAATTCAATTACAAATAAAGTACTATTTTACTTTCATTTTTGAATTTAATTGGAAAACTTGTCAAACAAGTAAACTGGATTACATAGAGAGCAAGCAACTAAAATCCTGATGAGATTTTTCCCGGTGTCACATGTCTCCTATGGCCCCACCACAGTTTGTGAGAAAATAATAAAATAATTAAATAATCACATCATTTAATGTTTATTAATTTTTAATTAATTATTCGCAAGTGAAACAAAATTCTGATAATTCATTTTTGTCTAGCAAATAATACAAGGATGATTGGGGGACTTATGGACCTGTGATTCTGAGCTCCAATAAAATTAATATTTAATTAAATTCTTTAATTAATTTATTAATTCTAAAAGTTACTCCACTAAAAACTTGAAATTGTACTCTCGAAATTATAGACATAATTTACTTCAAAAAAATTGAAGTGTCCATTTGATATAGTAACTACATATAGATCGATCCTTCATAAATAATTCATAATTAGAGCTAGGTGAAATCCGCTAAGCTCTCTAATTACATCTTTATCCTTGAGTACTATCAATTCTCTAATTAATAGTATATTTATAAAACACATTCAATCTCTAATGAATAGTATATTCATAAAACACATTCAAGAATATGATCTCGTTACTTATTCAAGTACCGAATCAACCCTTAAGGGAATTATTTATCTGCTTCTTCAAAGAAGAAGGAATGGATTCCATCTTGTATATTAGCATTCCCAGCTACCCATTTCATCATATTCTCAAGATATAAGGAATAGAATTTAAGATCTCGAAATCTGTAATCCACAAATAGAAGTCTACTAATAACTAAAGATTAAGATCATCTTATATATGACAATCGGTAGACTCAAATTTGATTTTATATATTTAACGAAAATTATCAAGAAAATTAAATTGTGTCTATGTTCTAGTTCTACATAATATCATTATCCATAATACACTCATTCAATATCTCTCTATATTAAGGATGTGGATAACACCATTTCATTCTTAATAGGAATGACATGTATTAGTAATGTTTTAATTAAAGATTCTAAAACTTTAATTAAATTCATTATGAACATCGTTTCGATTATTATCCTTAAATATTATCCTCCTTTATATAACACTTATATACAATATTTAAGGTTACATAAATAATCGTAGAATTTTTTATGATGTTCATAAAGTTTTCAATAATACATGCGCATAAATAATGAATAAATAACTTTATTAATCAAATAATAAAATATCCTCTTTACCTCTTATGCTTAAGGACACCTATCCCAACAATAAAAGTTTATTATTTCAAGGGGCGTCTTTGCTCTTTCACCCTTTGCAAAAAATAGCCTCTTGGTCATTTAATCTTCTAGACAGGATTCGCAAACTGGTAGAGTGCCAACCTTTAGCTTTCTCAAAGGACCATCCTTTGCTAATCTTTTAATCTTACCTATGTTTATATGACCTAGCCTTAGATGCCACAAGTATGTTTCATCTTACTTAGAAACCTTTCTTCTTTTAGGGTTTGGTTCAGCGACTTTAAACATTTCAGTTTGTAGCATTTCGTTGGATATGGTTTTAACAAAATAATAACCATCATCAACAAAACTAGAACAAATATGAATTCCATTCTTAGATAAAGAAACAGAGTCAAAAAGAAACTAAAACAAACTATTCGTGCAATCTAGAAACAAGAAGAAAATTCCGTTTGAAATTCAAAATAAAATAAGCATTGTCCAACAATAAATATTTATTATTTGCAAAAGATAATCCCACTATCCTTACTACTGTCGCTGAGATCCTTACCCCATTGTCCACTCTCATCTGGAAAGATGCCTCTTCAAAATCCCTAGACGTTTCCAACATCTGTAAAGAAGTACAAACATGGTTAGATGTCTCTGAATCAACTATTAGGTAGAGAAATCATTCTCAACTAAACATTTTTCTATGACTAGTAAATCTAAATCTGATTTACCTTGCTTCGTCTTTTTCTGCTCATCAAGGTACTTTTTGCAGTTCCTCTTCCAGTGGTCGTCTTGGTTGCAGTGGAAACACTTTCCCTTAGGCTTTGGAGCAGCCTTGTTCTGCTTGTTCTTCTAGATCTTCTTCTTCCCCTTCCCCTTATTGTTCCCCTGATTCTTCTTCTTCTTGTTCTTTGATGAAGAAGACATTTCCTCAGCTGTGTTGGCTTCAGCAGATCAAGTTATCATTCTTTTGGTTCATCAGATAACTTGTCCTAAATGGAAGAAAATTAGTAGAAAGTATCTCTAGTATCATGCCAATCTTAGTCTTCTCATCAATCTGAGCCCCATTAATTTCAGTCTCATTAAGATGATGAATCATCATAAGCACATGCTCATGTAAAGAAGAACCATTCTTTATAAGGCCGTTCATAACAGCTTTTACAGCAGCGTGTGGGGCTGAATTAGATGGACGTCCAAACATCTGCTAAGGACACTGGAGCGTGCCTTGTTGTTGGCATTCACCCATCTAATATTATCCACAATAAATAAATAAATAAAAACAATAAATAAAGAAAATAGTGGATTAACACTCACATGAGCATAAAAGAAATTCTAAATATGCCATTCTATCTATCAATCAAAATTATCATCGTAGCAAAAATTTAAAACTTAGCGATAACAATCTCATTACATTTTCCTCAACAATAACGTCACAACTATCATACACAAAACTATGAAGATATATGAACATCTCCCTCCATCAATAACAAAGACACGAAATATTATGATAGGAACACATACCTTTAAAATAATTTTTCCAATATTGTGTTCTTCTTAAAAGAATAAAGGAAGATAATGAAAAATTCTATGGTGGCTAGGGCTCTTGAGTAAAAGTGACAGAGAGAGGTAAAAGAGAGAGAGAGGGTAGGAGTTTGAGAGGGAGAAAGCGTAAAAATTTTCTAATGGAACGGAAAAAAAAATGATAAAGCTGGCTGCTTAAAAGAATAAGATTTGTATTGGTCAACATGTATATAAACATAAATTACTCACAATTTGATTGCAAATAAATTTTGGAATTGACTTGAATGTTAATTGACTTAATTTGGGTGATATAGGCTGTCATTGCGGTGGAAAACGAATCGCAAATCATGATTGATGTTTCGTTATACTTTCATTGACTCAAAAGACATAATGCAATTCCTCACCCTTAGTTATTCGGCATAGAATCAATTATCAGCAATAAAGTGCAATAACATAACTATGGTTGACTATTGATGCTTATGTGTGTGTGTATATATATATATAAATATAAAATTAACCGTGTACGTATTTTTTTTTTTTTTTTTTTACATAACATATAACCAATTTGTATTTAAAACTTGACATATATATCTAATATGTATTTTGTAAAACTATATATTTGCATAATCTATCGTATTAAATCAACACACATTTCCATCAAATCATCATATAAAATTTAATAGTTTGGCATGAACCTGTTCTTACACCACGAATCCTCGTCGCGTTCACCTGCAGAATATAACTCAACGTGATGTTAGAATTTAACTAATTATAACACCATAACATCATTCATGTTAATTTCTAATGTCTATTTCTACGAATTTGTCAGTTAGAAAAATGGGTGTTATAGTGCGAAATTAGGGTTTGACATTTTGCTGAAAATAAGGAATTTAACTCTATCAACATTTTGCATAAATATCACTACTAAATTTAAGGCATATAAATATGATGCATGAATGCATATGTTAAATACACAAATACATGTTTAATTACCTAAGGAATTTTAATCACCACAATTAAGAGTCGCTGTTAGGTAGGTCAAATAATTGCTAATTAAAATGAGAAAAACTCAATTAATAAACAGTATTTGAAATATATCATACTTCTAATATTTATTAATTTCCTTTTTATTTTGGTGAAGAAAATAACTAACCAATTTAATTATCTCTTCATGACTGTAACCCACCGTTTCATATCTTTTAGACTTAACTTAGAAGTTGCCACCTTAAGTTAGGTCAATTCTAAAATACATCTTTAAGATCATATCTCTTTGGAAGAAAAGGGTGTTATAATAATTAATGAACATCCTCCGTAGGGAGGACAAAGTCAAAGCGTATCGGGCCTCACTAATTACTCGTAGTATTGTACTAACGATGGAGACCTATGGGTTGTATTATCATATTACTCGCTCCCACTCAATATTTGCAAATACTGTATTTATTTTATAAAACAACTCTTGCTTTATAATTATTAGTGAATTTAAACAATTTGAGTCATTAAGTCCCATACAATTGTAAACAACTTTAAAATTATATTAAGTCATTTGTGACAACTTTTAAAATTTAACATTTAAATTTATAAATTTCACATTTGACAATTTTTTTGAATTTTACAAAACCATTTGCTAATTAATTTATTTAAATTTAACAACTTTAAATTTAATCTTATTAAATTAGATATCTTTGAATTTAATCTCATTAAACTCAATAATTTAATGCATTTAATTAATTTACTTAACTAAAACAATTTTAGAATTAAAATAAATAATTAATGCGTATGATGCATATCATACATATAAATTAAGTAGGCACATTCTATCCTACGATGTCATGATAGATGCATGGCAATAGAATTATTATCAATCATAATAAATAAATAAATATATATATATATATATACTGACATACAAGCGAAATGGAAAAACTCGACCAAGTTACACAGACCTAAGAATTACAACCCAAAAAAAAAATAATAATAAAAGAGAATTACATCACAATGGGTTCTTGTAATTCTTCATCTTCAAGTGTTTTCCACCTTCATGTCCTCCTTTTAGTGGATCTAAAAAAAATTGATTTCAAAAGCCAGTAAAAAAAATATAGAAAATAAAAAAAGGATTGGGGCAGGCCTTTGTGTGATCTAGGCCGGCTGGAAAACCCAACCCATATTACATTACCTCTGCCTCAATCAAGGGAGAAAGAGAGAAATAGGTCAAGACTTGAGATGAATTAAAATTAATAAGTCAATAATTTACATAAGTTAATAAATAGGCCAAATTATTATTTTCGTCCATAACTTGTCTGGTTATGAACCATAACTTGACAAGTTAGTGTCCATAATTGTACATAACTTGTATGACTATGAACCATAACTTGACAAGTTTGTCCATAACTTATCTGGTTATAAACCATAACTTGATAAGTTATGACCTATTTATTTTTATAATTAAAAATTGACCTATATACTTTTTTAAACTTTTCATATTGACATATTTTCTACTATTTTTCCTCAATCAATGAGGCAGAAAAAGCCCATTTTGGGCTTGGGCCTGGCACTAACTTTTGCTGGAGCCTGTGACTGAACCTTCAGGTGCTGTCACCTACGGCAGCCATAAAGCTGCTGTAATTCTCCCATGGCAGCCACCCTTGTGTCACTGGACGATCGTTGGTGACTATCACCGGCGATCGTATAGTCACCGGCCAATGCCCCTTCTTTTTATTTATAACTTGGAACTTTTTCAAAAAAAAAAAAAAAAAAAAAAAAAAAAATTGTTGGAACTCTTTCACAAATTTACACATGATGATGATATGTCTGATATTAAAGAAAAAAAAATTACATAATTAATGGATGGGTTTAGTTACAATACATGTAACAAAGATTGACTTGATCCTATGTTAATATAATTAATGGCCAAAATTGTTCGGCGATGTTTTTGGATATGATAACACAGATTTTGAGCTCATAAAGGTTATATTTTAATATAGTGATATATATATATATATATATATATATATATATATATATATAGTCCAAGTAAGAGATTGTTAGGTTTTAGACATGCATATATACATATATAATAATAATTGTATATTATATGCTATCATATTAAGTTAAGCCCATTTAAAGTGATCAAATAAGGTTTTAGGTAATTTGAACTTTAATGCATCTAATAAGTGTGGACCTAATATGTGTAGATACCAAATCGTATTTCTTATTTTATGATGGGTCAAATTAGAAATAATAAAAAGTTGATTTCTATATAAATAGTTGTAGTCCCCAAATTATATGTTTGAAACTTTTATGACATCTTATAATTAGAAAAGTGAGAATTTCTTCTCAAGGCATACTGAATAATTTGGAAGATCAAGAACCAAAGATTGATCAAGAACCACAAGATTCAAGAAACAATCTGTTCCTATAAACTCTGGTACGCTTCTACTTAAGTCTATTCTTCTTGATAATTTGACATGATAGATCTTGATGTGATTAAGGAGTTCATCAATAGAGAACTTATTTCCATCAAGTGATATCAGAGCAACCCATGTTGAGTCATTAAGAGAAATTCTTCTCTAATTTTTCGGTTGATGCTTTTGGACATACGGATTTACGGCCTTGAGTGAATATAGTTCCGTTTATACATATGAGCGTGTTCATATAATGGTTTAGGTTGAATAAAAGTTCAGTCAAAGAATATATATATTCACACACATAAATTTTTCTTTCTTTTTGATATTTGCTCCGCCTCCATATTATCTATACATATATAAGGATACTATAATTTTGTAGTCATTTTCTTATGGATGGTTTCAGTTTATATGTGTGTGTATATATATATATATATATATATATATATATATATAGAGGATGCAGAATATAATGAGTTTCAAACAAAGGATTCAAGAAAACTGGCCGGCGTGCACTCTTCTTTGCCACCGGTGATATGCTATCCGGACACGGCGTTTGCCGCCGCCGGCATTGTGGAACGTCCGGCCATGCCGGTGATGAAGAGCCGCGGCCTACAGCCGCGACGGTTGGGACTGGTGGCCTGAATGGCCGCCATTACTCTCCAGGGGTCGCGACTGTTGCGACCCCTCAGCATGCAGTCTCTGGGCTGAAGCCCAGAGTTGCAGGAGAAAGAAATGGGCCCAACTCGACCCAGAACCAAAAAAAAAAGGAACAGGGGTATGCGGACTGGATTCAAGATTCGGGTTGGGTTGACCCGACCCGTCTGGCCATGATCAAAGTTAACTATGACCGTTGACCGTTGATTTTGACCTGGAATTTTTTTTATTTTTTGGGAAATTTAAATTTTAATTTTGGTACAACTTTTCTTTTATGGATGTCTTATGTTTTAATATGAATTGATTGAAACAACATGCTACCAAAATAACATCTCTTGTGTAAATCAATTTATTTTATAACATCAAGATGGTTGTGGGTATGTAATCATACGGATATTGACCGGCCCAAATGAAGGTCGTTATTTGGCCGGATTACATGCACACTTGTGGTAATAATTATATGACAATTATCAAGTATTCCATGTGAATAATAAGTCAGTCCAAAGAAAGGCTTGTTGTTTGACAGGATTTTATTGTCAATACTTGATTTCTACACCAAAAGTACCACTTAAAAGTTAATATTACTGTCCAAAGACTAAATATTAATGTTGTGCTAGGTATCTTGTGATGGGTCTTACCATTATTTGAATTGTTAAAAGTTTGATATGGTATTTATGTGAACATTTTGTTTTGTTCCATTTTATGTTAATACATCTGCTTCTGCTATATCTGCCAACATCAATTATATTCCCATGTTAAATGGAACAAACTTTAAGGAATGGAAAGAGAACATTATGATCGTTCTTGGCTGCATGGATCTAGACTTTGTGCTAAGGATTGAACAACCCACTACTCTTACGGACGAAAGTTCCAATGAGGAAAAACAGGACTTTGAGAAGTGGGATCGTTCAAATCGCATGAGTCTTATGATCATGAAGTGTGAAATTCCAGAAACTTTCAGGGGCACTGTGTCTAAAAAGGTAACAACTGCAAAGGAGTTCCTTGAGGAAATTGAAAAGCGTTTTGCTAAAAACGATAAGGCTGAAACAAGTATGATTTTGTCGAACTTGATTTCAATGAAGTATAAAGGAAAAGGAAATATAAGGGAGTACATCATGCAAATGTATCATCTTGCTTCGAAACTAAAGGCACTAAAGTTAGAGCTATCTGAGGATTTGCTCATACATTTAGTTTCGATTTCTCTTCCTGTATAATTCAGTTAGTTTAAGGTCAGTTACAACTGCCAAAAGGACAAATGGACTCTTAATGAGCTCATTTCTCATTGTGTGCAAGAAGAAGAAAGATTGCAGCAAGAAAAGACAGAAAGTGCTCACTTGGCTAGTACCTCTAAGGACAAGAACAAGAAAAGGAAGAAAGACAAAGAAGTTGCGGGAGGTCCAGCCGAAAAGAAACGGTAAAACAAACAAGATAAGGAATTTTGCTATTACTTTTGCAAGAAACCTAGACACATGAAGAATGATTGTACCAAATATCACGCTTGGCGGGCAAAGAAAGGTACGCTTCTTACATTGGTTTGTTCTGAGGTTAATTTAGCTTTAGTACCAAGACACACTTGGTGGATCAATTCTGGTGCTACTACTCACATAAGTGTGTCAATGCAGGGCTGACTGAGCTGTCGAAAGCCAAATGATGCTGAAAGATTCATCTATGTGGGCAATGGCAAATCAATGGAAGTTGACGCTATATGGACATTTAGGTTATTATTAAATGTTGGATATTATTTAGATTTAAAAAAGATATATGTTGTACGGTCTTTTAGACGAAATTTGATTTCTATTTCTGTTTTGGACAAATTTAGTTGCTCTTCTTCATTTATAAATAATAAGTTTAGTCTTTCTTTGAATTCAAATATTGTTTGTTCCGATTCTTTATCTTTTATGATAACCTTTATTTACTTGATACTATTGCCTCTTATAATGAAACCTTGCATGTGAGTTCACGTGGTACAAAACGCAAATTAACAAATGAGAATTCTGCTTCACTCTGACATAAACGTTTAGGTTACATATCTAAACAAAGAATTAAAAGACTTATGTCAGATGGAATTCTTGATCCTCTTGATTTGTCAGACTTTCAAGTCTGTGTTGAGTGCATTAAGGGGAAACAGAAAAACATAAGGAGATTAGGAGCCAATAGACCTTTAGACGTCTTAGAACTAATACATACGGATATTTATGGGCCATTCTCTACGGCTTCATGGAATGGTCAACAATATTTTATTACGTTCATAGACGATTACTCACGTTATGGCTACCTTTATCTCATTCATGAGAAGTGCCAATTATTGGACATGTTTAAGGTTTTCAAAACAGAAGATGAGAATCAACTTGGTAAAAGGATTAAAGTTGTCAGATCTGACAGTGGTGGTGAATAATATGGCAGATATGACGGATCAGGTGAACAACGTCCAGGGCCATTTGCCAAATTCCTAGAGGAGTGCGGTATCATCCCACATAACACCATGCCAGGAAGTCCTACTATGAATAGTATTGCTGAGAGACGAAATAGAACATTAAAGGATATGGTAAGAAGTATGGTTAGTCATACTACCTAACCAGATTCACTCTGGGGTGAGGCATTAAAGACTGCAGCTTACATTCTTAACAGAGTTCCAACTAAGGTAGCGGCTAAAACTCCTTATGAATTATGGACGAGCAAGAAGCCCAATATAAAGCATTTACACATTTAGGGCTGTCCAGCTGAAGCAAGGCCTTAAGGCCAAATGAAAAGAAACTGGACTCAAGAATAGTCAGCAACTATTTTGTTGGTTACTCTGAACGATCTCGGGGGTATAAGTTTTATGATCCCACATCTAGATCTTTCTTTGAGACAGGAAATGCTCGGTTCTTTAAGGATATTGTGTTTGGGGGGAGAGATAAGGTTAGAGATTTTGTCTTTGAAGAGGAATTTGTTTCTCTTCCTACGATTGCTATCGACAATGATCAGGCTCATATTCTTGATGTTGTTCAAGAAACAATACCAGAACCACAAGACAATGTTGAAAATCTCCTTAATCAAGGCCAATAGGTTATTCCTGAAGAACAAAATCAACAACCTCAAGAACAATTGCCATTAAGGAGATCCACTAGAGAAAGGAGAAGTGCGATTTTTGATGATTACATCATATTTCTCCAAGAACAGGAGAACGACATTGGATTGGTGGAAGATGATCCAATCAACTTTCATCAAGCCATGCAAAGTACTTATTCTCAAAAGTGGATTGATGCCATGAATGAAGAGATTAAGTCCATGAAAGACAACGACGTTTGGGAACTCGTCTTATTGCCTGAAGGTGCGTAGCCCATTGGTTGCAAATGGAAATTTAAGACCAAGAGGGATTCAAAAGGTGATGTGGAGAGACATAAGGCTCGTCTTGTTACAAAGGGCTTTACTCAAAAGGAAGGCATTGATTATAAAGAGACTTTCTCTCCGGTTTCGTCAAAAGACTCTTTCAGGACAATAATGGCATTAGTGGCACATTTTGACCTTGAGTTGCATCAGATGGATGTAAGACTGTGTTTCTCAATGGTGACATTGATGAGACAATTTATATGGTGCAACTAGAAAACTTTGTGTTGGACGATGCAAAGAATATGGTTTGCTAATTAAAGAAATCCATCTATGGGCTTAAGCAAGCTTCTCATCAATGGTATTACAAATTTCATCAAATTGTCATCTCGTTTGGTTTTTAGATGAATGCGGTTGACGATTTTATATACCACAAGTTCAGTGAGAGTAAATACATTTTTTCTGGTTTTATATGTCGATGACATACTGCTTGCCAACAACGATATAGGTTTGTTGCACGAAACCAAGAGATTTCTATCAAAGAGATTTGAGATGAAAGATCTTTGGGACGTATCTTTTGTATTAAGAATTCAAATACACCGAGATCGCTCTCGGGGTATTCTTGGATTATCACAAAAGACCTATATTGAGAAGATACTTAAGAGATTTGGCATGCAAGATTGCAAACCAGAAGACACCCTTATTGCTAAGGGCGACAAGTTCAGTCTCGATCAATTCCCCAAGAATGATTTTGAAACTAAGGAAATGCAGAAGATTCCCTTTGCTTCAGCAGTGAGAAGTCTAATGTATGCTCAATTTTGTACGCGTCCGGATATTGTGTACATTGTTGGGATGTTAGGCAGATATTTGAGCAATCTGGGAATGGATCATTAGAAAGCAGCCAAACGAGTAATGCGGTATCTTCAGAGAATAAAACATTACATGCTCACATATAGGAGGTCAGATAAGTTAGAGATCATTGGGTATTCAAATTCTGACTTTGTTGGATGCCAAGACATTCGTAGATCCACTTCAGGCTATATCTATCTGCTTGTTGGAGGAGCTATCTCCTGGAAGAGTGTAAAGCAGACACTCATAGCTTCTTCCACCATGGTAGCTGAGTTTATAGCATGCTATAAGGCATCAAACCATGGAATATGGCTACGAAATTTTGTCACAAGGCCGCGAATTGTGGATGGAATTGAAAGACCACTTAGGTTATTTTGTGACAATAAGTCAACAGTCTTATATTCCAACAACAATAGGAGCTTGACAAAGTCAAAGCATATAGACATCAAGTTCCTAGTTGTTAAGGAAAGAGTTCAGAGTAGTCAGGTGTCTATAGAGCATATTGGCACAAACTTTATGGTTGCAGATCCACTTACTAAAGGGCTACCACCCAAGGTCTTTCATGAGCACACTGCTCATATGGGTGTTGTATCATTTGATGATATGCTGAATTAGTGGGAGTCTATAGTTATATGCTTTTCTATTATAGACATATCTTTTGTTTATGGATATTATCTGCAAAAATAAATTATTCAGTTTATTTTTACTCTAATTCAGTTTTGTTTTGATCTCATCAAGAATAAAGTTGGACCAGTTAGAAATATGCATGTTTAGATCATCACATTACATGTAATTTCCATGCTACACATCCATACTTGATCTATGTCATTCGGTTATGTTGATATACGTGACCATGGATGGGTCTAGTTACGATACATGCAACAAAGATCGCCTTGATCCTATGTTAGCATAATAAATGGACAAGATTGTTCGGAGATGCTTTTGGATAAGATAACACAGATTTTGAGCTCATAAAGGTTATATTTTAATATACATTATAAAGTGGTGATATATATATATATATATGTAGTCCAAGTGGGAGATTGTTAGATTTTGGACGTGCATATATAATAATAATTGTATATTATATGCTATCATTTTAAGTTAAGCCCATTTAACGTAGGCCTAATATGTGTAGAGACCAAATCGCTATTTCTTATTTTATGATGGGTCCAATTAGAAATAATGAAAAGTTGACTTCTATATAAATGGTTGTGGTCCCCAAATTATATGTATGAAACTTTTCTCAAATCCCATCATTAGAAAAGTGAGAATTCCTTCTCAAGGCATTCATACTGAATAATTTGGAAGATCAAGAACCAAAAGATTGATCAAGAACCACAAGATTCAAGAAACAATCTGTTCCTATAGACTCAGGTACGCTTTCGCTTAAGTTTATTCTTCTTGATGATTTGACATGGTAGATCTTGGTGTGATTAAGGATTTCATTAATAAAGAATTTATTTTCATCAAATAACCCCTATTTTATAATATATCTAATCAAAATAAAATAGTAAAAACTAATTCCATCGAACAAGAAAAATTTACGACCAATTCATTCGCATAATACATAACCATCATACATCATATGCACATGTGCCTACCCATAAAACATACATGAATTATCACATAATCAAACGTCAAATTAGCATGAAATAAAGATCGCTCTGATCCAATTGTTGGTTTCTCAAATCGATTTTTCAAAAAAAAAAAAAAAATTGTGCGGAAGTATGGTATCGATCGAATCACATAAATCAAAAGTTAATGTGATCATTATTTTATGTTAATTTATCTACAATGAAATCAAATAGAAGCAAAAGAATTTTACCGTCGTTCGATTAGGACTTTAATCTTGAACTACTCCAACACCGTCTTGAGCTATAAATTCCAAGAACACCATAGCTCTTTTTCAACGTATCTCCTATCAACGTGAACTTAAACGTATGGGCGTCCTAGTAGGTTTCTCAACACATGAGAATGATGATGAGAAGGTCACTTATAACTATCACTCACTTTTCTCAAAAGTAGGTGATATTTCTCAAAATCTTTTCTCTGTACTATTTTTCTCTCATTCTTCTCTCAAAATAATACGTACTCTTATCTAAAGAGATATCAATTATCAGAGAGATTTTTTTTATTTAATTTAAACAATTTAAATCAAATAACCTCCCACTACCACACTTTGTGGGATTTTTTTTTTCATCCACTTTCTCTCCATTTTTTAACGTGTATATTAAGTTAACGGAATAATTAATATATATATATATATATATATATATATAAAGTCTCTGGTCAGGCACTTCAAGTGCCTGACCAGTTAGACACTTGTATAATTATGTATGAATTGTGTATATTTATAGGTAAGTTGTACATATTTACATGTAAATTGTGTATATTTACAAATCGTGTATATTTACATGTAAATAGTGTATATTTACAAATAAATCATGTATGTTAAGTTATAAGAAACAACAATGTATATTAATCCTCAAAACATATATTTTTTATAGCAATTAGTGAACACATACCATGAAAATATGTATATTGGCTGGTTTGTTGTATTTCATGTTAAATTATACACGACTTTATATGTAAATATACATGATTTATCTATAAATACACACAATTTATACACAATTATACAAGTACCCGACTGAACGGAGACAATTCATATATTATATATATAAACGGAAGTGAGTTTCCTCAATATGAGGTAACGTCCAGCAGCATGTTTCCTTTCCTTGTTTTTTTAATATTATAGCTAAATAAAATAAAATTAAAAAAACTTTTCTCTTAATGAAAAACGTCCATATTAATTTAAAATAATTTTAAATTAATTTTAATATTAATTAATTGAATTAATTAATATGAATATTTAGAATTCTCAAATTGTAAATTAATAATCATAACTCAATATGATATATATTGTTCACATTAATCTTATAGAGCCATCAAGAGAAACTATGGACATTATAATTTTAAGTTCCAATAATTTTGACAATTAATTAATACCTTAGTTAATATATCAAAATTATTACTTCCAAATTACTCTACTATAAATTTGGAATTGAACTCTTATAATTATAAAATAATTATGTTCGCGGAATTTTTGTTGTACATTCATATAATCACTACATACAATTAATCCTCTATAAACGGTTCATAATTAAAGCTAGAAATTTTTCGTCGACCTATTTAATTATATCTTTCTTCATAAGTACCAGTGATCCTCTAATTAGTAATATATTTTATGATCCAATCATAAAATAGAGTGCTCTAATTATTCAAGCCCGGAATCCACACTTATGGGAACCGTTCATCTACTCATTATGAAGGAATTGATTTCGTCTTGTAAATTATTATTCCCGGCTATTTATTTACAATGCTCTCTATATACCAAGACTTTGACATTATTCATATGTGTCTTGATTTCGCCTAAACGTGTACAAAAACAAGCGGTCTATTGTAGTACAATTTGAACGGTCGATCCCACAAGAAGGTGTTAAATTGAACAAGAAATGACTAGTAAATAAAAAGCGTTAGGAAAGTAAGCAATGAAACAAAGAAAAAGAATGAGTGTTTTTGATGATTTTTTGAACAATTTAAAATGGGGAAAATTTAATAATAAAAAGTGGTAAGGCTTTGAGAATCCTCCATATGCTTTGTTCACCTATTTGGATTTTGATTCATAAATTGACTCAATTGAAAGTTTCACATCCCAAACAATCAATTGGAAAATAAATATTTGAAGAACATATGAATTAAAAATGTATTCGAGTAAATAAAATATTAACATTTAGAATTAGGAAAAATTATCTTATGAGAAATCTAAGAGCGACAATATACCGTTGGCAATATTGCAGTAAAAGACTACTCATAAAATAATACCTATCAATATATAATATAATGCAACAATCAAATAAAAAGAGCTTGACTAGATTTATATGAAAGTTGACAATAAAATATATTGATAAGAGGAAGAAATATGATAAAAAAAAATTATTTACTCAAATGTATAAAACTTACAAACCTTTAGAGAATTAAAATCCAAATCAGTTCACTACACATATAGGATCATCTCTAGCCTCACCTAAATACTCTAGCCTAACTTGCACATAATTCCCATAAATTCTAAAAAGAAAGTATGAGAATAAGAACAAGAAAATAAGAGAAAATGTGTGAGAATTAAGCTCTCCAAAATCAACAACCTAAACACTTTGACATGGCCCTATTTATAGAGTTCTTGGGCCAAACTAAAAATTACAACCAGAAACAAAATAAAATTACCAACAACAAAAACGTTGCATGAAAATTTACTACACTTAATTTTGTGAGTAAAAATTGATAAATGAAGAAGGCAACGGAAGAAAATGCCTGAGAAGAAGCCTAAAAGAACCAGACACGTGTCGCGTGGAGATTGGAAGAGCTGCTGCCGGTAGGACACGTGGCACGCTGTGATTCGCGAAGAAGAACGGCCGACATTTGCTTCCGTTGGAGACACGCGGCGCACCAAGATTGGAAGCTTAAACACGGCTGGGCCCACGCGGAGAGAAGCGAAGAAGCGCCTAACACGCGCGTGGAGAGGAACTCGCCCGGGGAGGTTGGACGTGCGCGCCTGGCGCGCGTGGGTACCGGTGCAACTAGGGCCCATTAGTCTGCGACGCGCAGAGGGCGACACGTGGTGGCTTGGTGAGGCTTGCACGGCGCGGCTCGGCTGGCTCGGCTGGCGGATGGCTGGAGTGCTGATGGGCCGAATTTGGGCTTTTCTTGGGCTCAACTTTTGGGTTTTGCTTGGTAAACTAGCCCAAATCCAATTGTTTTCTTCAAAAACCTGAAAAATAAAATAATTTCAATTAAAATTAAATCCTCTAAATTTAAGAATATTTGAAATTAAAATCACAAATTTGATAAAATAATTTGAAAATTATGAACATTAAAAGTGTAAATTTGTGCACTTATCACAACCCCTAACCAGCTTATTGCTAGTCCCTAGCAATTCAAGCGAAAGAAAAATTATATCACGCTGAAAATTCAAATCAAAACTAGCAAAATCACCTAAGCAATCAAACAAAACATTAGTAAGTCATCAGAAAATGCTATCAAAACTACTTCAGTCATAACTCCAGAATCGTGTGTGTGTGCACCAAACCGTTTCCCTCTTACCACAGTCCATAACACAAATAGCATCGAAAAACTCACCAAGAAAAAGTCTCAACTCCATTTACGTCACGGGTGTTGAAAGTATTTTAATGCAAAGGGTTTTCACTCATGGAGTTGGAAGTCAATCAATCAACGCTCAAGTGAGAGAAGGCAATTTAAGGACAAACTAATAAACAAACATTGATCAAATGATAGGAAAATCAAATATCTGGAACAATCCATTACTCACACCGTAAACAAACTTTTAGGATTTTATTCTGGTCAAGAGGAAGATCTCATAAACAAACAAAGAGCCGAAAAATACAAACAAATATACACAAACTTCTTTTTTCTTTCTTTTTCTCTTCTTATTTTTTTTTTTTTTTTTTTTTTTTTTAGGCAAGAGACAACATACATTTGATGAAGCTGATATAGTAAGGCTTTCTTTTGATTGGCTGCTATGTAGCACAAGACGTGAGTACAACCAAACTACGTAAACATTGATGATAAATGATGCTCTTGCTCTTTTTTCTTTTTTTTCTTCTTTTTTTTCTTTTTTTAAAAAAAATACAAAAGAAAAATGATAAATATCTACAACACATGGCTCAATTCTAAAAATTATTGCTAACCAAAATCATCCCTCGAGCAAATGTCACAAGTCAAGCAATGGTTCTCTAATAATGATTCAACCAACTCAAAAGATCAATAAAAGTTGAAAAAGTTGTTTTCTCAACTCTCACAACTATCCAAAAATGGAAACCTAAACTCGGGAATCTTTCTCAACCAAATGTGTTAACAACCATCTTACCACAAGGTTTAGCATGTGCTCAAAAATAACTCTGGAAATTATTTCTTAGTATTTAAGATAGCAAAAACTGACTCAAACTGAACATTTTGAAATCATACCTAGATAATCTCGCAAAAATTTTGATCCAAAATAATAACAAGACAAAACTTAATCTCACGCATGACTATGCTCACCACCCCCAACCTAAAATCAGACAGTGTCCTCAATGTCTAAAAATATATGCAATATGAAGAAGACAGAGAAAGAGAACACCTGGATGATGAACATTGGAACTAAGCCGAGCCTCCTAAACTGATTCTCCAAAACACATAAACAAATATAAAATCACACAAAAACAAACTAAAAATAAAAGCACACAAAACACACCAAACAAAATAAAGAAACAAAAATATGATACAAAGGTGTTGGAAACAAACTCCTCAAGAGGTTTGCGCCATATGTTGACCTTTTTGGTTTGACTAAGCTTGTGAAAGGAACGTGCCGCATTCTTGAACAGCCAAAGCTCCAGTCAGCTTCGTGATTTGGCTCTTCATTTCTTTACTTTCCTCCACCATTTGCGTGAACAGTGAGTTGAACTTCTGATTCATCTTACTCTGCACCTCCATAAAGATTGCAAGGTTTTCTCAAGAGAACTCACTGGCTGTTGCGAATTGTATTGAGGTGCAGAATACGACTTTGATGGTTGCGGCTGTTGCTCAGTCCTCCATTGTCCTTTCGATGGTTGCGCTTGGTTGGAATCTCTCCAACTGAAGTTTGGATGGCTCCTCCAGCCAGGATTGTATGTATTAAAGAAGGGTTTGTTGTATGCCCCTAAGGCATTGCATTGCTCCTCATAAACCCCTTTCATTTCACCATAAGCAGGACAATCCCTAGCTAGATGTTCCACCCTACCACAGACAAAGCATGGCTCATGTGTCTCTGCCCTTGCGACCGTGTGGATTCCTCTACCTTCTTTGCCTTTAAGGGCCTCGATTTGCCTTGTCAAATATTCAACTTGGGCTTTGAGGTTGTCCTCCTCCCTTAATTGATAGATTCCAACCGGTCGGGACCTATTGGTGCTGTCAGTAGCACTTGGACCAATCCATGTGTGGGCCTTTTCGGCTAACTCGTTAAGATACTCAAAACCCTCTTCGAGATCTTTTTGAAGAAATTCACCATTGCACATCATCTCCACAAATTGGCGCTCTCGAATCGTGAGTCCTTCGTAGAAATAACAGACGAGGCGCCAACTCTCATAACCATAGTGAGGACATTGATTTAACAGATCCTTGATGTAACACCCTGAAGAATTAATTGAGATTAATTAAGGTAATTAAGATTATTAGTGTGCCTAATCTAATTTAATTAATTGAGTTTAAATGATTCCAAGGTATTTAAATTATTTACAGTAATTTATTTAATCCAGAAGTGTGTATGGGCGCATTTCTGGACTGTTAGATTTTACACGTCATTTTCTTTTCATTTTCCTTTTTTCTTTTCTTTTCCCTTTTTCTTTTCTTTTCTTTCTTTTCTTCTTTTCTCTCCCGTGCGGCTCACTCTCTCACTTTCACTCTCACTCTCCCGTGCCCTCTCTCTCTCTCTCTCTTCCATTTTTGTCTCAAATCAAGACCGGATTCGAACCAAGAGTGATTTCAAAGAGTTTTCAACATCAAGAGAAGGATTCAAGGTAAGATTACTGAAAGAACCTCTCTTGGATTTCAAGTTTTTCGGATTTAAAACTCATTTTTGGTTCAAAACGGATTTTGATGGATTTTGAGTGAAACTAGGGTAGAAATTGGAGATCTTGGGTTCTTTGAACTTGTTTTAGGACCTAGAACCCAGATCTAGTGGTTGTCCCTTGAGATTTTGTGATTTGGGACTGGATTTGCAGGATTTTGGACTGATTTCCGCGATTTTTCGCGAACTGGAAATGTCCACCGGTCGACCGCATCGGTCGACCGGACTTTGTCGAGGCCACCGGCCGACCGGACCGGTCGACCGGAGTGCACACCACCGGCCGACCGGTGGTGATGCACTCCTCTGTCTCCGGTCGACCGGTGTACACGGGGTTTGACCCTGTTTGGCCTGAAATTGTCGTTTTGACCCCTGTTTTCGGGGAGAACCCAAATTAGCTTCATTTGGGGACTTGGGATGAAAGGATTAGTATCCTTAATCCCTGATTTGATATTTAAAACCCTTGGAATGGAATTTGAACATGAAAATTGATTAGGGCACACTAATTGGAAAATCTTGGTATATGATTGAGATTCGATTACTTTAGGACTGAGAATTGATCCTAAAGTGGTGTTTTGTATCAGTGATCGCTGAGGATTCAGACTGAAGGGGGCTTGAGGAAGCGGAAGCCGGAAAAGGCAACGCTAGTCCCAGGTTTGATTGTGCGAGGTAGGATTTCTATCCCTTTTCCTTGTGAGCCTGTTTTCAAAAAGGATTTTGGCCTTGAAAATGTTTTAAAGAAAGGGATTGGTTTGCGAAAGAAAACTGTTTTAAAAACCATGGCTTGTTAGTTTATGGAATTCCCTGGCTTGTCCTGTCCTCGGAATCCATAGCTTGTCTAGTCATGGAACCTCATGGCTTGTCCAGTCATGGGGCCCGCGGCTTGAGTAGTTCGTGGGGTCATATGAACGATTTCATAATGTTAAATGAATGATTTCTTAAGATAAGAGATCTTGTGAACTGGTAATAGAGTCTATTCTTTGTAAGCCTAGATAGGATGTGGAGAGTGCATCCTCGGGGCAGAACCCAAACCGGGTCCGGTGGGCGAGGCACTTGGTGAGGTGAGTAATTTGTACTAATTACTACATTTGAGCCTGTAAAGCAGTTAGTTTTGATATATATTTCCTTTGAGCAAAAGGATGTGAGGTTCCTTTGTTTCCGTCGGGATGAATGTCTTATTTTATTTATTTATTCTTTACGCACTCTTTTAATTTAAGCATTTTAAATTATATCCTACTGGGCCTTTCGCTCATGTTTCAAATGTTTAAACCCCTCCCAGGAGATTCGAGGAGCGGTGCATCGTTCCTGAGTCGTGCTACAGATCGAGCAAGTGAGGATCGAGTTCATCCTCTGAGTTAAAGTGTAAGGAATATGTAAGAACTTGTAATAAATGATATTTGGATTTACTAGACTGTGGATGATGTCTGTTGTAATGATTATTTACGTAAGCATGTATGTACGATACTGTATGTCCTGTGGGGTGGAGCCCTGTGTGTTAGAGGCTCCTGGATTATATTATTTATTTATTTATTTTAATGCAGTCAGGTGGGGCCCGGTTGGGGAATTCCGCTTTATTAATCCCTAATCGAGCTCCACGTCACCCACCCCGTTTGGGGGGCGTGACACTTGAACTGTTCCTAAACTTGATATAGAGTTTCATTGTCCTTCTCGGTAAAGGTCGAGATCTGTCACTTTAGACCATTGGTCTTATGGTGAGGGAAATACTTGTTGAAAAACGCTGTCGTCATTTCTTCCCAACTTCCAATAGACCTAGGTCGCAGAGAATACAACCAGCTTTTAGCCTTGTCCTTCAAAGAGAAAGGAAAAAATTTCAATTGTACAGGGTCCGCGGCTTTAGCTCAGTTGTGAAAAGTTGCCACCACTTCTTCAAACTTCCTAATATGCACGTATGGATTCTCGCTCTCTAACCCGTGAAAGGTCGGCAAGAGTTGGATCATGCCCAGCTTGAAATCCAAATTTAGCATATTAGGGGGAAACATTATGCATGACGGTGTGGCCATACGTATAGGGTGAAGATAATCGTTCAACGTCTTTTGTTGGACCTCCTCATTTTGAGCCATCGCGAATAGATTTGCAACTAGTAATGAGGCTGGGGTCGAGGGAGGACTAGACGTGTGAGAAGAAACTTCACTAGGGTTCTCCGGTCTTATTGCGAATCTCCCTAATTCGTCTCTATAATGATTCATTCACTTTACAATGTTTCACTTTTTTTATTTTTTTATTTTTTATTTTTTTATTTAATTAATTTTTTTTTAACAAAGAAAATAATAATGTGGAACCGCGAATTGCAACCCCCAAGAGTGCTCCCAGGAAAGATTGGTGGGGCGAGGCCTCCTTAAAAACCAACTTCCTAGACAGAGCAACGCTCCCAGGAAAGACTGGTGGCGTAGAACGCTAACAGGAACCAGCCTCCTAGACAGAACTTCCTTAGTTTGTACTTTCCAACGTTTCCACAAAATTGCTTGAAAATTTATTAAGTTTCATGATGTATTTTATGAATTGTTAAATGTTAGATATTAGTACCCTAAGTTAATACTAAAGGTTACACAAATTATGAGAGATTAAAAGTCCTAATTTAATGTCTAAATTGGTCACCTAAAAGTCACAACTTAAAAATTAATTCTAAAAATTAATACCAATTATGAAAAATTAAATTAGGCTATTCAAGACCATTAAGAAATAAATAAAGGAGAAAATTAATATTAATTAATAAAAAAACTGATAAAAAAATAAATAAATAAAATGAAGATTGTAATTCTAAATTAATCAAGGGAAATAGTAGAAAATAGGCCAATATGAAAAGCTTAAGAAAGTAAATAGGCTAATTTTTAGTTATAGAAATTAATAGGCCATAACTTGTCAAGTTATGATTCATAACCAGATAAGTTATGGATAAACTTGTCAAGTTATGGTTCATAACCGGACAAGTTATGGATAATTATGAATAATAACTTGTCAAGTTATGGTTCATAACCAGACAAGTTATAGACGAAAATAATAATTTGACCTATTTATTAACTTATGTAAATTATTGACCTATTAATTTTAATTCATCTCAAATTTTAATCTATTTTTCTCTTTCTCCCATTAATCAAAACAAGTAACGGAACTGACACAAAACCCAAAACAAACCGGAAATAAAGCTAACAAAAGGTCAAATAGAGCTACGTGAAAAGAACAAAATGCAACACGTTTTTTTTTTTTTTTACCAACAAATATAAACAGACAAAAAGTCAAAGCAAAAAAACTGTTTAAAAGAAAGAGAAAGAATAAGGACAACAAGGAACGAAAGTGAAAAACAGTTAGACGAGATTAAAGAGTTAAAAACACAAAACAAAACTGACAATGGCTTGACCAATACAGTAAAATGTTTTTTAAACTAACGGTTAACTCCACCGACCACACAAATAAAAATGGACAAAATTATTCACCAATAACTCACAACTGGACACGGAAACCACAAACACAATGGAGACCTAACAGACAACGTTTTTTTTTTTTTTTTTTTAAACGTGCCAAACAAAATAATAATAATAATAATAATAATAATAATAATAATAAATAAAAGATGAATAGTACCTACCTCTTTGGCTAATTATATACTGAACAATCTTGTTGACGCACCTCCCCGGCAACGGCGCCAAAATTTGATTTCGTCCAAACGTGTACAAAAACAAGCGGTCTATTATAGTACAATTTGAACGGTCGATCTCACGAGGAGGTGTTAAATTGAACAAGAAATGACTAGTAAATAAAAAGCGTTAGGAAATTAAGCAATGAAACAAAGAAAAAGAATGAGTGTTTTTGATGATTTTTTAAACAATTTAAAATGGGAAAAATTTAATAATAAAAAGTGGTAAGGCTTTGAGAATCATCCATATGCTTTGTTCACCTATTTGAATTTTGATTCATAAATTGACTCAATTGAAAGTTTCACATCCCATCAATCGGAAAATAAATATTTGAAGAACATATGAATTAAAAATGTATTCGAGTAAATGAAATTTTAACGTTTAGAATTAGGAAAAATTATCTTATGAGAAATCTAAGAGCGACAATATACCGTTGGCAATATTGCAGTAAAAGACTACTCATAAAATAATACCTATCAATATATAATATAATGCAACAATCACATAAAAAGAGCTTGACTAGATTTATATGAAAGTTGACAATAAAATATATTGATAAGAGGAAGAAATATGATAAAAGAAAATTATTTACTCAAACGTATAAAACTTACAAACCTTTAGAGAATCAAAATCCAAATAAGTTCACTACACATATATGATCATCTCTAGCCTCACCTAAATACTCTAGCCTAACTTGCACATAATTCCCATAAAATTCTAAAAAGAAAGTATGAGAATAAGAATAAGAAAATAAGAGAAAATGTGTGAGAATTAAGCTCTCCAAAATCAACAACCTAAACACTTTGACATGCCCCTATTTATAGAGTTCTTGGGCCAAACTAAAAATTACAACCAGAAACAAAATAAAATTAACAACAACAAAAACGTTGCATGAAAATTTACTACACTTAATTTTGTGAGTAAAAATTGATAAATGAAGAAGGCAACGGAAGAAAACGCCTGAGAAGAAGCCCAAAAGAACCGAACACGTGTCGCGCGGAGATTGGAAGAGCTACTGCCGGCCGGGACACGTGGCGCACTATGATTCGCGGAGAAGAAGAACGGCTGACATTTGCTTCTGTTGGAGACACGCGGCGCACCAAGATTGGAAGCTTAAACACGGCTGGGCCCACGCGGAAAGAAGCGAAGAAGCACCTAACGCGCGCATGGAGAGGTCTGACAGAAGAGTACCAGCATCGGCTAGTCCCACGACTGGATTAGACCCTCACACAGTTTATCGCCGAGGCGAAGCAGTGTGAGCGCCAGATGCTAGAGGAGAGGACTGGGCCAGCGGCGGTTAGGCGGGACTTCCTGTTTTCCAATACCCGTATTAGGAGACATGACGTGGAAGCCACTACCTCTCGACAGCGACCGAGACCCGAGGTAGAGGTAGTAGACGAGCCTATGGCCGTTTGGCAAAGATGGACGTATGTTAGGACCGTTGGTGAGGAAGCTAGTGGTAACCCTCAGTCGGATCCGGAGGACGACCCTGAGGAGGATCCCAAGGAACACTTAGTATTGACTGAAAGGCCTAAAAGCCTTAACTTTGGTGATGATTTGTATATGATGTGATATGCATGAAATGGGACATGCATATTAGAAGAACATATATAATGTATGTTTTGCTAGTCATTATGAGAATGAATGATAGTTAAAAGTATAGTCAGTCAAGAACTTCTAGAAGCAGTTCTTTTTGCACTTAGACTAACGATGATGCTCCTTAATTGATATAGTCACATCAACATGGTTCGTACACGTCCAAAGAGAACACAAGCAGAACAGAATCCTCCAGCACCAGACCTAGCTGAAGAAGTAGCAGGTTTGAGGGGGTAAATAGTAGCCCAAGCTGAGGAAGGCAGACAATTACGTGAATTGCTTACCCAGTTGATTCAGGGTCAGCAGGTTGGAGGAGCACCCCCTCTGCAGGATATGCCAACACAAGCCGCCCAACCTGAGCAACCCCCAGAGAGGAATGAACCCCAAGAGCCAGTAAGGGGTGAGATAGGGCACCGAGTAATGGTCCCACGGGAACCATTGTATGTGAGGTTTAAGAAGACGTTACCTCCAGAGTTTGATGGGTCAATGGATCCACTCAAAGCTGAGGAATGGTTAGCATCCATTCAGACAGTGTTTGAGTTTATGGAACTCATCGACAGGGAGAAGATTCAATGCGCCGCCTTCGTGTTGAAGAAAGATGCCCGCTATTGGTGGGAATCAGTGTGCGCTAGAAGGAATGTGCTATGGGAGGAATTCCTGTGGGAATTTAACCATAAGTATTACAACTTTGAAGCCCTGAAGACTCAGTAGAATGAGTTCAACAATTTCAAACAGGGCGACATGATAGTTGTTGAGCCATGCTGATGATTTGATCAGTTGGCACGACTGTGTCCTCAGTTGGTTCCAACAAAGGAAGAGAAGGTTTGGAGGATGGTTAATATGCTCTAAGGAGATATAGCCATTGTTGTGGAAAGTGGGGAGTATCGACCAACCACGCTAGTCGATCTAGTGAACCGGACAATACGTTCAGAGCATAACATTACCAAATCTAGAGAGGAATGGGCTAAGATGTGGGAAGACGAGAAGAAACAGAGAGAAAAGGCACATGCACCCACTAAGTAGAGCCCCGGTGCTAATCCGCAAAGCCAAGGAAGCCATAGCAACCACGGATCGAAACCTGGACAGGGGAACCAGCAAAACCCCAGCAAGAGGAAAGAGAATCGCAATCAGAATCAGTGAAACCCCCAACAGAAGCAGGACCAATATACTAGTCCTAGTGTTCCTATATGCCTAACCTGTGGAAGGAAACACTCCGAAGAATGTAAAGTCGGCACAGATGTATGCTATATGTGTGGATAGAAAGGACATTATGCAAGCAGTGTCCGTTTAAAGCAGGATCTCTTGGAACGGCACCACAAAGGCCACAAGCTCCACAATTTCACACCATGCAAGCGCAGAGGGTAGTACCGACCCGTCAGCTGAACATATTAGAAGCTTCTCCATAAGCCAATGCTTACTTAATGACATACACCAAGGAGAAAGCTGAAGCAGGCACGTCCAACGTAGTGATAAGTCAGCTTACTGTTGCCCATGTCCCTGCACGAGCATTATTTGATTCAGGGGCCACACATACATTTGCATCAGTAGAATTTGTTAAGCAAATACTACATCCTCAACAAAAGATAGGGCAAGCCTTTAAGACAGTGCTACCATCAGGTGATGTGGTGATGTGTTGTTGTCTAGTCAATGGTTACGTCACGTACCAATAGAGATAGCAGGAAGAGAACTAAGTGAACCTAGTTATACTGAACTTAGTAGACTCTGATGTGATCCTAGGAATAGATTTTCTAGGAAAGTATAATGCTACAATAGACTGTAGAAATAAAAAGGTAGTTTTTCAGTCAGAAGGAGAACAGATGTTTGAGTACATGGGTTCCACATCAAGGACACCCAAATGTTTTACTAGTTCCCTAGAAGCCCGACGATTAATGTTTAGCGGATGCATTGGATATTTGGTGTATGTGGTGGATAGGAACCAAGAGGGGAAACACCAACCAGAAGACGTTCCTATAGTCAAGGAGTTCCTAGACGTTTTTCCAGAGGAACTACCCGGACTTCTTCCAGATCGAGAAATATCTTTTGAGATAGAGCTTATCCCCGGCACTGCACCAATATCCAAAGCACCATACAGGATTGCTCCAGCGGAACTAAAAGAGTTGCGGGTTCAACTCTAAGAGATGTTAGACAAAGGCTTCATCAGACCGAGTTTCTCGCCATGGGGAGCTCCGCTCCTCTTTGTCAAAAAGAAGGATGGCACGCTTTGGATGTGCACAGATTATAGAGAGCTCAACAAAGTCACCATCAAGAACAAGTACCCATTGCCACGAATCGATGACTTGTTCGACCAGTTGAAGGGAGCTACCACATTTTTTAAGTTAGACCTTCGATCGGGGTATCATCAGCTTAAGATTAGAGAAGAAGACATTTCCAAAACGGCATTCAGAACTCGGTATGGACACCACAAATTCTCAATGATGCCATTTGGACTTACAATTGCCCCAGCGGCGTTTATGGACCTTATGAACAAAGTCTTCAGAGCGTAGTTAGATAAGTTTGTTATTGTTTTTATCGATGACATCCTTATATACTCACGAGATCCATAAGAGCATGCAGAACATTTTGGGATCGTACTACACACGTTGAAGAAACATTAGCTATATGCGAAGTTTTCTAAGTGCAAGTCTTGGTTAGATGAAATCTATTTCCTCGGACATGAAGTATCCAAGAAAGGAATCACCGTGGATCCAGCAGAGGTTGAAGCAGTTGAAAGGTGGCCAATTCCAAAGAATGTTATGGAAATTCGAAGTTTCCTAGGATTGGCAGGGTATTACAGAAGGTTTGTGGAGGGATTTGCTCGTCTTGCAGCTCCTCTCACTGCCTTGACCAGGAAAGATAGAAGGTATGAATGGACAGATAAATGTGAGCAGAGTTTTAGAGAGATCAAAAGAAGATTAACTAGTGCTCCAGTGCTCACGATCCCAGAAGAGGGATAAAATTTTGACATCTACAGTGATGCCTCAAAGACAGGACTAGGAGCTATGTTGATGTAGAATGGCAACGTCATTGCTTACACATCTCGGCAACTGAAGGATCACGAGCGTAATTACCCGACACATGATCTTGAGCTAGCTGCAGTAGTCTTTGCGCTCAAGTTATGGCGGCATTACCTATATGGGGTTCAATGCCAAATTTATACGGACCATCAGAGCCTAAAGTACTTTTTCACCCAGAAGGAGCCCAATATGAGACAAAGACGATGGCTTGATCTTGTGAAGGACTACGATTGTGAAATCCTTTACCATCCAGGTAAAGCCAATCGTGTAGTAGACGCTTTGTGCAGAAACCTAACACTACGGACTCCAGTGGAGACCGAATTGTTGCCCAGGCAGCTTCAACAAGAGATTGATCTCCTAGACCTCGAATTAATCTCCAGTAAGTTAGCTTCTCTGAGGTTGCAGCCTGGACTACAAGATGAGATACGAGAAGCTCAGAAAGGTGATCCAATTATTGATGGATACAAGAAGGAGATAGTGGAGAATGCAAGGTCGAATTTCAGCCTTTCAGAGGACGAAATTCTCCTATACCAAAGAAGAATTGTATCGGATCAAGAAGGGATCAAGAAGCATATACTAGCAGAAGTGCACAGCACGCCATATTTCGTAAACCCAGGTGCCACCAAGATGTATCAAGATTTGAAACAACATTTTGGTGGAGGAGAATGAAGAACGACATAATTGACTATGTTAGTCGTTGCTTGACATGCCAGAAGGTCAAAGTAGAACATTAGAGACCAGCTGGAAGCTTACAGCCACTAGAGATTCCGAAATGGAAGTGGGAACACTTAGCCATGGACTTTGTGACCGGAGTTCCGAGAACCAGTGAGGGATACGATGCCATTTGGGTAGTCGTGGATTGGCTAACGAAATCAGCGCATTTCGTTCCGATCAAGATAATTTACTCCTTAGAGAGGTTAGCTAAGTTATATGTGGCTAAGGTAGTAAAGCTACATGGAGTACCAGCTAGTATAATGTCGGACAAAGACAGCTGATTTACCTTCAATTTTTGGAGAAGTGTTCAGGAAGCGATGGGGTCAAAATTATGCTATAGCACAACATTTCATCCCCAAACGGATGGACAGTCAAAGATGACCATTCAGACCTTAGAAGATATGCTTCATGCATGCGCAATGGATTTCAAGGGCGCATGGAGTATGAAGTTGCCGTTGATCGAATTCTCGTATAATAACAATTATCAAGCTTCCATCGGCATGGCCCCGTATGAAGCACTTTACGGAAGGAAGTGTAGAGCCCCAATTCATTGGTATGACACTCAGGAAAATCAACTTCATAAGACAGAATTCATTCGAGAGGCCATTGAGACAGTGCAAAAGATCCGCAGAAGATTAGAGACGGCTTAGAGCCGACAGAAGAGATATGCAGATAAATGCCGGAGACCCTTGGAATTTTCTATAGGGAACTCCGTATTCCTGAAAGTCGCACCAATGAAGGGTGTAATGCGTTTTGGGAAGAAAGGTAAGCTGAGCCCACATTACATAGGGCCTTTCAAGATCATTGAAAGAATAGGAAAGGTAGCTTACCGACTAGCTCTACTGCCAGAGTTGGCTTCAGTGCACAATGTGTTTCATGTAGCAATGCTCCGGAAGTATATCTCGGATCTATCGCACGTGTTATAGTATGAGCCTATCCAGGTTCACAAAGATTTGTCCAATGATGAACAACCAATTCAGATTCTAGCCAGAGAAAAAAGGAAACTCATAAGTCGTAGTATCCCAATGGTAAAAGTTCAGTGGAAAATCACAATATTGCAGAAGCCAATTAGGAAGTAGAAGAAGAGATCAGACAGAAGTACCCTCAGTTGTTTTAATTTTCGGGACGAAAATTTCTTAAGGAGTGCTGAATGTAACGAACGGGAAAATTTTAGGTCTAATCCGAAAAGTCCGGTATTTGACCGAAATTCTCTCCATAACAGAAAGTAGTAGAATTTTTAGCTTAATCAAGGAAATGTTATGTAGAAACTTTATGTACGGGGTAAAGTTTTCCAAAAAAGAGTAAAGTTATAATACAAATATTTTTACAAAGAAAATTCGTAAATATCAGTTGTGAATAGTAAAATACTAGTTAAAAGTTAGAAATCTTAGCGGTTATATTTTAGTTATGAAAAACTGAAATATTTGGTTTGTGACCAAATGACCAGCTAGAAAAGGAGTAGAAATATTAGAAGTAAGGAAAATAGCAAAAGTTCCTGAAACAAGATTTTCTCGAGTCAGTTAAAGCGGGAAACTGCTAAAAAACGAGTACCACAAGGGTACACGTTTTGGGCAATTCTGAATAAATTAAAATGATAATTTTCAGAAAAAGAAATTGGCTAATGAGATACCCAAGAGAATTGGGTTGAACATGAGAAGTTTGACCCACGGTGCTCGACAGTCCAGAAATGTAGTATAGAACCTGTACTGGATGTGAAATTATCAGTACCAAAAAGAGACTCGTTTCGAGAAACAGAAAGTTTAGTCTCGACAAGAAAAATGTGGGGCACATAAAACCACTCAAGTTAAGTGTTAAACTTAAGTACGATTAATAAATTAAATTAAGGGAATTAAATTAATTTCTTTAATTTAGAAAGTAACTAGTTTGTTACCCGCACTTTGCTGCGGGTAATATTTTTGTATTATACAAAAGTAAATGTAGCTTACATATGTATATATACATAAATAAATATAAACAATATAGTAACATGGATTTATTTACATATTCTTATACAATATTTCACATTTTTATGCAATATTTTGTAAAATTTCTTTAAAGATAATATAGTTTGGATATCTATTGGTCGAATTGTGGATCAATATGTGTAATCCACTTAGATTTGTTACTTGATAAAACAACATATAATTGTTCATAAATAAAATTTTCAGTTTCTAAATATAATCCAACTTTACTCAATCACAGTCCAACTTTTATTTATTGTCATTATATAATAGATTTGTATAAGAAATTATCATCTTTTTAATCTAAATGGCTTTGTTGAAAAATGATATATCGCATGATCTTTTTTGAATTTTTTTTTTCTATTCATTTGCTTCTACAACATAGAAGCATTCGAGGAGTTATAAAAAGAAAAAGAGAGATTAAATGAATTAATTTATTTTTTTATTAACTATAGTATGTTAGAATTTATTATGAATAATAAAATAAATAATTTTATTATTGTAGATTAATAAGCTTATGTAATCATGATTGTAATACTTTTTCAAATGAAATTAGTAGGCATTGTCTATAATATGCACAATTGAAGGTTCATAATGTTTATAAAAGATATTAATAAGATGATGAAAATGTACTAAATAAATATATAATGAAATAACTGATAAAAAAGATATTCATGTTCACATTTTTATATATTTAATATAAGTTGAATAATATTTGCATCTTTCCATGTTCATAATAAACTAAATAATGTTAAAATATTTGTAAGGATGAAAATTTAAAATTTACATTTTTATGTAGAATTACACATAAAATTACATAATAAAATGGCAACAATAGATAAATTGAATTTATTAACGAATATTATATAAAAGAATGAATTAGCGTATGCATTTACGTTTTCTAAGCTTCTCCCTTCACAAATGAGCAAACAAATTAAAAATAATCTATAATAAGATTTTGCTGCATAAGATTTATAAGCATGATAAAGAATAGAAATATGGCATGCATGAAAGTATAAATAAGTAATGAAAGATAGAAGATCAAAGGTAAATGAGCTTGGAAATGTTGAGGGGTCTGAAAGAACATAAAGAAGTGAGTGATAAAATCAATTAGGAATTTTACAAATAAAAGGAAAAAAAATTAAATAAAAGAATCCTGATTTGTTTTTGACACAACGATGAAGGCTCATAAACATAATATTTTCAACAGCATATGATGAATAAAGGAGCTCAAAGATTTGTGACCATTTTGTGGCTGCCAATTGTGGTCAACTGCACAAAGGCACAAACATTGGCACAATATTATATCCATCATATTAGTTGTAACGCATATATTGTAAGTAATGATTTGAAAAACTAAGATGTTGATTTGTCTAAAAACCGTCAGGTGACTTGAACAAAAAAAAAAAGAAAAAAAAAAAAGGAAAAGCAATGATATGATTTTATTTCTTTAAGCTGTTTTTTTTTTTTTTTTTTTTTCCCTTTCAAGAGAAAATAATTAAAAGGAAGAAAAAGAGAAAATGAAAATGGCAAAAAAGACAGATTGCGGAAGAAAAGGATCTTGATGTTCTACATTCCTAAAATGAGTGAAAAGCCCACAACAAAGGCAAAGGAAGGCATAAGAAGACATAAGAAGACAGAAGGAAAAGCATCCGCCCACAACCGGGCCATAAAAAGATCAAAATACCCAGCACATATACATAAAAGAAGGAATTGAAAAGGGCAAAACCGTCGCTCCACTGTACGGAAAATAGAAAACTAAGTCTGTGAATAGTGATTCACTCTTTTCCTTTAGTATATATAATAATAATAATAATATGTAAAATTTTTTTACTAGGCAGAGGCATGGAAAATGGAAAACGATTGGAATATAGAAAGAGAAGCATGAATAAGTAATTTAGAATTTTAAGGCAACCCGAAGAAGGAATAGGTTGAGTAAAAATTGAAATAGATAAGACATAGCCAATAGCACTTTTTGGACAAATCAAACAAACTTTAATATGTGAAAATTGAGGATGATCATCATTGTCAATATACATTTACATGTCTATGTGTGAATTAGAAAATAATAAAGAAAACACCTAATACACCATAAGTATTTTTTTATGGAGGAAAAGACAATAAGTAAATGTTACCAATATTCATTCAAAACAGCAAGAAATGATTTTCTCCTTTTTATATAGGTAATATGTATAGGTTCATATAGATGCAAATAATGATGAACAAACCATGCATATTAACATTGTTATAGAACATTACTGCATCTAATGTCAACAACATTTATTAAAAATGTAGGAATGAGTGGTCTTAATAATACCTCAGTGCTGCAAATAACACTCTAAATGGGAAAGGTGGACCAACCAAGGCCGAAGCTTGAGAAAACAATAGAGCAAAAGGAATGCAAAACAATAGATAATAGGAGATCTAAAAAAATGTATATAAGTAAGTGAGTGGAAAAATGAATAAATAGAAAAAAGAGGAAAACAAGAAGGGGGGAAAAGACTAAGGAAAAAAAGGGCAAAAGACAAGAGGAAGAATGAAAACAAATTCATAGAATATGAATATTATAGTGTTTTTATATAGCAATCATGGCTCATTTACTCAATTTTTCATCAACGTGTGATGAACAAATAAACTTATATGTTTATAGGCACTGTATGGCTACCTACTATGGACAATTGCATAAAAGCACCAAAATTTGATAAGATATTCAATCCATCACACGAGTTATAATGTATATGCCATAAAGAATAAGCAATCCGAGTAAGATATTGACTTGTCCAAAAACTACCTAGTGAATGAGCAAAAAGAAAAAACTACCTAGTGAATGAGGAAAAAGAAAGAGAAAAAAAACAGATAGGAAGAAAAGAAAAAAAAAATAGAGAAAAGAAAGATGCTAAATATTACATATATAAAGTAAAAGGAGAATAAAAACTAAATAAAAAATATAGGTCAAAATAAAGCAAAAGGAAGAGAAAAGATAAAGAAAAAGGAAAGGGCATTAAAAAAAAAAAAAAGGAATAACACATTTATAAAAGAAAGTATTATATAAATAAATAAATCTCAATTTAAATAGTTGGGGTAAAAATATCAATAATTAACGATAATACAAAATCATAGAAAAGTGTGATAGGTAAAGAAAAGTACATTAAAAAAAGTAGGATTTACTAACAAACAAAGTAATATATATATATATATATATATATAACATTTGGATTGAATACTGATCTAAATTATAAATATAGTAAAGGAGAGTTCGGGGGTACTGTTTATACAGACTTAATTCACAGTTTCTTCTACAGTGAAATGACGTTTTTGCCCTCGATTTATTGTTCCCTTCTTCGTCTGGTGCAGGGGCATTTTGGCCTTTTGTGTGTTGTTGGTTCTTTTTTTCTTTTTGCTTTTTCTTTTCCTTCATTAGCGTTTTTCCCATTTTTCTTTTTCATTTTCCCTTCATTTGTGCCTCTTTCTTCTTCTGTTCCACTATGCTTCTCTTTCTTTCGTTCTTCTTCGTCCTCCCGTTTATGGTCATGGGGTTTTGGTCTTTTTACTATTTGGACTGTGTTTGTGCTGTTTTGCCCTTGGATTTTTCTTCCTTCTGTGGCTTTTTGTCTGCTGCTTCCTTGGTTTTGTTGTTGCTCTTTCCCTTTTTTCTTTTCCCTTTTCGCTTTCATTCATTTCTTCACTTTTGTTTTGCTACAGATCTTGCATTTGTTGCTTTGTGCCTTCATCTTTGCTAATTCTTGGTGTGATTTCGGTGGAAATTTTAGGAGTTCATTCTTTTTTTCTTTTGTTTTCTTTTACTGGTTGGATTTGCGATTTTCTTCTGGTATATGTTGTTGTTGTCGTCCGCGACTTTCTGATTCTTCTTTTACGCTTCTGCGCTGGCTTCAATTGCGGTTTTGGTTTGGGTTATGTGTTGATTTTGCAGTTTTTGTTTTCGTTCTTTTTTCCGTTGTTTTCCTTCCCCTGCCTTTGTTTTTTCCTTTCGCTATTTGGTATAAATTTTTGGGATTCATAAGAATATATGCATTGTAATTTTCTATTGAGTAATAGATTCGATTTTGTAATAATACTTTTTAGAAGATTTTGTTTTCTGATTTCATATATTTTTTTGTGCAGGATTTGTTGATCTCGCTCCCTGATTGCACGCTGTGTGTGTGTAAATCTCCATTTTCTTACCTTTTATTTATTCAATTATTGTTCTATCTTTTCTTATTTCATGCAATTTTTTCTTCCGGATTTTTTACTCTCCGTCGCTACTTGGCTGCCACATGTATGTAAAACCTGATTTTTTTGGCCTTTTCATTCAATAAATTGTTGAGCTGTGGTGTTTGTACTGCTGATTTGTATTGCCAGCACGATAATTTGTACATATTTTGCAGCATGTATTAAATGCATTGCTGATTATTTCTTCTTTGACTCTCTAAAATAGGTTGGAATTTTACGGAGACAATTTTTTCCCAGTTTTTCCTGCTTTTTCCTGATACCATCTCTTTTTATTCTATCTCCGTGACGCTAATTTTCCGTGAGATAATTTTTTAGCTTCTTTTTCTTCTTATTTTATTCTAAATACAATATTATTTTTGTTATCAGTTAATAAGGAAGTTTTTAGTTCTTAACTTTTGTTAACCGACAATGCTTTACCACGTGTTATGTGGCTAGAGGCTATTTACTATTCATTTTAGCTTCTCCGTTCCTTGCTTATATATGCTACTGTTATACATCAATTTGTTACTGGTATTTTTGCTTCTTTTTCTTACCCTTGACGTTTTTTCCTTTCTATCTCACCTATACTCATTTACTGCTTCAGTCTGTTGTCAACCATTTACTGCTTTGTTTTTTCACTTGACATTTTCCCGTTTGTATCTTACATGTACTCCTTTACTGCTGGAATCCGTTGTCGATCATTTAGTGCTTTATTTTTTCATCCCTCTATCTTTGACTACCTGTGTTGGCCCCTGGTTGGTTCATATCTGCACTTCAGGTATTCCCAATAGCTTTTACCTGTAATCTTTTAATGTTTTTTAATGGTATTCAGCATATTACCTTCCCGTGCTGCTATTAATATGCCAGCTTTGTTTTGTTGTTTTTGTTGATGTATAACTTTGTGACTTTATGAATGAACGTTGCTGCTCTAAAAACTTGGTAAAAAAAATTTCTTTATAGCAAATCAATAAAAATTCCCTTTTATTGTTAATGCATGTTATTAACATATGCTTATTTCCTTCTTTTCTTTCTCTGTGTATAACCGGTGTATGGTCCTTAGTTATTAGGTCCAAAATTGTTCATTTTTAGTCAAATACTTATATGCATATTTTTACTTGACATAATTTATTTTTATTTGCTCCTATTTATCTTCTTTGTTCTCTCTGTTTTTTCTTTTTTTTAATGTCGATGACAAGCATGAATAATTTTGACCCATTGAGCATTGTATGATTTGTCTAAAAATTGCCGTGAGTCTACTTTTTTCATTTCGATTCTAGATTTGTCAGTATTTTCTTAGTTAACATTTTTGGCTCTCTCCTTTTTCTTTCTTTTGCTTAGTTTACTGCTTCTGCCTTTTTGGCGTTGTCATTTGATTTAAAAACTATTTACAGATGCATTACATTTCCCTTTCTATTACTCATTTTAAGTTTTCTTATCCTATTTTGATTCACCGATGCTGTTTGTTTCTAATTTTTACTTCTTTCTAGCCCCTCCTACTTTTTTTTTTTTGCTCTCTTTATCTTTTTTTGCCTTTAAACTACACTATCATATTTGAATTTCTCACCATTGATTCTAATTTGAACTACTGCGGATTGTATAGTGGGAGAACGGATTTGCCCTCTTTTCCTACCTCTTTTCACTCATTAGCATGACCTTCTTGCTCCCCATAATCTTTTGAATGTGGTCGCACTATTTTGTTATTGACATTGGAAAATTTTTGGCGTTTTTGAAGTTGGGCCTGTGGTTGCATTCTTCTACCTCTGCATTCTTATGGCTTCTTCTGCCCTTGGATTTGAATAACTAGCCATTTAATGCAAATGCACTCTTAGCTTCTGCTTCCTCTTCCATTTTCTTATATTTTATGCTTTCTCTACTCCTTCTTTTCCCTCATTTTCTGTCTGGTCTGGTTTTTACATTTCATTCTCACTTTGTTGCTGTCTTATACCTATACTAAATCCATTGTTTTTTCTTCCCGGTTTAACTCACCTGGTGGCTTTTGGACAAGTCTATACTTTGTTCTGTTTATTCACTTTCTATGACATAAGTTATAATTTGTGTGATAAACTCGGTGTCTTATTGCCATTTTTGTGCAGCTGCCCTTAGTATGTAGCCACTATAACACTGCAAATGTTTACGTTTACCTTTTTATCACACATTGCTGACAATATTCATTATATGAGCCATAATTACTAAGTAAAAACATTGTGATGTTCATCTTTTATTAGATCTAGCTTCTGTTCCTTTTCCACTGCTCTTTTTTTGCCATCCTCTTCATTTGGTTCTTGGTTTATGGTTTTCTCCCTTTTTTTTTCCATTACAATTCCTTTGTTCATTTTCACATCTCATTTATTCAATTCCCTTTTTACTTACTTATTTATTTGTATTTCTCCAGATTTCCCACCACACTGTGGTTTATATTTTCATCGTTGTATCACTAGTTGTTACACATGTTTAATTGGCTGATATTTCATACTTGGAGTAGCATTTGTAACATCTTAGGTACTATTTATAATTTTTGGCAAAAAATATCAAAAAGTTATTGCTTATAGTGGATGTAACAAATTTAACATTTGTTGTTTATGCTTCTATACTTTTATTTGCCTTTGTTTTTCTTATTGTATTGATGAGAACTGACAACGCAAAAGACTAACCATAGATTTTCTTCAATTTTACCAAACGTTAGTGAACCATATTCACCTCATTCATTGCTTTATAAATAGATATTCTTCGGCTATTAACTTCTTTCTTTATTTCTTTTTGACCCATACCTATACATATCTATATTTACTTACGATATCTCAATTTTAATCAATTTTTTCATGGCGAGGACGATTATACATAATTTTAACACACTAAATTACATATACTTGACAGAACAAGTGCTATGAATGTATCAGTTGTAATCATTCAATTGATTTTATCCGATTACCTTTTTCTTTTTTCCCACAATTTCTCTTCTTCTCTTCCCATTAAAATGATCTCAAATCATTTCCTACCTTCGTATTTAATCATTCAATCCACTCCTAAATTTTTCACCCTTTCATCTTTCATTTACTTGGACTAAGCTTTACCAAGTAATTTTGCTCAAATGAGGCCATAGATTTAGATATTTTTTTCATACCCCTATTTTGTCAGATTCTTCCACTCTGTTTAGATATGCACTATAGACTATTGCCTCTCTCATGTTACTATTTCCTCCTCCTATATCAATACATCAAATACTTCCCTCTGATTTTTGTTATTGACACTATTCTCTTTCCTCTTTTTTCTACCCTTCTCTTAGGCACATGATTTCCAACTCTTTTTAACTACACAATTTAATCATTTAGTCATTTCCCCAAAGGTTCCCCTTCTCCATTTGTTCTTATTGGGCTTCTTTGGTCACTGTTGCAACAATATAACCATAGACATGTTAAGGGGGCGTTCACTTCATGCATTAATTCGAGTAGGCCCAATTCCAATTAAGAGTTGGGTTGGAATATTGCGTTCACCAACACACAATTGGAATTCAAAATCCGAGTAATAACTCGAGTAATGGAATACACCTTCCCCTTAAACTCTCAACAACTCGAATTAATGTGTACAGTGTTTAGATTCTTTTTCCTGACATTTTTCTTCCCGTTGAACCTTTCTTCACGTTGCTCTGCACCCACTCACGAGAAAGCTTCCCCATTTCTGCCAAAAGCAAAGTCCCCCAATAACCATTGCTTCATGCTCATTTTTTCCTGAAGATTACCCATTCCCGGTGTACAAAATCCAGCAGTCTCCGACCCCTTTCTTCACGATTCTCAAATTCCTCAGTCACGAGAAGCCAACAAAATCCGAGTAGCCTCGTTCGTTCTTGAGAAATTCCTGTGAGAAATTTTTGCCTAGTGAAAAACCCATCTTAGGTGAACAAATGACATCCGTCATTCTTGAGAAATTCTCCGGGTCTCGTTCCTCGTGGTTCCTGCGAAAATTTTAGGGAGCTCGAATCTATCCAGCAGCCAACAAACGACATCCTCCATCTTCAAATTCTTGCGTTTCTGCAAAACCCATCCCCGGTGAATGTAATCCATACAGCTGCGTCCCTCTTCTTCCCGTTCGACATTTTTCGGCTGTCGGTGTTCTTCCGCGGAGATTCAACACGGGAGAGATCGATGAATCGCGAGTGGAACAGCGTCTTCCACTGGCTGTGATCTTTAGTCGATGTAGCGCCAAACACCGTCTGCAACATCGGCGACGTGCTTACTGGAACAGAGGATTCTGTTATCGGTGCCGGTATCCCTATCCACAGCGACGTTTAACACAGTCACGTGTGGCCGTTGTCGAAGCAGATCAACCGTTATCCTCGTCCGGATCAAACACAGTAAGGCCTTCGTATATTGTTCTTCCGTTGCTTCTGGATTTCTGGATATGGCTATTGAACAAATGTTCTTGCACCTGGCAATGCTTGTCGTTTTGTAGCTTCTTTCACTCATTTTAGTGTCGTTTTCCATTTCTGCTCAATGTGGCCGCCAGTGGTCTAGATGTCGTTTTTGCAATTTGGATGTCGTTTTCATGATTGTTTTGTGATGTCCAAGGTTGTTTAACTGATCTGCTGCAACTATTAGTTGAGAAAGAAAAACTATTTCCACTTTCAATGCACTTTTAACGTTTTTGGAATACATTGTTGAAAGTGAAACCTTCTTTCCTATAGTGTTCTCTCTCTCTACTTCTCTTTTACACAGTGGCTAAAATTTGATCAAATTCAGTTGTCAATTCAACGTTTTTGTGGGTTGAGATTTTTAACGCCACCCCTCCTCACGCTCATTGAGAGAGAATAACAGCAGAGAATAGTGAAAAACTCTCCAACATTAATACAGGCTTTTTACTTGGTACACACACACACACACACAACTAGCTTCGTTCTTCACTTGCATGTTGACAAAAAAAAAAAAAAAAAAAAAAAACCACTTCACTCTAAGTTGCTCAACAGAAGCTCCACAAAAATTGAAGGGACGTACTAGGGAGGGTCCAAAAGAGATGTCAAAAAACATGAACAGTCAGTATCATAAACAGACTTTGTTTCTTTGCTTTGGCCTTTCTCTGTTTATCCTGGTTTTGTGTTTGTTGAGTTGCTTTCTTTGGTATAGAAATGATTAGTCTGAAGAAAATGTAGTGTCCGTTTTGGATTTAGCCATTAGAACACTTGCTTGGGGTGTAATTTCTGTCTACTTTCACGCCCAATTTTCCAATTTCTGTCTACTTGTTATTGACATTGTTTTGTACAAGAACATGTTTCCTTACCAGTTCAGTCCTTGGTTTCGGCCCAATTAGTACATAATTTCGAACCCAATTAGGGCTTGATGCTTTGAAAAAAGCATGCTCTATGTATACAGGTGCTTAGAAGGGATTCAATGGTCCTAGTTTGCAACTTTGCTGTGTATATGATGGCTTAGGAGGGATTAGATTGCAGTTGGCATACTTCCTTGTGACTATGAGGTTGATTAATAACCTATTCGGTGGGAGAGTTTACATAGGTTTGAAGCCAAAATCAATTTAAACATTTGTTTGGTTGATTGACATTATGAAGTTGGATTTAGGTGTAGATTTCATTTGATCCCATAATTTACTTATTAGATGCCAAGAGGAAGAACCGACGATGAGTCCACCCTTCACTGGACTGAAAGGCAAAAAGAGGAGTTGCTTACGCGACTCGGCCGCCTACAATCGTCTGCATGAATGGAAAAAAGCCCCGATTCTAAAACTTGGGAGGATTGGGCGAAAAGAACTGCAAGATTTTTTAAGGACCAAGTGACTCCTGCGAAAGTCCAACAGATGAGAGTTCGTCTCAAAGCCAAGTTTGATCACGAGGTTATGTTACGCAATAACACAGGACTTGGCTGGGACCCCATAACCGGTGTTGTGACGTGCACTGACGAATATTGGGAAGAATTTGCCAAGGTACATTTCTAAACTCCCTCTTCTAAGGTTAGTTAGTTATTGTGGCATTCGCATACACTTGGGTAATTTTGTTTCGTCATTTACATGCAGAACAAGAAATGGGCCAAATCCGCCAAGAATCAGCCTCTTAAAAACTTTAACTTGTACTACGAGGCCTTTGGTGGTACGAGGGCAACTGGGGCACTGGAGAGGGGATTAGATCCTCCAACAAATGTAGGGGAGGGTTCAACCCCTGTACCCGACAAAGAAGGGGCGACATCTGATGAAGTTGGAAGCGATGATTGCTTCGTTACCACCATGCGGGCTGGCTTGAACAGTGCAATGAGAGGTCTCAACGTTGCCTCATCTTCCAAAGCCATCGGCAAGAAATCGACCAAGTCCTCACGGAGGGTAATGGGTGATTCGGTAGCGAGGGACTTAATTGGGCGGCTTTTTTCTTCTATAGAAAGCAAACACAGTAGTCGCACTAAAAGCTCTACTGCGCATCATGCTGGGCCTAGTGATGATCTCGGCCATTGCCGGGCAATAGTTAAGGAAATGGCGATCGATGATGACACCGCAATCAGTTTTTTAGAGGCCATTACTTGGTATCCAAATGTGCAGAAGCTCTTCGTGAACATGAGTGAAAGTCAGCGTACCTTATTCGTGACAAAAACAATTAATTCCACGCGGACTCAAGCATGTGGACCTTTCTCAAACCCCAATACCACCATGGGGACACAGTTTATGCAGCCACCATTCCCCAACTACATGTCTCAACCTGCCAATTACATGCATCCGCCACCCTACTTTGGCCAACAACCCATGAACAATATGCCACGTCCCTCAAACTATGGGGGACCCCAACCTGTCCAACCGATGCCTAATATTCACCAAAACTACAATGCCCAACAACCGCCTCTTATAGTCCCCAAACACAGTACTACATGCCTCACTTTCCACCGCAATCGGGACATTTTGGCAGCGATGGAAGTCCGGACCAACTTTGAGTTTTCCATATTTTATGTGTTACACCATTGTTTGTATTCATCTATTTGAACAATTGCCATTTTATGATTGAACTTAGTATTTGAGTAGTTGTTGTTGAACAATTGCCATTTTTTTAGATTTGAACTTATAGTATTTGAGTAGATGTTGTGTACTTTGTTCTATTACAGCCATGCTAGTGTTGTATTGGTCATGGCTGTTGAGTTGTATTATGAACTTCGGTATTTATTGTTGGATTATGTCAACTCCATCTTTACTTGTAGATGGGATGACCATTTCATATATATTATTGTATTGTGACTTTAGTGCAGGTAGCAATGTGGAATGCAGGGCCCTCAAATTACGCTACCCAAAATAATGATGGAGATGACTCGGATGACGAATATGAGCTTGCCGCGGCAGCATCTGTTTTGTGGTATTACAACACATACATGGAAAGACCACTGCCGCATACTTCCGTACTCACAGGTACAATGCGTGTCCAATACCTACTTGATGGACATGAGGACGTTATTAGGGCAAAAATTAGAATGGGAAGTGATTATTTTCGACGTCTTAGTTCTTTGCTTGAACTCAAAGGCCTTTTAAGGCCGACAAGGAACATGAATGTGGACGAACAACTGTTTATTTTCCTATACATTGTTTGTCAAAGTTCAAACAACAGGGAGTCGCAGAAGATCAATGGCGGCGATTTCGGTGCTACCATTTCAAAGTATTTCCATTTGTTTTGAAGGCATTATATGAGCTCCGTTTTGACTTTCTTACACCACCAAACTTCAACATTATCGATCTTGTCATAGCCGCGCATGGAAACAAGTACCTGCCATGGTTTCAGGTATTTCCCCTAAACTTGTTACTCGTGTTGATAAATATGTAGAATTGTGTTTTTTTGCTTATGGTAATTAGTTACTTTGTAGAATTGTGTTGGCGCTCTTGATGGTACTCATGTACCAGTGGTTCCACCCGTTGCAAATGCTGAAGCATGGAGAAATCGGAAGGGGTTCTACTCACAAAATGTGTTAGGGGTATGTTCGTTTGACATGAGATTCACCTACATATTAGCTGGATGGGAGGGCTCTGCCCATGATGCACGTGTGCTCACATCCGCAACAGAAACGCGGAGAAAACATTTCCCAAATCCACCAGAAGGTATGTGCAGGCCCTTTACATAATTTTTGGAAACTACACGTTTGTTGATAGCAATGTGGAACTAATATATTCATGTAATGTCTTGTAACGCACACCATAGGTAAATATTACCTCGTCGACTCTGGATACGCAAACAATCTATGTTACTTGGCGCCATATCGAGGGAGCACTTACCACCTTCAAGAGTTTCGGGCAAGGCGTGGTAGGCCCCAAACTCCGCGTGAGTTGTTCAATTACACACATTCGTCCCTAAGAAATTGTATCGAGCGCACATTTGGCGTGTGGAAAGCAAGGTTCCGTATTCTTAAATGCATTAACAACTACCCGATACGAACACAAATAGACATTCCTCCTGTTTGTGCTATTCTATACAACTTCATACACATGTACAACCACAACGATGATCTACTCACCGCGTACATGAGAGACGCCATTCCGGTAGTTGAAATTGATCCACTCAACACTGATCAAGATGTGAATCAGAATCACAATCCTGATCAGGGAACCCAACTTGCTCAAAACCGTCCGCACCGACGAGAAATGCATATATTAAGGGATGAAATAGCTAATAGTATGTGGGCTGCATATGAAAACAACCGGCGTTGATAGATTAGTTTTCTGTATTACTTGGTTGCCTTTATAATTGCCCTCCGTAAATGGTCAGATATGTGATATCTTGGAGTCCGATTTAAAGCTAAACGAGGTTTTGAAGTTTATTGGTGTCCACACTTTAGTTTCGCAATGAGGTATTGGCTATTTCTTTTATCACTTGGTTTTTGTTGTCTTCATGAACTGACCACTTTGTGTTCATATTGTTGCAGCTGGCTGAGGGCACACACTTGCTCATTGACGAGACCACAATGGAGGCAGGAAACCTCTTCTCTGTTGGAGTTGACTATACAAGATTGCTTTAAAATTTGATCGAGTTGCAAAAGGTGAATTCGATCTTGCATTGTCCATGATGTCTCGGATGTGTGTATAATATATATATATATATATGTGTGTGTGTGTGTGTGTATATATATAGCATCTCAATGTCCAAACAGGAAGGGGACAGTTTGCCATGTTTGCAGCAAGGTGGAAGGTGTCAAAATAAGGAAGGGCTGGATAAGAACTATGACAAAGAAGAGGACTATGTAATGAAGGCATTTTGTAGAGAATGTGACACCAATTAATGGTTTTTCCTTTCTTTCCCTTTGCGTTTTTGTCTCACAGATTGACTGTAAAGTCATGTATTATTAGAAATGTGGTAGAGTATTAAAAATTGGTACTTTAGAACTCAATACAATGTAAGTGGTGACATGTGGTATGTGTTTTTGGATGTCGTTCTGCAATGTTGGCCGTGACTTGTACAAATGCATGGTTGAATGTTGATTTTTAGCTTTGTCTGTTTGGTCTCACGTTTGATGTAGTTGGATGTCGTTTCCCTGCATGTCCCACGTTTCCCTTGTTTTGGATGTTGTTTTGGATGTTGTTTTGGGTGTATGCAGTATTTGCAAGTATGTACATCACAATAGATCATTGAAACAGCTCATTGGATGAGCTACGGATCATATATGTGCTACCTAATATATGTGCATATATATGCACATATGCACTTTGCAAACGGTTGCCGGCGTGAATGTGCTCATTTTTTTCTAATGCAATATGTTGTGTACAGGTGAGTTTGAAAGTGTGCAAGTGAACACATAATTCAAGTTTCAAATGTCACATCAAGTTTTTACTAAACACTTAACTCAAATTTCACATTATAACTCCAATTAAAAATAACTCAAGTTTACTTTTTCAACTCAAATCATAAAATTCGAGTTAGTGAAGTGAACGCCCCCTAATATTTTCCCCTTCACTGAGTAGTTCTTTAACGGCTTCACATTCTACTCCGCGCATTGCTTACGTTTTCTTCTATTGAATAGATATGCTTTGCTCCCTTTATATTCATCATCCCATTGTATACTCTTTCGATACTTTACTTACCTTCCATTAGTTATTGTTCAGCTGAAATACTATACATGTTATATACAAATACATCTATAAATTGCTATATTAAAAACATCACCAACAATACTTTCCGCAGCACCATGCAGGCACCAAGCATGTTATTACTATATACTAAAGGAAACCTGCGTGTTCATCCACACTTAATTTACTGTTTTTACAATAGTGTTGTGACGCTTTTGCCCTTTTTCTTTTTCTTCTATTTGGTTCTTGTGCCTGGTTTTTTGGTCTTTTCAATTGCTAATTATGTGCATTGGCTCTTTTGCCCTCTGTTGTTTACTCTGATGATTGTTTTTGGGCGTGGATTTTTTTGTCATCTCAGGTGGGATACAACCCTAAGGGCTTTCTTCTTCTCTCGATCGTTCTGGGTCCGTAGCTTCTCTCATTTTCCTTTTTCTTACGGGTCCTTTAGCAAAATAGGCTTAAAATGTGCATTGTGTTTAATGAGTAGGCTCCAAAATAAAAAATTTCAATGAGTAGGCTTCTCATTAAATGAATCTTTATATATACCCAAAATACCCTTCAGATTTTCTCTGAAATTAAAAGAGAAAACGTTCCCCTTCGCTGGGCAGTCACGAGGGAACGTTGCCGGCCAAAGTTCACCGCCGGCGCCGCCTTTCACCGCCGGAGAATTCCCCTACCGACGTCGAAAATCACCGGCATTCTTGGTGATTAACAGTCCGAGCATTATTTTGGGCGTCTAAAGGAAACAAAATCGAAGCTAAATCGAAGCTCGATCTACCTCTGGTATTCTCTCAAATCTTGTATTTTTTATGCTTAATTCATTGTTTGAATGCTGGGTAATCATGGTTTGGTATTTTATTTGAAAAATGAACAAGAATCATGCTATTTCATGGCCTCTTCGGAGTTGAGTAGTCTGCAAAATCGAAGAAACTCACGTCTGTCATTTCTTTCCGTTCTGACTGGTGGGAGCGGTAAGAAACCTGAGTCCGGTCAGAAAGTTCTTACTGGTGTGCCCTGTAAGAAAATTGCCAACCGGTCTTTCCAGTAAGAAAGATCTGATCGGGCATAATTTTTACGAAAGATTATAATAGTAACTACAATTCTATGGATTTTTTATGGTTGTTCCATTTGTATATTTAATTTATATATTATATTTCGAGTGTGTATTGAATTTTTAACATTTTATAACATTGGTATTATTTGTTGTTATAGGAAATGGTTGAAATTGTCATATATTTTCGATATGATGGGGAGTGGAAAAAGAAAGATGATGGATCGTATGAATGGTTTTCGAAGAACGAGGAGATAAAGAGTATATTATTATTTAATGATCCATTGAAAGTAAAATTTGCTAATGTTGTCAATAGCATATTTGAAAGGCTTCCTGTTAGTCGAAACAGCACAGAACTAAAACTAAGTTATACTTCTCTGTCATCGTCAACTTCTGGTCCTAAATTCATCTTAGATGATTTTGACATAACGTGTTATCTTTTTGATCGATGTGCCATATCACAACGTAGAAGCATGATACATGTTGAGCTCATTAAAAAAGAGGGGGTTGAAGCTAAAGAAAATGAAGAATGCAATGAAGAAAATGATGGAATCATTCGAGATGGGTATTTTGACGTTAACATTTTAGCGTCAGAGCCTCATGATGCTAGCTCCGCACCAGGTCGCGAGGGTGATCGTTTAGAGAAGCCAACACTTAACGAGCACCCTTGCCGAGAGACATCGGCATCTGCCCCAACTCCGGTTCAAGAGATTCTGCATCTAGACATGGTTGAGGTCGATTACTGTGAACCGCTAGTTGTTGATGACATTTGTATGTCATATTCCTTTGATGACAGCATGGAAATTGCAATCGGTCAAGAGTTTGCAAGCAAGAACGAGGTGAAGAATTTGTTGATCAAAGCTTCATTGAAAGCTTGTTTTGATTATAAAATTGTGAAGTCGACAACGAAAGTGTTTGCGGTAAAATGTGCAGTCTCTGATTGTAAGTGGGCCCTGCGAGCAGCGCGGATAAATAACTCGGATAATTTCTCACTACGAACATACTACAACAGCCATAGTTGTTCTTCTAGTTCCATTGATAAGAAGAACCGACAAGCGACTTTAGAGTTTGTTGAAATATGTTAAGGAAAGAGTTTTCAGGGCAAATTGACACGCCAGCCCCGACTCAAGTGATGAACATAATGAAGAATCATGGTGTTACGGTAAGCTACTTCAAAGCATGGAAGGGCAAACAAATCGCCGCAAATGATATTAGGGGTGCACCAGAGCTTAGTTTTGGTATGCTCCCTAGTTATTTGTACATGCTGAAGGTAATGAATCCCAGCACAGTGACCCATTTAGTGGTTGAAAGTGATCAAAAGTTTAAATACCTTTTCATTGCTTTAGGGGCATGTATTAAGGGATTTAAAGCACTGAGAAAGGTAATTGCAGTTGATGGGACTTTTTTGAAGACCAAATATAAGGGAACACTAATTGTAGCCACTGGCCAAGATGGCAACTGGCATCAGTATCCTCTTACTTGGGCCGTGGTCGACTCGGAGAATGATGAATCGTGGAAATGGTTCATGACAAAACTTGAGGAGCTCATGCCCGACGATGAGGAGGTGGTCATAATTTCAGATAGGCATCAAAGCATCATCAAGGCAGTCAGTGATGTTTACAAGAAGGCACAACATGGATTTTGTGCATGGCACCTTTCACAGAACATCAAAACACGAGTGAACCGAGGAGCTCGTGGCAAGGGAAGCAAGAGAAATGGTAAAGTGAAGGGCAAAGATGATGTTGTAACAAAGTTCATGAATGTCGCTGCGGCATATACAGTTTCTGAGTTCAACAGATTGTATGATGACTTAAAAAACAGGTATCCGGCTGCTGCTGAGTATCTTGAAGACAATGTGGATGTCAGAAAATGGGCTAGGTGTTACTTCACAGGTTCGCGTTACAATATCATGACAACTAATGGAGCTGAGTCAATTAATGCAGTGCTGAGAAAGGCAAGAACGTATCCCAGAATACCCTTGATGGATGCAATAGTTGGAAAAATTTCTGAGTGGTTCAACACGCACCGAAAGGAATCAACTATGGGATCTTCCTCACAACACTTAACTCCAAGGGTGGAGAGAACGTTGCATCTGAGGTACAAAGAGTCTACATTCTTAAAAGTGAACGAACTAAACACATCCACGCTTGAATACTATGTGACAGGGGATGACGGAAGTTTTCTGGTTGATTTGTTATGGAGAACTTGTTCGTGCAAAGTGTATGATATAGACAAGTTCCCATGCGTACATGTCCTTGCAGCGCTTGATGATGGCCCTAACAATATGCACAAGTTGTGCTCAAAATACTATCTAAAAGAGTTATGGGCATTGGCATATGTTGAAACCATATATCCTGTACCAATCTCGTCAGACTGGGACATTCCCCATGATATACAGGATGAGGTGGTGTTACCCCCCAACTTTATTAAAAGACGTCGGCCGATTCAAAAAACCAGATTCCCTTCGATTGGAGAGCAGGGGAAAGGGAAATGGAAGCATCTTCGTCATGCAACAACCTCTCACGTTAGCTCGGAAGTGATGTATCCATTAGAATAATAACTGTTGTCGTAGGCATTGTTTTTTCAATATCTTTGTATTTGGTGCGGCTGATGTGGTTATTTGACTTTATCGTTGAATTGCATTTCAGATTCTCAACGTTTAATTAAAAGACTAAACGAATAACTTTTTTTCCCTTTCCATATGTTGCCTATATATAGTATTGGTCTCATCTAAGTCAGGTTTCTTACCGTTCGTACCGGTACCGGTAAGAATGGTCAGCAACATACCTCATGCCTATCACCCGCTCAGTTGCGTTCTTACCATTCTTACCAGTACCAGTTAGAACGGTCAGAAACAAACCCCACTCGCTTTTATCCTCGGTGGCATTCTGGCCGTTTCTTACCGTCCCAGTAAGAACGGTAAGCAACACGCCGACATGCCTTAATAGGTCTTTGGCCCTTCTCACCATTCTTACTAGTACCGGCCGGTACGCCTTTATTCCTTTCTTACCATTCTGACCGCTATCGGTTAGAACGGTAAGAAGCTTGACTTCAATGCGTAGCATGGCCAATTCGAGGGCCCTTCATAAGACCTATCTTCCACATATGTCATAACCAACCCTTCTTACGGAGAAGTCTTAACGAAGTTGATATAATTGGAAGCGCAACACACCTAGGAACCGTTATTGGACTTCCTGAACCGGAGAGGGCTTTAAGCATGGTTTTTTTGTTTATCTTTGTGTTAGTTGTGACTTTTACCGTTATTGGACGGCGAGGGCTGGGATGTATATGTTTTGTTATAATTTATGTTCAAAATTACTAACGCCACCTTTAGCATGGTTTCCTACCGTTCCTACTATAGCAGTACAGACCTAGAATAGACCAAGAACAAAATCATTGAAAAATTATAAAACATAGATTTTTTCATATTCTCTTTGTCTTTTTGGGTATTACTAAACTTTTTAGTTTGTAAAAGAAAAAAAATTGGTTAGAAATGAAAAAAACCTAGAACATACCTAGAACAGACCAAGAACAAACCTATAACAAAATTTGTAAAAAATCATAAAACATAGATTGCTAGGCAAAACTCAGGAATGAAACTCATATGTACTTAGGAATACTCGTTGTAGTCTCATAAGTGTAATTTAACCGGTATGTCTAGACTAAGTTCATCGACCTCTTCTTCATATATTTATTCATATCCATTCAATGCACATCATTTTTACGTATGTACGTAAGCTTCCACGTCCATATTAATATATATTTTCCATCTTTACATGTTTTATCTTCATTACACTAATGTGGAAATACTTTAGTGGTATTATCATTACCCCATTAATGTTTCTAACCGTTCCCACCGGTACAGGTAAGATCGGTCGGAATGACCGCATGGGCTACAACCTCGCAAACGACATTCATGTCGTTCTTACTGGAACCGGTCAGAGCGGTCAGAATGACAACAAAGTCGCCAATCCTCTTTGTCGGAATGACCGCATGGGCTACAACCTCGTAAACGACATGCAGACTGATCTTACCGAAACCGGTCAGAGCAGTCAGAATAACCACAAAGTCGCCAATCCTCTGATATGGGCGAATAACCTATGTAGGGCAAACATATGTTTCTGACCGTTCCCACCGGTAAAGGTAAGATCGGTCGGAATGAACACAAGTGACGTATCCACTAGTTGACAGTGGATTGGACAGTGATGAATGAACACAAGTGACGTATCACGGTGTCAGTCTGTAAGTTTCTGACCATTCTTACCGGTACCGGTAAGAACGGTCAGAAAGGGCGCTAACTGAACAGAGAGCAACTAATATTCAGTTTTCTTTCTGACCGTTCTTACTGGTATCGGTAAGAACGGTCAGAAAGAGCGCTAACCGAATAGAGAGCAACTAATATTCAGGTTTCTTTCTGACCGTTCTTACCGGTACTGGTAAGAACGGTCAGAATTGTGAGAAACATGCAGAATACGTGCAAAAGCAGGGGAGTTACAGGGCTACTGATACATTCATAAAACCTGAGTTCGTCAGTTAAATTACATACCCAAAATAAGTTATACAACTAATGTTTCTGAATATAAAAAGTAGTATAACATGTAAACTGATCAGTTCATTCACAAATAGTCTAAAATTGTATATGTATTGTAGCTAGGAAAGCGCATCACAATGGTCGGGGGCTGTAATTCAAGGTTCGGTGAATGGGGTTTTCTTGTACTTTGACCGGAACAGGTTCCTTTTTGGCGTTTACCGCGTTTGTCAGCGTCGACATTTTGTCCCATCTGGTCGGGATTAGACTCATCATTGTGAGATGATGTCATCGACAAAGGCGAAAAGCAACCCTGTTGATGAGCCTCACCCACATCTGTTTCTTCAGTTCTAAAATGGCCTGCTGTGCCTTCATTTCCACCATAACCTGTGGGCTCTTCAAATCCAGCGTCATATCCCATGTCTTCTATTCCGCCGTCACCTCTTTCAACTCCAGCATCCACTTCAACGTTACATTGCTCATGTCGGCCTTCTTCCTGAACAACATTCGGCCTGGATGAAGAGGAAGTTAGATTCGCGACCATGTCTGTCAGTCCTTCCAACTTCCTCTCTATCGCCTCTACCTTCTGATCAATATGAGCCTTAAGCTCACGTAGCATCCTCATACAATCCTCGCTCAATGCAGCATGTGGAGGTCTTGTTGTATTAGCTGGTGTTTCATCCTCATTGACTCCCTCTTCCTCTGCATGTTGGTCACCGTCTCTTTCGCGTTCTTCATGGACTCCAACCAGAATTCCCTCATCGTAACCATTCTCACGCAGAAAGGAACGACGGCTTTCAACATCATTGCAGCACATGTCCGCAAAGTATATCCTGTTTCCAGATTGTAGAAGGGTCATCCATCAGTCAACAACAGCGTTGGGCGGTTCAACGTGAGCAACAAAACCCTCCATGTGAGGTGCTTGCAATTCCTCAGAAGTAGGCACAAGGATGCTTTTTATGTCCTGAAATTAAGCAACTTAGAATGCAGGATAGATGCTGACTTAAGCGTTAATAAGTAACTACTATATGCGATACTAACCTGCGTATCTCCTACCACATGCATAATCTGCTCTAACTTTGGCGCCTGCTTTTTCTTATACTTTGTAATCCAGTGGCAAACTCTAGGTACATGCCCAATGATATCGTCTTTCCGGTGTGCAAACTCTGGTGTCAGCGCCGGGATACACTCAAAAGGCAATAACTGCACCATTAAACATTTTTTAATTCATAAGTAACAAAACCTACAAAGCATATTATAGGTAAAATTTATACTTTAAAATTGGACATACCATCAGTGGCAGAATGAAACCAGGACAACCCCATCCTTGCATGCCCTTTTCCTTAACAAAAACATTTGCAGACTTCTTCACCAAGTCTAGCTTTTCGACATGAGCCAGCACATAGTTAAATGAACGCCTCCCCCACGGAAACGCACGACAAGCATCTAAGTTGTCGACTATTGCTAGGCATTTCTCATCTATGTTTGTTCCATCCTTCTCATTGCTCATTAAGACTGAGCATAAAAAATACAAAACAGCCATCCTTAACTTGTCTTCAATGAAGACTGCTTTCTCTTTCTCTGTTTGAGTTGGCTCGGTTCCTCCTGTTGCTGGAACCTGCCTCAGACGGAATCACCATTCTTTCTAATCTGTGTTTCACGTCTTTTATTGTAATCTTTTTGTTCTCCGAAAAATGCCTATCTCGGAAATCGTCGCTGCCGAGTGTGTCCCACCCGTTTGGATAAGGTGCACAATTCAGTCCACTTATGAGTGCATGTTCCATGAGGGAGTAACGAATTGGCACGCCATTCAGCATGAACCAAATCTCCTTTTTCTTTCCCATTATAACTTCGCGGCATCTCAACATCCATAATGGCATTAGGCTCGTGTCAATATCTTCCCTAACCAAAAAAAGATGTCCGAATTGGGATTCCCTAAACCACTGCATCCCATTCGGATGATTGCGCAGCGCATTAGTAATAACTTTTACTGTTTCTCTCAGAGAGCACTTCGTTGTTATTTTGCATTTAAAGTTCATGCGCGCCTAAGTTAATTTCAGTGTAGGACGCGGTAAGTTGAACGCCTGCAATCATCAAGTTTACATGTTCTAACTGTTCAACATCCTAAGCATTACCGTATTCAAGTTTACTCAAAAAACTAAAACATTACCGCATTCATTTCAGGCCTCTGTCTGGGACTACCCGGGTGTGGTGGAGTCACACTAATTCCTTCGGAGCTATTATCTGACTCTGTCTCCGAGGGAGTTGCGTTACATGTACGTTGGCTCAAAGGGGGGGAAAATGCCGGAATCCTCCGTTTTGGGGCCATTATTATAAGAATGTAATGCCTTAACTGTGAAAAAACGGTAGAATAATGCATTGAGTGATAATAAATGTCTCAATGGATGATCATATCTTATCTTATTTGCATATTGGGAATCAAAGCAAACAAAATGTACTTTTCGGCTTTTACATAAAACCAACAAATGCATAAACAGAAAAAATGTTTCAAAACCTAATAACATACAGTACCACCCTATACCTTTTCCATTAACAAGACTTAATTAACATCAACCCCTTAAACTACCAATTGACAGACTAATAATAGACATTTTAAAGAAACAAAAATGAATTGAGAATTCAACTAATCACTACTAAATTAACTAAACAACGAAGGGATTATCGCGATGCCATTGAAAATAATGATACTAACTTGCATTAACAAAGATACTCACAGGAGAAACAAAAAGTGCTCTCAACATCAATAATGCTCCAAATATATCCGAATAACTTTTCGAGTTTCATAGAATATATACACTTTGAATATAAAAATCTTTATATTACCTATTCATACATCTAACACAAGTCCAACTCGTGCATTCATCATGCCTGTCATTCATTCATCACGGGTCTATATTTTTTCACTAACATTTCAGCATCCACGACTTATTGACCATACCAAACCAGCAAACTTTACAAAATTCCACACTAATGGGTATACCAAATTAGCAAGCATGAAAAAATTCTTGATTAAAGGCCATACCTTTATTGATTTGGGGCAGTCGGGGCGCCTTGAAAATCCAGCAACAAGCGGCTGAGTTTTACGACAGTTGGACGATAGTATCGGCGAGGACCGGAGGACACCGGAGATTACCGGAGAAGCGCGGAGAATCTACATAGTCGTTCAATAGGCCCGACAATCCACAGAATCTGAGGAGAATACCGGAGAAGCTCGGACCAGAGAATGGTTGGGGGAGATTACCGCAGATGAGATGACCGCCGCGGACCGGAGACTACCGGAGAGGCTCGGAGAAGACCGGTAACTGCAGTGCGGTGGTCGGAGGGAGCCTGCGTGGCGGTGGGCAGCAGCGGGAGCGGCAGACGACAGACGGCCGAGAGAGGAAAGGAGCAGTCCGAGCAAAAATTAGGGATTTGGGATTTGTTTTTTTTTAAACAGGGAAAGGAAACGGATTTTTAAGTCAATAAAGGGAAAACGTTTCTTTATTGTCATTTTGTCCCTCTCCCCGTCGTTTTTCCCTCCCCATTTAAAGGATATTTTGGTCATTCAGCTAAATCCCAAGAATAAAAAAAATGAAAAATGAAATTCTATTTATAGGGGTCTACGAATTGAATGGGTGTACATTTGGAGCCTATTGACTTAAAAAATCCTTTTCTTACCTACTTCTCCTCCTTTTTTGTTTCTTCTGTTGCTCCTTCTCTCAGTTTTCCATTTTTTACCAGTTTTTCCTCCATTTTCGTTTCCTCTGTTGCACTAATTTTTTCCGTATTCAGTTGGTCATTTTCTTAGTGGGTTTGGTGCAAGCTTCTGTTGTTCCCCTTTTTTTCTTCTCTTGCTGTCTTTGATTTGCTGTTTTTTATTAGGACTTTTATTCATGTTCAGTTATTTTCTCTTGAAGATTGTGAGCTTTTCCTTCTATTTGTTGATGTTGATTTTGCGTTGTTCAGATTTAGGATTTTTAGTTTTTTTTTTTCTTCTGTTGTATTCTTTGCACATTTGATGTTTTGAATTTAGTGCATTTTGTTTCTTATGTTTTTTTGGGGTTTTCCAGAAAAATAATTTTTATTGTGTCGGTTAATTTGCTGAGTTTTTATTTTTCCTCAATAAAGTTAATTGTTGATAAATGCTAAATTTTTTTACGAATGTTTAATTTCTTTGATGAGCTTATTTATTTTTGTATGGATGAATCCCTATGTATATATCTTCATCCTTTTGGTAGCTGATTTCCATAGGTTAATACCTGATTTTTTTGGATGTTTCTCACATCTGATTTGCAGAGATAATGTTTCGTTCCTTTTGCTTGGTTATTAGCATTTTGTCCAGATAAGTTTCTTTTGCATTTATTTATTTGGTAATGTGTAATGGTGATATGTAATCTTTACTTGGTTTGTTCGTACTGTTCCTGTAATACTTTGTATCATCTTTCTTGCATAGTTATTAAATGTAATTGTGATATTTTTACCAGTTTTTGCTCTTTTTGTGAATTTTTTCCCTCCTTTTTTACAATTTCTTCGTTTGTTTTTGTACTGCTTATTTTTCAGATTTTTTTTTTTCCTTTTTTCTGTTTTTTCCCTAAATGTTTATTTCTATATTGCTTTTATTGATTCATTTACGAAAAAAGTTTTCTCCGTTTCTCGCTACCGACTATGAAGTAATAGCTGTTATTTTGTTACTGGTTGTTGTTTAAGTCTATCTTATTGATTTTCACATATATATATATATACATATATATATATATATATATGTAATATTGTACTACTTTAGGCCGCTCCTTTTGCTTGGTCATCTGCATTTTGTCTAGATAAGTTTTTTTTTTTTTTTTTTTTTTTTTTTTTTGCATTTATTGATTTGGTGATGTGTAATGGTGATTTGTAATCATTACTTGCTTTGTTTCTACTGTTCCTGTAATACTTTGAATCATCTTTCTTGCATATATATTAAATGTAATTGTGATATTTTTACCTATTTTTGCTCTTTTTGTGAATTTTTTCCCCTCCTTTTTTACAATTTCTTCATTTGTTTTTAAACTACTTATTTTTTAGACTTTTTCCATTTTCCCTTTTTTTTGTTTCTTTTTTCAAATGTTTATTTCTATATTGCTTTTATTGATTCATTTAAGAAAAAAACTCTCTATTTCTCGCCACTGACAATAAAGTAATAGCTGTTATTTTGTTATTGGTTGCTTACTATTTAAGTCTGACTCCTTGATTTTCATATGTGTGTATATATATATATATATATATATAAATAATATTGTACTACTTTAGGCTTATTACTGCATATCAAACCTTACCATGATCTACTTACTGTTCTATTGACTTTGTTCTATCCCTTTCATTCCTGTATTGATGGATGATATTGCTTGCGTCAAATAGTATTGACCATATTTCAGGTATGATTAATATTGTTTGCTTATGCATTTTTAATATATTTTTATGATCCTGAATATATTGATTTTTTTGGATATTATCTATTTCCCTTATTTCTGCCATTATTTGAAACCCTCCATTGTTGTTGTAAATAAATGTTAAAAAACCTATGTTGTTTTTTTCTCAGTTTATTACTAACATATATATAGACATAGCTATTACTTTTTGAGTTTCAGTAGCATGCAATATTGATATATGTAGATTTTTATATGTTTGGTTTTATATCATCTTCTCAAAAATTTGCTACCAATATAGTTTTTGATTAATATGCCTGGAGTAGGTTAAATTTGACTTGGCCTAATAATTTTCCTTCGGTGGTTGCTGTGGTTCAGTTTAGTTTACTTGGTTGTTAATTTTCTAAGCTCACTGACTTTCATGTTTGTTTGCTTGGCTGGTATTTCATCCTTAAAGCATAATCTAGAGTATTGTATGTATCATCTATAACTCTTTATCATTGTCACGCCCCCCAAACGGGGTGGGTGACGTGGAGCTCGATTAGGGATTAATAAAACGGAATTTCCCAACCGGGCCCCACCTGACTGCATTAAAATAAATAAATAAACAATATAATCCAGGAGCCTCTGACACACAGGGCTCCACCCCACAGGACATACAGTATCGTACATACATGCTTACGTAAATAATCATTACAACAGACATCATCCACAGTCTAGTAAATCCAAATATTAGTTAAGTTTCCAGAATTTCCCAAATTCCTTACATTTGCTTAAGAGGATAACACAATCCTCGCTTGCTCGATCCGTAGCACAACTCAGCTACGATGCACCGCTCCTCGAATCTCCTGGGAGGGGTTTAAACATTTGAAACATGAGCGAAAGGCCCAGTAGGATATAATTTGAAATAATTTAAATAAACAAGTAAATAAATAAGTGCGTAATTAAAATAAATAAGACATTCAGCCCCGACAGAACAGCCGGAACCTCACATCCTTTTTCTCAAAGGAAATATAATGAAACTAATCAGTATTATAGGCTTGCGAGTAATTAGTACAAATTACTCACCTCACCAAGTGCCTCGCCTACCGGACCGGTTTGGGTTTGCCCCGAGGATGCACTCTCCGCATCCTATCTAGGCTTCTGACAATAGACTCTATTACCAGTTCACAAGATCTCTTATCTTAAGAAATCATCCGTTTAACATTATGAAATCGTTCATATGACCCCACGAACTACTCAAACCCGCGGGCCCCATGGTGAACAAGCCATGAGGTTCCATGACTAGACAAGCTATGGATTCCATGGACAGGACAAGCCAAGGATTTCCATAAACTAACAAGCCATGGTTTTTAAAACATTTTTCTTTCGCAAACCAATCCCTTTCTTTAAAACATTTTCAAGGCCAAAATCCTCTTTGAAAACAGGCTCACAAGGAAAAGGGATAGAAATCCTACCTCGCACAATCAAACCTGGGACTAGCGTTGCCCTTTTTCGGCTTCCTTCTTCCTCAAGCCCCTTGATCTGAATCCACAGAAAGAATCGATACAAGATAACACCTTAGGATCAATCCTCGGTCCTAAAGTAATCCAATCTCAATCATATTCCAAGATTTTTCCAATTAGTGTGCCCTAATCAATTTTCATGTTCAAATTCCATTCCAAGGATTTTAAATATCAAATCAGGGATTAAGGATACTAATCCTTTCATCCCAAGTCCCCAAATGAAGCTAATTTGGGTTCTCCGAAAAACAGGGGTCAAAACGACAATTTCGGCCAAGCGGTCAAACCCGTGTACACCGGTCGACCGGAGACAGAGGAGTGCATCACCACCGGTCGGGCCGGTGGTGTGCACTCGGTCGACCGGTCCGTAGGGCGGTGGCCTCAACGAAGTCCGGTCGACCGATGCGGTCGACCGGTGGACATTTCGATTCGCGAAAAATCGCGGAAATCAGTCAAAATCCTGCAAATCCAGTCCCAAATCACAAAATCTCAAGGACAACCACTAGATCTGGGTTCTAGGTCCTAAAACAAGTCCAAAGAACCCAAGATCTCCAATTTCTACCCTAGTTTCACTCAAAATCCATCAAAATCCGTTTTGAACCAAAAATGAGTTTTAAATCCGAAAAACTTGAAATCCAAGAGAGGTTCTTTCAGTAATCTTACCTTGAATCCTTCTCTTGATGTTGAAAACTCTTTGAAATCACTCTTGGTTCGAATACGGTCTTGATTTGAGTCAAAAATGGAAAAGAGAGAGGGAGAGAGGGCACGGGAGAGTGAGAGTGAAAGAGAGAGAGTGAGCCGCACGGAAGAGAAAAGAAGAAAAGAAAGAAAAGAAAAGAAAAAGGGAAAAGAAAAGAAAAAGGAAAATGAAAAGAAAATGACGTGTAAAATATAACAGTCCAGAAATGCGCCCATACACACTTCTGGATTAAATAAATTACTGTAAATAATTTAAATACCTTGGAATCATTTAAACTCAATTAATTAAATCAGATTAGGCACACTAATAATCTTAATTACCTTAATTAATCTCAATTAATTCTTCAGGGTGTTACAATCATAATCTTTTAAATTCTTTTGTTTACAATAGATGTATTGATTTGTTATGGTGCCATTGCTTTATTTTATTTGTTATATTGTTCTTCAGGATCTATCTTTATTATTATGATTATTCTGTGTATGTTCTATCATTATTTACTAATGGTTTTAATTGTTTCATAATGACATTTTTTCATATTTATGTGTTTACTTAAGATATTTCATCTTTATCTCATTTTCATACGATGTCATGATGAATAAAGTTGTTTTGTGGCTGCAAAGTGTCGTAAAATTCGTTTAAAAATTACTGTCAAGAACATTTTTTATTTCAATTGAGGCACTCTCAACTTCTTATTAAAACTACTTAAATAATAATTTGTTGGCCTTTTTTTTTATTGACTCTGTCCTAATTTAAAAAAAAAAATAAAAATTCCATCTTTTCTTTACTTCAATGCATGTTTTATATATCCATTTTATTTAGTTGCTTGACAATATTTTTTTTAAAACTATTTTTAAAATTCTGTCTCAATTTGTATTTATTATATCTTATGTTTAATGCATTCTGTTTCATACCAATAATGATTATAATTCATTTTCATTTGTTTGATGATGTATAATTGCTTTCAAAATTATTGTGCTCATATTTTGCTTATTTCGATTGTGATATTGTCTATGGTTCTTCATTAGGATGATTCGAATATATTATTTTGTTCTCCTTTCATCTTATTCTAATGCTATTATTGTTTTTGTTGCTTTTCTTGACATTGGTTTTGATATGTTATTATATTAATTTGTAGCTATTTAATTCCTTCTCAAATTCACTTGGACATGGTTTGTGTGTCTCAATTCTTTAGTTATATATAGTTTTGAATGAAAATATATCCTTTTTTTTCTACATATTTACAAATTAACATTAATTATTAATAAGTATTATACTTGAATATTTATAATACACATTTTAATCTTTTATTATAAATCGAACTCTAAATTAAGACCACCAGAGTAATCTAGAAAAAGAACAAGAATCAGGTAATATCACTATTTCTAAATACTTAAATTAACACTTTATATAACTAAAATTATTTATATCTTCTAAAAAATCAACAATAATCTTTTTTAAATTTTTTTTTTTATTTTGCAGCTCTAAAGAAGCATAGAAAAAAGGAAAACAAACAATATAGAATCCTACAAAAAAGCTTTTGTTAAACATATAATATACATATATCTACATATGTGTATACACTAATACTGTAGTTTCCTCTCAACATTTTACATATATATGTGTATAAAAACTAATACTATACCAAACAAATTTTAGACTTTCAATACAATATATAAATCTTCCCGCAGCAAGGCGCGGGCACAAAACTAGTAAGAAGGAAAAAGACATGGCAAAAGATTTTGAATGAAAGAACGTAGACAAACATAGGGCAAAATGAAAAAACCACATTCACGACAATCTTTGGACAAATTATATCAAACTCAAGGTGTCAAAGTTATTTATAATCATCATTGCCATGAAAAAATAAGAAAGGGAAGGGAAGAGCAATCAGGGGAATAAAAAAAAAAATCGAAAAGAAAGGAACATGGAAAGGGAAAAAAATTAAACCAAAGAAGGAGAATTGGTTGCAAAAGATATAAAGTAAAGACATCTATCTAAGTATATTGCTATGAAACAAATAAGCCACAAATAAATATGTCAATCTATTAAGTAATGTGTCAATGTTATCAAGTGATGATAAAACAGTAAAAATATAAATCAAGAGAAGTAATAAAACAAACAAAGAGTAAATATTGATAATGTTATAAAAAAATAAAGAGGGAGCATTAATAGTACTTGAAGCACTCTAAATACTGCTCTAACTGATAGGTATCAACCAACCACACATGAACACAAATACTCAAAGATAAAAGGTTAAGAAAACATAGCAGTAAATGATGAAGGATGAAATAAAACGGTGAGTAATGACGGGTAAAATAACAGCAAGCACAAATAGCCAGGGGCCAGAGGTCAAGAAAGAAAGTAGTTAATGAGGGATCGTAGAATGAAATAGCAAATGACAAGAGATAAAACAGAGCTGAAGAAGCAAAACAACAAGCACAGGAGAAGGAGAAGAAAACATAATCGTACATGAAAAATCCATATACACAGCAGTATTTATAAATAAAGAATGCAAAAGGCAGCATGAACAGTGAACAACCTTTAGTAATGTAACACGCCATATTGTATACTGAAGGAAGAAAACTTAAAAGACAAATTATTTAATTAAATAATAAAATCAATACAGTCCTAGGCATAATTTAAAAAATAATAGCTTCAAAAAGAATCAAATGCAAGAGAAAGAAAAAAAAAAGGGGGAAAATCAAAAAAAGCTTTTCCCTGGAATTACTGAACATTCTAGATAATATAAAGCAAAAATTAGTGGAAATTCTAGTAAATTCAGAGAGAAAAAATCATCAATTCATTTAATGTGTATGTAAAACAATCAGTACAAATCATCAGCCCATCAAACTGGAAAAGCAAATGGCCACTATAATCATCCCAACTCATGAATGCAATAAATGAAGAGGAAAAGATGAAGAATTACCTAGGCAAGGCTGAAATCAGTTAAGAAAAAGTACACCAACACAGATAAATCCTCTGCACAGATAAATCCATCAAAGAAGAAGATAACGAACCTGTAAAGAATATGAACTAAATATCATGGATTAGCAACCAAAATACTATAATGCATAAACATAAAATAATGAAGGGAGAAACTGAAAGGTGAAGGAAAAAATTAAAAATTAAAAAACAAGTAAAAATTTGAAATGTATAAACAGCCATAGAGGAAAAACTTTGATATATATAGAACAACTATGGAACAAAGCAGGTAAGAAAAAGGGAAAAAAAGGCCCAGGAAAAAAATAGATAAAGAAATCAAAGCAGGAAAAGCTAAAAAAAATTAAAAATAACCAAAAACTATGAATAAAATTCTAATAAATATAGAACAATTAACAAAAAAACCATAAAATCCTATATTTACACCTAAAGCCCACCGAAGATGCGAAGACAACGAAATCACTGAGGAAAAGCCAAAAAATTCCCACAGAAACAAAACAACGAACAAAATGAAATGGAAAAAGGAAGAAGGAAAAAAAATTCTAGCAAAAACAAAGGAACAAAACAGAATCAAATGAGAAGAAGAACGAGAGAAAAAAAAAAGGGGGGGGGAACAAAAAATGGTGTAGGAGGAAGAAATGAAAGGACAAAATAGTAAGGCAACATAGCGCAAAATAAACAATGGAATAAAATGGAATCAAATGAGAAGAAGAAGCAGAGGAAAAAAAAGGGGAGCAAAAACGGCGCATGAGGAAGAAATGAAAAGAGAAAAAAGTAGTAGGGCAACATAACACAAAATGACAAAAAGGCCCACGACAAAGGCAAAGAAAATGAAAGGAAAATAAAGGGCAAGAAGATTTCCAGATGAGTAGGAAAAAGACGAAAAAGCCCACACAAAAGTGAACAAACAAAAGAGAGAGCAAGGGCAAAAGCGTCACAATACTATTGTAAAAACAGTAAACTGAGTGGGGATAAACAGCGCATGCGAGATTTCCTTTAGTATATAGTAATAATGTGAGATATTATTAAAAATATTATTAAAATATTCTTTTATATCTTAAAACGTGAAGGAAGGGAAATTAGAAGCATTATGCTCTATTTTTCCTAAAGAGTGGCCAACCAAGAAGAAAGAGAGAGAGAAAAGAGAGAAAATCAAGGGAAAATCAAGGAATCACCTGTTTTTGCCAAAATTTCTTCCGTTCAGTCTGGTAAAAACATAACCCGAGGCATTGTAACAGAGAATCTCAAATTTTTAAGGTAAGATTTCGGATTTTTCATGAGAAATTGCATGCCTTTTCGTTTTGATAAATAGTAATTCATCTCAGAAAAAAATCTGTAAAACTGAAAAACGAAACCGAGATTTTGTCGGGGACTATGATAGGAGTCTAACGTGTAAGTATTGAAACAATTGAACAAAATTTTTTGGATTAACACTAAAAATTCAAAATACACTAGAAATAGAGAAAAAGTGTTTTTGTTCAACTTTATGTTGGAATCTGTGTTCAGGGATGTGAGACTTGACTCCAGGTACCAAAATCGGAAGTAGAACGAGTTATTGGAAACTCAGGAAACTAGGAAAAACAAGGCAAAATTCTGCCGAAATTTCTAAAACCTAGTTAGTAAGTGTTGAGTTGAGAATTCAACTCTCGAGAATGAGCAACAGTTTTAAAGCTCGGAAGTGAATAGCTTACGATTCAGAAACCAAGATACACGAATAGGTGTAATTTACCTCTTGAGCATGAATTCGGCCTAGAGGGGTTGAGTTCGGAAATGAGTTTGATATTGGATTTAGGAATCCAAGTATGAGAAATTTTGATGCTTGGAATAGATGGTTAATACCTATTTCCATGAAACAGGTTTTGGCATGAGAGCCGAAGCAACGAGAAAGAACTTCCAGCAAGCGATAATCCTAGCAGATTAATGGTAAGTATAGACATATATGTTTGTCTGGACTCGAGTGAGCTGTAGTTAGGCTTAGAACTATAAATTTACTTATGTTCCTAAGTCTATTTGATTATATGTGATTATACGTGTTTGGAGGGCTTAGTGCTCTAGATTGTAGAAGGGCAACATATGCTTACCCTTATGCACAGTTAAAGTATGCAAGAAGTATTATGCATTTTATGTTAGCATGTGCACGTAGAGAAACGTTGCATATCATTCAGTAAAGTAAAAGACTGACGGGTCGTCGGCCTCCCAAGGGACGAAAATCTCAAAGAGCAGAGATTCTGACTAGACCAGATAGTAAGCAATGGCCAGAAAAGTAAAAGACTGACGGGTCATCGGCCTCCCAAGGGAGGAAAATCTCAAGAGAAGAGATTCTGATTAGACCAGACAGTAAGTAGGGGCCCAGGCCCACAAAAGTAAGAACAGAAAGACATAAAGCAGTTTAAAGCATGTTTTGCACGAGTATATTTGCATCATAACTCTTAATGTAATTTTTACTAGTTTATGATGTATGCATGTTTATACTTGCTGAGCGTTAGCTCATTAGTTTACTCATGTCTAGGTAACAAAGGTAAGCAACCAGTCATATAGTGGTTTGCCTGATGGACAGGCGGAGGCAAGGGTGGCGAAAATGTCATGGGTACACGGGAGTGGTCTTTACTATATTCGCTTTGAAATTAAATTCTGCTGCAAGAGAAAAATGTTACGGTCATTGTCTTAGTAAAGAACAATAGACTGTAATAAGTTAAGACATGTTTTCAAGGACTAGTTGATATCCGAATCCTTAAAGTAATAGCAAGATATGTTATTAGTGTAACAACATAACATGTTAAAAACCCGAGGATTAAAGTAAAGAAAAAAATTACCCGTATATGAACGTAATTTAAAGAGACGATAGTCTAGAAATGAATAATGGATTAGACTATAACTTAGCCTATTAGTAGTAGTATAAGGATGGCGACCACGCCGCAAGAGCGACGAGTCGTCACAGAGCTGGTAGGGAGAGAAAGAGAATGCGAGGTAGGCAAGGTAGAGAGAGAAAAGATAGGAGAGAGAGTGGGGGCTGAGTTTCGTATTCTAAGAGAAAAAAATGAAAACCCTAATTGAAGGATAAATTTTGAAAAGAGTATTTGTTTTTAGAATCAGAATTTTAAAACATGCTATTATTTACATACATTTAAAAAATATGTTATATTCTTTAAATGAACCTAAAAAATGTGTTAATTATTTTGTGGATTTTTCCTTAGTGACACCTCCTGAGCTGAAACTAATAACAGTAACATCCGCTCGATCTAACTCTAATAAATTTAGATGAGAAATGTCAAAATTACCCCTTCTAATATCAGCCATTGATCCACAAAGACCAATCCCGGCTGTCCATTTAATTCTTCATTGAGGGAAAAAAAATCCTAGATCGCATTATCAAAGACGGCGTCGCCGGTGGAGCACTTTCGCTAGGCGCTGCAGCAGGTGCTCGGTCTCTTTGGCGTTTAATCTTTGTGGAATAACTTAAGAGTAACTGATAGATAAGTTAACGGAATTATGTTTCTTGTTTTATGTGCAAACTGATTTCCAATTTGTTAAAGAGTACATAAGTGCAAGGGAAGCGTACTCTTTGAGGCTGCGAACAGTTGGAGATGAGACAGTGCAAGAAAAATATGGCATTCTTGATCAACAAGAATAGCAGTTGGAGGACATAAGTTCTATTGATGTTTTTTTAATACAACAACAACAAGTCTTAATCCTAACTTAATTGGGGTCGGCTATATAGATTTCACTTTTTCACACGGTTCTATTCGAAATTAAACTTTCTTAAAGGCTTAGATCTAAAATATCCACGTAATTCTTGGTCTACCCCTCCCTCTCCTAGTATTAAGTATAAGAATGTCCTCCCAAGCACGAACTGGTGCTTCTAGCGGTCTACATTGGACATGCCCGAACCACCTCAAGCGGCCTTCGCGCACCTTATCTTATATTGGTGCTACACCTACTTTACTACGAATAACTTTATTCCTTATGCAATTCATTCTCGTATGGACACTCATCTATCTTAACATACGCATTTCTGTCACTCATCTTAGATATATGTTAATGTTTTTTTAATGAAAAAAATGTTACTAACGTGTGGAGGTAATTTTTTTAAAATTAATACAAAAATATGTTAAAAAACTGTTAATGTGTTCAAATTTTGTATTATATGTTTTGTAATCAATGTCTTAAGTTTAATTTAAATAGCAATTTGTTTTGTTTTATTTTGGTCATCCGGCTCGTCTCATCGTGAGTTTTTTATTGCTAATGGTGGTTTTGGTGGTGTACTGTCTGGTGGCTCTATTTGAACAGATCTGAACCGATTAGGAACTTGGACAACATCCGCTCGATCTAACTCTGTTAAATTTTAGGTGAGGAATGTCAAAATTACCCCTTCTAATATCAGCCATTGATCCACAAAGACCAATCCCGGCTGTCCATGTGGAATAACTTAAGAGTAACTGATAGATAAGTTAATGGAATTCTGTTTCTTGTTTTATGTGCAAACTGATTTCCAATTTGTAAAAGAGTACACAAGTGCAAGGGAAGCGTACTCTTTGAGGCTGCGAACAGTTGGAGATGATTCAGTGCAAGAAAACCACGGCATTCATTGATCAACAAGAATAGCAGTTGGAGGACATAAGTTCTATTGATGTTTTTTTAATACAACAACAACAACAAGTCTTAATTCCAACTTAATTAGAATCGGCTATATAAATTTCACTTTTTCACATGGTTCTATTCAAAATTAAACTTTCTTGAAGGCTTAGATCTAGAATGTCTTTACTAACGACTTCGCTCCACATAATTCTTGGTCTATCCCTCCCTCTTCTAGTATTAAGTATAAGAATGTCCTCCCAAGCACGAACTGGTGCTTCTAGCGGTCTACGTTGGACATGTCCGAACCACCTTAAGCGGCCTTCACGCACCTTATCTTCTATTGGTGCTACATCTACTTTACTACAAATAACTTTATTCCTTATGCAATAAATTCTCGTATGACCACTCACCCATCTTAACATACGCATTTCTGTCACTCATCTTAGATATATGTTGATGTTTTTTTAATGAAAAAAAATGTTACTGACGTGTGGAGGTAATTTTTTAAAATTTAATACAAAAATATGTTAAAAAAATGTTAATATGTTCAAATTTTGTATTATATGTTTTGTAATCAATGTCTTAAGTTTAATTTAAATTGTAATTTGTTTTGTTTTATTTTGGTCATCTGGCTCATCTCATCGTGGGCTTTTTCTTGCTAGTGGTGGTTTTGGTGGTGTACGGTCTGGTGGCTCTATTTGGACAGATCTGAACCGATTAGGAACTTGGACACCTATTAGACGGTCTTCTTTCTCAGAGGAGTTTTCTGCTTAATGGCTGACATTTCTTCGCTGACTATCTTCCTCAATAGTACTTTGGCCGGACACCCGTCACCATAAATTTCTACCCGCGGTGGTCGGAGTTAGGAGTAATAAAATTAAGCAAACTTCATTATAACTCCTTAGATGACCATTTTCATGGTATTTGTCACTCGCACTGATAAAAACATTCAAAATAAACCATATGATGCCAGCTTTAATGATCACTTATGATACTTTAGATTCAATTGTAGATCTTTATACCTTTCAGAATAGTAAGATATACTTTCTATACTCCTAATCACAATTATGCTTGATATAAAGTAAAGTATCAAGTACCTTAAAAGTTTAGTAGAATTTTACGCGGTAGTTACTACCTCAAATGTAATTTATTGACTTTATACCTGATTCTGTTTGCTTCTAAATCTCATCAAAATATGTATCCTAGGTACTCTTTTTCATGAGATCTTTCACAAAAAGGTTTATAGTCATAATAGTAGTTACCTTTTGAGATGACATACTTTTTTCAAAAAAAAAAAAAAAAAAAAATCTATTAAGGCTTTTAACATCAAGAACAAATACAAATAAAATACATGTTTTCGTGTAGTTGTGTATTTTATGCAACGCACTCATGTATTAGATTGGATTTAGATTCATTAGAATCTCAATATATCACTAATTTTTAGAATCTTTCATTAGATATAATCAAGTATGATGCCATAAAAGAAAAGAAACTCTAATACGTAAGTCACTGTTCTTCCGACATGCATAATTTCAATTTGTGTTAACCATTATTTAGAGTACAAAAGTAATTTGTATTTTAAGACAAATTAAAACGATCATTTAACACCATTATAAACAAATTATAACGTTTTCGTAAAGTTTTTTTTTTTCTCTAATTCGTAAGTCACTGTACTTCCGATATGCATAATTTCAATTTGTGTTAACCATTATTTAGAGTACAAAAGTAATTTGTATTTTAAGACAAATTAAAACGAACATTTAACATCATTATAAACAAATTATAACTTTTTTCGTAAAGTTTTTTTTTTTTTTTAAGAAAACATTTTTAAAGTAAATGTAAAAATTTTTATTTAAATATGAATCATACTAATTTCAAGCTTAAACCAAAATGATAAAGAAAAGATTTCAAAGATAAGGATTTTCATCATGTTGGAAACACAATCATTGATATTAAAGCAAATTTTTATAAATGTGAAAAGAAAACTTTAATAACCTATGATTTTTATCATGTAAAGGAACAAAATATGAATCATATTTTCCCGTTTTAGTCATTAAACCATTCTTTTTTTTTTTTTTTTTTTTTTTTTTTTTTTGAAGTAACAACATTATGAGTTTCGATGATTATTAATGAGTTCATACTAGTCATATCTTTAATTGGTTCATTCATATTTCTTATAAAACAATAAAATGTGTTTGAGATGGGACCATAATCTGTTACATTGTCCATCCCTTAATTGTTTTTTTCTTTATTTATTTATTTATTTAATGGGTGTCATCCCTTAATTGTATGATACCATTGGAGCAAAAATTCATATTTAAGGGCATGTTTATTTTGCATCAAAGGGAAATGAAAGTAGAGTGATTTCCTTTCATTTTTAATAATGTGTCTACTTATAAAATCAATAATAAAAATTTATTAAGCCCCACACAAAATAGAGAATGAGAAAAGAGAATGTCAATTCTTTACATCTCTTTAGTATTGATCTATTGTCAAAAGAATTAATGAATTACAATATAGTGATGACATTGATAATATTACTATTTCTAATTTTAGTAACACTAGAAAGAGGGATGAGATTATTTCATATTACACATCAAATAAACACTTTAAAGAAAAATAATGATCTTTAATCTTATTATTTTTACTTTTTTTTTTAATCTCATTACTTTTACGGTTTGATAAATTTCAGGATTTCTTTTACATTCCTTTACGGTTTAATAAACGTCGGAATTACTTTTTTCATTACATTCCTTTACGGGTAAATTCGGTTTAGTAAACTTACCGAAGAGTACATTTCCAGTGGGCAACATGCATCTGAACGATACAATCGTAAAATGAACAAGGAAGAGAGATTAATGGCATGAAAGAAGACATTTTATTTGTGTCTCCTCCAATCACATTTTTCAGTAATTTCTAGTGATTTGCAAAACTCAATTGTCCTACTTTACGAGTAGAACGTTCTAATATTTCTTCGTTCATGCTTCCTGCCAAGTAACAAAAGACGAAAAAATACATCAAAGAACCAAACTAAAGAAAAAATCGGTTCTAGTAAAAAAAAAAAAAAAAAAATATATATATATATATATATATATATATATATATATATATAGAATACATGTATATAATTCTTGATTCAAACAACCAAGCTTGTCTTTGGTTCACAATTTTGCACTGAACTTATCTTTCGGCTCTTCAAGCTTGCCAATATTCAACTGGTGCCTTTGGATCCCTGGACACCTGAGCTTCTACAACAGGTTCAGTTGATGACATTATCCGGGCGAGCCCTCATCGAGCCGCAGATGAAACCTGAGTAGCACATTTGTAATCCCTAAAAGCAATTCTGTGCCACCATCAGTGTGACTAATTAAATATTACATTCATCAGTATATACATGAAAATCAAAATGCGCATGGTGGCACACTCTGATACAAGTGATGTCTGCAAAGGTACAAGGCCATCTGAAGAACCCTAATATATATCATTTTAGAGACAACACAGCTTGATCATATCTGCAGGGTTCTAGAAATAAAGAATTATGCCAGGACGACCTTCCACTAGAAAGCAGACCATGAATCTGTCAATCGAGCGCAAATTCCACTTTGCTTCAAATCAGTTGCTGATCCACCTCCTTTTTCTAGCCGGTCGTTCTTGTTTAATCTCGGAATCAGCCTGAGATCCGCTTTTGGCAGAAGGCAGTGCTTCACTCTCCATCTTTTTGACTGCCAACGCATCTTTATCACTTGGCATTGGCAGCTTGAACCGCTCACTTCGTTTCTTCAACTTCTCAACTGTGTCAAGGTGCCGATCATCCAACAGTCTTGTGTCAGCATCCTTGGCCTCCAGATCAGTGCAATCTTTCTCTTCAGCCAATGAATGTTGGATATCAACAGTCTCAACTGGCTTGGAAGGTTCATCCGAGATTTTTCTTCCTTCTAGAGATCCACTGTTATTCCCATCCATCTCCTTACACTTTTGGGTAGATGAGGACTTGCTCTTGATAGAGCAATCCCTCTCCTTATGGCTTGTCCAACGTTCCAATTTGGACCGCCCTCTTCTTGAATCTTGCTGCTCGTCCTCAGAAGAAGCCTCTTCCTTTTGTTTTCTGGAAGACTGATGCTGCGCTGGATTATCACGCTCACCAAAGCCTTTTTCAATGCTTCCCTTCAAAACCTATAAAAAAAAGCATAAGAAGTAATAACAATAAAAAATAGGAAGAAAGACCAACTTGGGTAAAGTTTTGAAATTGACCAAGACGCAAGTGAATAACAAATGCCAAAAAAAAAAAAAAAAAAAAAAAAAAAAAAAAAAAAAAAAAACAAAAACAAAAAAAAAAAAAAAAAAAAAAAAAAAAAAAAAAAAAAAAAAAAAAAAAAAAAAAAAAAAACAAAAAAAAAAAAAAAAAAAAAAAAAAAAAAACAAAACAAAAAAAAAAAAAAAAACAAAAACAAAAACAAAAACAAACAAAAAGAAAAAAAATTAGTCATCTTACTAAGTTGATAATTCTCTCTCATTATCCTTTCCCCCATGGTGGTAAAAATAAGTTAATAAATTCAAACTACTACTACTACTACTACTACTACTACTAAATAATAATAATAATAATAATAATAATAATAATAATAATAATAAAAAAGAAATCCTTCACGGTCGGAACCTCAAACCTTTCACTTGGACGGAAAAACATAAAGTAAATGAATGCAGTTAAAAGCAACTTTTCATCAGCAAAGATTACCACATCCAAACAATGAAAAAACAAGAAACCATTTCATCATCCACCAATACCGAGAGCCTCTTAATGATATAAATCAATCACAATCTACCTATCTGTCGAAGGATCGCTTTTAACAATGACAAATTATTTATTTACATAATAAAATAGTAATGCAGTACTAGGGAGAAAAACTATCATTATCAACTTATCTATAAAAATAATAATCATCACTTTCAACAAATCACAAGTTAATTGTTAGCATCACGTTTAGTGATGCAGTACTAGGGAGATCAAATATCCCCTTTAGTCAGCACATGAAAAGAAAATTGCCCGCATTATTCATTTAGTAAGTTGGTTTGGCTACAAAAGTCGTCTGCCTTTATGGATACACCTTAATCCAGCTAGCAGCAGTTTAACAAAGCGGAACAGGATATCATTCACACATGTCAAGCAAAGGATCCTTCAGTATAGGTTCAGGGGATAACAGACTCCAACTTACCAGGTTCCAACATAATAAATTTTATTCCTCTTAACAATAAAAATAAAGCTTTTTTAAGTTTTTAAGTGGTCAGTGCAAATTGCATGCCCAAAAAACTATTACTTGAGAAACTGCCAGCATGGGTATAGATTTGATGACAAGTAATACATATGCCCTCTTATTTACCAATCCTTTAATCTCACCAACTAATATGACAATGCCATGTCCAATAGTCTCTATCCCATTCATCAAACTGCCCTGCTAACTCTGGTACGTCGGTGGCTTGACACTGCTGCATAGCAGCTGCCATGTTAAAGTTGACGTGGAACAGAAGTGGCTCAAATGGGCCACTGATGTGCTAACTGGCATGCCAGTGCCTGGTGTTAGAAAATAGTATACATGTTGAAGACAGTAGGTCTACTCACATGGATAACACAGTCTGGGCGAAGTCATTAGTCACTGTCACACAAAGGGTACCCGGATATGTAATTACTAATTTGTTCCCAAGTCTTTCATAAGAAAAAAGTTCTAATCTTTTTTATTTCTAAAGAAGAAATCATCCTACAAGTAACATTTAAAGTTCTTGTTCAACTAAATTATTATATTACTACTTTCACTTTCGAAAGTTTACTGGTATTACATTTTTTTATCTGACTTACAGGTATTACATTTTAGAAGTGATAACAACGCTGAATAAAACGATCCAGTTATTTCAACATCTAAATTACAGAGGGTCAGTGACCAGATCAAGAATTCATTTTTTAAGAGTCCTAGATGAAGAACAAAATTAGAAAAAAGAAAAGAAAAATCCTATAGCAGAATCTATGCTCCTCATGTTGAAGAGAGGGTGGGGCAAGCCACAAGGACAATGAGCAAAGGGAAATTTACTTGTTTTCTCCTTTGACTAGATTGGCTCACCTAAGTCTAGTGGCTATTCCTGCTGATAAAAAGAATTATTACCATTACCGTCCTACAACCCCCCCACAAACACCCACACACATCACACATCTCAGTAAACAGATTTATTTGTTCCGAAACAAGATTTAACCCCAAAATTTCCTCATCTAGAAAAAGCAACATAAACTTTCTTCTATTTGGGGTATTGCAGACTTCTAAAGGAAAATTTTATTCCTTTTCAAGTTCTACAATCTTACATTCAAGAAGGAACATACCGTCTCATTACTCTGACCACCGTGGTCTTCTTGATTTCTCTTGGAAGAGGCTAAAGTGATGTAATCACCACCCTCAGATTCTCTATTCCTCTTTGCGTTCTCTTTATGCTTTTTGTCTTGAACCTTTAGGTCATCAGAAGCATTAACAGAACGATCGTTGCGAACACTTGGCCGTTCCATTCTGGATCTTCTCTCCCCATTACTCACTTGATTTCCACGTGCATAAGCATCCTCACGTCCCCCATGACGAGAACTTTCATCCTCAGTTCTGTCCCTTCTTTTGGATGGCTCACCATGCCGAATTGTCTCTTTATATTGGTATTCCTTATCAGGACCTTTACTTTCATCCATAATCTTAGGATGGCCAACCCATCCTTTATCTTCTGAACTACGCCCACCCCTTGTAACGCTCCGCCCTTCATCTCTTTCTCGCTTAGGCTTGTTATCTTCATGAGGTTGTTTTAACCTCTGCCACTCTTCCCTTTCTCTCTGCCTCTCACTTCTCTCCCTCTGCAACCAGCTTTCATCTTTGTGCCTAACAGAGTGGTGATCATCAAGTCCATCCCGAAGTCTTTGCTGTCCATCTCTCTTCCGCTGGTCCAAGACTTCATCCCTTTCTCGCTTTCGACGGTTGGTATTCTCCCTTTGGCCATGCATCATTTCCTCTTTGTTTGCATGATCCCTCCTCAGATGTTCTTCATCTTTCTTTCTCTTGCTGTGGTAATCATCCATATGCTCATATCTACCCTTCAAATTATCATCTCTTTCCCTGTAACGAGGGACAACATCTTTGTCATAATGAGCCCTGTGGCTGCCGTTATCCATCTGTTTTCTTGAATGGATAAGTTCATCTTTGTCACTCCTGTCACTTTCTCGAACCTTACTCCGATTCCTGGATCCCACTTCATCACCGCGTTCTCTCTTCCTTGTTTCTTCTGTTCTAATTCTTCTATTATGAGAATCATCGTCTCTCCGTTGCCAAGTGCCATCAGGATTGTCCCTTTCCTTCCGCCTCTCAAACCCATCACTTCTCGTGTGCAAATGAACCGAGCTAGGATCAAATTCTTTGTAAGGATAATAGTCCTGCCTCCCTTTTCCAACCACACGATTTCTTTCCAAATCTTGTCTTCCATCACGGATTTTCCTATGGATACCCTGTTCCTTTTCATCAAAGTGTCTCTTAACATTTCCCATGCGAGTTGAATGCCCTTGAATAACTTCCTCCTCAATCCCGTCCCACCGCTTTGGGCAGTCCCTACTGCTTTCTGATCTTGCTCTGCTGTTATCACTACTTCTGGCAGCCTTTGAGTCATCTCCATCATCAGGTTCTTGGTTGGAAGATTGTTCCACTCGAGAAATTATTTTCTGTTTCTGTGTTGTTCCATCCTCAAGAGTATCACTTACTGCTATTGTATTTGAAATTGTATCATCTTTTTCCATTGTGGGGCTTCCATCTGCCGGCACAAGCTCGTCATGATCATCAACAACTCTCAGCTCAACACTTGATTCATGGGCATCCCTAAAAGTGGCAGGAGATGATAGAGGGCTTTGTTTACTGTCCATGCTCTCAACAGAGTCTTCTGGCTCATTATTAATATACTTTTTTTCCCTCGAATTTCGGCTACGAGTCATGCGGGGAGATCTGTCACATACTCTTCCCTGAGTTTGTCTGTTTTGTAGAAAAAGTTAAATGCTGTCAATGAAGTTTAGACATAATCTTATCAATTTAATAGACGACAAACTGATGAACATTGATGCAAATAGATAAAGAAACAAGGAAAAAAGTAGTCATTAGGTTGAATATTGGTCATTACAAAGATGCAATAATAGTCCATACCTCTCATCATATCTAGCAGAAAGTTCGCCATCAGGATGCACTGAAACATCTGCACAGAAACCCGCAGTTTGAACCTGTGGTTCTGAAGGGAAGGGCAAAACTCTATCTCTATCGGGTATGTCGTCACGAAATGGAGCCCTTGGTCCAAGTGGCTCTCTCTTTTGATCACTGTAAGCCTGGGGAAATTTGTCGGTGTACTCAGAATCCACCACTGTGGAGTCTTCTTCAGCTACGCTCCCTCCAAAATCCTCCTTGGGGGTATCATTATCATTGTCTAGTCTGTTTGGATCATTATTTCCTTCAGAGGCATTATCATCTAGGGAGTCCTGCAAGACAATCTACTTACCCCAATACCAACCAGTTAGTCTGCATTCAATCCTTATAAAACAAAGTGTAAGAAAAATAGCCAGAGGATCAGGGAAATTTTAGCTTGAATTACCTCAATGATTGCATCTGAATCACGGATTCGAGGTGGTCGGGTATCTATGGAGGGGAGACGCTCACCATAACCACCTTCCACTTGTATTGCTCTACCAGTTGGCTGGCACAAAACAATTAAATTATTGAGTTTGGAATCTAAAACAGCAAACATTGACGATGCATATGGTATGGAGTGGGTATCTAATTAAAACAACAATAAGATGATGACAAACAACTGAAAAGGCAGAAAAATATATGATCCATCAATAGGAAACAACATATAATGAAAAGCAAAACATGAATGGGAATGTAAGATATTACATGAAAACAATAGAAGGGCGTAACACCCTGTACATACCAGTGGTGGCCGAACACGAGCTGACCCTTTTTGTATATCACCTTGTGCAACCTCAGGCTTTAAAGAATTTGCATTTTCAGAAGGAACTTCTTGAATACCTGTTGCTGCTGCTAATTCTGGAGGCAGATCAGGATCATACTCCTGGAGAAAGCAATCAAAGATTTACCTTTACACCAAAGTGTTACATAAAAAACAAAACAGAACTATGATTTTGTAAAGCAAATAATTTCTAGAGATACATAAGCACTTTATCACCTGCTCTGCTCTCCCGCTTTCATAAACATGAATTTTGCTTTGCATCGTAGACTCCAAGCGGAGCTGTTCCTGCAAAAATAAAATAAAGGGATCTTCTTAATCCTCTTTTATATGCTAAACCTTTTAATGGTAAGGATAACAATTACCAGCTGTTTGCAATAATCTTTCCAGCTATCCTCATTAAGGCCAAAATTGAAAAAGTCAGATGTATCAACACCAGGATATTTCCACGGTTTTTCCTCAAAACCATCAATGTCAACATCAAATATAGTCCTGAAATCATAAAGAATAAGTAATTATTAGAAATAACTTTCCACAAAATCCTTAAAAAATTAGCAAGTGGACACTAAAGCAGTGAAACAAAAGAAGACCAATAACAACAATCGACAAAGCCTTGAAGACCTTGCAAGTACAGGGTAAAACTACATGTCAGGGCGTTCCTCAACAAGTTTACTAAAGATAGCATTCAAAAGAACTGCAACCAAAGTAACCACTCAAAAGAAAAAGGGGAAATTCCAGCGTCAAACTGTTTGGACAACAAAACAACAGATAGATAAACACAGGCCTGAAAAGCAGCAATAGCCAACACAACTGGGAAATCTACCCTACCAACTAACTTTCCCAGCCTAGAAGCCATCCATGCCTGTGCATTTATACCAGGAAATGACGGTGACGTAGCAATCCTAGAATGCCTGATTAAGTAATTGATTACTAAATGACACTACGAACAAAGTCATTAACAAGTTGTATGCAACAAAGGAAATAAAATTACTTGTGTGAAGGAAGTGCGAACTCCAGTCCACCGCCAAATCCTCGCCCTGACGCATTGCCACCCCAAGCTGCAAAACCAGAATGAAAATTTTTCTGCATTTGTGTAGGATTTTTTCCTCCCAATGGTCGCCAATCACCTCGTCCTCGACCAGCCATAGGACCCATGTTCACGAGTGGACGAACTTGACCTGGTACTCCTCCAGGGCCAGAAGTAGTTGCTCCAGGAATTGGCGCCGCACCAGGTCTCACATACTTCACGAAAACAAAATATAACTGTAAGGTTTATTTGCAAAAGACAACAATTCCAGCATATTTTCTTAAAAGAAATTTCAGCGTTTTATTACGACATTACTCTGGTAGAACTTATTGCATACAAAGCTACTAAAAAGTACTGTTAGTTGTGTTGCAAATGTAGAACAAATCACTAGAAGGGGAAGAGAAACGTAGGGAGTAAAACAACCTTTTAATGCAGAAAAATACTTGGAAGAAATTATCACATTTGCAGCCATAGGGGAAAAAAGAACTTGTTAACTTAAAGAAAACTGACATGTACAGAAAGAGGGACCGCATGATATATATATATATATATATATATATATATATATATATAGATAATTAGGCAAAACCACAAGAGGGAATAGGATTAATTGTATCTGTGTAGCAATATTTCTCAAGTTCTAACATGTGAAACACATTGCTATTCAATCAACAGTAGGAAAAACAAGGAGGTTAACTCCAACGATAATTATAGTTTAGAAAATTGAGAAACCAATGCAAGAAGTGCATTCAGCGATCTATTACTACTCAAATGACAAGCTGCTGGCGGCAAATGGAAGTTAAAAAGAAAATGCAACCATCTGTAGTCCTTTTCTCTTCTACGTAAAGTTTACATTTTTTTTTCAATTTCCCTCTAGTTTCTGCCCTTTGTAGTTCGCTTTTATTTGCAAGTCCGCACTCCCACTGTGAAAGTTTTTCATGATTAGTAGCTCGTGGTAAGGTTTTAACATCATAGTTTTACTAGCTCTTGGCTACTAACGAGCTCATGGAAAACGTACCATTACCAATTGCGAAAAGAGCACTTGATACAACTTCACACTTTTTAGCATTTCTATGCATCTTATCAAAGCCTGGTGGTAAAGCGTAAAAGATTGAACATAAAAAAGGAGGGATGAAAAACCAACTTTCAAGCATCGTGAAGCATTTATCCTCCGAGTATCAACTTCGATGGCTGAAGACAATCAATTAATTATTGTCCGATTAAAAAAAAAGAAAAAAGAAAGAAAGATCTTGGGGCATCAGAACAACAGCGTGTACTTGAGATTACAAAAGAATCTCAGCATGAAGTACGTTTCTTTTAGTGAAGTTAAACTAGTTAAATTTACTCCCATCAGCAACTCTTTGTGGGGTGAAATAGCTTAAATTTCGCACTGAATAGCCACTGCCATTTCATGAATTCACGTTGCATATGCCGAAGTAAATACCATTAATGTTGTAAAAGAAAAAAAAAATAAATAAAGCAGTTATGCCATTCATATTTCACAAATAATTACAAAAGCCCAAATCAGCACTCTAGTTTCTCATCATCATCAAAAGGGGAAAACAAACCCCATATGTACATACAAAAGAAAATCTCCTATCCCTATTTCAAGCAACAACATATCGAGACACTAACCTTAAACTGAGAATGAAACGGGTGGTAACCATGATTGCTATAACCAATTTTTGATGCCATCGCGCCGCCCGCGCCGGACTTTCCAGCTTCTCCCATCTCCTTCCTCTCGCCATCCGCCGCCTGCGCTGCGTCCTCGCCCCAATCCTGCTCTTCCATAGCCTGATTGGGGTCGCCATCTGCCACGATAACGAGCCCGTCTTCGTCTTCGTCTTCATCGTCATCGTCGTCACCGCCAGCCATTCTACCCCTCTCCATTCCCATGTGACCGTGGTTGTTATCGTTCAGAACTATCTGCAAATCGTCCTCGCTATCATCGCTGTCCCAATCATCGCCGCCATCAACTCCATCGCCGCCATCAACTTCATCGCCGCCCAAACTACCATCCCTTCTAGAAGCTTCTAGATTTTCTATATCCGCCATCGCACGAATCGGAAAGCTGCTCTCGAGCCCGGGAATCACCGGCTCCGAGCCAACATCCTCTTCAATCCCCAAATTACCTTCCTCGATATCAAAAGTCACTTCCTTTTCAATCGAATTCTCGTCTTGGCGTCGAATTCCGAAGTTTGAATTCGAATCGTCCGTTGTTCCGCGGTCCAATTTCGCGGCATCTACGGACAAAACCGAAATTTTGGCGGCGGAATCGGCCGTAACGGCGGGAGCTAGGGTTTCAACAGGATTGGAGCTGGGGGCTCCGAAAACAGCGTCGTCTTCGTCGTTCTGAAGATTGAGATCGATCGGACGGCGAAGAGGTTGCGGAGCAGCGGAAGCCTGGTGCGGCGGCGGAGCAGAGGAAGACGACGAGGAAGCGAAGGGGCGAAGAACGTCAGTGTAAAGATCTCCGAACTCATCGTCGTCTTCCATGGGAGATAGAGAGAGAGAAAGAGGGGACTTTCAGAAAGAGAGTTTGAGAGAGAGACGAAGAAGAAAGGGTTTTGAGGTTTGCGGAGCCAAATTGGGGTGTAAATATTCAGGCTTTCTCTTGTTTCATTACTTGTTCGCAAACCCAAAAAGTTAAAACTTATTTTTATTTTATTTATTTTTCTTTTTTGAAAATTTTCACCCAATTGTCATTTGTTTTCAACAATGTCTATTTTCCCCTTTCCAAGCAAAAATTTAAAAATATAAGGAAAGATTAAAGGGAAATATTGAGAACCCTATTTCATTTGTTGAAGCAACAAGAGATTGAGTAAAAAAAGATGCCAAAGAAATATTTTATTTGCTTTTATTGAAAACCCTATTTCATTTTGTTAAAGCAACAAGAGATTGAGTAGAAAAAGATTCTAGAGAAATATTTTCTTTGCACTTTTGCAACTGTAGTTAGGGCTCGTTTAGTTTGTTGATTCGAGTTTTTAATTTGAGTTAAAATGTAACTTTATATGAGAGTTTTTTATTTTAATAAAAGAGTTAGATGTTACTGTTTTTGATAATTTTTTACTATAATAAAATTTAAATTTTAAATTCGAATCGATAAAATAAATATGATGTTAATAATTAATGGGCTACTAAACCGGATGGTCTGATTTGGTTGTACAGTTTAGAATGTGACACTTTTTAGTTGGGTTGGATAGCGTTAAGCAATGTAGGCTTTAAAGTATAAATGTGCAAATTAGCCTAACAAAGGAAATTCTTGTGTAAGTGTAGGCTTTTTTGTTTTTTGTTTTTCTTTTTTTTTTCTTTTTTTTTCCACTCCTCTTAAACTATCTAAGATCCAAATATTTACCTCGTTCGTTTCAACAATTGAAACCAAATAATCCAATTCAAATGGTAGCCCAAGATTTAAATTGATATTTAGTAGAGAATTAAAGAAGATTGTGAGAAATATGCCTGATTAAAAAGACAATAAAAATAAATAGACCAACATTTATAATTAGTTAGTAAATAAATAGTGTTGTGTAAATTCGTATTTATACTAAATTAACATTTTAAAATGCGCTTAATTAAAAAGAAAATTAAATCTTAAGATTTATTATGACTTTCTCTCCACAAACTCTCTATCTCCTTACTCTCTACACTATAAATAGGATTTACAAATAAACACAATTTGTATTCCATTGGTAAATACTAGATATAACGAGTAAATTCAAGATTTATGAAAGAATCTAAATTTTGTTCTTATGAAATCTAGGATTTACAAAAAACCACAATATGTGTTCTGCTTGTAAATCCTGAATTTACCATAAGGTAAATCCTAGATTTACAAATAAATAAATAAATAAATAAATAAAATAAAAAATAAAAAATGTTTATCGTATATTAGTAAAATTAATATAATCTAGCAACAATAAATCCTAGATTAACACTTTCAATTCAAAATTTACGTATAAAGACAATATGTGTTTTGATGATAAATCATAAATTTAATGTACAATAAATCCTAGATTTATGAACATAACTAAAAAAAATGTTTATATTATATTAGTAAAGCTTTAAATTTGTCGAGTAAATTCCAGATTTATAAAACAACAAAAATTTTATTTTAATGGTAAATCTAGGATTAGGAAAAGAGGGGGGAAAAAAGAAAAAGGGAAAGGGAAAAATTTTAGCAAGAAAATATTTAGAACATAAAAGACCTATTAATTTCTATACATTGGTAAATTAGTTATTTACTAACATAAATTTTAAATGTAAGTCTAGTTTCTACAATTTCCTGAGAATTAAGTGAAGGCCGTTCAAATCATTAACCCTAATTCAAATTCTTGATTTTAAAATTGACTCTCAGCCCCTAAATTTAACAGTTTGAATTGTTGTCTACAGTACAAACAATTTGCTTTTTACTTTTTTTTTCTTCAGCTTTCAGCTTAAAAATGTCATAACTTCTTAATTTCAATTCGATTGAGATTATTTATTTTTCAATGTGTTCATAATGAAGAGATGAACAAATCTTCATCCATATTGCATATCAAAATGCATAAGATTTGATGCAAAATTCTAGTGATAGTTTTCAACACTATCCAAACACAATTCGAGTGTTATATTCCCAATTCAAAACTACAATTTATAATTGTGTATCCAAACACCAGTTCGAATAACAATTCAAATTACCACAATCCGAACTCTATAATTCAAACCAAATCATCACAATTCGAAAGCCGAACCAAACATGGCCTTCCCTTAGTACTAAAAACTTGCGAAAAATGATATATCTATATATTATTTCTTTCCTTCTCTGATGCATAATATTATTTCAAATGTTAGACTGTCTTTGATGCAAATGATAATGCCAATTTGTATATTTGTCATTAAAAACTATGATAATGATATATTTGACATGTTATTTTTATTTGTGCTCCTATGAGTAATGTCATTACAAATTTTAAATTTACTTTCTACCGTGATATTAAACTTTGTAAGTTGTAAAAATAAACTTTTAATTTTAAAATTATTTAAAAAAATGTTAGTGTCACTGTTTCTGTCATTCTCATTGTCACTCTCTACATTCACTGTTTGACATGTGAACTCCACTAACATGATTAATATTTTAATATAAAATGAGATATTGGAGTTTACGTGTCAAACATTGAATGCAAAAAGTGATAAATAGAGTAATAAAAAGAGTGACGCTAACATTTCTCATTTGAAAAGGCAAATGTTGCAACCATTAAATGAAATACATAAACATATCAACTAATAACAATCAAATATCATATTTGTCATATGTTATATTTGATGGTAAACTTACCACAAAGTATCACACATGACAAATTTGTCTTAAGTTAGTGGATTTTCAAGACATGGTATGAGTAAATATTTTTTCCTCTTCTATTTATCATATAAGATGTATCTAGTGGGGTATGATAAGAATTTGGGATGAATGCTTAATATTTAGATGCTAATTAGCAAATTCTAAGGATTATGCTAGTGGCTGTCCAAAAAGAACCGAAAATTATATTACTTCTTAATTTTATGAAATTGCAAATCATAGAATCTCAATAGACATTATACGCTTCGATTAGATATAAGAATTACCTTAAGTGGATAACCGTAGCTCAAGTTATGCATTTTTGAAATTAAACATAGTTTCTGAAATTTTGTACAAAAAACCTGCACATTTTGATCTACGGTTATCCGTTTTTAGAGATTTTAACGGACATGAAACTAAGTTATAATAACTCATTAGAAAGCTCTAGATATCTATTTCAATTAGACACTGAATTTGTACTTTTCAGAGCTGTGTAGAATATTTTATGATTATTCTCGTAATAGTCGTCAAAGCTGTCTTTTGTAAAAATTGATAAAACAAAGAACTGAGACCCCTACTTTTTGAGATAGGATTGCTGCACCTAAACTACCTTTACTACCACTTAGAACGAATTACTAGTGATGAGTGATAATTAGAATCACCTCATTTAGCGTTTTGTAGCCCGAGTTGTGCGCATTAGAAGTTTAAGGTAAAAACTCTCCAAAAGCTGTCAAAATCAAGAAAACCATAATTTTGATTTCTTGAGAACTGTTTTTGAGGTACTTAGAGAGCTCCGATTTAGATGTGTGATAGCTCATTGGAAAGACCTATATGCCTGCTTTATTTTGGAGTAGATTTTATAATTTATAGAGACTCGTATAATATCTTATGAATTTTCCTTCTAAGTTGATGAATTTGTCAATTTACTGTTTTCATCAAGAATTTGGACTCAAGTTAGATATTGATTTGTGGCCAAACGATTTACAGTTTAGGGGCTATGAGGTCATTTTGACATTAAATATGAGGTTCTTAATGGAATATGATGAAAAAAGTTTAAAGAGGATAAATTAACACTTGACATCCAATGATATCTTGTAGAAACTTAATGGATTTTATTGGAGTATGATACTTTGCATTGTTGGTTGTGCATACCTGAATACTTTGCAGATAATTGAACTTAGCATGTTCATTTCTTGAGTTATGATCTTGTTTAAGCATGAGACTGTATTTTTCTTCCTTTTTAGACATATTTCATGGATTTTCACTTCTCGGTGTAAAAGTCAATTTTTTTTAACGATGTTGAGACTTCAAAAAGGATTATGAAAAGTATATGTATGTAAAACCTCCTAAAAATCTGAGTTTCGTGAATCATGGTTTTCAGAAGTGAATTTTGGAAAAACAAATTTAGTCTCAAATTGAGATAATTCAAGCATGATCTATTTATGAGTTTTTAAATGCTATCTAATAAGCATTTTAGATAGTTGATTCAGCATGATGACCATAGAGATCGGGATATGGAGATCGTATCCTTAGGAGCAATTCCAGAAACTCGTACGGGCAACTCTATAGCGTGGGTGGTGATTTCGTTTTGCACTAAACTACGTATCGGTATTTTTGAAAGAGTATTTTAAACTACCAACCTATAATTTTATCTTTATTTATTTTCAAAATTTTTTGGATATCCTAGTGTCTAATATAATTACAAATACCTAGTATTTGTAAACTATTTTGATATTGGATACCTTATCACTTTTGAAATGAATTTGAAAATGATATAGTAATTTAAAAAAGTTTTGAAATACTTGATTATCAGTTCCATTTTAGGTTTGACTTTATTCTGGAGACTTAATTATTTTCACATATTTCTCTTACATGTATTTGAGTCACGCTTCATGTTTTTCTTTGATGTTGATGCTTTGATATTTCAGTCATCGTGATTATTGTTTTTTTTTTTTATTATTGTCGTTATCCCTTTTTCTCCTATTGGGCATTTGACTCACCCTTACTAAATGTTCCCTTCTCCTTTCCCCTCTCTATGGTTAGCAGTTTGATATACAACAGTAAGTTGATACCAATAGATTGAAGGCTTAAGATTCGATATGATTAGTTTTGTTTTCATTTTATAGTTTTTAATTTTGAGTTGTACTGTACTTTGTGTATGTAAACTATATGAGTAGACATTGTCCCAGAGTTGTATTATTTTGAGAAATATTATAAACATTTGGACTGTTTTAGTATTATTTATAATAGAAAGACTCTAGAGCAATATATTTATAATATTAATTTTGTAAATATTTATTTTTAAATTTTGTTAATTAATCTTGTTTAATTAAATTTTATTTTTAGTTTAAACCCTAATAATCATGACCCCGTTTTGCGTCGTGACATTACATCAATTGTTAAAAGAAAATAGGAATATATTTTTTATAACAGAAAAACATAAGTATTATTCTAAAAAGAAAAGATACTTAAGAATAGACGGATCGATTTGCGAACAGTAGTAGTGTGACGGGTCAATCGTTTAGATGTAGTATTTCTGGAGATGGAGAGTGTGCTAACGACGAGGTACTGGATTACTATTGAAGTTCTCCAGTCTATATATGTAACGACTCAACTTCTCATACCGTTACTTAATATGCTTAAATTTGATTTCTTGATTCTAAAACATTTCCCTGGGTGCTAAAAATTCAGAGAATTTTTTTTTTACTAATATTACTCAACTTTAGAATTATTAATTCAACTGTCAAATTATCGGAATCTATAGTAACAATAAATCGAGTGGAAACTTAAACTCAGAAAGTGAACTATACGAGGACTTTAACTTATAATAATGTATCTTGCGAAACTAATTGTATAACATATTAAACTTACGTAAAGTATACAAAGTTGATTTATTTCCCTTTTTTTAAAAAAAAAAAAAAAAAAGGAGTTGATTTACTGAAATCATAAATCATTAAAAATATTGAGATAACATGCAGTTAATAAATTTATTAACTTCAAATAATTTCTTAACATGCAGTTTTAAACTGATTTCACATAGTTATTAAAGACTTTAACATGCAACTAATATATTAAACTTAGACTTAAGCATAGAAAAAATGGCTCGTTTAGTTTGCTGATTTGAGTTTTTAATTCGAGTTGAGATGTGATTTTTTGTGAGAGTTTTTTACTGTAGCAAAAAAGTTAGATGTGACTATTTTTTAGAGTTTTTTACTGTAGTAAAATTTAAATTCTAAACTCAAATCAGTAAAATGAATGAGAAATTTTATTTCATTGTGAAACCTTTATCATTAGTCAAAGTCAACTTAGTCAATTTTCACTTGACGTAATAAAATCTTATTCAATTATAATTTTGTAAAACTTTCTTAAACGTGAAAATTAAATTGCGTCATGGTATCGTATATTCTTGCCTCCATCGCATTTGTATTACTCTACTAGTCCATGAGTCCGACCCAGATACGGGTTTATACTTGGTTTACCTATAGCATGAATAAATTTGCACGAATTTTCGCTCAATAACTACAAATATTCCTCACAAAAATATGTTTATGCATCTAATAAATGCATGACTAGTTATGCTCAATCATTTAATGTGTCAATATTCTGAGCCCTGTACTCGTACCGATTGCCGCGACCAATGAGGAGTTAGGAGAGCGACTCTCCAACAATACCCAAGGTCATATTAGTATAACATAATTTAATTAACTTAATCTCCTTTAAGTTGGACGGTGGTATGACATTTTATTTAGTTTCATTTACCATAACCTCTTCTTAAAAACAGACATACAATTATAATCATGTCATAAAAGTATATAAATGTATTTTTCATAAAGATACAGTCATCATAACATAAACTTCATTAATGCATGGAATAGTTATGCATACAAACAAACAATTCACATACATGTTAAACATTTTTAAAATCACATATATGTTGTAAGTGAGATTTATACTTACTCCATCCTCAACGAACATGTATTCTCTAATTATGGTCATAATAAATTTTAATTATGTTTAAAACACCCATTAAGAGTGTAAGCCAATTTGTATAACCAAAAATCGATTAACTGATACTAATCAAGAAATGACCAAAATAATTTCTTAATAGCATTACTCGTCTAAGTCCCTTAACTTAAAAAGTGAATCAAAGAAATATTTCGTGAGGACTTAATCAATTTGTTAATTGTGGTTAACTATTATCTTAATAAAATAAAGGAAAATTTGAACCTAACTTCTTTTTAGTCATATGAGATAATAAAACGCTTATTGGTAATTAATCGATTTAACTGATTAATTACTTACTTGAACTTGAAATTTAAATTCACATAATTAATATTGAGAATGTTACGAAAATAATCCTATTATAATGAATCAACAGAATAAATAAATAATTAATCTCCAACTTAATTTAAAAGCCTCCTTAAGAAAATTAATTATCTAGGTTTAATAATTAACCTCTTCACTGAGATAGGAACTCAAACTAAATCGTGTTCTTTAAAATTAATAAATATTATTGATTAATTTCCTTAATTAACTCTAAGTAATCAAGCTGTTTTCTAAATAATTAGCTATTGACTTAACTGACTATTTAATGTACTAGGAACCTAAGTTTTTGTAACACCCTGAAGAATTAATTGAGATTAATTAAGGTAATTAAGATTATTAGTGTGCCTAATCTGATTTAATTAATTGATTTTAAATGATTCCAAGGTATTTAAATTATTTACAGTAATTTATTTAATCCAGAAGTGTGTATGGGCGCATTTCTGGACTGTTATATTTTACACGTCATTTTCTTTTCATTTTCCTTTTTCTTTTCTTTTCCCTTTTTCTTTTCTTTTCTTTCTTTCCTTTCTTTCCTTCCCGCACGTTCTCTCTCTCTTTCCACTCTCCCGCGCCCTCTCTCCCTCTCTCTCTTCCATTTTTGACTCAAATCAAGACCGGATTCGAACCAAGAGTGATTTCAAAGAGTTTTCAACATCAAGAGAAGGATTCAAGGTAAGATTACTGAAAGAACCTCTCTTGGATTTCAAGTTTTTCGGATTTAAAACTCATTTTTGGTTCAAAACGGATTTTGATGGATTTTGAGTGAGACTAGGGTAGAAATTGGAGATCTTGGGTTCTTTGGACTTGTTTTAGGACCTAGAACCCAGATCTAGTGGTTGTCCTTGAGATTTTGTGATTTGGGACTGGATTTGCAGGATTTTGGATGATTTCCGCGATTTTTCGCGAATCGAAAATATCCACCGGTCGACCGCATCGGTCGACCGGACTTCGTTGAGGCCACCGGCCGACGGACGGTCGACCGAGTGCACACTACCGGCCGACCGGTGGTGATGCACTCCTCTGTCTCCGGTCGACCGGTGTACACGGGGTTTGACCCTGTTTGGCCCCGAATTGTCGTTTTGACCCTGTTTTGGGAGAACCCAAATTAGCTTCATTTGGGGACTTGGGATGAAAGGATTAGTATCCTTAATCCCTGATTTGATAATTAAAACCCTTGGAATGGAATTTGAACATGAAAAATTGATTAGGGCACACTAATTGGAAAATCTTGGAATATGATTGAGATTCGATTACTTTAGGACGGAGAATTGATCCTAAAGTGGTGTTTTGTATCAGTGATCGCTGAGGATTCAGACTGAAGGGGCTTGAGGAAGCGGAAGCCGGAAAAGGGCAACGCTAGTCCCAGGTTTGATTGTGCGAGGTAGGATTTCTATCCCTCTTCTTTGTGAGCCTGTTTTCAAAAAGATTTTGGCCTTGAAAATGTTTTAAAGAAAGGGATTGATTTGCGAAAGAAAAATGTTTTTAAAAACCATGGCTTGTTAGTTTATGGAAATCCTTGGCTTGTCCTGTCCAGGGAATCCATAGCTTGTCTAGTCATGGAACCTCATGGCTTGTTCAGTCATGGGGCCCGCGGCTTGAGTAGTTCGTGGGGTCATATGAACGATTTCATAATGTTAAACGGATGATTTCTTAAGATAAGAGATCTTGTGAACTGGTAATAGAGTCTATTGTCAGAAGCCCAGATAGGATGCGGAGAGTGCATCCTCGGGGCAGAACCCGAAAACCGGTCCGGTAGGCGAGGCACTTGGTGAGGTGAGTAATTTGTACTAATTTCATCAAGCCTCAGAAAACAGTTAGTTTTGTTATATTTCCTTTGAGAAAAAGGATGTGAGGTTCCGGCTGTTCTGTCGGGACTGAATGTCTATTTATTTTATTTACGCACTTATTTATTTACTTGTTTATTTAAATTATTTCAAATTATATCCTACTGGGCCTTTCGCTCATGTTTCAAATGTTTAAACCCCTCCCAGGAGATTCGAGGAGCGGTGCATCGTAGCTGAGTGGTGCTACGGATCGAGCAAGCGAGGATCGAGTTCATCCTCTGAGTTAAAGTGTAAGGAACATGTAAGAACTTGTAATAAATGAGATTTGGATTTACTAGACTGTGGATGATGTCTGTTGTAATGATTATTTACGTAAGCATGTATGTACGATACTGTATGTCCTGTGGGGTGGAGCCCTGTGTGTCAGAGGCTCCTGGATTATATTGTTTATTTATTTATTTTAATGCAGTCAGGTGGGGCCCGGTTGGGGAATTCCGCTTTATTAATCCCTAATCGAGCTCCACGTCACCCACCCCGTTTGGGGGGCGTGACAGTTTTTCAGCTAAAAGCAATTAATTAACTAATTATCTAAACTTGATTCATAAATCTATGTACTTACATAAACTTCTTTTTACATTAACTCCCTCCGGTTATAATTACTTACATAAACAATCAACTTAGATTGTTTGGACTCATAATGCGACATGACATTGCAGTGAAATTGGGTCTGAAAGTCCATAATTTTCAACTAGGCTGCCCTGCACTATTTGATAAAGTGAGAGTGTTATGCACTATTAAGGCCCAGAAGATCCATCGGGTTTCTAAAACTTAAATAGACCATTGTATTTTGTTCTATGAGGGAAACGTTCCATCCCGTTATTCCGGGACTAATTCTAAATACTCCAGTGACATATTTACTCATTAGGATTAAAGAATAGAAGGGGAGAATGAGAGTTAATTTTATGTTTTTTTTTTTTTTTTTTTTAAATGAAATGGGAGTGAGATTGATGAGCTCCACTTAAAATTGGGATTGAGAAATATAATTGACACTCTTATGCCAGCCTTTGAGATTGAGACTCCTATTCTTAATATTAATATTAATTTACAATCATATCTTTATTTTACTTATAAATACATAAATAAAAATAAAATTCAAAAAATAATAAATGTAACATATATTTATTATTTTATTTGCCTAATATTATAATATTAGCATAATTATTGTTAACTTTAATATAATAAATATGTAATTTATTTTTTAATAAATTGAAAATATCAAATTGATTTAAAGGGCATATTAGTACTTTTACACTTTTTCATTCCGATTCTGAGTGTAAGTAAATGTATGAATGAGATTTAGAATGACTCTGATTCTGAATCCTATTACTATGTAAACAGTTTATTTTGACTCTGATTTCTCACTCTAAATCCTACCCACTCTGAATCATGTCTACTCCGATTCATGCTTATTTCAATTACGCGTAAGTAAACATATCATAAATGTTGTATCTAAGGTTATAATAACTAAAGTTATTAAAGTTATAAAAATCTCTAAATGTCTCATGTGCTGCTCAAGGTGATCTAAAACTTTTATGTTGTTGTTGTTGATTTTTTATATTTTTTGGGTGATATCAAGCTCATACTCTAACAATGTCCGTTTAATTATAAACGGAAGTCTTGAATCATAAAATTTCTTTTACTCATAAAGGATTTTTTCTAAAGGTAATAAAACTCAAAGGTTTGTACCTCAATTTATAAACTAGCATATTATTATATATACTAAAGGAGAGCCAGGATTCACTATTCATTGTACAGTAAATGAACAGTGAATTCCCGGTTTTGTCCTTACTTTTTGATGTTTAATTTTTTTAATGCCCATTGTGTCTTGTTATGTTATTTTACGTTTTTACCCTTGATTTTCCCTCATTTTTTGGCTTAGCTCGGGAGGCATTTTTGCCATTGCATTTACCGGTTTTGTTATTATCTTCTGATGTTTAATTTTTTTAATGCCCATTGTGTCCTGTTATGTTATTTTACATTTTTACCCTTGATATTTCCTCATCGTCTGGCTTAGTTCGAGGGGTATTTTTGCCATTTCATTTTTGATGTGATTTTTTTTTTTGCTCTCTCTTTCTCTTGGTCTTTGTGTCTTCTCGAGTTTTGTACCCTTATCTTCTGGAGCCTTCTGTCCTTTCGTCGTTTTTGTGCTTCTTCGTTTTTTTTTTCTTTTCCGCCCTAATTCCTGCTCTCTTCATTCCCTTTCTTTGATTCCATTTGGCCACAAGTGAACATCCACGATTTATGTGATATTTGTTGTGGGTTCTTTGATTTTTCCCTTCTGCGATTTTGGTTTGATTTTTCGATCATTTTTTCCTTCATTTTCCTCTTTTCACCTGATTTTTGGATCCTTTTTTACTTCGTTTTGCTGCAGGTTTTGTCAAAATTTTTCTTGCATGTTTCTTTCTTGATCTGATTCCCTCATTTACTTTGGTTTCCTCTTTATTTTTTTGTCGAGTTTTTCCCTTTATTTTTTTTCTCCAGTCCGTGTTCGATTCATTACTGCCTTTTCACTTTTTTCCCCCTTTTTTTTTGGTTGGGTAAGTATTTTTCTTCCATGTTTCTTTCTTGATCTGATATGCTCATTTAATTTGGTTTCCTTTTTATTTTTTTTTTTTTTTTTGCGGAATTTTCCCTTTATTTTTTTCCTCGAGTTCATGTATTTCTGCTTTTTTTTTTTTTTTTTTTTTTTTCCATTTTTTGGTTAGCTTTTGTCTTTGTCGGTTTGATTTTCTCATTTAATTTACATTTTGCCTCTATTTTTGCTCAACTCAGTGTTATCCTTTTTTTTTTTCTTTTTTTCGTTTTTCTTTCAATGTCTGGTTTCTTTTGTCATTCCCATGCTTCAAGAGATATTTTTTTTTCGCTTTTATTTTCGTGCCTTTTTCCTTTCTTTTTCTTTGCTATTCACTTTTGTTATTGATATATTTCAGGAAATAAATTTGTGCAGAAAGAAGATTATATGAGCGCCTTTTGATATTCTGTAACACCCTGAAGAATTAATTGAGATTAATTAAGGTAATTAAGATTATTAGTGTGCCTAATCTGATTTAATTAATTGAGTTTAAATGATTCCAAGGTATTTAAATTATTTACAGTAATTTATTTTAATCCAGAGTGTGTATGGGCGCATTTCTGGACTGTTTTAGTGCACATGTCATTTCCTTTTTATTTTTCTTTTCCTTTTTCTTTTTCTTTTCTTTTCCTTTTCTTTTCCTTCCTTTTCTTTCTCCCGTGCGTTCCTTTCTCTCTCTCTCTCACTCTCACTCCCGTACTCTCTCTCTCTCTACCATTTTTGTCTCAAACCAAGGCCGGATTCAAACCAAGAGTGATTTCAAAGAGTTTTCAACATCAAGAGAAGGATTCAAGCGCTCGCTGTGGACTCAGACTGAAGGGGCTTGAGGAAGTGGAAGCCGGAAAAGGCAACGCTAGTCCCAGGTTTGATTGTGCGAGGTAGGATTTCTATCCTTCTTCTTTGTGAGCCTGTTTTCAAAAATGATTTTGGCCTTGAAAATGTTTTAAAGAAAGGGATTGGTTTGCGAAAGAAAAATGTTTTAAAAACCATGGCTTGTTAGTTTATGGAAATCCTTGGCTTGTCCTGTCCATGGAATCCATAGCTTGTCTAGTCATGGAACCTCATGG